>JASAUF010000495.1:0-699581 GCA_030180095.1 Magnolia changhungtana | reverse complement strand
GACATGCTAAGCTGTTTGATGAAATAACAAGGTCCTTTGCAGGAAAGTCTCTTGAGTGGTATTCGTCATTTTTTTCACTACTTAGGATAAGATGGAAAGAGGGAGATCATCCTATAATCCTTCCCCTTCATTACACATATGATGCACGTGGGGTCCACTAGTCTCCTATACATACAAGGTCTCACATGCAACTAGTTTGATAGTGTGCCTCATACCCTTATCATGTAGGACCGGCTTGTATTTGTCCATTGTTTTGGATGGTATCGCCCATGTGATAATTGCTCGTGGCTGATAGTTTTAAATAGATATTTGACATCTTTGCAGCAGGAATAAAGAATTCATGGGTGTAGCCACAGAAAGTATATTTGGAGTGTGGTTCTAACATTTATAGGCCAAAAGTCCACATTTATCTGACTATATAAAAAAGGTTTATTATGTCATAGATGAGGTTGATTGCAAATCAATTTAAACATATACAGATATAGATATGGGCAAGCATCACTTTAAAGATAATAACAAGTAACCCCATTGAAGCCTCTGTTTTAAGCTTTTAATTTTTGCCTCTTCCATATACCATTTGATTTTCCATCCTACTTTATGAACGGCCCAAGTATCTCACATATGCATGTGCTACATCATCCTCCGTAATCAACCCATCCTTTAAAAAATAGTAAGATTTATACATGGTGTAGATATTTCTCACAAACATTAGGTGGCCCCAAAGTTTCTATGAAAGAGCATAGCAGAATACCAGAATGTAGTAGAACCATATCTCCATAGTACACGTGGCAGGCAACCTATCAGTGGCAACCTTCCATGATGCATTTGTTTATCCATGCCATTATTCATCCCTTTTTCAGATCATTTTAAGGCATGAGCCTAAAAATGAGTAAGATCCAACGCTCATGCGGACCACACCATAGATGACTTTTGCATTTAATGCAGGACAAGATGTTATTATTTGAATTATTTTTTGGCTCATATGATGGTGTATCAATGTATATATGGATAAAAAGAGATGGTGTATCAATGTATATTTCTTTATATTTCAGCAGGAATGGTGTGTCAATGTGCATTTAATGCAACACAAGATGTTAATACAACCTGAGCTTTTTTTTTGGATTTTTGGCTCATATTGCTCATAGGATGGTGTATCAATGTGTATGTATAAACAGAGATGCCCTCATAGGATGGTTGTATAAATAGAGATGGGCTCATAGGATGGTATATCGATTCTGAATCAATTAATCGAATCATTCATGTTACTGCAGCTGCCTCACAGATCCACATATTTGAGAAATCATACTTCCTCAATGTGATTTTACTTTCCAATAATTGTTTTATATCATCATTTTGCTCCGTGCTGCAGGCCTTGTGGCAGCTCCTATGGTCATTCCAAGAAAGTCCTCCAACTTCCAGAAGTCTCTACCAACTTCTCTGATCATAAGAGACTTTCAATACATTTCATTCAACATAAAGTTGGCATTGTAACCTCTGAGCTCCTCACTCAGGTGAGTGAAGTCGCTGTGAATTGTTGAACTTTCTCTTTTGACAATGATTGATGCTAGATATTAGTATCTGAACTTCGTTCATTCTATTTTACTGTTTGCTTCTTCCTTTCTAATCTCGCTTTGAACTATCTGCTTATTTGCCTTGATATCAAGAGTTTTACCTTAATAGGAAAAGTTATTGGCTATTGTTTATTGGAACTCTTATGTTCAAAATCGTGTTCCAGTGGTAGAACACTTGGATTGCATTTGGCTTTGTTTTTTTAACTGTTGAGCAATCTAATGTTGGTTCATGTTCCCAAACAAAATGTTTAATCCATTGTTTCCTACTGTTTTTATGTCATTTTAGTTGCAAGACTGGAATAACAGACGACAGTTTACACCCCCACTGATTTTCAATCACGAGAAGCAGTGGATGATATTTTCGTCTCTCAGGTATTAATTTCTTGCATGAGAAGATGAGCATGATGTTTGAAGTAGATGTTAGCCCAAAATATAGTGGGCCCATGGATCTGTACGTTCCACTTGAAGCCGGCTACAACTCTTGTAGAGGATTCTAGTCCAACATCCTATGGGTGCATCACGGGAGCCTGCAATATAGATTACTTCAAAGGAAAATCAGGCTGGTCAGCCATCACATGGGCAGCACATGCACTTAGGACATGGACCTTGTTGGTCAGCCATCACAGCGCAGCACCGCACATGACAAGTACATACTGATAAGCTTATTTTTGGTGCTGGGTTGCGACCGTTGGTTGCTGTCTGCCCAGCAATCCATACTTTTAAGATCAACAGTTTTCACCGACAAAACGAAGAGAGAGAGAGAGAGAGAGAGAGAGAGAGAGATCAAAGGGTTGAATTATTCTATTTTGGATATACTTTATCGATAGTGTGGTCCATTGTACTTACGATTAGGATCATTACCATATGCCAGTTCCAACGGTTATAGTCCGCCAACATGTCACATAACAATCTGTCAGCATGCATTGCTAGCAAACCTCCTCCCATCAAAGAGATCTGCTTTTTACAACTACAATTCCCTCCCTCTCTCAACTCTCACCGCATGCATGACACATACAATTTCTGCTAGTTTAGATAAGTGCCAAAAGTCCCAGTTCGTTTCCATTGGTGAACCTGACCATCGGATTCAAACGTGACAGGTGAGATGAAAGCTCCAAGTTAATTAAGATGTACATCTTTCAACCTGAGTCCTACGCTCATTTTATTACATTGAAATTTGCAAAACAAGATTTTTGAGCCAGTAACTGATTAGCTTGCTGATTAAAAAAAATAAAAAAAATAAAGACGTGTACACCGAGGGACGGCCGTCTTTTTGATCTTCTTACTTGTAATGAGGCCCAGGTCTGTCTCAATTGGTTATCAGCATTGAAAGATGAGGACCTCTTGCCCTAGCCCTGCACCACTTTCACCACCACACATACATATGGTGCACTTCTTGGCCATTTATACAGCTATACCAATTAATGGCGAAATCTTTGATACTATGGTTGAGTGTGACATTGGATGCACAGGCATTACACGGTGGCTGACTTGAACTTAACTGTCCAAATTTTGTAGTCTCATGTTATTGATGGTGTGTGATTATTTGTTCCTCAATGCATAGGCAGCAAGACTACCCAAATTTCCTAATATTTTGTATCTGCCTCTTCTTGCAGATTTGCTGTTGTTTTGGCTCTTCATGATATGAGTGATGTCTTTCTGCAAATGGGGAAGATGTCAAAGTATGGTGGCTGTGAAGGTTTTGTTAGCTTTTCATTTATTATTTTTGTTGTCTCATGGATCATACTCCTCCTCACATATTTCCCATTCTGGGTCCTTCGTAGTACAAGGTGAGCATAAGTTGTTTCATCAGGCGTGGTTCTTGGTCTCAGTTGCACAATTCCATATTTAATGATACTATGATTTTTATTGCTTAACTGTAGGGTGCAAGCTGATGCATATGTTCAAGCTGCAACCAATCTGGTCGTGGGTAATACTCTTGAGCAGATGATTCAACCAATGATAGATATGGGCGGTGGTAGCTGGGACCGAGAGAAAGTCATGTGCGCACTTCGTGCAGCTTACAACAATTTAGAGCGAGCATCAACATGTGGAACAACAACTGGTCGGGCCTAGGGCGATTGGAGACGCTGCCTGATTTCCAGATTCCGTCAGAAATGCGGTCCCTCCAGGTCTCTGATTTCATTGGCAAAGACGGGCTCCTTCCAACGTATCCTTTAAATCTTCCAGGTGAGATTTTAGCTCACATCTCCCATAGGGGATTCTGTACCACAGAGTCTGAGGATCGCCCGATCTGGCCGCTTGACCCATCTGGGAATTTCACTATAAAGTCTGCCTGGGACGCTGGTAGAAATCACGGGGCGAAGAAAGCTTGGGCGAAATGGATCTGGCATTCTAAAATCCCTCCAAAAATTTCATTATTCATATGGAAGTTGTTACAAGGGGCATTGCCTGTGGAGGGAAATATCCAGAAGAAAGGGATCTCTATCGCGTCAAAATGCGTCTGTTGTGGGGGCAGCCCCGGAGGATCCCATTGTGTTGAATCAATGTCCCATCTTTTCCTAGATGGTGAGTTGGCATCTAAGGTTTGGAGCATGATTGCTAGAGCATTCGGACTCCCCCTCTCCCATCATCTTTCGGTTTTGGATTGCCTTCATTGGTGGTGGCTCAGGGTCCTGCCTAATAGAAGAAATTCGTGGCTTATTCGTCTAATGCCAGCCTTCACGCTTTGGGAAATTTGGAAAGCCCGGAACGGCGCCTGTTTCAAGGGTAATCTCCTGTCAGTGGCTGGGATCTTTTCCAAGGTTAAAGGCTGGGTGGCTGCGATCTTCGGGAAGGAGATGAGCGACTTTTCTCCCATTTCCTGCTTCAGCTGATGCTATTTCCAGCAGGACTGTTGCGGTCTCCCGCCCAACCATGGCTGCCCTTTTTATTAAATGGTCCAGGCCCCCTAATGGCTGGGTAAAACTGAATGTTGATGGGTCTGCCCTTTCCAACCCAGGGCCCGCCCGGGGGGGGGCAAAGGGCATTTGTAGAGACACTCAGGGGAACTTGAAGTTTGCTTTCTACAATGGCTACGGGAATGCCACCAACAATCTGGCTGATCTACGGGCTGTTTATGATGGGATGAAGTTGTGTCTCTCTGCAGGTTTCGACCAAGTTTGCATCGAAACGGATTCTAGCTAGGTGGCCGGGTGTTTGGTGGGGGAGAATAAAGTCATTTGGGTCCGGAAGTACTGGGTAGCTAGAATCAAGGATGTTTGGAGTAAAGGGTCCTTTTCTATCTCCCTTATTCCAAGGGAAGCCAACGGGCCAGCTGATGGGTTAGCCAAAGAGGGGAGCAAGGCTCAATCGAAAAGGGTCTTCTCGTAAGTCTCTCTCCTTCCTCATTTGATTAAAGGCCAGGTGCTGTTGGACAAAACTGGCCTTGCGGCTATTAGAAAACAAAGCCTCGGGTGTATAGAATATGATAGGCAGGCAGTCAAATTGGTGCTGCCAACCGGAATGTAGCCTTATCTGTACATTTTGATTATCAATGGAGCTATTAGGCCCGATTCGGGGCCTTCTTTGAAAATAAAATAAAATAAAACAAAAAACAACCTAGAGCGAGCTGTGGAATATTTAAATTTTGTATATCTAAACATTAGTTACAATTCCAAGATATATAACTTGACACTTTTGTTTGTGCTCGTTGACCTTTAGCTGATTTTGTCCTATTTCAGTGTATTCCAGAAGCAGCAGAAGTTGTTCCAGCAGCTCAAGTTCCCTCAAATTAGGCATCAGCCCAAGGGGCCAATGCCACAACAACTGAAGCTGATTTAGCAGGGCCGGCACCTCTCTCTGGATTACCCAATTCGGCTCCATTGAATCTGTTTCTGCAAGTCAAGTTCTGCTCCTTATTTGTTCTTAATCAATGCTTCATCCATTCACTTATATGATTTTTGCTAGACCATGTGCACCACCTAACAGCTCCACATGCTACTTCTGCTTTTTGGATTTTAGTCTGAATTTGGTTTTTTATCTAATTAGCTAGCAATCAAAGACCTCAAATGTATTTTTTTTAATAACTTGTTAGTAGAGAAGCAATTTGATTTGGATTTTTCTTTCCTCTTGGTGATGGGAAGAACTTTCCTAAGTTGGATTTGAAGAATGTGCTCGTTGATCTTTTGCTACTCTCTGTATCTGTTTCTTTTATATATAAATGAAATGCAAAGTACAAGGACCTTTTTTAATTACATTATGCTTTCTTCTCTTCATGTACCTTGAAATTTTTTGTGATGAGGAATGACAATGGTAATCAAGAGTTGGAATTTGGGCATAGGAAAAAAAAAAAAAAGAGTATTTACTTTATGTATGAATGCACCAACATGAGTTTTGGCCCATGCCATACTGACTAAGGTGCAACATTCTTTATATGTGTGGAATTTCGGTCGGTCATCCAGGCCATCAGTATGATGCATGCTTAAAGTTTGACTGAGGATGCTTCAAAGATCCCCAACATTGTAAGATCCCATTATCTAAACAATGGTCAATGAAAAGAGGAAACACTACAAGAAAACTGGCCTTTACCGGCGATCAAAACCGCAGGCAAAGCCTCAGAAAACTGCCGGCAAAGCCCTTGCCCGCGGTTTCCTAACAGCCAGTAAAGCGTCAGTCGGTAAAGGCTTTACCGGCAAAATGTTCCTTTGTTCGTAGCGGTTGTATAGGCCGCCCATTTGCATGGGGAATTTATGGCGGTTGTGCAGACCACCACTACATAGGGATTTACCGACACTTTGTACGGTAAGGTTGTGGTATGTGAATTTTTTACTCTTGATCCATGTAGGACTGATTTAACTTTACTAACACTTCAATTAGCATTTAAGCTCCTAATTCCTTAATGCATATGCATTTGCAAACGCATCTATAATTGTGATTTGATTTATTTTTTTTTCCCTATGCCTTACTGGTTAAGCTCTCTTTTCCATTGCCCTATGGCAACTTCATGTTGGCTAGGCTCATTAGATTGCAAACATTCAGTTTATAAAATAATAATAATAATAATAATAATAATAATAATAATAATAATAATAATAATAATTTTTTTTTAAAAAAAAAAAAAAAGAAGAAGAGAAAATGACACAGTATAGATGCCTGACTCTACAATGAGTCCCATTTTTTGAGTTCTGCCTCTCCAACTCATAAAATGATGGACCTTATCATTGGCCCTTTTGGTCAAGGCCCACTGATTTCACATTCCTCTGAGGAAGTGGATTGTGCCTAGTGATTGTTTTCCTATAAAAAAATACATGCCTATGTGGCCCTTTCACATGCATCGAGCGGTCGCGAATAATATTTACAATAATAAATCAAATAGTTTCAAAATAAATAAATAAATAAATAAAATCCATCGATCTATAGCTCCTGTTCATCCATGCCTAAAACTTGCAAAACAAAATAGCGAAAAGAAATTAATTGGTATCAGAGTTAGAGATTCGAATTCAACTCAATATTGCATCAAAATACATATTAAAGCAATCAAAAACTTACTTATTTCCAAGAACCGAATGAAGGTTGACAATGATCCGCTCTTCTTCACTTGAGAATTTTCCACACCTATTCAGGTCCTCGAGCTTGAGTGCTCTCCAACTTCCATGACCATGCTTCTCAATGTAGTCCACAAGCCTTTGATCTTCTTCTAGGGTTCATGGACCCTTCTTCACAACAAGGAGACGTCCCCATTACAACTATGGCTAGAGAAATCAATGACAATGATGGGAAAAAAAAAATTCCTAGATTTCTTTGGCTTTTCTCAAACTGATCTGAGATTAGGAAAAGCAAGATTAGTGTGGGAAATCCAATTTAAACTGCGATTTTATAACCCATGATTTGTTGCGGTTTCTACAAGTTTTGTGTATGTGAGACAGTCGCCATGAGCCAAGTCATTTCATATATTGTAATTTTATATTTTTATATTGGAGGTTTGCTGACTCCACATGCATAAGGGCCCTAAATATCCACACACGAGCATACAAAAAATGTGTGAAATCTGAGCTTTCTAAAAGGTTAGAAATTGATATTTTGCCTAAAAGATAAGATGATTTCTCTCTTCATGTGGGTACAACGTACAATCTAGCAATGTTCCAAACATTAAATTCAAGTTTCAATTCAATATAGAAACACCACTGCTTTATTGAAGAAAGACAGAACTAAAATGGTACAGGTCCCAACACAAATATCCTGATGATTGCAAAAAGGTTTTAAGTCAGTACATATCGTGTCCATAAAAGAAATGATTTCACATGCCAAAGTAAAATTCTACATTAGTCTTGTGAGTTGCTTTCATGATTCAAAGGTATTTCACCTGCATGAGCCGCCCCAAAAAATCCAAACCATCTTCACTAGAGGGACAATAAAATTCAAAATGGATTTGATACAAAACACATGTTTCTTAGTTGTACAATAGATCAATGATTCTACAAACATATTTCAATAAAAGATGAGATTGTATAAATAATAATAAAAAATTTTAAAAATTGAGATGTTGGTCTTACCGGAAAAGCTTGAATCTTACAACATGGCACAAAAGAACACTACCAAGCGAACACACTTCTTGCTTTGTAATTAACACAAGCAGACATGACCAAGGCATGTTGATAAAGCCTTTTATCCAAAATCTGCACAAAAAGCAAAAAAATAGAGTTCTAGTAAATGAGAATTTCATGTATTTTGTGGACCACGCCATAAGAGATTGTTGTCATTGAATGCCACCATTCAAAAAATTGATAGGGCCCATCATAATGTTTATTTGTCATCTAACTTGTTGATAAGGTCACACAACACAGAGGAAGTGAAAATATAAATATCAACTTGATCCAAGATTTGACCCAGGGTCAACATTCAACAGTGCAAAGACAAATTAAGCGATAACTAGATGAAGTGATTTTGGCACCAAGATATGTAAATAGTGGGGCCCAATTGGACCAGATCTCCAACATATGTTCTGATGACAGAGAGCCCACAAGCACAAGTAGCCCATGCATCTCTGTACTTTGCAGTACCTTAAGCAAAAACAAGCTCAACCAAAATATCAAGAGCTTCTTGATGGGTTGAGAAGGCTTAAAACACACCAACATGATATTAAAAGAAATTTGGAAAAAAATTCATTAGCCTGGTTGTGATGTCCCACACTCTACAAATCATGTGCTCCCAATTGCATATGGCTACCTAGACAGAGCAATCCCATTTTTCAACTTATGCAGTAGTAATTTTACAAGAGATATCTTGAAGGAGACACTACAAGAAGTACAAATGTATCAAGCTTAACAAATATCAAGGCAAATCTAAACCCAAAAAAGCAATGAAAAGAAGAAACAATATCCCAGAGATGAAAATTATAAGAAATGATGAGTATATAACTTAAAAAGAAGAAACATTCAATATGTGAAACACTTAAAGAGAAGAAACCGAAATGTATCGAAGATAATAGTTTGTTCAAATTATTTTAATGTATTGAAAAGGGGACGTTAGCATAGTTCACATAATAAAAATACAAACCTGTGAAAAAATTATGTCAACAATCTCTGTATGTGAGAGCATGGTTACCGTATCTAATAAGATTCTCTTTATCAATCAAGAAATCATGATCCGTATCCATCTCCCAAAATTTGCAGTATATCACATAGAAATGTTCATAGGAGAAGTACATGTAGAAAATAAATAAATAAAAGGAAAAAACAAACAGGAATTTGACAAATGAATTTAACTCTTGTGCCATGAATCCTACAAAGATAGGAAGAGTTACAATGGACGATGCATTAGGTAGTGTCACCTTTAATCCATAGTTGCTGCATTAATATGGCAGATGCTTCCTCAATGGCAAAGGCCTATGGGAGGAGGTTTTCTAATTTTTTAGAAGAGATGTTCTAGAATGGGCATCCAAGATAAAGAATGTCAAAGATTGTAAAGTTTTGTCTTTGTTTAAGATGTAAGTTGGGGTTGTATTCTTTTCTGCTCTGACAATTGTATTAGTGGCTTTTCAATGAAATTGCATTACGCTTCAAAAAAAAAAAAAAAAAGTTGCAGAGAAGCACCTATTGCTTAGGCCAAAGTAAAAGTTTTGAAGTTTCTCTTTTTTAAGCAAAAATAAAATTTTGTTCAAAAGGTAACATGGTGCTATAAACATCATGCTCAATCTTTGCCAAATGATACATGTAATATAATGCTTGGGGTTTGATCTGTGCTTTCCAAAGTAACCACTAACATGTAGTACCAGATATAATAAATTTTTCCCTGTCTTCAATATGGACATAGATTCCTATTTCTCATTCTACATGTAAAATTTATCAACAAGGTATTTGAAGGGTCAAATTTGTTGAGAAATGTGATCAAAACGCACCATACGAACAGAAAAAATATTAATGAGTAAAGTCAAACTTGTGAAAAATGTAAGACAATTATTTACACCAAGAAGATAGATGTGCAATATCCTTACACTTCACGGATTGAATTAAAGTAGATTGAGCTTTCATTTAAGACCAGGGAGAGGAAAGACATCAATGCATGAACCTGTCAAAGAAATGAGATCATGAGAAGTTAAGACAACAAGGAAATGAAGTTAATGGAGGTATGATGCATCTGCAACACATTAATTGATTTCAATTTATGTATGATCTGATGGAATATATCATCTTGATCATCATGTTAGCCTCTCTAGCAGCAATATGGGTCAGCATTCAAATGGTAGATTGGCAAGTTCTACAATCAGCTGCCCCAACAAACATCAACCTTCCTCTTTCACCAGGTTGGAATCGCCACAAGGATGCTCTGGTTAGCAAAACTCGCAAGACAACAGCACAAGTATCAACATGTAGAGAAAAACAGTTGGATAAGAAGAAAGCTGGAATATTAAATCATAACTGCAATAAAATGTCATTCCTTTTGCAACAACCTACAAAATGCATGTGATTAGGTGAAACTTATGTCAGCATGGAATATGAAGCATCAGCAATATTTGACCTAAGAAATGTCATGATCACAATACCACTGCCTGCACTTAGAGATCCGCCTAATGTTCGCATCGAAATGAGGTTGTTCAGATGACTTGCGCACCAAAATGAGGTTGTTCAGATGTACTGTAAATAGAGCTGAAAATGACATAAGCAGACCGAATCTTTAGACTGGGCCCACTTATAGGCTAGGCATTATATTAGTTTTTCACCATATAAAGTTTGGTGGTGACACTACAACCGTACACATGGCATAGTTATATGGCAATCTAGACCATCCTAATTACTGACCCAACTTTGGATGGAGCATTAATTACAAAAAAAAAAAAAAATTTCACTGATAGGATATTATAGTGATTGTATCCTTAAGATAAATGTCAACGTCTGATAGCTAAGTGAACAAGAGTGCAAGTCTAACAAAAGCACAGATGAAATTTAACAAATTACACATGAAGAAGAAGAAAAGCATCATCAAAAAGATATATGAGAAGGCAAGATGTATAGCAACTCTTTGTCACCAAATTTGTTTCAATGTGTTGATGGTGAGTATCAAGTTGTGTGTCCTATAGTTAACACAAAAATCCCAAATTTGGAAAATCCTAGTCACTTGAATCTTCAGTCTTTCCTTTTATAGTTAACATCCCGTGAATATAGCTAAAATTAAAGTAAATTGTACAAGGACAAATTTGAAACTCCTTTTATAATTGTAAATGCTACAAGTGCGAGTTCCTCTATAGATGAAGAGTGACCAGACTAGGAGCAAAATAAACATGGAGAATCAGTTGTTTTAAGCCTCTACTCTAAACTATTGGTTTTACTTTAATTAAGCATAATACATCCAAACACAAATACACTAATCACAAATCAAATAGGTATTAGTAGGTGAAAACATTAATAAATAATGGTTGCAAAGAAAGACACCAAAATCCATATCAAATCAATGGCACTTACAATCATGCACACACACATCTACAACATCAGTTACAATAAAAACGTAGATAATAACTCGAACAAGATAACTAATTCACCAATTCTGTGTGGTTTTTTTTCCTCGCAATTGGAAGTCAACAAATCATATGACTACATATCACGATGTATATTGAATGGCCGATTATTCAGGAAATTCCTATCTCTATGAGTATATGTTAATAACATGCCACATGACAAGAGCAATGTCGATTGAAAAAATAAATTAAATGCATATAACTATACCAAATGGATTATAGAGAAATTAAAAACTAATGCATATGACTATACGGAAGTATACCAAACACTACAACAAAAAAAAAAAAAAAAAAAAAAAAAAAAAAGGGCTCATTTCAGACTTTACAAGCTTTCGCATTGAACAAGTTGAGAAAGGAACCAGTTTCTACACTTGCATCATAGTTAGTTGTCCAGCAATACTTCTCCAAATATGTGATGCCATGCATGAGATCTGGACCATTCTTCTAGCCGTACCCTCAGAAAACCACAACGTTAGGTGATCCTAGCCACTAGAAGACTTTCAATAATTACAAATAGATGGTTAAAAAAGTCCCAACCAATGGCCACATTTAATAGGAAATCAGCTGTAATGCCCAAATCACTACATATCAATGGCGGATGTAGTGCTATTTTCTTCTCCGAAACCATTACCCAAATCAAATAGCAAATGACTTTAATGCCCAATACTTACAAATGCCATTTTCCTCCCAAACAATTTCCAAATCCAATGAAACAACAAAACATGAAAAAGGAAAATGGATCCCTCCTTTGACAAAGAAGTTCCAAATCAAATAGAAAGAGTTTAAAATGCTAAATTGAGTGTGCACATAATAGAACCCGTCATTTTTTTTTCCTTCTTCTATGATGGTATTTTCTCAATCCATTCCCAAATCAAATTAGATCTGTATAAGAAGAAAAAAAAGGGGGGGGGTTTTTCTTGTCTTCTATGCTAATCCATTCCCAAATCAAACTAGAATTTCTCTAGAAAATATTACCAAGGTCACATGGCAACGCGAGAAAGGTAATCTCCTTTCAAATTTTCGATAATGAAATGTTAAAAGATGTGTATTTTTCTTATTGGTTGCTTTCGGTTTCTCGTCTTCATTACTCAACCATCTCAAGATCCTGTAAGGAAATGAATTCTACCATTGATAGCGTTCTATTAAGGTTTCTAACAATCGGTGTTCTAGAAGAGATGAAAAAGCAACTGATGCATGATTAAACCCACTTACAAGCATAAAACAAATTGTAAGACTGTGTCACGCTTCAATAAATGAAAATCAAATTGTAGAAAAACTTACTGTTTCTCTGTTTTTTTATCATTCACTTTTAAACAAGAGTTGTATCTGTGGTCAGATGGTTAGCATTATTTGATTTGATCAATGTAGTGCCTCACTACCACAATTTATGAATTATTCATAGTCTGCAAATGCATGGAATTCAAATTTATTTGCATGTAGAGTCAAAACATAAAGAAATTTCCTCAGATACCATGAGTAAAAATTACATGTTTATATAATTTCAACAGACAAAAGCCACAGTTCCTAATCTTTATACTTACTCTTTGCTTTCCCAGAATAGGGGTAGTTCGTTCTAAAGCATTCTACAACCCTACAAAAAAAGGCATGAAATTTTAGATTCATGTATTTATATCATTTCTTAGCAACGTAATTGGCATTCCCAAAAATACAAAATGCAAATTAGAAGGATGCGTAAGCTCACCGATCTTTTTCTAGATATGGAAAGCTAGCCACCAAATTATCACAGGTGAAAAGAGAGGAACGTCCATTAAAGAATAAGATAAAGGACCTAATACTCCGTGAAAAGGAAAGTATATACCAAAACCTATCTCTACTAGATACACTCGCTAGTCCATCATCAAAGGGCCACCAAGGAATATTGCACTTAACACCAAAACCTCCAAATCGGTTGACAAAACCCTAAAAATCAAGAAAAAGTGAATAAATAACCATCAAATCCTCCCAATTAGCCATAAAACCCTATAAATAAATAAAATATGAACAAATAAACATCAAATCTACCAAATCATCTATCAAAACCACCTGAAATTCCCAATTTCAAAAATCCTCAAGATCCCCAAAATTTTAAAATCCCCAAATCCCTAATTTGTAATATCAGAAAATCCCTAATTAAGGAATCGACACTACAAATCCCTAATTAGAGATTCGAAACTCAAAAATTCTCAATACATAAATCATTGCACAATGTTACTTGAAGGATTAAAAAATGTCAAAAAATGCCCAAATTAATATGAATAGATAACGAAAGAGAGAGAGAGAGAGAGAGAGAGAGAGAGAAGGAGATACCTGATGTTGCAGTAGAATGCTCCTTGATGTGCGGTAGATCAAGTGGAGAGAGATACCTTATGTTGCAGCAGAGGGCCGAGGGGAGAGAGAGAGAGAGAGAGAGAGAGAGAGAGAGAGAGAGAGAGGAGAGGGAAAGGGAGAGGGAGAGGGTCAAAGAGGGAGCGGTGAGAGAGAGGGAGAATGCAAGAGAGGGAGAGGAGTGGCAGAGAGAGGGAGAGGGAGCGGCAGAGAGAGGGAGAGGGAGTAAGAGAGAGAGGGTCGTGCAGCGCCACTTGAGAGAGGGATTTAGGTTAGGGTTTTTTTTTTCTTTTATATATAGGGACCCTGCCAGCAGCCGTTCAAACCAGCCGCTAGCAAAGGGTTGGCCCATCAGTCAGCTAAGGGCCATTTTCTTGTAGTGAAAGAAAAACCAAATCATATTTGTTGTACATGCACCAGTTTCTTTTATTGTTGAATCTAGAATTTTTATATGAATTGATCTATCAGGGCATGTACTAGCAATAGTAAGAGACGCCAATATTATTTCGTTTAAAAAGAAAAATATGCAATGGCTACGGCTACGGCTATTAGTCATAGCCCTAGATCTAAAACCGTAGCTATTGATTACTTCGATCCATAGCTATGGATCTAGTTATACTTTTAGCTACAAATATTATCCGTAACTGTATGTACAATTCGCTACAAAAAGTGTGGGTACGGATTATATCTGTAGCCATTGATATCTATGGCTACATATTAAATCCGTAGCGATAGCTTTTAGACTTATGGAATTGCTACGGTCATACTATGGACGATAACCGTAGCCATAGGTCTTTAGCTACAGTTTTTATCAGTAGCCTTTGCCCCTTTTTTCTGGTAGTGTTTGTGCATCACTACCCATAAATCTAGGGAATTGTGTGTCGACCAAGGGAGTCTCTACCTAGAGCGCATTACGTCCATGATATAATAATTGAATCACTAGTTGTGATACCATCAACACATCACTTGCATCAAGGAGAATGTAAACCGAATAATGGGAGTTCTGGAATATCAAGACACATGCCCAAGCCATAAAGGTAGATAGCACAAGGCTAACAAAATATAGAGGAGAGTAGCAATAGCTAGCTCAAAAAAGAGGAGAGTGACAATGATCAACTCAATAATAAGGAGAGTAGCAATGTGTTACGAACAAGAAATAAATGCGTTCGACTCGGGATATTATCTTATCTAAACATAACAAAGAGAGAATATGAAAGACAATCATCCTATTTTGTTAGTACTGAGTTCATTTACATCCTCAAACATCCTTTAATTCTAAGATAGATCATTTATAATGTACAAATTGACAAAGTTCAAGTCAGATATCAAATCCGGCAACATTTCGACTCTTGAATTGATCATCTCTTTAAGAGGAATATGACTCGAATATCTCTTCTACTGGTTTCTTGCTCTCGAAGCTTTCGGACGGAAGAAATCTAGAGATTTAGTCATTTTAGCATCATGTCGGCCCCTTAGCTTCATAGACTATAGGGTAGTCTAGTTACGCGGACCCGCACAACGGGTATCAGTTGCGTGGATTTGCGCAAACCATTAGAAATTCCTCTCATACCTTCAGTCTTCCTCCTCGCTCTGTTTTCTCTCTAAAATCTTCAATTCGTCCAAATGAAGGAGGGGAGGGGGTATTTATAGGCCCTCGCACATGTGAAACCTCGATTTTAGTGCCATAGGACCCACCTTCAATTCTTTAGATCTTTTTACAAAGAACCACTTCTGTATTTCATTATACGAACCCACGCAACTGTTATTTCGGGTGCGCGGTCCTGCGCAACGGACATCGGTTGTGTGGACCCGCGCAAACCACCCTTAAGCTATTTCATTCTCCTTCTCTTCCAATTTTCTTTCTATCTCTCAATCTTCTTTTCCTTCAATCCTTCATCATTTTTTATGCCTCAACGGATGCCCCCTTGATCCTTTCTTTGTTTCCCCAAAATCAAAGAAAGGGATAAAAAATAATCACCCTGACAGGGTTTGTGCGGACCCGCGCAATATAAACCCACGTACCGCACTCGACCGCAAGTCCTATAAATACTCTAACCTTCCCTTACTCTGCACTTCTTTTCAGCCTGTAGCAAACCCTTTGCTCTCCTGCGATTTTTCACCGTGCACCAATTTTGTTGTTCACACAAAGTTTCTGAGAGTTGCGTCGTTCCACGCAACAGACTTTGGTTACGCGATCTCGCATAACCAGGACTTAGCTGATTTCTCCTGCACTTAGTTTTTTTTTTCCAAAACTTAGCTAATTTCTCAACTTTTCTTTGAACCTTTCTTCAATTACCTTCAAGCCCTTAACTCCCTGTCCATCATGGATCGTATTAAGCGAACCTATCATCCTGTAGACCCTCCTACTAACCAACCTTCTCAACCTGATTTGCCTAATCCATCTTCTTACCGCCCTTCCCCTTCTTTTGATCAACTGCCAACCAAACGAACTAAAACCACTGCCCTCAACCTTGCATACTTCAAAGAACCCGTATGTAAGACCCGTATCTTAGTTCGTACTATTCCGTTGAATCCCGCAATCCTTTCCGTCGAAGTCTGGCAATCCGCGACTGATAACCGACGTTTGAGATTAACCCTAAGCCGTATCTTGTAGAATCAAGTCGGCTTAATCCGAGACCTATATCATTATGACCGCACCGTCGCCGCGGTTCCAACACCGCGACTCATGCACCGATCCGATACCCAAGCCGGAAGATGTGGGCCGGCGTTTATTTCAAAGAAACGTCGCACATTTGCAATCCCAAGAGAATCTCTACAACTTGTCAAATCAATTCCATCAATCAATCCCATCAATCACCCCTCATGTCAAGTACAAAGCACCCCCATGCTTTCTTTCTCCACAAGTCAAGCAAACCCCAAAAGTCAACACATCTACCAGTTCACCCATCACTCACCTTTTCACCCATCACACCCATCACTCACATCTCTCTTACAACCACCACACCTCTATCTCTTTTCCTTCACAATTCCAAGCAAGAGCACCCACGTCCAAGCTCTTCCCATGGAGAAAAAATGCATGTGTGAGGCCCACCTTTCCATCCCAAGATCTCTCAACCTAGCCGTTCATTTCTCATCTCCACCACCAAAGTGAAGCACAAGGAGATTGGTTTACCAACGGACCAAGAAGATCAAGTGGTGGGTGCTTCTATAGACTAGATTTCCGTATTTTTTTATGATGGGCCAAATGAGGCCTACCGATCAATGGTATGGATCTCACTTTGGACCCTAAGATGTGGCCGATGGCCCACCTTAATTATCATTTGATGTATGATTAGATGCAAGGGAGGGCCCATAGTGTTGGGGTCCCTCCATCACACGTGTGTCCCACTTTCTCTCTCTCTCTCTCTCTCTCTCTCTCTCTTTCATTTCTCTTTTCTTGTGATGATGTGATGGTGTGGCCCACTTGAATGGACCCCACCTTAATGTATGTTTTATACATGCCATTCATCCATTTGGTGGCCCACCTAAGTAGGGCCCACCTCAATGCATGTGTTATGACTAGACGTCCAGGGATGTCCCTAGATGTGGACTTGGGAAAACAAAAATCTTAGCTTAGTTCTCAAGCCTTGGAGAGGGTGGTCCATGTAGACCCCACCTTGATGCAATGATCAAATCCACTCCATCCATCCTATTTCCCAACTCATTTTAGGCGTTGAGCCGAAAAATGAGGTTGATCCAAGTATCTGGTGTGTCATAGCGTTGAAAACAATGTCATTACCGTTGAAATCTACCTTGATAGTCATACACACTGAAAAATATCCAATATTGGACTCGTTAATTTGGTCCATCTCAAGCCATGGAAACCAGTGGTCGGGGTGGATTCAGCTGAAGCAGGCCCCACACATGAAAAACTACAAAAAAAAATATAGATTTCAAATATATATATATATATATACACACACACAACAGCAGCTGACGCTACTGCTGTCAGAGAGGCGCAGGCAGCGCCTGCTGCTGTGTACGGGCGAACGGTGGGCAGGGACCCACGGCTCTAGCCGTGGACCCCACCTTGATGTTTATTTGACATCCAATCTATTCATGTGGTGGGCCACTCCCTGAAGTGGGCCTCCTCCAAGTTTCAGCCACATCCATAGATCAGGTGGCCCACATCATATGAAACAGTGGGATTGGATGACCACCTTTGAAACCCATTTTGGGTCCACAGAAGTTTTGGATCAAGATGAAATTTATTTTTCCCCTTCATTCCAAGTCCATGCGACCTTATTAACAGGTTGGATGGAAAGTAAACATTATGGTGGGCCCCACATGGAGCCCACAGTGATGTATGTGTTTTATTACCACCGTCCGCCCACTGTAATGTATGTGTTTCACGCACACCGTCCACTGCCGTGGACGATGGACCCCACCTGGAATTTGCATGTGCCTGAAATTTGGTTTGAACCCTCATACAAGTGGGAGACACATAATGGATGGGCTGGATTTACAAACCACATCTCGGTGGGCCCTCAAAAATGGTTATGAATGTTTTAATGGTGCACGGCACCTCTCAACTTCTGTATGTAGTGTGGCTCACACAAGTCATGGACTGACTTGATTTTTGAGGCCTAGGCCCACGAGGGACTGGTGCATCTAACTGATGGTGTTGACGTTTGAAATGCGTCACGATGGGGCCCACACAACTCGACCTCATGGGACGTTAAAATCAACTCGAGCGCATTGTACCTTTTCCCATATATATATATATATATATATATATATATGATGGTGGGCTTTATGGGCCCTACCATGATGCATATGTTGCATCCAACCTATCCATCCATTTTTAAAGCTCATTTTATAGTATGAGCTAAAGAATGAGTCAGATCCATGGTTCAAGTGGGTCCCACCACTATTATTTGAAGTAAGGATCGGTTGATCCTTTGACATGATTCATATATATGTATGTATGTATTTGTGGCCATTTTTAAGGCCCACCTTGGTGCATATATAAGGCCCATGAGATTAGCCCCATTTGACATATATACGGCCCATGAGATTAGGCCCTTTTGATGTATTCTAAGGCCCGCAGGTTAAAGCCCATTATGATGCATTAAGGCCCATGGGTTGAGGCCCATTGTGAGGTAATCAAGGCCCATGGGTTATAGCCCATTGTAATGCACTTAAGGCACATTAGTAAGGCCCAATTGGTGTGGCCCATTTGATATACATATGGCCCATGCGATATGGCCCATTTGATGTATTTAAGGCCCAACGGGATGTCCTTAGGGTCCATTACAATGGGTGATTTCCCCATGGTTTGTGTGATGATATTTATGGCGGGCCGTGCCTTGGGAGCAATGTTGGTTTGAAGTCCATATTATAGTACAATGTTGGTTAAAGGTCCACATTGTGACTCTCCCTAGGGCCCATTGATAGGCCCATACTTGTTATGTGTAGGCCGTCTAGGCCCATTTGCATTGTAAGGATAGTTCATTACTTTATAGAATGCTTAGTATAACTCCATGATTCATGCCCATACGAATCATATGTATGCTTGATATGAGAAATGTTTGATCATAGCATAAGCCGTTGGGCTGAGACATTTATGGGACTCCATATGAGACGGAGTGCCCGACATGAGCGCGTGATACGCGCGAGATTACTAGATGTTTGAAAGGTGTGAGTCATGCATCTCGCATATGTGTGACTTGATCACTGCACGCCCTAACGACATCAGGGTCGTGGCCTCCATAGATACATCGTGGATGGTCGTATCGGATACCGAAAATATTAGCTCTAGCATTGTGGGCACTTAGAATGTCCTTGGGTGAAAATCTCATAACCTTTTTGGTACCAGGGGATGCTCCAATATCTAGACCGAGTGGATACACGAGCGCCCGAGTGCCGAATACCAGTAGGTCGCATCTCCCACAGTGTTGTGGTCGGTTGGAAGGGGGTGTGGCCTTATCCGCCTAAGTGAGGGGGCTATAAGCTAGGCTGAGTGTGACCAGCTCGTAAATATGTCCGCTATCGATGAGCCGGGTAGGTATTGGCAGACTACTGGTCAAGCGGATAGTGTGGTCTCTTCCACTTGCTTGATTGTGCAGCTAGGGAGGAGGCAGTCAGTGTGAGGTGTATTAGACCCCAGTGATATCCAGAGAGGAACTGTACTGATATGTGTACTTGATGAGGACTGACATGCTTGCTTTGCATCTAGCATATGACGTTTGGCTATATAGGCCTCGCATCGCATGACCTTAGTATGGCCGATAACATTCATGCCTTGCATTACATAGCTTTGGTATAGCTCATAGCATTCATGGACTTACCGCATATTTCTGCATTACTCTGATATTGTATACTTGGCACTCGCCTTACACACACTTTCACCACCCTCTAAGCTTTCTATAAGCTTATGCATGATAGATGCGTGCAGGTGGCGTTAGGTTGCAGCAGCATTGAGCTTAGAGCGTGCAGCAATCTACTGTAACTTTTGGAGTTTCCTTTGATATCTTCATATTGTATTTCCCTTTCTGCATTGTACTCAAAGTTTTTGTTATAGTGGATATGTGGTGTTGTTGTTTTGTGACTTGGTTATGCTTGTGGTTATGCTCCATTACAAAAAAAAAAATCATACTAAAAATCCTCCTTATAGGATCCCAAGATCGGAATCTGGCGTATGGGCACTGGGAGCCGAGATGGGGTACTACGGAGGCTTTCAGCGCCGGATTCAGCGATCGAGAATTTTGTGAGCCCGGTTTCCGAGTTTGGGGCGTGACACCATACTTCCAACTTTTGACTTCACCGACTACATTGAATCACTGTCATCTCCCATTCATCGAGAAATTGCACCGGGAGACTTAAAATGTCCTCCAAAGCATGGTGGAGAGTATGACTAGGATGGGTGGTTGAAAACAACCGCTCATATCCGCACAGATAGTCAAAGACCCCCTCTTCGAGAAGACACTCCTCCCGCTTCCCCCTCAAAGAAGACTCGCCAAAACAAGGCGAAGGAGTTCGAGGAGAAAATTAAGGAACATAACAAGAAGAAGCTCCAGAATTCATGGGAATCAGTCAGTCATTGAGGGTATCATGAAGTTTGACAACCCTCATTCGGAAGGTATGATGGTAATTCTCATCAATATCCATCGCCACCAATCCGTGCTCGATTGCGAACCAAAGGATTACATAGATGGAGAAAAGCTGATGTATATTGCCTCATGGGCGACGAGAGAGCTGCGCATCCTCGAGGGGATATTACAAGCGTACAAACCATGGAAAAGCATTGGGGAAGTCCACCCTATGATCTTTCTAATGCCTTTTCATAGCCAGCACAACCTCTTCCCCACGTATTTCTATGAAACCATCAGGCAGCGCTTCAGAGACCGCGAACAACTTTGGGGACCAGAACATTTCTGAACAAGGGGTCTGTTAACTTCTCGACGCTATTATTCAGATTGGACAGAAACCATCTTGGTGAAGCATGCGAGTACACTTACTAAGATCGGCTTGTACGATGCTATAAAAGTTACATCTAAGTACTTCTATAAGGAGCCCACCGTGCTGAAATGTTTCATTGAGTATTGGTTGCCCACTACCAACTCTTTCCACCTACCTTTTGGTGAAATGAGTATCACACTTTGGGATCTTCATCGAATAACAGGTCTTCCATTAACGGGCAAGTTTAATGATGAATTCGTTCCGTCCAACAGAGAGCTGGCCTCGTATCTTCTCCCGATCGCAAGCCTTCCATTTCTAAGACCACTATTGAGCTCTTCATGGAGATGAGGAAATTTTCAAACATCCATAAGCTTTCACCTCTACAATGGCTGGCAAATTTCTCCAGAACTCTAAGGTATTTCCAAGTCTAGGAATCAACTTCCCCCTTTTTTTCTTTCTTTTTATTATAGATTTCTTCATACCAATCTTTTACCTTTCCCTGTAGATTCCATGGTTGTCGTTCTAAGGAACTAACAAAGCTTCACGATGATATGAGGGAGAGAGCAGACTATAGTTCATTCAGGGAACTTGCCGCCTTCCTAGCTTATTGGCTAAGCCTTGTGGTACTTCCTAACTCCAAGTGGGCAGATGTTATTCGCCCCATGGTCTTTGTCATTGTCGACGCTTTGGCAGAGGGACACAAGTATTCCCTCACACCTCCAGTGTTGTGTTCTATTTACAGAGCACTTGGAGAAATAGCCACCCATGTAAGAACCCTACCATCGAATCTTCATCAACGTACACTTCATGGCACTATATCACAGGCTGGCTGGGAGTCTACTTTCCCTGGACTTTCGAAGTGCCAGAGAAGGCATACGTTCATCCTGCGCATCTCCCGCTTTGGTTCTTTCAACAAAGGGCCATGGCCAAAAGGGCATATGACTGGGTGGCCAACAAAATCCGGGATACAAAATCCGGGATACTGACCAAGTGGACTTCTTTTAATTTTGTCTCCATCGTTATATCAAAGATACCGACATGGTGGACCAGGGAACACTTACTGTAGCAGAAAGAGCTTTCTTTCTCTCTATTTGTTCCTGTAGTCTACCTCTTTGAGAAGGAATAGAGTTCTGGCGAGAGCCCTATTATCCCAGCTGCTTCTCTCATCAATTTGGCTACGACCAAGCCATGTCAGAAGACTGTGGATTGGTCACTAAGAGAATGTGTTGCTATGGAACCGGCCCTATTAAATGGGCCATGATATGGAAGCAATTGCTAGGCAGTCATGTCGATTCTTTCTTCATAATCCCTAGTTACGACCGCATAGTTCGTACTTCCTATAGCTGGATGCAGTGGTGGGATCACCAGTCATTCTTGGTTAACAAGTGTCTACCCATGGATTCTCCACCTAGGCTGAGGGGCAAAAAACTTGAAGTTATATCCCGAAGAAGAGCCACACATCCCATCACAGTGAAATATGTAGAAAAATATCACTAGAAGACCCAATTCGTGAGACAAAGCCCATTAATACTTTGGATGGCTGGTTTGCTCACGGGGTCTTAATGGAATTTGAACAAGTCCCACTGACTTTGGTGGTCGAGTCACAGATGATGTTGAAGGCACATCTTCTCCTATTCCTGCAGAGACTATGACAACTCAAGATGAACCAGCTCCTCCTTCACAACCTACTCTTCTTAGTTCATCATCTCCTATGACCAGATCTAGAGTGCTCTAGCAAGCGTCGCTGCCTGTTCCTCAGGAAGGAGATAGACAGACATCTACATCCCCTTCAATCCCGACTAGTAGAGAACCTCCACCAGAAAGTAGCCGAGCTGCCTCTTCTAAAGGAAAGCAAGTCGTGATTGAAGAAGTAGATGAAGAAAGCTTGGCTTCTTCATCAGAGAGTACTGCTTCTACAGAATATGAAGATGATGAAGACGACGAAAGCGGCGAGGATAAAGATGATGACTTTGAGGAAGGAGAAGTTGATATGGGTGCAGAGGAGGAGGTAGTTGCGGAAGATGTTGAAACGGAACATCCTCCTGTGACTTCTGAGACTCTTCCTAGTGCTAAGATTCCTGCAAAGTCTCCTATGGCAATAGAGGAGGAAGAAGAATCTTTAGATTACGGAGAATACGGATATTCACCAGGTAAGGGAAATTTAATTTCATATGCGTTTATATGCGTATTTAGTGATAGTTATTTATTTATCATTGTCATGTCTTTATTTCAGGTGCTCATGTTACTAATATCGAGATGGGTGATACTCCTCTAAATCCTCCTACAACTATATCAGTAATTTCACCAAGAGCTCCTTTGGTTCCATTGACGGCACCGAAAGTGGTAGCTCGTGAAATTATATTTCCAGTAGAGACCATTGACTTGCCCACTCCGACCACCAGAGACTCAAGTACAAAGGCCAGGGCACCTTCCTTTGCCGACATAGTAGGGGTTGGCCCTTCTGTAGTTCAGGAAATTCCTCCTCCATATATATATATATATATATATATATATATATATATATTGATTGCTTTATCAAGAGTTGCACATCTTATAACTTTTTATCATTGTCTCTGAATTCTTTCCTTCTTTATACTATAGAAACCCCTCCTCACAGTAAAGCGGCAAGTTCTGAATCTGTGGCCATTGTATCTGAACTATCGTCCTTCGCAAAGGTCCCTGCCAAAAGATGCTCTTGATGAAGAATTCTTTGTCAGCGATTATCCACATCTTCAAAGACCCTGGACAATGGTCGGACCTGGATATCACTATCGAAATTTTAGAAAGTTCTGCGAGAATGGCGAAGATCAGCATCTCCTCTTTGCATGATTCCCTTCTCAAATTTCGCGATTCAATAATCTCTTTGGCATCAGTGGAGAATGTTACAATCTTGAAATCCTGGAATATGGGAAGCAGTTGACTCTGTCCAAAGAACAGGCTTCTCTTATTGTTTCCACTATCTCTAAATTTGACCAGGAACAATTAGTTTTTCAAGAACAACTAAAGGCCTATACTGATGATAGAGTGGGTATTCAAGACTGCATCACTGCTCTGAAAGAAGAGATCTCGCAACTAGAGTCGAAGAACTGCGAGAAGGAATCATTCATAAAGGAGATCGAGGAAAGGATACAAGTTAATATTCAGTCTGTTAATGCTGAGAAGTCTGCATTGCTCAAGAGCAAAGAGATGATCGCATCATTGGAAGGTAAACTAGCTGACATTCCTGATCAAGCAAAGATCATTTTCGAAGAAAAGTCAAAACATGTCACGGCTCAAAGGCAATTAAGGAGGATTTGCAAAAGTATATGGGGATAGTAGGAATTGTAGAAGAACTTTAACCATATAATTTCTCTTGTGCATATGATTTTTGAACAAGTAATTTCTTTTAACCCTCCATATATGAATTTATGATAATATTTTGAGATATTTTATTCTTCTTTGCATTTCTATATCATTTCAACCATATTTATCTATGTAGTCGTCTCGACACGATATTTAATGAGGAACTAATTATAAAGCATCAACATTTTATGCTTATTAGTGCGAGATTTCCTGTATGATTGATTTTATTTTTAATTGGCAGTGTTAAGTTTCAATTTAGTCAATCACACACTATTTAAGCTCTTGAGTAGTGGAGCCCACGCAGTTTTTTAGACTCTCAAGTAGTGGAGTCGGGTCTCACGTGATAGTCTTTGTAACTCTTAGGAGATCACTGGACTTCTCACAGCCTGGAGAGTTCACAAACATCGATCCATTAGAGGGGCCCAGTGAATCTACCGGGGCCGTGAACTCAATTGGAATTATGCACAAGGTTGACCGCGGTAACTCTCTAGAGTTCACAGAGCTCGCAGGGCGACCTTTGGGGTACCAAATTTAGGGTCGTCAGTCCATTAATGAGTAGGTTTAAGCCCTTCCGCATGAGTTAGTACTGAAATCAAACCAAATATATGGGGTTCTTATGCATGGTTGGCTTATCTATGGACATGGCCAAAGAGCTCACACTGCGGTCCACTTTTCCTTCGTCTGTAAGGTCGAGCCCATTCATGGGAGGGCATTTTCCTCTATTCCCCGTGACGCTGCCGAAAAGCTATACATACGGCATTGGTCTCACTCGTGACTGGCCGTTGAGGACTTTTTAGCCTTTTAGGCTTCTAGTCACTGGCTCTGTCAGCTGCCTGCATGAGTATGCATATGATGGCCTTCACGAGCTTTTTAGAGCCACTGGCTTCTCATTGCTACCCGAATGGCAAAAATGATAGGTCTTATGCATAGTTGGCCCTTTTAGGGCTTAGCTAGACTGCCTTAAAATGCCTTAAAAGACAATAATAAGTGTGATCATCGTTGTTGCGAGAATGATAGACATCTCTGACTGAGATTGATACGTCACCACTTCTAATAATATCTTCAAGAGGATTCGTCTGTGTTGTTCATAATATATCAGCTTGGAGATGATACTAATTTCGACAGAATTTTGCAGAGCTCGCTTGATGATGACGATTGTCACTTTCTTTTTACAATACTTGTTGATACATAATCTTGATATGCTCGCAAATTTCTTCTTTATACATTCATCTGACGATACATAGACATGGTCTTGTTTATTCTTGCCCCCTTTTGATATAGAATCATTATGCTAATAATATTCTAGATTAAAATCAGTAGCATCTTCAGGGACGATATCTTTTGATGAAGCGAGTATTGACCGGTATACTGATACGTTGTCCATCTTGATCCATGACTCTGTATGAGACATTGGAGTATACTTCTTTTTATTATATACAACCCATCCCATTTAGGCTCAAATTTGCCCCTTATTCGACGGGTGACCACTATAGGTCTTTTTTACACCAGCACTATATTCCCCCTTTTTTTCCATCATCTGTAATAGACTGATATACAGTCACTTTGAGTGACGCTACTTATATTTCGCTCAAGATTCCATATGCCCACTTAGCTGTTCCGTACCTGAGAATGCTCGACTGTTTAAGGATTCTCTTCTAATGATCGCTTGGTTGTAACCATATTCGCCAATGATTTTGCCTCCAGTCCTTGAAATTTTCTCCGCTTTTCCTAGTCAACCCCGATAGGAATTTGAATTCCTTTTCCATGATTCAGCCTGATGGGTTTTTTGTAGTTAAAACCCATGTTTCTCATGATCTTCTTGCTTACTAGACTATATTTTTTACGATCTTGTGGCGTCATCTTACTGCAGTACACATTATCCTCGGCCTCTTCTCCTATCTTTACTTCCACTGTGGCGTAAAATTCTATTAGTTCTGGGTGTTTTGCACTAGCCATAACCTGAAATCTTCCTGGGGTGACCGAAAATGGTTTCTTTCTTTCAACATATGGCAGTGGTACTGTATAATTGGACTGCAGAATTTTCGACTATTCGGGTGACAATAGGGTTAATGGAGGTTGTCCTGGTTGTCTCAGGTGCTTCAGTAGAAAATAGAATTTCTTCTTAACTTCGGCGGTCCTGGATGATTTTGCCTTCTCGGTTTCATTATTTACTTGAATGTCCTTTAGGACTTTGCTTTCATCATTCTTCCTTTCTTTTTTAGCTAACCCTTTATAGTAACTGACATCAGCAAACAAGGACTCGGCCTCTATATATGGCTTTGCATTGGCCATTACTTTATACTATATTCCGTCTTTACAGTATTTGAAACATTGACGCAGTGTAGAGGGTACAATGTTGTATTGATGGATCCATGGCCTTCCTAGGAGAAGATTGTATGTCGTCACTGCGTTTATAACAAGGCATACAACATCAGTAGTCAGTTCTCCTACTTCCAGTGTTACTATAATTTTACCAAGTGTGTGTTGCCCATCTTGATTAAAGCCATGTATCATCATTCCACTAGGGCATAGATCTGAATGACGGTAACCCAGCTTACTCAACATTGAGAGTGGTAAGAGGTTCACTACTGACCCATTATCTATCATAATCCGCTTAACCTTCTTCCCACATATATGGCCTTCTATCATTAGCTGCCTATTATGCTCTACTTCACAAATCAAATCATCGTCGGAAAAGGAAATAACTGGTAGGCAATTTTCTTGCTCATCGTGCTCTTCATGTCCCATCTCTGCCAATAAGGTTTCTCCGATATTACGATTAGACAATGCTTGGACTATGCTCTACCAAAATTCCTCTGATAACTTAAGCACATCATAAACGCTTAACCGGGCTGGTATACCCTTCAAATGACTTACTACATCATAAATCACTCTTGTCACCTCACTCTTCTTTTCTTTCTCGTCATCATCGCTCTGTTTTTGAATGACTTCCTTTCTTGCAATCCCTGCCTTCTGCTTTGCAGGACTTGTCATTTTCTTTCCTGATCATAGTGTAATCACTGCTACTTTCTTTATTACCCTGTGGTCCTCTTTCTTTCATTTCTCGGGCTTTTTCTTGGATCATAAGCATATTCACCGTTACCATCATGTCTCTTTCTTTTTCTTTGTCAATTACTATTTTACCCTTGTCTATCACTCACTGCATTATACATTTCAATGTATAACAATTCTCCGTTGGATGCCCTACTAGGCGATGATAGCGGCAAAAATCTCTCTCTCTAATTCTTGCCACATCTTCAGGACGTAAACCCCTCATGAGAATTAAGCATCCTGAGCCTCTTTCCGCTATATTTGTTTCTCGGTTGATTCCATTCTTCTTTTCGTTCTGGCCTCCTCTCCTTGGAGTCCCTTGTATCTTTGCTTCTCTTGTCACAATCGATGGTGTTTACGGACATCCTGCTGGGTGCTCTTTTAGCTATTTCATGGTGAAATGCTGGCATCTTATGAGTCATCAATTCCAAAGCATGAGCCTTAATGGCCAGATCACGAAAAGTTCTAATGTCGGCGGTAGTGAGTCCAAACGCGATATCTGTTTCCATAGAGTTCAGGCACATCTTGACCTATTCCCTTTCTTCTGGCAACTGCCTGCACGAGGCTCCCAATGTCTTCCATCTGTCTATAAACTTTTCTACTAGTTCTCCTTCTCTCTGTCATATGGAAGCCAATTCTGTAATACTAACATCACACTTTGAAGAGAAGAAGTTTGACATAAAGGCATCCTGCATTTGTTACTAAGTACGTATCGACCTTGGAGCCAAGCTGGAATACCATCGGAATGCTTTGTGTATCAGTGACGACCTGAATAATCGCAAGCAATACTGTGCTATCATAGAAAAATTCCCCATGTTGGTTGTCAGGCCTGTGTCCATTCCATTCTATATGATCCCATAGTCCTCCCTATCAAATTACGATGACGTCAGGCCCGTGTCCTAGTGACCATTCCATTCTGTAGGATCCCGTGGTCCTCCCTATCGAATTATGATGACCTGCGATGCGTAGATAACAATTGCGTGTGCTCTTGAGTCACATCCTGTAAACCTAAGCCGACTCAACCCGAGACCTATTTCATTTCGACCGCATTCTCGCCGTGGTTCCGACGCCATGTCTCGCGCGTCAATGCGACGCTCACATTAAGAGATCCGGCCCATGCATTATCCCGGCCATTGATCACTTAATCATGGGACCCACCTATCCCTATTTTTGTATTTTCCTAGAAAACCATAATTACGATGACGTCACCCTAGAGGTGACATCACCCTACCTTACCCTAGCCATAACTCCTTACAAGCAACTACCCCTTCTCTTTTCCCCATAAGTCAAACTCATTAATTGCCTAGAAACCATCACCTCTCTCTCTTTCCTATCTCTCTCTCCCTCCCTCTTTCTTCCTCATTCTCCATTGCAAGAACCAAGGACGTCCAGCCCATCCCAAAAATCCAACCATCTTCCACTTTAGATCCTCACCAATCCAACCTTTATATCATCATCTCCACCGTTGAGGAAGCTTCATAAGGGCATTAGAGCATAAGGGTACAAGTTGAAGGGGAAGATCTTAAGGTGGGTGCTTCTCTCCCTCTCTCTTTCCCTTTCTTTTATGATGAGTGGCCCACCTGATGATGATCATCCCTCCTGTGGGATCGGTCCACCTTGCTGCCCACCAACCAGCAACCATGCTGCCTGATTTTGGGCCGGCCTGGCTATGGAAAAATGCAAATATCAGTTTGATTTTTAAGCTGGGCAGGCCACCTATGTGGACCCCACCCTGGTGTACGTGGTGTACCCCCCACCGTCCAGCAAGGACGTGGGGCCTACTTCAATGAATGTGTTGTGTAGCCACACCGTCTAGCTCAGGATGGTGGGACCCCCACCCAGCGCATTTGTGTTTTATTTACACCGTCTATCTAGACATAAGGAAAAAACAAATATCAATTTGATTTCAACTTTTTGGGTGGGCTACTTATGCAGGCCCCTCCTTGATGTACGTATCTAATCCACACTGTTCACCCTTTTTCCCATCTCATTTTAGGCGTTGATCCGAAATGTGAAGCCGATCTAAACCTCTAGTCGGCTATAATGTAGGAAACAGTGGTTTTAGGTGATTTAAACAGTTAAGGCCCGCTGTGACGTTTTTATGCTCTGAAAAATATTGTATATTGGACTCGTTAGTTCTGTTATGAGCCGGGGAGACTAGTAGTCGGCTTGGATTTTCCTAATGCGGGCCCCACCTATAAGAATCCGTAAAAAAAATAAAAATAAAAAAAACGCATATGCATGGGACGTTGTTGACAGCAAGCAGCGTCCTCGTTACTTGTTTATCGGTGGAACGGTGGGCCCCACCCCAGGCCCCACCATGAAGTATATCAAACATCTCCACCATGCATTTGATGGGCCCCACTTAAATATTAGGGTACCCCAAAAATCAGCAGTACCCGAGGCTCACTTTGTCCACACTACAAGCAGCAGTAGGTTGGATGTCTACCATTAAAACCCTTTTTTTTTTGTCCCAGAAGTTTTGGATCATTATGAAATTTATTTTTCTTCTTCGTCCGGATCTGTGTGACCTTATTAAACATTATGGTGGGCCCACCACGTGGGACCTACTGCTGATGGATATATTCCATCTAAGCCGTCCATCCAGCGTCTAGAGGTCTGGACGCTGGCCATTTGCACTCTACCCCACACACACGTATACATATATTAATATAATATATTGTTGTATAATATAATATAATATGTTATATTACCTTATGATGGTCGGCCACTTCCACGTGGAACCCACCTTTAATATAAAAGAATTCTACATCTTCCAGATTCAACTGGACGGTGGGTTACAATATATATATATATATATATATATATATATATATATATATATATAGAGTACCGGTCTCCTGCGAACCATCCCGCATGAGACTTGGTGCGGTCCAAATTCCCACGGCAAGGAGGAAAACGGATTGCATACTGAGCAAACTCTGTTAGACCCACCATAAATGGATGTGGTCTATCCACGCCATCCATCCATTTTTTAAGTGCATTTTAATGGTTGAGACCAAAATTGAATCATTTCCAATGCTCAAGTGGACCCCACCACGTAAAAACAGTAGGAAGATTGATGCCCACTTGTTGAAACCTTTCTAAGGCCCACCATGGTTTTCTCCGAAATCCAACCTATTCAAAAGTTAACAAAGACATTAAAGAAAACGAAAATAGAAATATAAGCTTGATTGAAAACTTTTGTGGCCTTTAGAAGTATTTAACGGTGGCATCACTCTCTCCACTATTTTCTGTGGTGGGGTCCACTTGAGTTTTAGAAGTGACTCATTCTTTGGATATTACCCTAAAATGATCTCTCTAGATGGATTGAGGGTGTGGATACAAAACATATATCATGCTGGGGCCACAAATTTTGGTGACATCACTTCCCAACACGTCAGTAGCTAATCCGCTCCCAGGTCTCTCCCGGGGAAGCGGATTGCGTAATGAGTAAACTCTGTGGGCCCACCGTGATTTATATATTTCATCCACTCCTTACATCCATTTTAACCGATAATTTGAAGGCTTAAGCCCAAAAATGAAGTATATCCAAAGCTAAGGTAGGCCACACCACAGGAAGCAGTGTGAATTGAATGTCAACCTTTGAAAATTTTCTTGGGGTCCACAAGTTTTGGATCAATCTGATATTTGTGTTTTCCTTTCATCTATATCTTTGTGATCTTATGAACATGTCAGATGACAAATAAACATCACTTTAGACCCTAGAAAGGTTTCAATGGTGGAAATTATTATTCCCAATGTTTCTTGTTCTATGGTCCACTTGAGCATTGGAAATGATTCAATTTTGATCTCAACCATTAAAATGCACTTAAAAAATGGATGGACGGCGTGGATAGACCACATCCATTTATGGTGGGCCTAACAGAGTTTGCTCAGTATGCAATCCATTTTCCTCCTTGCGGTGGGAATTTGGACCGCACCAAGTCCCATGCGGGATGGTTCGCAGGAGACCGGTACTCTATTTATATATATATATATATATATATATATATATATATATATTATTTAAAGGAATGAGATGGTGGGCCACTTCCACATGGAGCCCACCAGATGCATGTATCTCATCCATTCATCCACCGTCCAGCTATGGACGGTGGATCCCACCTTGATATGTGGTTGTGCACACCATCCAATCCAGGACATGGTTAGAAGCAGATTGACTGGCGTACCTTGCACCAGCTGTGGGGTTGTTATACTGACATTAACAACTCTGTGGGTCCCACCTACCTACTATGGTGACACCAGCAAGAGGGTCTGATCACGGGGTATGTGTAACATCTAGACCGTTCATCTCCACCGTCTGCTGACTAGGACGGTGGAGATCCCACTTTAATGTATATGTTTTAGCCACGTCATCCAGCGGCCCACCCTGACTGAGGACTATCCAGCCGTCCATCCATTTGGCTAGCCTGTCTCAAGGCTTCAGACTAAAAATAAGACAAATCTAATATTTAGTGGACCACACTGCAGAAAACAGTGGGATGAATGTCCACCATTGAAAACCCCTCGAGTTATAGGGTTTTGGACTAATAGGATATTTGTTTTTCCCTCTATATCCAGGTCTTTGTGACCTTATGAACAGACTCGATGGAAATTAAATGCTATGGTGGGCCCACTGGAATTTAATAGTGGAAATCATCATCACCATTACCATTTGTGGTATGGTCCAGATGATCTTTTGGTCTAATTCATCGTTTGGATAATGCTTTAAAATGATATCTATCGATGGATGAATGGTGCGGCCCAAGTAGTGCGACCTACCTGTTATATTTGGGAGGCCTAATACCACGTATTCAAGGCTCATGGGTTGAGGCCCATTGTGATGTATTTGGAGCCCATGGGTAGAGGCCAATAGTGTTGTGTATTCGGCCTATTTGTACAGGCCCAATTGATTTGGCACAATTGATTTGACCCATTTGATCGGCCCATTTGATGCATTTATGAGGCCTATTAATATGTATTTAGGGACCATATGCAGGGCCCACCTATTATGTATTTAAAGCCCGTACGATAAAGCCCGTTGTAATGTATATTAGACCCTTGTGTGAGGCATGGGCCCATTATACCTTTGGCTCTATGTGGGCCACTCCTTGGGAGCAATGTGGGTTAAATGGTCACATTGATGGGTAATGATGGTTTAATGTCCATATTGTGACCTTCCCTTAGGCCTTGTTTATCCAATTATTGAGGTCAATTATCGTGACCGATTGCCGATTCCGATTATCAAGGCCGATTATCGATCGATTCCGATTGTCATGGCCGATACTGATTATGATTGTCGTGGCCGATTAACCGATTAGCGATCGAGGCCGATTATTGTAACTAATTGTCGATTCCGATTATCGAGGCCATTTATCATGACCGATTGTCGATTCCGATTGATGTGACCGATTTACCGATTTCGATTATTGACCGATGCTGATTGTCGTGACCGATTTGCCGATTTCGATTATCAATCGATTCCAATTGTCATGACCGATTTGCTGATTTTGATTATTGACCGATGCCAATTGTCGTGACCGATTTTTCGGTTCTGATTATCGATTGATTCTAATTGTCGTGACCGATTTGTCGATTTCGATTATCGTGGCCGATGGCCGATTTCGATTGGCTTGACCGATTGCCGATTAGCGATTGAGGTCGTTTATCATGACCGATTGCCGATTCTGATTGATGTGATCGATTTGCCCACTTTGATTATTAACCAATTCTGATTGTCGTGGCCGATTGTCGATTAGCGATTGAGCCCGATTATTGTGACCGATTGCCGATTTTCGATTGATGTGACCGATTTGCCGATTCCGATTATCGTGACCGATTTGTCAATTTTGATTGTTAAGGCCGAGTATCGAGGCCGATTCCAAGTGTCGATTCCAATTATTAAGGCTGATTCTGATTATCGAGGCCCATTGTGACATATTCGAGGCCCACGGGACGCGGCCCATTGTGATATATTTTCAGCCCATATGGTGAGGCCTGACTTGATGAATATTAGGCCCGTGAGAGCGGCCCATTGCGATGTATATTAGACCCATGAGATGTGACCCACTTGATGTATATGTGGCCCATGAGTGAGGCCCATCGTGATGTGTATTAAGCTCTTGAGTGAGGCCCATGGTGTTGTATATTTGGCCCTGGTGTGAGGCCATGAGTCCACTGTATGTTAGGCTCTATATGGGTCATTCCTTGGCGGCAATGTTGGTTAAATGTCTACATTGTCAAGGTCGATTGTCGATACCAGTTATTGATACCGATTATGAGTATGTGACCGCATAGCATCATGATACATGCCCATACGCATCATCTGCATGTTTGTTATGAGATGTGGTTGACCATTACATATGTCATTGGGCAGGTTGTTATGAGACTCCCTGATAGGCGGAGGTTATCTCACATGAGCGCACGGAATGCGCAGGATTGATGCATGACTAGATTGTATGACTCATGCATCTTGCATTGTGAGTTATGATTACTATACGCCCTAGTGACATAAGGGTCGTAGCCTCCACAGGCATATTATGGGTGGCTAGATGGGACACCGAAAATATTTGGTTCGAGCATCACACTGCCATAAATGGCCCTAGGTGAAAATCCCTAAAACCCTTTTGGTACCAGAGGACACCCCAACGTCGAGACCGAGTGGATACATGAGCGCCCAAGTGCCGAATACCAGGAGGCCGCGTCATCCACTGTGTCATAGTCAGTTGGGAGGGGGTGTGGCCTTACCTGCTAGAGAGTAAGAGGCATAGCTAGGCTGAGTTTGACTAGCTCGTAAATGGGTCCGCTATCGACGTGCCAGATAGGTATTGGCAAACTATTAGCCAGGTGGATAGTGAGGTTTCTTACACTCATTTGGACTATGCTGGGAGAGGGGCAGTGTCATTTGGAGTGTACTAAACCCCGGTGAAGATTCTAGAGAGGAACCATACTGATATGTGGGCTTATTGAGTATAAGTTGCATACTCATGCATTCATTTCATTTACTATCCACTCGGGCTGGTAGTGCGCAACTAATTGTTGTGTACCTTCGCATGGCCAGGATTTCTGTTGGGCGAGCGACTAACCTGAGATTAGGAGTTTACCACATTGAGTCTGACTATCCAAATTTAGGTATGAGATTGGTTTGGATAGAAGTCCCTTATGATGGACCCCATAGCCTGTGATACTACGTACTATCATCCTGACTTCACACTCCAGCATGGTCATTCCATTCGCACCGCATATCGCATTATATTTATGGCATATGGCATTTTGGGTTACCTGTGTTTTTGCATTTATATGGTTTAGATACGGCATCTGATATTTGACTCTTTATGACTCCTCATTTATATAGTTGATCTGTATTGCGTATTCTGATATTGGTTGACTCATGGACTTGTTAGTATTTTCGTTTATGCTGATAATATATGATTCATGACCTTGCGCCAATTTCGACATTGTATGATTATGACATTGCATTGAATACTTGGCACTTACCTTGTGCACACACTTACACCACCCTCTAAGCTTTCTATAAGCTTATGCACGAAAGATGCGTGCAAGTGATGTTAGGTTGCAGCAGTGTTGAGCTTGGAGCGTGCAGCGGTCTTCCGGAGCTTGATTTTCGATTTATGTATTTCCCTTTCAGCATTGTACTTAAATGATTATATTAGTGGATATGTGATGATGATGTCGCTTTTGTGAATTGGGTAATCTTGTGGTTATGCTTATTACGAGTTAAATGTATAAAAAAAAATCCTCTTTGTAGGATCCCAGGATCGAAGTCTGGCGTATGGACGCTAGGAGCCGAGAATGGGGTAATACGGAAGCTATCGACACCGGATTTGGCGATCGAGATTCCTGTGAATCCGATTTCTGGGTTTGGGACGTGACATTGGTATTGAAGTGCATTAAGTGTTCTTTTGGTGATCCTTCCCCATTAAACTTCTGAAAATCTGGATGCTTAAAGTTGGTTGGAAACGAGACATCTTCTACCTCTCTTGGATATGGTGTTCGGTATCTGAAGCGGCCAGTATGTTCATGCTCTCTTTCTATCCTGACAGCTTCTTCGATGACTTATCTTACGTCATCTTGTGTTACGGTTCTCGCGGCTGGAACAGACCCTCGTGATCCTGCCCCTTGTGGTTGAGAGCCTTCGGGCTGGTTTTCTTGTCCATTCATTGTGTCCATCATTAGTGGAGATACTATCTGGGCTACATTATGCGCAAGAGTCGCTAAAGCCTCTCTGAGGTTTCTGCACTCATCCATTAGTGCTCTTTGTGCTTCTACCATCTCATTGATATGATCTTCTGTAATCGACCTATTTTCCTGATTTGTCTCAGCCATATACACTGCAGCTTCTCCACTTTTCAACAAAGCTATAGTTGGAGTGGGACGAGAGTACGTGGATGTGACAAGGCTTATGAAGAGAGGAGAGAATGGAGTTTCATTCGACTTCTATATGCTTCCAGTGTTATTGCTCGATTGGGGCGATACAGACATCGGTGAACTTGCCTGGGGTGACACGGGCATTGGTGAACTTGCCATTAACGCTTTACCTTTCTGCTCTTTCGTTCATCTGACCCTTGGGGCAACCAAAGCCGAAAAGTCATGCGATGCGAACTACGGAACTACTCGCTCAGGATATATCGCAGGAGGAGCGAGTTCAGGATTCTTCCTAGCTGCATTACATGTTATCGGCCCTCTGACTCTTGGCGAAGGCAGATTCATTCTAGGGCTTCTTGCTTTCCATGCTTTCGTCCTACGAGACATTACAACAGTCCAGCCTTTATCACCTTCCAGCAGTTGAGGCGAAACAGATAAACCCCAGCTGTTACTCAAGTCAAGTTGTTTTTGCTTGTAGGAAATTGAGTCATGTGCTCTAGGGTTTGGTTCAGTGTGTATTCTATCACGAACCCAGTCGGAGTGAAACGGAAGCTCACTTTTCTTACGGAAGTTGCCATTGGTTGTAATTTGTAGTTGGATTCAGAAACCTTCAAAAATGAAACACAACTATAGTTAGTATTTGAAGAATCAAATAATCTATCTTAGAGATGAAGAGGAGGATGTTCCCACTGAGAGTCACCATTTTGGTGTCGGAAAGACGCTAAATTATGATGAAAGTTCTATAACTTTCCCAATGTTAATGTTAAATAAGATAAAATTCCCTTGCAGAGTCGCCATTTTGTTTCGAACAAGAAACAAATGCATTCGATTTGGGATATTATCTTATCTAAACATAACAGAGAGAGAGAGAGTATGAAAGACAATCATCATATTTTATTAGTACTGAGTTCATTTGCATCCTCAAATATCCCTTGATTCTAAGATAGATCATTAAGAATGTACAAATTGACAAAGCTCAAATATTCAAGTCAGATATCAAATCCGGCAGCATTTCGACTCTTGATTTGATCATCTCTTTAAGAAAAATATGACTCAAATATCTCTTCTACTGGTTTCTTGCCCTCGAAGCTTTTTTGACTTCTCGAGATTTAGTCATTTCAACAAATGTCGGCCCCTTAGCTTCACGGATTGCGAGCGGTCTGTTGCTGTGGACTCACACAATGGGTATCGGTTGCGTAGACCTGCGCAAACCACCGGAACTTCCTCTCCTACATTCAGTCTTCCTCCTCACTCTGCTTCCTCTCCAAAATCTTCAATTCGTCCAAATGAATGAGGGGATGGGGTATTTATAGGCCCTCGCATGTGTGGAACCTCGATTTTGGTGCCATGGGACCCACTGTAACATCCCAGATTTTTTAACAATCTGGAATTAGACATCCTTAGGTAATGGGTCGCTCTTGACACCTTATTAACCTGTCAGAACTCAATTCCACAGTCTAAAATCGCTTCTTAACCCATTTCCTTCACAAATCCCACTCTTCACCACCTTGTTCTTTCAATTATTCCAAGTACTTTCACCCTAGACACTATCTTAAACTAGCTAATCATTATAGCTTGGATCACCTTTTGTACAAACTACAAAGGCCTAGGTACCACCTCAGACAGAAATCTTACAGGACTAAATCCTTTAGAAATTTGACAAAGTTAACTAAGTGTTAAACTAGATTAGCTACGAAATCTACTTGATCCACTTTAAATACGATCTGTAAGACCCAAAACTTGTAGAATCATTGACGCTAGGTTACCCTAAAATCTAGGATCAAACTCATTACCCGACTGCTCTCGGGAGCACGTTGAAACTCCGTATCAGATCTAGACCGCACATCGGGAGTCCGAATAATACGAAGTTAAGGACTTAGGACCGCCTCGCTGGGCTTGACAATCATCTCGGAAATCAAATCCAAACAGTGTCCCACGGCTGTTCGCTTGAGTCCGAAGCGAGCAGGGTGAGAACACTTGTTTTCTTTATAAAATAAATATCTCAAATAGTAATCTGAGACTTGTTACTTGCGGGTCAGTATTAAGCAACCTGACCGTCAGAATCTGACCCAAATACACCCTCGGATCAGGAAAAATTTCATAAACATATCCATGTACTCGGAATCTCCGATCGAGATCCACTAACCGTTGAACTGGAACTGGTCCACCACGCGTGATCTGAGAAGCCGACTGGAACGAAAACTTAACAAAACCTAGATCCTGTATTAGTGAGCTTAAGTCCGACCTTTGGCTCAAGGGGGGCAGCCAGAAGTGCTCCGTTGAGCTGGAACAACTTCACTTTGGATATAACCTAAGTATACCTTATCCACAAGTCTATTTCGGTGACTTTTTAGGCTATATAAAGACCTTAGAACTCTCTCTCTCACAGCCATACGAATTTGAGAGAAACCGTAGAGAGAGAAGAGAGAAAAGAGAGAGAAAGTGTGGGAGATGTGGGAGAGTCTTCCTGCCCTTCTTCCCTGCTGTTATCCATGCTCCATCACTCCATTCTTGTCGCTTTTCCGGCGATTCCAACTCTGTTTCTAGGTAAGAAACCCTAACCCTAATCTTTTTTAGGGTTATGTAGGTTGTAGGTTATGAAATAGCTAACGTATTTCATTCTATAGGTTGCGAAACTGCTAAATACGGAAGCTTATCAAACCTATCGACTCCGTTACGATTCTACGACAAAAGGTGCGGACTTTAGATGTATAGGTTATGGTTTTCAACGCTTTCAATGTCAGATAATGATAGATTCATGATCTGCATGCAATTGCCCATATACAAAGTGCTGTCTGTTTTTCGTTTCGATTAAAGATGAAGAATATGAAATTTTACATATTCTAGGTATTCGTAAAAAATACCGTATACGTATATATTTTGGAGATGTGTTTGACATGATTATTTATTGTATGAATATATGATATATGGATAAAATACTTGTTTGGCGAAAGGATTCGCCCTAATACATGTTTTGCTAATATACACTATGTATGTAGAAATAGTGTATTGTAGAAAATACTGTATATGTATATATTTTGGAAATGTGTTTGCCATGATTATTTGTTGTATGAATATATCATATGTGCGTAAAATACATGCTTGGCAAAAGGACTCGCCCTAATACATGTTTTGCTAACATACACTATGTATGTTGAAATAGTGTATGCTAAGTGGTTGTGAAAATGCATGTGAGAGTAAGTGTTTGGATGATGATGCCTTAGGTAGGATTTTAGATGGGATTCTCAACTACCTTAGAGACATGTATGATTTTCCTCCATGAGGTTGCTTACTTTAACCACTTATGAAAAATATGTGTTTGTAATCCTGTTTATATAGTGCTTTAAAACATGCTTTATAACATGCTTTATGACATGCTTGTTAACTTGCTTGAATTACTTTGTTTAATATGCTTCACTCCACATGCTATGAATAAGGATTGATTGAGTTTGGGACTATGTTTATAGTCCAGACAATCGGTACCAGACTTGAGATCGTGGTTGAGATTCATTTCGCCACGTAAGATGTGTTTGACGAACCCGAGTCGTACTTCAGTTGGCGACAGTGGTTAGGCCACGCGAAGTGCTTATGTACTTTATGTCGTTCAGTTGGTGGTGCGCTCGAGCTAGTCAGGCTCTTCAAGTAACCCGATGTGTCTAATGTATATTCACCATGTTTGGTCACTACTGCTTGAACCTAGGGTACCAAACTTACCAGTGGAATCTCGTTAACCATGGTACCTCGATCCGCTAAGACTCATGAGCCGGGCATGGTGGTATGGGACACCGTGGTCGAACTGTCGGCCTACGCTGGGGCCACGTGCCTCCCTGTAGTGACCAATGAGCAACTAGACTCGTGAGCCGATTATGGTGGTATGGGACAATATATTTGTGCTATCAGCCTACATTGATAAGGTGATGGGGGAGCGGTGTAACCTTTGTGCGTAACAACTCTGATAGTCCTTTGTAGTGACCTCGAGCATACTCTGAATTTGCGGTGAGGCGACGAGTTTTGCCACAGTGTATAGAGTATGAACTAGGCCTGTATCTGTATAGTGATTAACCGTTAAAAAGGTGATGGGGGAGTGGTGTAACCTTTGTGCGTAGCAGCCCTGACAGCCTTTGCAGCAACCTAGAAACACACCATCGTATGAGATTAACTAGGATTGATGACCCTAGAATGGATCATGTTTGGGAATGATACAAGGGAGGTACCTTAGTTTCCCAATACTGCTGTTTGAAATAGACTAATAACTACTCGGTAATCATGCTCATCATCGCACTGCATGTGCCTAGTAGATGTGGAGCACTGAGGGATGAACGCATTCGAGACCGTAAGATGGTGTCACATGAGGGTGGTTTGGCAAGGGCATACATCATGTCATTTCATACTTGCATTAAATAAGAGTAGTTAGAATTGTTTGATTGTACTGCTTTATCATTACTGCTTGACTGAATTGATAACATGTTAACCTATGCTTTATTGTTCCACTGAGTTGGCCACTCATGCCCACGTTATGGGACGGTATTTTAAAACACCCACCAGACCCTATATCAGATGCAGGTAACACTGGAGCACAGGAGACTGAGCTCACTTCTATGACGATCCGGAGTTCTCCTACATGCAGTTCGCTGGAGGCTTCGCATAGGTAGTCCAGTGTTACGGGGCTACAGGGTTGATAATTTCAGTTGTACTATTTTGACATTTTGATTCAGAACCAACATGTATATATACGGTGACTCAGTTAGTGTTCATACTCTGGAGATCGAGAATGTTTTATTTTATATATATCTATATACACCTTTCAGTCTTCCGCTTACGTTTTACACATGGATCTGGAGTATGAATTACTGTTTCAGTATAATCTCACTCATGTTTATTGTACTAACACAGACAACATTTAATCATCATTATCTATGTTGCATAAGTGATGTTCTGGAACTCGAGAGTTGAGTTACTAGTCGACCCTCGATTTTTCGGGATGTTACACCCACCTTTCAATTCTTTAGATCTTTTTACAAAGAACCACTTCTGTATTTTGTTGTGTGAACCCACGCAGCTGTTATTTCGGTTGCGCGAACCCGTTCAACAGACATCGGTTGGGCAGACCCGCGCAAACCAACCTTAAGCTATTTCATTCTCCTTCTCTTTTCTTTCTATCTTCCAATCTCCTTTTGCTTCAATCCTTCATCATTTTTTAGGCCTCAACACAATGAATAACTCAACAAAAGGGAGAGTGGCAATGGCCAACTCAAAAGAGAAGAGTAGCAAGGGCTAACTCAACAAAATTGATAAGGCAAAGACAAGACTTACATCCATTGCCCCACATAAATTCATAAGGATCACATGTAATTAAAGTCATACCATAATTTCCAAAGGATAGACAATTGATGGTGGTAAAATCATACAATCTCATGGAGAAAATCATAGTAACATAAAAACATGAGAAAATGGAATTAAACCACACCAACTTAAACTAAAGTAAGCTTAAAGGAAAAATCCTCACCTTTGGTTATCTTGCTCATCTACTACCAATGCTAAATGCGAGGGACTCCTTACGGCCCAACTTTACCCTAATTCAAATGTTTTGAACTTGTTAAGATTATGATAAGTCATGATTTAAGATAGTATTAGATCTAACTAAATCAAATGGAAACCTTGGTTTAGGCATAGCTTGAATGTGTCATATACTTGTTCACTCCCCAAGTGCAGGTTTGTGAAGTAGTAATTAACTCGGTAAGACTGAGGTCGAATCCCAAGGGACTGAAACCTGTACGTTGTCTGAACTAACCATAACTATAACTAGACTAAGATGAAATCTAAATCGACGGTACTTTTGAAGAATAATGATGGAATAATTATCTAAAACTTAAAGAATTCAAGTAAAGAAAACTAGGGATTCAGAAGATCCACTTGTAGAGATTAGGGAGATCTTATGCCTGCATCAAAAACTCAACTGGACTTAGAGTCCATCTTCATCCAGTTGAAGAATGTAACCATAAAAATCAAACTGAACGTACTTGATATAGTTTCAAAGAGATGAAAGGTATATGAATTAGAATGGATTCCATCACCAAACCATTCCCAGGAAACAAAGCAAACAACAGAATTAAATTAATTACCAACCAATCAACATGCTATGAAGGTTAGGAAGGGTACCGTCATCTGACCATACCCATGAGACTATGGTGAATAACATGGCTTCCTGACATCATAAACATAAAAAGGAAATAAACATACTCAAAGCCATCGCAGACACATTGTAATTTTAGTCACAACAGACCATTAAAAACTAAAAACATTCCCTTAGATAGACTATAATCAACATCGGTTCAATATAAATAATAAGCATAAGTGAAAGAATCCCCCATCATGCTACAAGCTTTACCTCTTAGCCCTAGCTAAGAGGTTTAACCGACCATGATTAGGCTATCCTCTGGATTAATCATGAAGAAAAGAAAGAAGAAAAATAAATAAAGCTAAGGAAAAAATACCCTCTTCTCAAACTCTCTCTCCCCTTTTATAGAACTACATGGCTGTGGCTAGGAGAGTCCACCGACCCCTTTTTCGCGGAGAAGCTGCAACTGAAAAGGACACTTTTCGTTTACACAGACCACACGCAAAAATGAGTTGCGTTCAACTCAGATTTTTGGCACCAACATCAGTAAATAAAAAAAAAAAAAACTTATTTTCTCTCCATGGTGGGGTTAAAAACTCTCATTATGTACATCTGGATGGTCTAGATCACCGATCCGACGGTGATCAGAAGCACACAGGGGCCCACAGCGTCCAGATTTCACAGACTGCGAAACCGAGTGCACAAGAAGTTACGCTGTGACGATGGTGGGGTCCATAATCGGTGTTACCTGGAAAATCCAACCCGTCCACTGGATTACCCTCGAAAAACCAGTCGGAAATGACTAGTTTCTGATTGTATTCGGTGTGGCTCACAATATCTTCCACTCCACCGTCCGTCCTACATTTGGACGACTGGATTTCTCTCCTCGCGATATTTTGGAATTTTCCACTTAGGCAGTGTTAAGAAACTCCATAGGGATCTGATGGACAGTCAGGATCGATGATTTGGATGATAGGTGGGGCCCACAAGCAAAACCCAACCAAGTCAGGAAAAACGCTGTTGTGTTTTATCAGCTTGAGAAGAAGTGTTGGTCAGCAAACGCTGACCGACTTCCGGATTTTTGGTGCACGCCTGGTACACTAGTGCACCGTGCACATGCACTGTATACTTGGATCCCACAGAGATCTTTGTGAGAAATCTGATCCGTCCATCCCTTTCCAGATCCAATTTAAAGTGTTGATAATGAAATTTAAATATATCCAGATATCAGGTGGACCCCAAATCGAGATTTAAGGGCCTGATCTGCTCGTTAGGCTACTTCTACAATGATCCAATGGATGATTTTTGACATGTACGGTTAATTTATGGTCCTCAAGCCACGTATGAAGTTTCGAGCCGAACGGATGGTGAGAACCCCGTGATCTTGCATTCTAAATGATTTTCAAGCCACTTGAGCTTCAATTTCTCAATTTTCGCAGATCCCTGGCATGTAATTCTATCGATCTTGGTCCCCTGGAGTCCGTCCCTTGCCTTGGTGTCTTCAGATCGTTAAATCCATGCTTTTAACACCTTTTTGCAATTCATGCTCTCAAATACACCCTGCATTACAAACATGGTTAAATCGGGTATTAAATGGTATCATGCTCGTAAATCCAGGCAATTACTGGGTCTGATATGCAATATTTAACCCTCAACACAACCCCTAACCAACAGCCTGCTAGTCCCAAGCAAAGTATGCGAAAAGTAAGTTGAGAACTACATGATAATTTCTATGTACTCGAGTAAATTTTGCAAAATAATCTAGATACAAGAATTCTAAGATTCATGAATGTTGGGTATTCCTATCTCCTAGACTCGAGTACACGGTAAACTTCATAGTCAAGTTCAAAGTATTAATCCATCAATCAGAAAAATTATAAACATTGAGTTCCATGGGTGTATAGTGTAATCTCGGCTTATCAACATTAAGATTCAATTCATTATTTCATGACATCATTGGTAACTAACAAGAGAATTCATGATAACCAAAATTTGTCTTAAAGATCATCTTTTCATTCTTCTAGCTTTTGATTTTTCCATCAAAAGTAACGCTAAGAAGGAGAATCAAATCCTCACCTATAGGAAGCAAACCTATGGTGAAGACCGTACACCCAAACCTTTTTCCACATATCAATATCATCCATGAGGAATCAAATCTACACCTATAGAGAGCAAACCTATGGTGAAGAGTATTCACCCAACCTTTTCTAAAGGTATCTGTGTTTTTTCGTTTTTTTTAATTGACAGTGACGGGCAAATTTTCAAGCTGGTTCCTTACATGCTTAGTGATTACCAAGTTAACCCTTCAATATTAAACTGAAACCTTTATGTGTAAGCGAGATGTGACCTGTGAAACATGGTTCAATCAATGTTTGAAACTTCTCATCATGGATTAATAATTCAAACTCACTGTGAAAGCTAAAAGATAACTGAATCCAAGAGTCATAAATCACCAACACCACTTATCATGTAATTCTAAAATCAAGACTATCCCTCAAAATCGTTTCAAATTCACAAGAAATTCTAGAAAATTTTAAAAATTTTCACAATTTTTGCTCAAGACCAAGAAAACACTGATTAGGAACCTAATCTCCCACCCCCAACCTAAAATCTACATTGTCCTCAATGTAAAAGAAATAAGCATGCAATGCACATGGGACAACAAAAATAAAAGAGGAGGGATGGAAAGATAGTACCTGGATGGAAAATCAAGAGGCTATACCACTTTCGCAGGTGCTCTCGATTGCATTTAGCGTATGCAACAAGCCTTTAAACCCCTAGGTTACCCCTAGTAGAAGAGTTGTAGTCTCGTGAGGGTTTGCAGCAATGTTACCCACAAACATTGAACTAACTAACTTAGAAAATGAAATGGAATGAAAAGTTGGGTTGCCTTCCAGGAGTGCTAAGTTTAACATCTTCAGTCAGACCCTAGTCCTATGAAAGCAGTAAATTCTAATCCTCAACTGTGGAAGCACGAAAATTCTTACTCATGCATCCAGGTTCTTCCGTCGGCCAGTATCTCGGTAAATTTCTCAGAAGGTTTTCCAACAAGATCATCCAAAAGCCCATTTTGCAGTAGGCTTAGATGTCCTGGAGCGTGAACATCCAGAGAAATTGAGGGACCTCAGCATAAAGTTTTCTTTTAATTGTCTGAAGTATCCACAGTATATACGATTCACCTGTGACCGAAAAAATTTCGAAGTTAGTACACCATGATGAATCAGAGACTACATATAGATAAAGTTTAGAAAACTTCTTAAGAAGTGATGTAGTCTCAACACATTCCGAAGTGCCAGACTTTGGTTTTATTGTTAGATCCTCCTCTTTTAATGGTAAACATTCAGGATCTGGGGGAGGAGGTACTTCAGAATAAGAGTTCTCTCGGTCTGTGACAACTATCGAGATATTGTCTTGTGAGGCATCCACTATTTCCTGTATCATGGGATCATTTGCATCTGCAAAGTGAGCCAAGTAATCTTCCAAAGAGTCGAAACATTCAGTTGAAAGGAGTTTATTCACCCTATCGAGATCTGTGATGATATATCCAATAACTCCTTTATCTTCTTCGAGAGTATAAATAAGCATACTCTCTTGTTTGTTCTCAAGGTGAGATGAAATCACCACTGGGTATGTCTCTTCTTGACCTAAATGGGCATATTCTAAATCAGAGGGTAAAGATTTTAGGTCAAGCTTCAATGGCTTGAGGTTAGACGATAGAGGCACGATATCAGTTTGGGGTACTTCTTCAAATTGTTGCCTCCACTGGTTAACTTCAAGTACTGGCGCAGTATTAAGCAAGGCACACCTCTACCTAATCATGTCATCATCCAAGTCATGGGAGTGTGCCAGGAACATCTCTATAGGGTCAGAGTATTAGGTCAGAGGCATTCTATCTTCCATGAAAGAATCAATCATGTTAATATCATGGAAATCGTCATCATCCTCTGAGTTTCTACCGTTATTGAAAAAGATGTTTAACTCCAATGTCATATTCCCGAAAAACATGGTCATGACACCATTCCTGCAATTGATAATTGCATTTGAAGTGGCAAGGAATGGGCAACCAAGAATGATGGGAATCTGAGTGCTCATGTTATTGATGGGTTCGGTGTCTAGGATGATAAAATCTACAGGGTAGTAAAATCTATCGACCTGGACCAACACTTCCTCAATTATCCCTCTTGGTACATGAACAGAGCGATCAGCAAGTTGTAGTGTGGTTAGGGTGGGTTTTAATTCACCCAAACCTAACTGTTTGTATACCGAGTAGGGAATCAAATTGACGCTCGCTCCTAAGTCAAGAAGTGCGTGATCAATTCGATAGTCCCCGATTACACATGATAGGGTTGGGCTACCGAGATCTTTGAATTTCTGCCACACGTCTTGCTTCAGGATGGCACTCACTTTCTCAGTCAAGAAGATCTTCTTTTGAATACTCTGTCGTTGTTTGGTCGTGCATAGGTCTTTCAGGAATTTGGCATATAAGGGTATTTGTTTTACGGCATCAAGTAGAGGAATGTTGACTTTCACTTGTTTCAACACCTCTAGAATATCCTGAGAGTTAAAGAGAGGTTTTGGTGCAGCCTACCGTAGGGGAAATGGAGCAACTGGCTTCTCTAGAAGTTCCGATTCTAATTTTTGTCGGGCATCACTAGATCCATCATTGTTGTCCTCTTCTGACTCTTGAGGCTTTTCGGGCCTAACCGGAAGGGTTTTATCAATAATCTTCTCACTCCTAAGAGTGGTGATGGATTTAGCATGTTTCATTTGATTTGAAAAGCTTGAGTTGTCAACTTCATATTGCAGCTTTGGATTGGGAAGAGGTTGAGCTAGGAGGCTCCCCTTATTCTTAATCGTGTTTTCAGCCTTAAGTCCTTGTAATGTTTTGTTAAGGTCTTGCAAGACTTGTAGCATACCCTGATTGAAATGATCTTGCTTTTCAAAATGTTTTAAAATTAGATCCTCTTGAGGTTTCTCTTGTTGTTGTTGTGAAGTCTGATTAAAAAAACCTTGAGGGGTAGCAGTTTGTCCATTCCTCCAACTAAAATTTGGATGATTTTTCCTACCAGGATTGTTCGTATTAGAGGTAGGACCATTGAAAGGTCTTTGATAGTTATTTACGGCATTGGATTGCTCATTTAGTACCTCTTGAAAGGCAGATATGGTTGGACAATTTTCAGTTGTGTGACTATTACAACCACAAATACTGCAAACAACTTCCTTACCCTTGTCCTTCCTTGATTCCATGGCCTCGAATTTCTTTATGAGATTAGCCACTTTAGAATTTAGATCATCATCCTCTTTTAGAAGATACAATCCACCTTTCTCCTTAGATTGAGTCAGCCTAGATGTGGTGTTCGAATTTGGGTAATGGTCCCATACTTGTGGTTTTTCAGCAAGTCTATCGAGGTAATCCCATACCTCGTCGACATCTTTATTTATGAATTCTCCATTACACATTGTCTCGACCAATTGGTGCATGGAAGATGTCAGTCCATCATAGAAAAAATTTGTAATGTGCCACGTTTCAGAGCCGTGTTGTGGGCATGAACTGATAAGATCCTTAAACCTTTCCCAACATTGGAAGAATGTTTCATCCTCCTTTTGGGCGAAATTAATGATTACTTTTCTAAGGGTAATCGTTTTATGATATGGAAAAAATTTCTTTATGAATTCCCTCTGCATATCATTCCATGTGTCAGTGGATCTAGGACGCAATGAATGTAACCATGTCTTAGCCTTCTCCTTCAAGGAAAGGGGAAAGAGTTTCAGCCTAACTGTATCCTCAGATACATTTGGAAAGTATAAAGTGGCTATGATCTCGTCGAACTCTTTCAGATGTAAGTATGGACTTTCTGATTCAAGCCCATAGAATTTAGGAAGGAGTTGGATAACCCCTGGCTTGATGTTCATATGTCCTGTATTTTCAGGAAAAATCATGCATGAGGGCGTACTCACCCCCGCCGATTGTAAATAATCTTGTAAGGTACGAGGCGGGGATGCTTGATGCACTACATTCTCATCCTAGATGTCCTCCACCCTAGGTTGCGGTAGAAGAGGTTGATTTGCGGCCATAACCTCAGTTAACTCTGAGGATCTCAAGTAGTGTCTAATCCTGCGATGGATAAATAACCCCTCAACCAATCCCCTTGAGACGTAAAGTGTTATCACGAACCCACTTGGGCATGAAACACTCGTAGCCCTCAATTCAAATTCTAAACCTATACCTAGAAGAAAAGAAGAAATACAAATCTAGAAAATGAGAGAAAAAAGTTGGAAGGAAGTTACCAAATTAGAAATCCTAAATTAAGAAACTACAAAACAAAATAAACCAAGTTAGTTTCTATAGATAAAAAGTCTAGAAATAGCAGGACATTCTAAAATAAAAAGTAAACAAGTTTCTAAAAAAAAAAAGAATTTTCTAAAAAGGAAAATAGAAAGTTTCTAAAAATAAAACCTAATCTAAAATAGAAAACAGAAAGACTAGAAAATTAGGAAGATATTACCAATTTAAAATGTGTATGTTAAGGTCCTACAAAACAGGAAAACAGGTTAGTTTCTAAAAATAAGAAAAATCTAAACCTAAAGATAAAAAATCCTAATCTTAACCTAATTATAAAATTAGTCAATTTCAGAAAAACGTAACTGTCAATCGCCGGCAACGGCGCCAAAAACTTGTTCACTCCCCAAGTGCAGGTTTGTGAAGTAGTAATAAACTTGGAAAGACCGAGGTCAAATCCCAAGGGACTGAAACCTATACGTTATCTGAACTAACCAGAACTATAACTAGACTAAGATGAAATCTAAATCGACGGTACTTTTGAAGAATAATGATGAAATAATTATCTAAAACTTAAAGAATTTAGGGAAAGAAAACTAGGGATTCAGAAGATCCACTTGTAGAGATTAGGGAGATCTTATGCCTGCATCAAAAACTCAACTGGACTTAGAGTCCATCTTCATCCAGTTGAAGAATGTAACCATAAAAATCAAACTAAACGTACTTGATATAGTTTCAAAGAGATGAAAGGTATATGAATTAGAATGGATTCCATCACCAAACCATGCCCAGGAGATAAATCAAACAACAGAATTAAAATAATTACCAACCAATCAACATGCTATGAAGGTTAAGAAGGGTACCGTCATCCAACCATGCCCATGATACTATGGTGAACAACAGGGCTTCCTGACGTCATAAACATAAAAATGAAAGAAACATGCTCAAAGCCATCGCAGACCCATTGTAATTTTAGTCACAATAAACCATTAAAAACTAAAAACATTCCCTTGGATAGACTATAATCAACATCGGTTCAGTTTAAATAATAAGCATAAGCGAAAGAGTCCCCCATCACGCTACAAGCTTCACCTCTTAGCCCTAGCTAAGAGGTTTAGCTGACCATGATTAGGCTATCCTCTAGATTAATCATAAAGAAAAGAAAGAAGAAAAATAAATAAAGCTAAGAAAAAAAATACCCTCTTCTCAAACTGTAACAACCCGAATCTTCAGGACCCGAGTATATGACCTGTGTCCCAAACACCCAAGTGTTAACCTCAAAGGATGGTCAAATTCAAGTGTATATAATTTTTTTCTTTCTTTTATCAGAGTAAGCAGATGAGCGTAGTGTGGACAAATGAACATAAAGGAAAATTTTCATTATCATTCAAATATACAAGAAGCTGCCCATAATGACTTATACAAACTATTGTCTCTGAATTTAACAAGTACAAGATTACAAGAATTTAATACATGAAAAAATAGTAGGAAGCATATAAATATAAGCCGCAAGATCACGCAGCTCCTCCAAGAAAACACAGTCAAGCATCCCTAGCGATCGTACCCTGCTCCTCATCAAGTCTGAACATACATATCACCTAAACCACCTGTACTACCTGTACGGTTATATATTTGATGGATGAGTGACCAACTCAGTGTGAATTTCCCTCAAGATTACACACCGCCGCATTAGGTAAGCATAGTTATAAAACATCCAGACAATCAAAACAGGGTAAATGCAGTCTTTTTAAATGCATGGATGCGTGAATGAATCATCGCCCCGGGGATGCTCATCCATGCGGACAGTGGGCCGTCACCCATGCAATCATCGAACCTGGGAAACATCAACCAGTCGGAATCATCGAACCTGGGAAATATCAACCAGTCGGAACGTGCCATGTATGCATGATTAGCCAAGTCATTATTAGTCAATTTACAACCAGCCAATTTAGATAAGCTCAAAGTTCACTACGGGGAGCACATGGCCCAGCGTAGGCCGACAGCTCGGGCATAAGTCCCATACCACCATCCCCGGCTCATGGACTACCATCTTAGGATGTTTAATGGAAACCTATCGATTCGTGGCCAATCATATTACAGTATATGGGGCTTACCATCACATGGTTGCAAAGTATAAAACATCTAACCCATATAGGAAAAATAATAGAACAAAGCCACATAGGGCGATATCAAAGTAGGCCACATAGGGTGAATATCAGAACCATGAAATAAAAGACCATCCTTGAAAACCAGTGGACACAACAACCCTGGATGGTAGGCCCGCATCAATGATTCATCTAAACCACACTCAACAACCACCAAGTCAAAGGTCCATTACGATCACAACTAGTCAAGTTACATCCCAAGTATGGGTATACATTCATATGTGGGAATTTCCCACTAATGTACCAGTTCAAAGTCCATAAGCAATACACAAGCATGAACAATTATACAGGATGAACATTAAGCAGGCAATATAGCAATTTCATTTCCACCAGCTAACACATGTGATTATAAGAGAGAGATATCAATTATAATTTTTAATAAAAACTATAACTTAAGCTAATGAGAATATGGAAAGCTCAAGGGGAAGAATCATCACCTTATACTTTGAATTGCCTTCTAGTGTCACTAAGTGCTTGCGCCCTTAGAAATATATCCTACCACAAATCATGAACTTGTATAATTAGGTCCAAGTTCTAATATCTACCTAGGGTTTAAGATCATAACCTAGGGTTAGCTTTTAAGGTTTTAGTGTGGAATTAGGGTTTTATCTTTGGGTTTAATCTTAGACTTAGATCCTGGGATTTAGATACTGATTTATTATCAATGTTATTATCATTATTATTATTTTACAATGTGCTAAATAATATTCCTAATAAGGGCATCATTCCATCCATATAATAACAACGGTCCATAAGTTCATATTTAAACGTATTGACATCATCTAATATTTTTATAGTTACTGAAAATCTCTTACATAATTCAAGCAATAACCATAGAATGTTTACTAATCATAATATAATAAGGATTAATACTAATAATTATATAAATAAGTATTATAATAATCCCATAAGGAGAAAATGATAATATAATCATAATAATGGATCTAGTCATGATAAAAGGTGTTATGGTCTCATCACTTATGTTTAAGGTATAGACCTAGAGTTTAGATTAGTTAGGTCTAAGATTTCACCATAGGGTTTTAGGTCTAGGTTTAAATTTTTGGATTGAATTTCAAATGGGTGTACAATACCCATGTTATTAAAAATCTCAAGATCGTCATTGATATTAGCGATATATATAATTATTATTAACCGACATGGCCCCAATAGTCGCCATGATGATAATGTTATGATGTATTATATTAATGGTAACATTTAAGAGTGGTAATTAAAATATAACTATTTAATAATTGTAATTAGGCCTATAATGTTTAATAGCAGTGTAAATAGTCTACAAATGGCAAATCATATTTAATAATCGTAACAATTACCGTAACAACAAATAAATGGTAAACCAAATTTAAGGAGAAAGGTTGACTTACCTTAGTCGACCTGGTGGCTCGATTCGACGTAGCTGAGTTGTCCCAACTCGACCTTAGTAAGGCCTGGACCAGGCCTAAGCATTTCGCGACCCAACTGAACTCGGTCCCAACCGAGTTGACTCACGCTCCCCTTCTCCTTTTCTTTCCCTAGCTCACTTTCTTTCTCTCTTTATGTATCTCTTCTTCTTCCCATTTTTTTTCTTTTTCCCAAACCCAATGTCTAGCATGGTGGCTGGGTCAAACCAGACCCATCTTACTCGACCCAGGCCAGCCCCATGACTGACTCGACCCAGCTGACTCAGCGAGTCAACCCAAAACTCAAGCAAAACCTCTCCCTTCCTATTTCTCCCTCTCTTTTTTTCCTTTCTTTTCTCTTTTTTTTTCCTTGCTGGAATCCCAGCTGGACTAGGCCACTTGACCCAGTCAACTCAGTCAGAAACCGAGTCGACTTGGTTCAAATTGAAGCAATGACCCCACGCCTCTCTCTCACTTTTCTTCCCTTTTTCTTCTTCCTTTCTTCTTCCTCTGCTGGTCCAGACAGCGTCTGGACCCGATCAGACCACACCCAACTTGGTCGAGGCACAGTGCGGTAGCTCTGGCTCTTGGTCTTTACTGAAATGACCAGAACCGCACCATCCTTTCCCTCTCTCAATCTCGCATTTCTCTCCCTTTCTCCTGCTTCTCTCTCCCTCTTTCTTCCTCGTTTTTCTCTTGTTGCAATGACCAGCAATGCCTGAGCTGGGACAGAGTTCAGCTGGCCAGCGTCGGGGCAGCAAATCGACTCGGGTCACTCCCAACCGATGTGGCAGCCACCTGAGGAAGGCGTCCGCATCTCACCTCCTTCTTCCACCTTCTTTCTTTCTTTCTTCTTCTTCCTTCTTCTCCTCTCCCATTCCTTCCCTCTCTGCTGCATCTAGAACGCAACCAACAGCAGATCATCGGTCGAGGATTGCCGAGGAAGACGATCGGCCTCCAATGGTGGATTGAAATTCGACCGGTATTCCATCGAGTTGAGTGTTAGAGGTAGTGTGTATAAGCTCGGAGGAGCTCGAAGACTGGTTGGAGTGAAGTTCCAAGGAGGTTTTCATGGTGGGTTTGAGCTTGGGAGAAAATGGCTGGGAGAGCTATTTTCGATTGTTAGTTTTCTACCTAAAACCCTAGCTTTTGCAGATACTATGGATGGCCGAGATAACCCTCCAAGGGACGGTCAGGATGGAGAAAGACGGAAGCACATGGATCGCTGAGCTAGAGTGGCAACAGTTTCCATTTTTGGAAACGTGTGTTAGTAGGGCTGTTTGTGTCAAGAACCGTGTGCACGCACATGTGTTTCCACGTGCGGGAGAGGTTGGGTTTTGGTCAGCTCCACCCTCTGAAGATGATGGACAGATCGGATCATCAAGGTGGGTTGTCATGGTAGGCCACGGTTGAAGCAAACGGGCGCTATCCGTTCGCTAGCTAAACGTAGAGAGAGAGATCTCTCTGTTTATGGAAATATCAGGTCAGCCACAGCTGACCGTTCAGGCTTGTCTGGTGCACAGCGGGTGTGCACCAGCTGTGTACACGCACCCCACCACATGGGGTCCACCGTGATGTCTGTGATAAATCTACTCCGTCTATTTTTCTTGTTGGTCCCTATTAGGATATTAGGCCATGGATGAGGCAGATCCTAAGCTTAGGTGGGTCCCACAACCTGATTTGGCCTCGCATGGTGGTTTCTTGTCAAACTAGCGGTCGGATGATTTCGACGTTGGACGTCAACGGTTAAAAACTCCTAATGGACCACATGAAAGGCTTTCGTTATATGTTACTAACTGATACCAACATTAATGTAAATTATTATTATTATTATTATTATTATTATTATTATTATTATTATTATTATTATTATTATTATTATTATTATTATTATGCATATTACTTGTAATAACAATATTTTAAAACCTCACACATATATATAAATATAATTTTAATGTTAACATATCATTAATTACATGCTGTTGTTCGCACATTCATTCACATACATAATTCATAATACACAATGTCATATTTAATTAAAATTATATTACTATTCGATAATATTGCTAAATAATATACAATTCCATCTAATTATCTAATGACTTTTGTACACATACGTATATAAAAACAATATTCAATGCTACATTATTAATTAGAATTTGATTTCATGTTCAGAAATTATTTTTCATTATAATTATTTAATATAATATTATTTTCATAATGTCTTATATACATTAAATACATATGCATCATTTTAACATGAAATTTTAAGTCTTTACAATGTATATTCATTTCCTAGTGTATATATTTAGGTTGCATTATTTATATATTTATATATTAAATTAATCTACATGGTAACACCCGAGCACTGGGAAGTACAGGGTGTTACACAAACTCTCTCTCCCCTTTTATAGAACTACATGGTTGTGGCTGGGAGAGTCCACCGACCCCTTTTCCGCAGAGAAGCTGCAACCGAAAAGGACACTTTTCATTTACACAGACCACATGCAAAAACGAGTTGCGTTCAACTCGGATTTTCGTCACCAACATCAGTAAAAACAAAAACCTATTTTCTCTCCATGGTGGAGTTAAAAACTCTCATTACGCACATCTAGATGGTCTGGATCACAGATCCAATGGTGACCAGAAGCACACAGGGGCCCACAGCGTCCGGATTTCACGGACTATGAAACAGAGTGTGCAAGCAGTTACGCTGTGACGATGGTGGGGTCCATAATCAGTGTTACCTGGAAAATCCAACCCGTCCACTAGATTACCCTCGAAAAATCAGTCGAAAATGACTAGTTTCTAATTATATTCGGTGTGGCCCACAATATCTTCTACTCCACCATCCGTCCTGCGTTTGGATAGCTGGATTTCTCTCCTTGCGATATTTTGGAATTCTTCCACCTAGGCAGTGTTAAGAAACTCTATAAGGATCTGATGGACAGTTCGGATCGAGGATCTGGATGATAGGTGGGGCCCACAAGCAAAACCCAACCGAGCCGGGAAAAACACTATTGCGTTTTATCAATTTGAGAAGAAGAGTTCCCGATTTTTGGTGCACGCCTGGTGCACTAGTGCACCGTGCACATGCGCTGTATACTTGGGTCCCACAGAGATGTTTGTGAGAAATCTGATCCATCCAACCCTTTCCAGATCCAATTTAAAGCGTTGACAATGAAATTTAAATATATCCAGATATCAGGCGGGCCCCAAATCGAGATTTAATGGGCTGATCTGCTCGTTAGGCTACTTCTACAATGATCAAATGGATGATTTTTGACGTGTACGGTTAATTTATGGTCCTCAAGCCACGTATGAAGTTTCGAGCCGAACGGATGGTGGGAACCCCATGATCTTGCATTTTGGATGATTTTCAAGCCACTTGAGCTTCAATGATCCCTGGCGTGTAATTCCGTCGATCTTGGTCCCCTGGAGTCCGTCCCTTGCCTTGGTGTCTTCAGATCGTTAAATTCATGCTTTTAGCACCTTTTTGCAGTTCATGCTCTCAAATACACCCTGCATTACAAACACAGTTAAATCGGGTATTAAACGGTGTCATGCTCGTAAATCCAGGCAATTACTGGGTCTGATATGCAATGTTTGACCCTCAACAATACTTTATGTGTTTTGTCTAGAAACCCTAAATTTTAATGTGTCCTTCCACCAAGTCAACCCTAGTTCAACCTGGTGGAATTCCACACCTTTGTTGCTGAAGATAGAAAATGATTGAAGATAAAGGAGAAGAAAAAAGAAAAGAAAAGGAAAAGAAAATACTACAAAGCTCAGACCTGGACAGTTCTCAGGTAGCAACTCGGATGGTTGTTGCACCCGGCTTTTTCTTCTTCTGCTTCGTTCCTGGTGGTTGGCCAGAACTGTTCCGACAGGCCAAGAACTTCTTTTGCTACCGTGGTTGGCTCTCTCTGTCTCTCTCATTTCTTTCCTTTTTTCTTCCTTTCTTTCTCTCTTTCTTGTTTCTCTCTTTCCCCTCTCAGTTGGACGTTGAAGTTTTCATAGGTACGAGGGTTTCTAGACTCTTCTTGCAATCAGTTTACGCAACTCTTATTGCGCAGCCACAAATGCGGAAGAACCTTACGTGGCTTTCTATTTGCGCTGGCAGGAAAGACGATTGGGCCAGCGTTTCTTCTTCCGGATCTTCCTTTTCTCTCCATAGGTTCTTTCGGATCTAGGCTAGTCCATTGGGATTGATTTGACCCACTAGATCAGTGGTCTGGTTGCCCGCAGTTGTGAAGAACTTCCGCATGGTCGATTGTTTCGTACGCATGTTCGGCGGGTGCCAAGTCTTCCGTCCCACTTTCCCTCCTTTAGTCAATGTAGAGAGGATCGAAAATACCCTTTCCAGGGATTGGATGGCTCAAATTGGAGCTAGGTTCCTAGGTTTGGGCAAGGAAGTCCCTGGAATGCGGCAGGCTTCTCGGTGAGACGTCTTGCGGAGGGATTCCTTACTTCCGAAATCATGGAGATCTCCTAAAATTTCCAGCATCCTTTGGTTGTAGTCGAACTCCCTCACGCATATATTGGATGGTTGAGATGGCTTTCATCCAATGGTTAGCGTTGCAAGAGTGCACGTTAACAGCAACACAAACTAACGTGTTTATATTTTCTGTTTATGCAGTCCAGTTGTGACTAGGTTTGTGTCCTCGTGAGAGCTTGTCTTCGCGTGAATTAGCCTAGGTTATGTTTGAAATTGGTCCAGCTACAGGATGGATGGTTCAGATCATCCGGGATGATCATGATGGTGGGCCACAGTGACTCCAAACGGACGCTATCTGTTCAACCTGCGTGTGGCAGGAGGCTTTCTCCTTCTTTTCAGGATTTCACTGGTCAAACACGATCAGTCCAATGTGCTAGGGTGTACACGCAGCTTGTGCACATGCACTTAGATGTGGGGTCCACAAGGGATTTTAAGGAATCTATTCCGTCCATTCGTTTTGTCAACTATCATAAGGGCTTTTCCCAAAGTATGGGGCAGATACAAATCTTAGGTGGGCCATACTCAATCAATTCAAGTTATCTGGTCTCGGAATACGACAATTCCAGTCAGGAATTAAAGATCTCTAAAGTACCTTTCAGATGACCAAAAATGGACCCAATCCGACATCAAACGATGGAGTTATGGGCGTCTCCGTTCGATCGCGCGATTTCAAAAGATTAATAATCCATATTGAAAAATGATTATCGAAGAGTTCTAACGTGCTTTTGAGATATCGAACTGTATCTGAATTGGGCAATTCTGGTCCCATTTGGAAGCTTGACAAGTTACCATTCTAATGACCCAAAATAGTCTAAATTCGACCTCTGAAGAGAGAGTTATGAGGGTTACTATTGGACAAGGAGATGAAGGAAACTTTCAGGACCGACGACTGCGATCCCACTTACGGATGCCCAAATGATCTCGGAATACGATGATTCCTGTCAAGAATTAAAGAGCTCTAAAGTACCTTTCAGATGACCAAAAATCAACCAAATCCAACATCAAACGTTGGAGTTATGGGCATCTCCGTTGGATCGCGTGATTTCGAAAGAGTAACAATCCATATTGAAAAATGATGATCGAAGAGTTCCAACGTGCTTTTGGGATCTCGAACAATCTCTGAATTAGGCAATTCTGGTCCGATTTGGAAGCTTGAAAAGTTGTCATTCCAATGACCTGAAATATTGTAAATTCGACATCTGAAGAGAGAGTTATGAGGGTTACTATTGGACAAGGAGATGATTGAAACATTCAGGACTGACGACTGCGATCCCACTTTCGGATGCCCAAATGGTTACGGAATATGACGATCCTAGTCAAAAATTAAAGAGCTCTAAAGTACCTTTCAGATGACCAAAAATCCACCCAATCCGACATCAAATGATGGAGTTATGGGCATCTGTTAGTGCTATGATTTCATATCCCTTTGGTTGTCAAATTTTGTAGTGTTAAAACCTATATGTCTTGTACTTCTTGTGTTTCTTGTTTGTGACTACACACTGCTTCAAGACAAGATCATGAATGAAGAATGTTTTCAAGACAAGATCATAAATGAAGAATGTTTGCAAGACATGTCATGGATGAAATCTACAAGAATAGAAGACTTCAAGTTTGCTTCTAACAAGTTCAAGACTTCATCAAGACAAGTCAAGAATGTACCAAGCTCTAAAGCCGTCAACTTAATTCAAGCCTCTACTTCAAGATCATCTGAGAATACAGACCTTCAAGACTTCAATGTCCATCTCACTTCAAGGTTTGTTTGACCTTAGATTGACCTTAGGTTGGTTTATTTGATAGGTCATTCTGGATACATAATCCGAATATTTTAATATGCTTGTTATGACTGTTCTAAGACCAGTCCTAGAAATCTTAAGACCAGTCCTAGGTCTGCTTCGACCAGTCTTAGGTTTCTCAGGACCAGTCCTAGGTTGTTACAGATTTTCAGATTTTCCTGGTTGTCCTTCGACCAGTCCTGGACTTGCTTCGACCAGTCCTGGGAAGTCCTACGGCTCATCCTTCGACCGGTCGTAGTCCTACGACTCAAACTCCATCGACCTATCTCGAGTCCTACGACCAGTCGTAGGTGACTCACGACCAGTCGTAGGTGGTCCACGACCGGTCGTAGGCTACCTAAGACCAGTCGTGAGAACAGCTAATCTAATCCCGCAGAAATCTTTCAAAATCTTTGATGCTACGACTAGTCTTAGGGATCTTAAGACCAGTCGAAGATGGGATTTTTGAGGCTATAAATAATGCACGAAATTCAGAGTTTTATTATTTCTATTCCATTCCATTTCATTCAATTCAAGCGAGTTAAGGCTATACTCTGAGATAAATTGTGATTATTTTTTTAAGCTATTGTGCATATTTAATATTCCTTTTGATAGCATTATTCTATTGTGATTTTGATCTACATTCCAATCTTATTTAGAAAAGAGGAACTTGTGATATTCCTTGTTCTGGGATCAAAATCAAATAGACCTTGCTCTTCTTGATTTAATCTAAAATCAATTAGACATAGAACCATTCTTTAAGTGAGTATTGGACATTGAACAACGTATCATTCATCTACTCTGATTAGTTCTACTGGGCTACTTCAAAAGGAGATCCAGGTATTTTACTTTGTAATTTACTTTCTCTGGTTTTGTTTGAGATTTGCCAGAAAAATCTCATTGTTAGAAAACTCAGATTGTGGGGGTTTTTGGATTATGTAAGCCCGAGATAAAAAGACACAATTGTGAAGGTTTTTGGGTAAACCTGTGAAAACCTATTTTGATAGTGCATGCTAATATCTCCTGTGTGAGGATATTAGGAGTGGAGTAGCATTCTGTGTGTTGTTAGCTAACAGTTGGTGAACACACAAGCGAACCATTATATATCGTTGTGTTGTGGATGTGCTTGATTTCTTTATTCATTTATTCCTTGATGTGTGAATTGCTTTTGTGGATGAATGTTGTAATTTTTATTTCAAGCAAGTGTGGTTGAATGGTGTAATAACTTAGGATTTATTTCTTTACGTTATTCTTGATTTATTTTCCATATCATTTGTGTTTTCTAGATCGTTCTAGAAATAAGGTTGTCCTACCATAAGCCATTGGTTTTTGGTGTAAGGTTGTCCTTAGAACTGATTTAGTATCATTCTCATATTTCATGTGCTTTGAGATTGTTATTATTTCAGCATTGTTATTTATATCTTTTATTATTCCGCTGTTTTATGTTTTATTTGGCATTGCCCTATTCACCCCCCCTCTAGGGCATATAGCTTGGCCCTTTCAGCATCTCCGTTGGATCGCGCGATTTGGTAAGATTAACATTCCATATTGAAAACTGACTATCGAAGAGTTCCAATGGGCTTTTGGGATATCGAACGGTCTCTGAATTAGGCAATTCTGGTCTTATTTGGAAGCTGGACAAGTTGCCTTTCCAATGACCTGAAATAGGTTAAATTTAACCTCCGAAGAGAGAGTTATAAGGGTTATTATTAGACAAGGAGATGAAGGAAACAGTCAGGATCGACGATTACAATCCCACTTACGAATGCCCAAATGGTCTCGTAATATGACAATTCTAGTTAGGAATGAAAGAGCACTAAAGTACCTTTCAGATGACCAAAAACGACCCAATCTGACATCAAACAATGGAGTTATGGTCGTCTCCGTTGGATTCCGTGATTTGGAAAGATTAACAATCCATAATGAAAAATGACAATCGAAGAGTTCTAATGTGCTTTTGGGATATCGAACGGTCTTTGAGTAGCCAATTCTTGTCTCATTTAGAAGCTTGACTAGTTACCATTCCAATGACCTGAAATAGTGTAAACTCGACCTCTGAAGAGAGAGTTATGAGAGTTACTATTGGACAAGGAGATGAAGGAAACATTCAGGACCAATGACTACGATCCCACTTACGGATGCCCAAATGGTCTCGGAATACGACGATTCCAGTTAGGAATGAAAGAGCACTAAAGTACCTTTCAGATGACCAAAACTTGACCCAATCTAACATCAAACGATGGAGTTATGGGCGTCTCCATTGGATTGCGCGATTTGGAAAGATTAACAATCCATATTGAAAACTGACAATCGAAGAGTTCCAACGTGCCTTTGGCATATCGAATGGTCTCTGAATTAGGCAATTCTGGTCTCATTTGGAAGCTTGACAAGTTACCATTCTAATGACCTCAAATAGTCTAAATTCGACCTCTAAAGAGAGAGTTATGAAGGTTACTATTGGACAAGGAGATGAAGGAAACATTCAGGACCGACGACTACGATCCCACTTACGGATGCCCAAATGGTCTTGGAATACGATGATTCTAGTCAGGAATGTAAGAGCACTAAAGTACCTTTCAGATGACCAAAAATCGACCCAATCTGACATCAAACGATGGAGTTATGGGCGTCTCTGTTGGATCGTGCGATTTGAAAAGATTAACAATCCATATTGAAAAATGAAGATCGAAGAGTTCTAACATGCTTTTGGGATATCAAACAGTCTCTGAATTGGGCAATTGTTGTCCCATTTGGAAGCTTGACAAGTTACCATTCCAATGACCTGAAATAGTGTATATTCCACCTCTGTAGAGAGAGTTATGAGGGTTACTATTAGACAAGGAGATGAAGGAAACATTCAGGACCGACGACTGCAATCCCACTTATGGATGCCCAAATGGTCTCGAAATACTACGATTCTAGTCAGGAATTAAAGAGCCCTAAAGTACCTTTTAGGTGACTAAAAATTGACCCAATCTGACATCAAACGATTGAGTTATGGGCATCTCCATTGGATCGTGCGATTTCGAAAGATTAATAATCCATATTGAAAAATGACGATCGAAGAATTCTATTTCGAACAAGAAACAAATGCATTTGATTTGGGGAAATTATCTTACTCGAATATAATAAAGAAAACATATAAAATAATCATTGTATTATTAATACTGAGTTCATTTAGATCCCTCTAATATCCCTTAATTCTAAGATGAATCATTTGAAGTACATGAATTGAAATTAACAAAATTCAAATGTCAAATCGTGAATTCGGCAGCATTTCGACGGTTGCTTCGATCATCTCCTTAGGAGGAATGTCATGTCGATTAACTTCTCCACTTTTAAGCTTGTCCTTTATGTAAAGAAGATCTTGGAGCAATGAAGGTCAAACTAGATGATTTCAGCACCATCTTGACCCCTTTTATAGCTGGCCACATAGTGACCTAATTGCGCGACCCGCGCAACCAGCCAATTAGTGTGTTGCGCGGCTAACGTAACTGATTCCCCTTTTTTACTCCTCACCTTCAGTCTTCTCTCAGAGCTCTGCTCCTCTTCCAGAATTCTTCTCTCTCAAATGAGAGGGGGAGTGGGGTATTTATAGGCCTCCACAGGTGACAACCCTTGATCTTGGTGCCATGGGGCCCACTTTACATCAGATTTGACCGTTAATCTTAATTACTCTCTGCTCTTGATTACGCGACCTGTGCAACAGTGAATTTGGTTGCATGATCCACGCAACGATGCAAACATTTGCATGATCCGCATAATGAATGAAGTCCCTCGCCCAGTCCAAATAACTCATTAGGTTATTTGTGCGACCCGCGCAACGATCTCTAGTTGCGCAACCCGCACAACTGTCATATAAAAACACTTTAATCTTCTTCTTTCTTATTTTCCACTCTATGTTTAGTTCCTAATATTCAATCTTTCTTCATGATTTTTATGCTCCAATAGATGCCCCCTTTATCCGCTCTTTGTTCCTTGAATCAAAGAATCGAGATCAATCTTTGCAATTTTCCAATCTTCCTAAAGACGTTGTGCGACCCGCGGAACGAGTGCCGGAGTACCATACTCGGCCTCGTCCCTATAAATGACTGGACTTAGTTCATTCTCTCACTTTGCATTTCCTGTAGCGAAGCTCTGTCTCACTGTTTTTCCCCCCGCGCAATGGAAACTTGTTGTGCGACCCGCAACGGTAATCCCATTCGCGCAATTCACAAACCCATTACGCGAGTCCGTGCAACGAACTTTAGTTATATGACTCGCGCAACCAATCCTTCATCCATTTTTTCAAAATTAGCCAATTTCCAAACCTTAGTCCTACAAATTTAACCTTTGATCTTTCTCATCATGGCCCGCACAAACGAACCTTCATTCCCATCGATCCTCCCACTGAACATCCTTCTCATCAAGAATTGCCAAACCCTGAGCCCTCTCAAGCCGCGACATCTCAAGCAATAGAATCCTCATCATCTCCAGTTCAACCCTCATGCAAACGATTTAAAACAACCGCTACGTGCCCTGCTTACATAAAAGAAACTGTACTCCCCACCTTTGACTTCACCCTGTGTATTGAAACATTTCCATCTCCCATCCATAGAGCCATCGCGATGGGCGATCTTTAGATACCCCCAAAACACGGTCGTGAATACGACTGGGAAGAACAGCTGAAGACAACAGTGCATTATTAAACAATCAACCAAAAGCCGCCTGCTAGAGAAGATACTCCTCCCCCCTCTAGACTAAAGAAAAGTCATCAAAACAAGACTCAAGAGTTTCAAGAGAAGATCAAGGAACATGATAGGAAGAAGCTTCACAATTCCTGGGAATCGATCCGCACAGTTCAGGGTGTCATAAAATTTGACAACCCCTATAAGCAGGGCATTGTAGTAATTCCAGTCAGTCTCCATCGCCACCATTCTATATTGATTTGTGAGCCTAAGGATTATCTGACCTCAGAAAGATTGGCTTAAACTAAGACTATTAGAAGGCATCCTGCAGCCGCCAAAACCAAGACAGCAAATTAGTGGCATCCATTCTATGATTTTCCTCGTCCCTTCCTACAACCTTCATAATCTATATCTAACTTACTTTTATGAAACACTCCAACAATGTTTCAGCCATCGCTGCCTCATTTGGAGCCAAGAGGAATTCAGAACAAGAGGTCTTCTGACTCCTCGCAATTATTATTCTGAATGGGCTACCATAGTTCTGGCAAAACATGCGGGGACTTTGTCAAAGATCGATATTTTCACCACGATCGAAGCAACGTCACATCCCTTTTACACCTCATCTTAATCCCTCACAAACTGTCTATCATCGGCTGCCTTTTGCCTTCCATCTGCTTCAGAGCCATTTTAGGATACTTGATTGTTTTAGAATTGTCTTCCGATAACTGTTCACCTATAATCATATTCACCGATGACTCTGCCCCCAATCCTCGAAATCTTCTTCACTTTTCCTGATCGACCCCAATAGGAATTTGAATTCCTCTCCCATGATTCAAGTCGGTGGGTTCTTCGTAATCAAAACCCATGTTCTTCATGATCTTCTTACTTGCTGGACTATTTTTTTGAGGTCTTGCAATGTCAGCCTACTGCGGCACACGTTATTCTTAGTCTCTTCTTCTACCTTTGCTTCTACTAAGGCGTAAAATTCGATTGGCTATGGGTACTTCACGCTATTCTTGACCTGAAATCTTCCTGGAGCAGCCGAAAATGGCTTGTGCCTTTCAACATACGGCAATGGCACTGTATAATTGGACTACAAAATTTGCAACTGTTCAGGCGATAATAGGGTTAGCGGCAGTTGCCCCGGTTATCTCAGATGTTTCGGCACAAAATAGAATTTTTTTTCCTTGCTTCTGCAGTCCTGGATGATTCCGAGTTTTCTATTTCTTCTTTAATCACGTTTACTTGAATGTCCTTTAGGACTTTACTTTCATCATTCTTTCTTTCTTTTCAGCGAACCCTTTATAATAACTGGTGTCTGCAAAGGACTTGGCCTCTGTATATGGTTTCACATCGGCCATTATTTTATACTGTATTCCACCTTTATAGTATTTGAAGCATTGATGTAGAGTGGAGGGTACGATGCCGTACTGATGTATCAATGGCCTTCCTAGGAGATTGTATGTCCTCACCGCGTTTATAACGTGGCATATGACATCAGTGGTCAGTTCTCCTATCTCTAGCGTCACTGTAATTTTACCAAGCGCACGTTGCCCATCTTGATTGAAACCCTGTATCATCATTCCACTAGGGCGTAGGTCAGAACAATGATAACCTAGTTTACTCAACATCGAGAGTGGTAAGAGGTTCACCGCCGACCCATTATCTATCATAATCCGCTTAACCTTCTTTCCACGGATATGGCCTTCTATCATTAATGGCCTGTTATGCCCTACCTCGCAGATCAAATCATCATCGGAGAAGGAAACGACTGGTAAGCAGCTTTCTTGCTCATCGTGCTCTTCGCATTCTAGTTCTGCTAGTAGAGTTTCTCTAATATCGTGATTGGACAATGCTTGGACCAAGCTCTGCCGAAACTCCTCTGATAACTTAAGCACATCATAGAGACTTAATCGAGCCAGTATGCCCTTCAAATGACTTACTACATCATAGGTCACCTTCACCGTCTCATTCTTCTTTTCTTTCTCATCATCATCGTTCTGCCTTTTAACAACCTCTCTTCTTGTAATCCTTGCTTTTTGTTTCACAGGACTTGTTATCTTCTTCCCTGATCATAATGCAACCACTGTTACTTTCTTCATCGCCTTACGGTCCTCCTTCTCTTTCACTTCTCGGGCCTTTTCCTAAATTATAAGCATATTCACCATCGCCATCATACCCCTTTCTTTTTCTTTGCCAATTACTATTTCACCCATGTCTATCATTCGCTGTATTATACATTTCAATGTATAACAATTCTCTGTTGGATGCCCTACTAGGCGATGATAGTGGCAAAAATCTCTCTCTTGTTCTTGTCACATCTTCAAGGCGTTTGGGTTCTGGTAATTCCATTGTGCCTGCTTTTGTCAATTGGTTCATCATAGGAACGACATCTTCCCTGTCGAACGCAAACCCCTCGAGAGAATTGAGCATCCTGGGCCTTTTTCCATTGTATCTGCTTCTTGGCTGATTTGATTCTTCTTTTCGTTCCAGCCTCTTTTCCCTTGAGTCCCTTGTATCTTTGCTTCTCTTGTCACGATCGACGGCATTTACAGTCATCCTATTGGACGCCTTCCTAGCTATTTCATAGAGGTTTTTCAAACCAGAAGAGGTCTTTATCCTCTTTATCTTTAAGTATTTCCAACTTCCAATTTTCTTGATACCCTTGATTCCCATCTAGTTTGTCCGGATCCTCCTTTTCTTCCGAACAAAGGGAAGGGTCTTCTTCGGTGGATGCCTCTTGTTCCTGTTTAGTCCCCTTCGTTTCGAAAATTATTTCAAATAGACTAAGAAGTTGGGAGGATATGTCCTTCATCAGCAGGAATGTCTTCCATAATGTAACGCCCCGTGTTTTCAGGACCCAAGTATATGACTCGTTTCCCAAAAACCTGAGTGTTAACCTTAAAGGATGGTCAGATTTGAGTATATAAATATATTTCTTTATCAGAGTAAGCAGATGAGCGTAGAGTGAACAAATCAACATAAGGAAAATTTTATTATCATTCAAATATACAAGCAGCCCATAATGACTTACATAAACCAATGTCTCAACATTAACGATTACAAGATTTGCACATATAAAAAATAACAGAAAGTATATAAATATAAGTCGCATGACCACGCAACTCCTCTTAGCAATACGGCCATGCATCCATGGCACCTACACAGCTCCTCATCAAGTCTAATCATATACATCATTTGGGCCACCTGTTCTACCTGTACAGTTGTATACTTGATGGATGAGTGGCCAGCTCAATATGAATTTTCCTCAAGATTATACACTGCCGCATTAGCTAAGCATAGTTATAAAACAACAACACAATCAAAACTATACATGATGCAGTATTTTTAAATGCATGGATGCATGAATGCACATCGGCCTAGGGATGCACATCCAGCTGGACTTGGGCTCGTCGCCCATGCAAATCATCGACCTGGAAAAATCATCCAGTCGGACAGGGGTTGATAGTCGGTGGTCTGGGAGCTAGCGAAATGATGCCCCGAAGATCCTAAGGGCACGTGCTACAGTATCCAGAATTAGCCACCTATCATCGCCAACATGCTATGGATGCATGATTAGCCAAACCGTTATTAGTCTAGTTACAATCAGCCAATTTAAGTAAGCTCGAGGTCACTACGGGGAGCTTAGAGCCCAGCGTAGGCCGACAAATCAGGCATAGTATCCCATTACCACCATCCCCGGCTCATGAGACTACCACCTTGGGATGTTTAATGAAAAACCGTCGACTAGTGGTCAATCATATTCCAACATATGGGGCTTACCATCGCATGGTTGCATAGGATAAAACATCGAACCCGCATAGGGAAAATATGAAAACAAAACCACATAGGGTGAGTATCAAAATATGCCACATAGGGCTGATATTAAAACTATACGATAAAGACCATCCTTAAAAACCATTAGACACAACAACCCTGGATGGTAGGCCCACATCAATGGTAAATCATTCAATAACCACTAAGCCGAAGGTCCATTTTAATCACAACCAATCGGGTTACATCCCAAGTATGGGTGTACACATATAAGTGGGGGTTTCCCACTGGTGTACCAGTTTAAGTTTTGTAAGCAATCCATAATAATAAATCGACAAGCATGAACAATTATACAAGATAATCGTAAAGCATGTAATACAACAATTTAATTTTCACCTGCTAATACATGTGATTATAAAAGGAGAGATCAATTATGAATTTAAAACTATAACTTAAGCTAATGAGAAGATGGAAAGCTCAAGGGGAAGAATCATCACCTTATACTTGAATCACTAACTGACGTGGCTAGGAAGCGCGTGCACCCTCAAAGTTGAGTCCTACCATTGATTGTGAAGTTGTACATGAGATCAATGTTCTACGAAGTGTCTATGGTCAAGATTTATACGACCTAGGGTTTGGATTACTTTTAGGGTTTTATTATAGAATTAGGGCTTCACACTAGGGTTTAGTTATAAGCTTTGGATTCTAGGATTTAAACTATGAGGTATGTGCAACTTAAATATAATATAATAGTATGGTTAGTTATAATTTAACGTTAATGATAAAATTAGTATTTGCACTCATCGTAATAGTAAGTATTCTAATTAAATAATATAGCCCATTATTAAAGGTAATATTTTTCAAGTCATGGATTCCATGTTAGTATCTAACATTAGCGTAGATAGTGTACTAACAGTTTTTCATGCTTAATAATTTCCATCAACCTTAATGATGTAGTTACTATTAACTATTATAATAATAATGGTCGAGTAGTATGATTCATCACTAATGGATATGTTTAGGAATGATAAATAAATAATATTATCTAACATTTAACAGTTGTAGTTTTATTCATGATAACTATTACTTAGCATCCATAACCTATTAATGGCTAATCATATTTAACAATTGAATCAATTATAGGAACACCAATAATAATGATAAGTCAGACAACTTACTTTGAGAGGGGAAGCTAACTCACGATGGTTGGTACGACAACAAGTTGGGTTTCCAAACCTAATTTTCTATAATCTCAACATCGGGCTAAACCCAACCAAGTGGAACTGGGCCTGCATTGGGGTGACCAGGCCCACTAGCCATGGCTCAATAAATGTGGCCATTTTCAGCTAAGTCTGGCCCACTGTTTCACAGTGTGTGGCCCACCAAATTTATGGTGAAGTTTTCTATAGTTTAAATGTGGTGTAGCCCACCTGTTTTGAATGAGGTGCAGCCTAGGTGGAGATCATTTTTCCATCACAGTTTTCACAGCCCATTTGTGGGTCTGTTTCAGCTCAGATTGAAGGCCCAGCTGAGAGTCGTCCTCAACTCAATTGTGGCCCATTTAGAGGACCTGTTTCCCTCAGCTTTCGGCCCATGCAAGGACCTGTTTCCAGCTTTGATTCAGACCAACCTCGGCCCAAATTTTTAGCCCCGCACTGAGATTGATCTCAGCACACCCTACAGCTGCTAGTGTCGGTCCATACCACAGCCAAAACGTGGCTACCTTCGGCCTGTCTCATGCACAGCTAAATGTTGTATACATGGCCTAGTTGTCATTCATTTCCAGCCCTGGTAACGGCCCATATTTCAGCTGTTACATGGCCTGATGAAGATGGAAGGGGGAGTTACCTGGCTTGGCACAACATGATCGATCTGGGTCGGGTTGGTGCAGCAGCCGCACCACCTTCTTCTTTCTTTCCTTCTTTTTCCATTTTGTCTTTTTGTTTTTCTTTCTTCGTTTCTTTTCTATCTGTCCCAGCACCATCACCAGGTGGTGGGAGCCCGAAAATAGCATCCCAAACCGTGCCTAGCTCAGTTTGGAACGGTGGAGAGGACGAACGCCATTAATGGCAGATTCACCCTCATTGTTTCTTTCTTCATTCCGTCAACATGGGAGGGTTTCTAAGCTTGTAATAGAGCTAGGTGAATGGTCGGATTGAAGCTTGGATGCCGTTTGGTTGGTGGGTTCAGATAGAGCAAGAAATCGGCATTTTCTTTCTTTCAGCCACAAGGAGGTGGAGATTATCTTTAAGAAACTGTTCTTTCTCCTTTGTAGGGTTCCTATAGTGATCCTAGACCGTTGGATGGAGAATGGGTGGTCCAGATCGTACTAGATTTGAAACTATTTCCAGGTACCGCCCCTAGGATTAAAACCGGCCACGGTTTTGGTTGCCGGTTTTCTCAAAAAACCAAGATCCTTGTAAACAACAACGGACGGTTGAAATCTCTCCAGTTTGAACTGTGGAGATGCAAAGGGAAGCAAGCACGTGGATTACCCTGCTGGCGCACGAAAGGCAGTTTCCGTTTTGGAAACAAGTGTTAGTAGGGGCTTCTTGTGTCAAGAACCATGTGCACGCACATGTGTTTCCACGTGCGGGAGAGGTTGTGTTTTGGTCAAAACCTTTCTGTGCACAAGATGGATGGATCAGATCACTCGTCTGATCATTGATGGTGGGCCATAGTGTTTTCCAAACAGACATTGTCCATCAGTCAACGAAAACAGCGAGAGAGAAAAAACTCCCTGTTTTGGGAAGGTGTGGGTCAGAGGAGTCTGACCAAGTAACTCTGTACAGTGCACAGTGAGTGCACATTCCTCCTGTGCACTCGCGACTCGAGGTGGGGTCCATCATGATACTTACATGAAATCCACTCTGTTCATTCCATTCTGGTGGTTCTAATCAGGTCTTCTAACAAAAATTTAGGCATAACTGTCCCACGGCTCGGTTTAGGTCCTAATTATGGACTCACATCGATCTAATGGTCAGATTATTCTGAAATTGAATGTCAACAGCTAAAATAGTCCCTAGAATTTACCAAACGATTGGGTCCACATGTTGAAGGGACATGGTAGTAGAAACCACGGTCACTTCCGATTTTTGAATGTTTTTTCATGTTGCTGTTTAAAATAGGTGGGGTCCACCTATGATGATCTTTCAGAGAATCCATGCCATTCACCACTTTTGTATCACTATATTAGGACACGGGGTCAAATATGAGATGATTTGGTTAGTCGAGTAAGTCGTACGGTGTGTCCAATAGTAACCAACACTCACCGTTAAAACCCATGCACCAGAGACATAGCTTGCTGTGAAAATTTGAATGAATTGAGTTATTTTGTGTGAAGCCCACTTTACTACTTGTAGTTGTACGATCCGCTCTATTCATTGTGTTTAATATGCCCCGCTAGGATTAAGGTCCAAAAATGGGGCAGATCTGTTGAACGGGTGGGCCATACTATCCGATCAAGCATCAATGGTGGCATCTAGTGGCATTCACTATTTACGAACTTGCCATCCATTTCTTAACCGGCATCCGACGCCCGTTATGTAGAAATGTGCCGTCCGAATGTCTTAAAATTTGGCGAACATGCATCATTTTTCATGCTCCTTCCTATGATCCAACTTGGGTCTCGATCTCTCGAGGATGAATAAGATGTTCTTTTAATAGCTAATATACTTCAAAATTCTAAAATAATATTTGTACACCTCTAATCAACAAGTTACCAGACAGTTTGGACTTAGAACCTAAGATCTTCATGATGATCGGTTTACTGTGATGTTCTTGTGGCCCGTTTGGCGGATCCGAATATGACCGGGGGTCAGATGACTAGCTAAAAATAAGGAAACTTGATGGTTAGCACTCTTACTATGTATGTAAGTGAGTATACGGTCAGTTTTGTAATCGGATAATATGTAAAGCGGGCTTTCAGGAGGATTAGGGGTAAAACATGTGTATCGTCGGATTAGAGTGTCTTATTCACACGTATAAGTTTCTCATATTATAATTTTAATGGTGGGTTAATCATATTCATATGGTGTGAACAAGATGAACAGATCAGAATCTTGGTCTGATAAGTGTATGGACGGATGTAGGGACCAAGTAGCTAAATTAATGTGATAGAGGGCTGAAATTTAATGTGTACAGTTAATTTATGATAATTAGGCCTGATATAAAGTTTCACATGAAATGGATCATGAGAACCTTGTGAGTTGGAATTCAGGGTATAAGTTGATGACATTTTCGTAATTATTGTTGATCTAAGAGTTTTGTGAAATCTAATGGTTCTAGATGATTATATGTCATTTTCTAAATAATTCTTACAAAAGAACTTATATTTAAATTATTATAAATAAAGACTTATTCACTGATTTAGTTAAAGGAAGGTACATATATCGAACTAAATGAGCAATGGTCGGACGACTTGATTTATGGATGAATATCATTCATAATCGGTTAGATTCATGTTGGAGGATGGATGTAGGGTTCGGTTGACTAGATTGGTACCGTACACATATATATAATAGGTTAAATTTATGGTAACACTCGAGGACTTTCAATACTCGGGTATTGAAAAGTTCGGGGTATTACAATCTACCCCCCTTAAAGAGAATCTCGTCCTCAAGATTAAGCACAATCTATCTCATGGTGTCCGTGTGCATCCGCTGATTTTCTACATTAAGGTTATTTGTATAAGTGCTCATAACTCGCCACTAGAACTAGAGTCATTGCAAGCTACCCCCCTTAAAGATTTCAAATTTCTAATGTTCAGGCTAACACAAATAGATGGTCGTAGTAGGTTTAAGCTCGATACATCGATTATCTGTCTGCGTAGGACAGAGGATTTTGGTATCCATTCATAATCTTATTAAATCTCGATCCTTTACTTGATCAGAGCATTGGAGTCATTGAGATTCGCTAGGACTTAAAATTCGAGTCAAACCATGTAAACTTCATTTAAATATGGTTCCATCAATCCGTGATCCCGATTATTCTGGACTCTAGGAAAATATCATGTAATCTTATATCCTCAAGTCTATGCGGCCCATTACGCTTCCACTGCGCGCTCTGATCACCTAATGCACTACTTGGAAGTTTCAAGACCAGGATTTCTATATGGAACCTGAGTTTGAAATTTTGGTAATTTATCTAGGATTTTAAATCTAGTTCTAATATGCTTAGTCTCAGGTTGAAATTTACTCAGAATTCTATGACTTCGTCACTAATTAATCTTAAGTATTGAGATTCATGAAAACTCTTATCTCTAATTAAGGAGATGCATTAGGGAATTTAAACTATAACCCCTACTATGATTCTTCAAGTTTGGGGAACATTCACGACTGACCCACGACTAACCTAACGTACGATGTGGTGAGTAATGGGATTTCCTTACAATGCCTAAGATTGTTTCATTCCCTGGAGATGGCAACAACATGATTTCTAACTTCAAAATCTTTAAAGAAGTTCAAATTTCTAGATTTATAAAATTTGTTCACCAAGGGTCAAGTCCAAGGAATGTTCTCATTGGATCTCAAATACGTCATGGTGGGTATTTGTTCTTCCATAGTACCTAAGTTTATCTTCTAGTTCAAATGACCAAACATGAGATTTCTAAGGGAATCTAAGTTCCATTCCTAAGTCTTAAGATTATCCAACAATGTGCTAGGGGCCTAAGATTTGGAATTTCTATATTCCCAATTTCTCCTAACTACAGGGGAAGTTCAAATGAGTTCAAATGGTTATTCTAATAATTTCTAAGGGGGAACTAAGTTCATTCCTAAGTTCTTCAGTCCTCCAAACAAGTTTCTAGGTGGCCTAGAGTTTTGGGTTCCAGTATTCTCAATTACTTCTACATATAAGGGATTCCACATCATTTCAACTGACTATCTTAATTATTTATGAGGGAAAACTAAGTTTGGGTTTTTACATTCTTCAACATTTCTCTAAGTCTAGGGGAGATTTACATAAGTTCAATTTCTAATTTTAAACATCCAAATTTGAGACATTTAAAGTTTGTATAAGATCATTTTTCAAGGCCAAGTTTATCCAAACTATGCTCTGATACCAACTGTAACACCCCGTATTTTCAGGACCCAAGTATATGACTCGTTTCCCAAAAACCCGAGTGTTAACCTTAAAGGATGGTCAGATTTGAGTATATATATATATATATATATATATATATATATATATTTCTTTATCAGAGTAAGCAGATGAGCATAGAGTGAACAAATCAACATAAGGAAAATTTTATTATCATTCAAATATACAAGCAGCCCACAATGACTTACACAAACCAATGTCTCAACATTAACGATTACAAGATTTACACATATAAGAAATAACAAAAAGCATATAAATGTAAGCCGCATGACCATGTAGCTCCTGCACAGCTCCTCATCAAGTCTGATCATATACATCATTTGGGCCACCTGTTCTACCTGTACGGTTGTATACTTGATGGATGAGTGGCCAGCTCAGTATGAATTCTCCTCAAGATTACATACCGCCGCATTAGGTAAGCATAGTTATAAAATAACAAAGCAATCAAAACTATACATGATGCAATCTTTTTAAATGCATGGATGCATAAATGCACATCAGCCTAGGAATGCACATCCAGTCGGACTTGGGCTCGTCGCCCATGCAAATCATCGACCTGGGAAAATCATCCAGTCAGATAGGGGTCAGTAGTCGGTGGTTTGGGAGCTAGCGAAACGATGCTTAGAAGATCCTAAGGGCACGTGCTACAGTATCCAGAATTAGCCACCTATCATCGCCAACATGCTATGGATGCATGATTAGCTAAACCGTTATTACTCTAGTTACAATCAGCCAATTTAAGTAAGTTTAAGGTTACTATAGGGAGCTCAAAGCCCAGTGTAGGCCGACAGATTGGGCATAGTATCCCATTACCACCATCCCCAGCTCATGAGACTACCACCTTGGGATGTTTAATGAAAAACCGTCGACTAGTGGTCAATCATATTACAACATATGAGGCTTACCATCGCATGGTTGCACAGGATAAAACATCGAACCTGCATAAGGAAAATATGAAAATAAAACCACGTAGGGTGAGTATCAAAATATGCCACATAGGGCCGATATCAAAACTATATGATAAAGACCATCCTTAAAAACCATTGGACACAACAACCCTGGATGGTAGGCCCACATCAATGGTAAATCATTTAATAACCACTAAGCCGAAGGTCCATTTTAATCACAATCAATCGGGTTACATCCCAAGTATGGGTGTACACATATAAGTGGGGGTTTTCCACTGGTGTACCAGTTTAAGTTCTGTAAGCAATCCATAATAATAAATCCATAAGCATGAACAATTATACAGGATAATCGTAAAGTATGTAATACAACAATTCAATTTCCACCAGCTAATACATGTGATTATAAAAGGAGAGATCAATTATGAATTTAAAAACTATAATTTAAGCTAATTAGAAGATGGAAAGCTCAAGGGAAAGAATCATCACCTTATACTTGAATCGCTAACTAACATTGCTAGGAAGCGCGTGCACCCTCAGAGTTAAGTCCTACCATGGATTGTGAAGTTGTACATGAGATCAATGTTCTACCAAGTGTCTATGGTCAAGATTTATACGACCTAGGGTTTGGATTACTTTTAGGGTTTTATTATAGAATTAAGGCTTCACACTAGGGTTTAGTTATAGGCTTTGGATTCTAGGATTTAAACTATGAGGTATGTGCAACTTAAATACAATATAATAGTATGGTTAGTTATAATTTAACGTTAATGATAAAATTAGTATTTGCAATCATGGTAATAGTAAGTATTCTAATTAAATAATATAGCCCATCATTAAAGGTAATATTTTTCAAGTCATGGATTCCATGTTAGTATTTAACATTAGTGTAGACAGTGTACTAATGGTTATTCATGCTTAATAATTTCCATCAACCTTAATGATGTAGTTACTATTAACTATTATGATAATAATGGTCGAGTAGTATGATCCATCACTAATGGTTATGTTTAGGAATGATAAATAAATACTATTATCTAACATTTAACAGTTGTAATTTTATTCATGATAACTATTACTTAGCATCCATAACCTATTAATGGCAAATCATATTTAACAATTGAATCAATTATACGAACACCAATAATAATGATAAGTCAGACAACTTACTTTGAGAGGGGAAGCTAACTCACGATGGTTGGCACGACAGTAAGTTGGGTTTCTAAACCCAATTTGCTATAATCTCAGCATCAGGGCGAGCCCAACCAAGTGGAAATGGGCCTGCATTGGGGTGACCAGGCCCACCAGCCATGGCTAAATAAATGAGGCCATTTTCAACTAAGTCTGGCCCGCTGTTTCACAGTGTGCAGCCCACCAAATTTATGGTGAGGTTTTCTATAGTTTAAATGTAGTGTAGCCCACCTGTTTTGAATGAGGTGCAGCCCAGGTGGAGATCGTTTTTCCATCACAGTTTTCACAGCCCATCTGTGGGTCTGTTTCAGCTCAGATTGAAGGCCCAGCTGAGAGTCGTCCTCAGCTCAGATTGTGGCCCATTTAGAGGACCTGTTTCCCTCAGCTTTCGGCCCATGCAAGGACTTATTTCCAGCTTTGATTCAGACCAACCTCGGCCTAGATTTTTAGCCCTACACTGAGATTGATCTCAGCACACCCTGCAGCTGCTAGTGTCGGTCCATACCACAGCCAAAACGTGGCTACCTTCGGCCTGTCTCATGCACAGCTAAATGCTGTATACATGGCCTAGTTGTCATTCATTTCCAGCCCTGGTAATGGCCCATATTTCAGCCGTTACATGGCCTGATGAAGATGGAAGGGGGAGTTACCTGGCTTGGCACAACATGATCGATCCGGGTCGGGTTGGTGCAGCAGCCGCACCACCTTCTTCTTTCTTTCCTTCTCTTTCCATTTTCTCTTTCTGTTTTTCTTTCTTCTTTTCTTCTTTATCTGTCCCAGCACCATCACCAGGTGGTGGGAGCCTGAAAATAGCATCCCAAACCGTGCCTGGCTCGGTTTATAACGGTGGAGAGGATGAACGCCATTAATGGCAGATTCTCCCCCATTATTTCTTTCTTCATTCCGTCAGCATGGGAGGGTTTCTAAGCTTGTAATAGAGCTAGGTGAATGGTCGAATTGAAGCTTGGATGCCGTTTGGTGGGTGGGTTCGGATAGAGCAAGAAATCGACGTTTTCTTTCTTTAAGCTACAAGGAGGTGGAGATTATCTTTAAGAAACTGTTCTTTCTCCTTTGTATGGTTCCTGCAACGATCCTAGACCATTGGATGGAGAATGGGTGGTCCAGATCGCACTAGATTTGAAACTGTTTCCAGGTACCGCCCCTAGGATTGAAACCGGCAACGGTTTTGGTTGCTGGTTTTCTCAGAAAACCAGGATCATTATAAACAACAATGGATGGCTGATATCTCTCCGGTTTGAACGGTGGAGATGCAAAGGGAAGTAAGCACGTGGATTGCCCTGCTGGCGCACGAAAGACAGTTTCCGTTTTTGGAAACAAGTGTTAGTAGGGGCTGCTTGTGTCAAGAACTGAGTGCACACACATGTGTTTCCACATGCGGGAGAGGTTGGGTTTTGGTCAAGACCGTTCTGTGTACAAGATGTACCGATCAGATCACTCGTTTGATCATTGACAGAGGGTCGTAGTGCGTCCCAAATGGATGTTGGGACACACGTCAATCTATCGATCAGATTATTCTGAAATTGAATGTCAACGGCTAAAATAGTCCTTGGAATTTACCAGACGATTAGGTTCACATGTTGTAGGGACATGGTGGTGGAAACCACAGTCATTTCTGATTTTTGAAGGTTTCTTCACGTTGCTATTCAAAATAGGTTGGGTCCACCTGTGATGATCTTTCAGAGAATCCATGCCATTCACCACTTTTGTATCGCTATGTTAGGACACGGGGTCAAATATGAGACGATTTGGTTAGTCGAGTAAGTCGTACGGTGTATCCAATAGCAACCAACACTCACCGTTAAACCCCATGCACGAGAGACGTAGCTTGTTGTGAAAATTTGAATGAATTGAGTTATTTTATGTGAAGTCCACTTTACTACTTGTAGTTGTATGATCCGCTCTGTTCATTGTGTTTAACATGCCCCGCTAGGATTAAGGTCCAAAAATGGGGCAGATCTGTTGATCAGGTGGGCCATACTATCCGATCAAGCATCAATGGTGGCTTGTAGTGGCATTCACTATTTATAAACTTGCCATCCATTTCTCAACCAGCGTCCAACGCCCGTTATGTCGAAATGTGTCGTCCGAATGTCTTGAAATTTGGTGAACATGCATCATTTTTCGTGCTCTTTCCTGTGATCCAGTTTAGGTCCCGATCTCTCGAGGATGAATAAGATGTTCTTTTAATGGCTAATATACTTCGAAATTTTAAAATAATATTTGTACTCCTCTAATCAACAAGTTACCTGGCAGTTTGGACTTAGAACCTAAGATCTTCATGATGATCAGTTTACTGTGATGCTCTTGTGGCCCGTTTGGCGGATCCGAATATGACTGGGGGTCCGATAACTAGCTAAAAATATGGAAACTTGATGGTTAACACTCTTACTATGTATGTAGGTGGGTATACGGTCAGTTTCGTAAATGGATAATATGTAAAGCGGGCTTTCAGGAGGATTAGGGGTAAAGCTTGTGTATCGTCGGATTAGAGTGTCTTATTCACACGTGTAGGTTTCCCATATTGTAATTCTAATGGTGGGTTAATCATATTTATATGGTGTGAACAAGATGAACAGATCAGAATCTTGGTCTGATAAGTGTACGGACGAATGTAGGGATCAAGTAGCTAAATTAATGTGATCGAAGGGCTGAAATTTGATGTGTACAATTAATTTATGATAATTAGGCCTGGTATAAAGTTTCACACGAAACAAATCATGAGAACCTTATGAGTTGGAATTCAGGGTATAGGTTTATGGCATTTCGTAATTATTGCTGATCTAAGAGTTTTGTGAAATCTAATAGTTCTAGATGATTATTTGTTTCTAAACAATTCTTATAAAAGAACTTATATTTAAATCATTATAAATAAAGACTTATTCACTGATTTAGTTAAAGGAAGGTATACATATCGAACTAAATGAGCAATGGTCGGACGACTTGATTTATGGATGAATATCATTCATAATCGGTCATATTCATGTTGGAGGATGGATGTAGGGTTAGGTTGACTAGATTGGTACCGTACACGTATATATAATAGGTTAAATTTATGGTAACACTCGAGGACTTTCAATACTCAGGTATTGAAAAGTTCAGGGTGTTACACACAATTATATCATTTTCACCGCTAATATCGACTTCTCCCTCCTCATAATCGTCTTCTTGATTTTCTCCTTCTGTTTCATTTTCATCAGAAATAGTATGTCCAGATGAAGAAGTTGAGCTTTCACCATCCGAATCTCCTTCACTGGACTCTTCAACCACAATTTGTTTCCCCTTAGAAGGAAGAGACTGGTGGCTCTCCGATTGAGGATCTGCAGTACCCAAAACTGGAGAAACAGCAGCGATGGTCCTTTCTTGAGGAGAAGCTTGGGCGCTTGCTCGAGATCTTGTCATTAGAGAAGAAGTCGGTTGTTGTTGAGGAGAGACGGTCCTCGGGGTAGGAGAAGAAGTCGGTTGTTGTTGAGGAGAGACAGTCCTGGGGGTAGGAGAAGAAGTTGGCTGTTATTGAGGATGGGTAGAAGAAGTTGGCTGATCTTGAGGATTGGCGATATTCTCTGGCAGAGGAGAAGTATCTTCTATAGCTTCATTCCTTCGTGGACGATGGAGAGGGATTGGTTCAAACTCACGAATATCACCATATGTTATCCATCCTTTGAGAGTGTTGTCGGGCTTCCTCTCACGAATAGGTTCATCCACAGATATCTTGACACAGTGATGACCAGCACAAGGGGCATGACTGGTCTCCGCTATGAAACCGACTCCATCTTCAATGGTGTGACCCTTAAGCCTGGGAGGTGGAAGCCATATGGGCTTAGCCACTGGCAGACCTTTTCTTACCAAGTATGACTGGTGCACCCATCACGTCATATGGTTATACGAAGCCCTAGGAGTACGATCGAAGCCTAGAATAATGAAGGAAGAATTAGCTTGGCCTAATAATTACTTCCAAACCATTGCCCAATTAAATGGGCTAGTGTCGTAGCTCCGCATTCTTCGATTAACGAGCCCACAATCTTCTGTACCTTCCTGATCGAAGCCGAATTGACGAGCAAAATGGCTAGATAATATGGTTCTCGCGAGAACTCCGTCCCTTCCCTCGATGGGAGACTGCATGATCTAATTGATAAAAAGAATCCCCTTTCCCCCGTGGTGAGTGATGCCCTATCTGATTTCTCCGTGTCTACAGTATAGCAAGACAGACCGAAATGAAAGTAATTTATCTTGTCATCAGAGGAGATGACATCTTTTTCCCAGTCGTAGGATCTCTTTTCCATGGATCTCTTTTGAAAAAAGCAGAGAGGGACTTGAGAATGATGGACGTAAGCCATTTCCGACACTTTGAAAGTCCACGGGAAATAGACACCGAGCCAGCCAAGGAAGTAATGCCATGGCATATAAGTCGAAGCAGAACCGACAGAGGGGCTTTTTATATGAGAGGCGATCTCTCCAAAACCTCTGTAAATCGAGCATAGCGCGGGAGGAGCAAGAGAAAATTTAACTCCCTCAGCCATGACACCCGCTACTACGAATAACGAAGGGCGGATGACATCTGCTGACTTAGAGCTTGGGAAGACCGCTATACTTAGCCAGTAAGCAATGAACGCTGCGAGCTTCCCATAAATAGAATACTCAACATGACCTTTCATACCCTTTAGGAGACGTTCAAGCTCTCGTGAGTGTTTGCCATTAAACTTGGAAGAAAAAGAGATAAGCAAATGAAATTGAGAATATGTATCAAGGTGTAATAGCGGCATTAATTAAAGAAGAAGGAAAATTACCGGAGAGCTCTGCTGAAGTGAGCCAGTCATTACATGGGCTGAATCTTGTGAATATTCAGAAAATTGGACATTTCCCTAAAAAGTTCGGTGGTTGATTCTGAGATAGAGGGGATGCGATCAGGCGAAGAGACGAAGGTAAGCTCCTCGTTTGTGAGGACGAATTCATCAAAGAATTTTTTGGTTATCGGTAAACCGGTAAGCTTTTGAATGTCCCAAAGTGTGATGCTCATTTCGCCTTCAGGGAGATGAAACGAATTGGTAGAAGGACACCAATAGTTGAGGAAAGCCTTCAAAATGGAAGATTGGTGTAGAAACACTTATCCTGATTGAAATACAAGTGCATCACTCAGAGTGACAGTACATCAGTCCATAATAGATGATGGCAATGCAAAAATAAGGCTAAAAGAACTGGATTTGCTCGATGAGAAACGCCTGGCAGCCCAACAACGATTACAATCATATCAAGCAAGGATATCGGCTGCCTTTGATAAACGAGTTAAATATCGTTCTTTCAAAAAAGGGGATATGGTGCTGATGTTGAAAAGACCTATAGTGGTCACCTGTCGAACAGGGGGCAAATTCGAGCCTAAATGGGATGGGTCGTACATAATAAAAGAAGTATACTCCAATGGTGCATACAGAGTCGTGGTTCAAGATGGACAAGGTATCATTATATCGGTCAATGCTCGCTTCATCAAAAGATATTATCCCTGAGGATGCTACAGATTTTGATCCAGAATATTATCAGAATAATAATTCTATATAAAAAGGGGGCAAGGATAAACAAGATCACGGCTATGTATCGTCAGACGAATGAATAAAGAAGAAATTTACAAGCATATCAAGGCTATGTACCAACAAGTATTGTGAAAAGAAAGTTACCATCGTCATCATCAAGCGAGCCCTGCAAAATTCTATTAAAATTGATATCATCACCAAGCTAATATATTATGAACAACACAGATGAATACCGATTGAAGATATTAGCAGAAGTGGTGACGTATCAATCTCAGTCAGAGATGTCTATCATTCTCGCAGCAACGATGATCACACCTACTATTGTCTTTAAGGCATTTTAAGGCAGCCTAGCTAAGTCCTAAAAGGGCCAGCTACGCATAAGGCCTATCACTTTCGCCATTTGGGCAGCAATGAGAAGCCAGTGGCCCTAAAAAGCCCGTGAAGGCTATCATATGCATACCCATGCGGGCAGCTGATGGAGCCAGTGACTAAAAGCCTAAAAGGCTAAAAAGTCCTCAACGGCCAGTCGCGCGTGAGACCAATGCCGTCTGTATTGCTTTCCGACAGCATCACGGGGAACGGAAGAAAATGCCCTCCCGTAAATGGGCTCGACCTTGCGGACGAAGCAAAAGCGGGTCACAGTGTGAGCTCTTTGGCCATGTCCATAGATAGGCCAACCATACGTAAGACCCCCCAGATCTACGGCTTGATTTCAGTGTTAACTCATGAGGAAGGGCTTAAATCTACTCATTGATGGACTGGTGGCCCTAGATTTGGTACCCTAAAGGTCACCTTGCTAGCCCCGTGAACGCTAGAGAGTTACTGTGGCTAACCCTGTGCGTAATTTCAACCGACTTCACAACTCCGGTAACTTCACTGGGCCCCTCTGATGGATCCCGGTTTGTGAACTCACCAGGTTGTGAGAAATCCAGTGAACTCCTAAGAGTTACAAAGACTATCACGTGAGACATAACTCCACTACTCAAGAGTCTAAAAAACTGTGTGGGCTCCACTACTCACACTACAAGAAAAATGAGCAAAGGCTACGGCCCAAAACCGTAGCAAAATCCCTTTTGCTACGGATATAATCCGTAGCACGTCCGCGCCTATAGGTGGGGCAGCTAAAGGTCTAGCTACGGATTATATCCGTAGCAATAGATACCAATAGCTACGGATATAATCCATAGCAAAAGATACCAATAGTTAAATATATAATCCGTAGCTATTGGTATTTATTGCTACGAATATAATCCGTTACAATATATACCAATAGCGACGGACCATATTCGTAGCAATAGACACCAATAGCTACCAATATTATCCGTAGCAATAGATACCAATAGCTACAGATAATTGTCGGAATAATAGATACTATAGCTACGGATTATATCCATAACAATAGATACCAGTAGCTACGGACAAAAGCCGTAGCTATAGTTACGGCTATATTCGTAGCTATTTTTAAAAATTGTAATAATACAACCTGTTTCCATTGCAAGAACCTACTGTGATTCATAACTCATCTAAGCTAAATGCTGATAGAAATAGTACATAAAATGAAATCAGAAAAAAAAAACGATGCATAAATAGCAATCAAATCATACAATGCATCCTACATTCACATTTCTAAATAAACAATACTTCACTTTACTCAACCTATCATAAGAATTACAACTAAGACGTGCTCTCATTGTCACGCCCCAAACTCGGAGACCGGGCTCACAAAATTCTCGATTGCCGAATCCGGCGCCAACAGCCTCCGTAGTACCCCATTCTCGGCTTTCGGTACCCATATACCAGGTTCCGATCCTGGGATGCTACAAGGAGGATTTCTAATAATCAATTTGATTCGTAATGAGCATAACCACAAGCATAACCCACGAACAATAACCATAAGAACACTATTACAATATCCACTATGATCAAAAACTTTTGAGTACAAGGCGTATTAAAGGGAAATACAATATACTGAAAATAACAAAAGCTCCAGAAGCTTGGTTGCACGCTCCAACTGCGGTGAGACTAAAGCTACGTCTTGGTGTCACCTGCACGCATCAATCGTGCATAAGCTTATAAAAAGCTTAGAGGGTGGTGTAAGTGTGTATGCAATATGAGAGTGCTCAGAATGCAAGGTCAGAGTAATGCGGAATCGTGCCAATGAGTACATGAATGCAGTCAGCCATACCAAGGCTATGCGGTACAGAATATAAATGATATCGGCCATATCAAGGGCATGCGATGCATAATACAGCTCAAGCATGTCAATCCTCATGTCAATATAGTTATCAGTCTGGATAATCACCGGGGTCTAGTACACTCTACGCCAGCTTGTCGTCCCTCTCCGAACGCACAATTGGAAGAGCGGAAGAGACCTCACTATCCGCCTGCCAATATCAGGCCCGGCTCGTCGATAGCGGACCAATTTCTCAAGCTGGTCAAACTCAACCTAGAAATTACCCCCTCACTCAGGCTGGTAAGGTCACACCCCTTTCCAACCGACCATGACACAGTCGAAGACGCGGCCTCCTGGTATTCGGCCCTCATGCGCTCGTACATCCACTCGGTCTCGACGTTGGAGTCATCCTCTGGTACCATCGGGTTTAGGGATTTTCACCGAGGGACATCTATGGCACCCGTATGCTAGAACCAAACATTTTCGGTATCCAATCCAGTCACCCACGATATGTCTGTGAAGGCTATGACCCTGGTGTCTCTAGGGCATACAGTAACTACAATCACACAATGCAAGTGCATGAGTCACACTACCAGTCATGCAACAGTCCTGCGTAAACCATGCGCTCATGCAGTGCAACTCAGCCTATCAGGGAGCCCGTAACAGTCTGCCTGAAGGCATATGCTATGATCAATCACCCCTCATCTCAAGCATGCATAAAATGCGTATGATCATGAATCATGGGGCAGCACTATACTTATGGTATGATAATGGGCGTTACTCAAAGTGAAGATGAGCCTAAACGGACTGCAGAGTACAAGTATGGGCCTATCAGTGGGCCTTAGGAAGAGTGATAATGCGAACATTTAACCGTCGTTACCTACAATGTGGACGTCAAACCAACATTGTCCCCAAGGCCCGGCTCGCCTTAAATACCATTAAATAAATCATGGTGGAATCACACATTGCAATGTGGCTTAGGTACATCCCACTAGGCCTCAAATGCATCAAATGAGCCGTATCTCATGGGCCTTATATTCATCAAGTGGGCCACCTCAATGAGCCTCACCAATGGGCCTTAGGTACATTGCAATGGATCATCACCCATGGGCCTTAGAATGCATTAAAATGAGCCAAATCACATAAGCTTTATGTGTGTCAAATGGGCCTAATCACATAGGCCTTGTATATACCAAATGGGCCACACCAATTGGGCCCCATAATACGTCAAAATGGGACCGATCACATGGACCATATGAATAACAAATGGTGGGGTCCACTTGAACTGTTAGATCTGCCTCATTCTTTAGCTCATGCAATAACATGAGCTTTCAAAATTGGATGGACGGGTTGGATGCAACAAATGCATCATGGTAGGGCCCATAAAGCCCACCATAATATATATATGGAAAAAGGCACAATGCACACGAGTTGATTTTTTTTAACGTCCCATAAGGTCGAGCTAAGTGGGCCCCACTGTGATGCGTTTTCGAACATCTACCCCATCAGCCAAATGCACCATTCCGTCGTAAGCCTATGTCTCAAAAAATCAAGTCAATCCATGACTTGTGTAGGCCACGCCACATGCAGATGTGGAGAGGGTCGTGCACCATTTAAAACATTCATAACCATTTTGAGGGCCCACAAAGATGTGGTTTGTAAATCCAGCCCATCCATTATGGGTGTCCCACTTGATTGAGGGTTCAGACCAAGTTTCAGGCGCATGCCAAATCTCAGGTGGGACCCACCGTCCACTGGATGGTGTGCATACACAAACATCACCGTTGGCTCATAACACATACATTACAGTGGGCTCCCACCGTCCGCCTGGAGGGTGGGGATAAGACACGTACATCACTGTGGGCTCCCACGTGGGGCCCATCGTAATGCTTATAAGCCATCCAAACCGTTCATGAGGTCACGCAAACCTAGATGAAGGGGAAAAACAAATTTCGTACAGATCCAAAACTTCTGTGGGGCCAGGAAGGATTTCAATGGTAGAGTTCATTTCACATTGTTTCCTGTGATGTGGGCCGCCAGAGTGCTAGGTTGGACTGATTTTTGGAGGGGGCCCACATCAGGCAGTGGCCCACCTAATGAACGGATTGAATTTCAAATAAACATCAAGGTGAGGCCCACGGCTGGAGCCGTGGGTTCCTGCTCGTTCACGCTAGGACGCCCAGGCGTCCTCTCTCTCTGCCTCTGACAGCAGCAGCAGCAATGCTGCTGTTGAGTTATTATTATTTTTTTTTAAATCCTTTTTTTTCCCAAGGTTTTCCTGCGTGGGGGTCCACTTCAGTCGAATCCACCTCGGCCATTGGTTTCCATGGCCCATAACAAACCCATCAAACCCAATATTGGGCCTGTTTCAGCGTGTAAAAAAATCTGGAGGACTTTAAATGGTGGAGATCACTGATTGCTAAGGTATGGCCCACCAGATGCTCCGATCAACCTCATTTTTCGACTCAACGCCTAAAATGAGTTGGTAGATAGGATAGATGGCATAGATTGAATACATACATCGAGGTGGGGCCTACACACGTGGTCCACCCAAAAAGCTTATAAACCAAGCTAATATTTTTGCTTTTCACCCAACGTCCAGCGTCCCTGGACGCTGGACAGTCTGGACACAATACATACATTGAGGTGGGCCTGCTTAGGTGGGCCACCACATGGAGGGTGGTGTGGGTACAATACAGATAGAGTGGGCCCCACTTATAGATGGCTTGGATCCAATACATGCTCCATTGTGGGGGTCCATCCAAGTGGGCCATAAGGCCATAATATCATACACAAAATAATAAAATAAAAAGAGAGTGGGACACGCGTGATGGAGGGACCCCGACACTATGGGCCCTCCGTTTCAAGCATCCAATCATACATCAATGGGTCCTATTGCATATGGGCCCTCTAAATCAAAGATCAACGGTGGGGATCCCTCTCCACCCAAAATGAACGGTCTATATGGCCTCTTTATGCAAAGAAAATATAAACATCATGATGGGGTCCATGGAAGATGGCCCCATCATGGAATGATCATGAGGATCAAGGTGGGCCATCGGCCACACCTAGGGTCCCAAGTGAGATCCATACCATCAATCGATAGGCCTCACTTGGCCCTTCTAAGAAAACATGAAAACTACTCTATCAAAGCACCCACCGGTTGATCTTCTCAGTCCATTGGAACGCCAACTTCCTTGTGCTTCACTTTAATGGTGGAGATGAGAAGGGCTGGCTAGGATGATGGGTTTTGGAATGGGAAAGGTGGGCCACACAAACTCTCTCTTTTCTCACTTAGAAGCTTGGACGTATGGGTGTTCTTGCTTGACTTGAGAGTGTTGGGAAATGAGAGGGAGCGAGAGAGTTGTAAGGAGAGATGTGAGTGAGTGATGTGAGGTGATGGATGTAGTACTTGACTAGGTATGGGTGTGTAAGAGAGAGGGTGAGAAAGAGTTGACTTTGGAGAGAGAAAGCATGGGTTGCTTTGTACTTGACATTGAAGTGATTGATTGATTGATGTGATTGATTGATTGATAGGATTGATTTGACATTGTGTAGAGATTCTCTTGGGATTAAGAAAGCGCGGCGTTTCTTCGAAATAAACGCCGGCCCACATCTTCTAGTCAGGGTATCGGATCGATGCGTGAGTCACGGCGTTGGAACCGCGGCGACGGTGCGGTCACAATGATATAGGTCTTGGATTAAACCGACTTGAATCTAAAGGATATGACTTACGGTCGTGCGCAACGTCGATTATTAGTCGCAGATTGTCGGACTTCCATGGAGAGGATCGCGGGATTCATCGAAACAGTACGAACTAGGATACGGGTCTTACACTCATGTCCATAGGAACAAATACACTCCAACACAGTAAACACCCTCCATATGCATTCAATAATGCTGACGTTTTTACAGAATTTTCATCCTTTAGGCGGTTAATTTCAGCAAACGCAGAAGATAGAGCTTCTTCTTTCCTTGAAACTATAAATGTAACTTCTGTGGACTTCGACACAAGATCACTTTCAAGTTCTGAAACCCTTCCCTTGAGAAAATGAATTTCATCCTCCACTGACTTCTTTAGCTTGTCAACCTGTATAAAATAGCAATTGTAGACACAATCAAACAAGCATGCCTTTGTACACATCTCAAAAGGAAGAAAGATAAAAATAAATAAATAAATAAAATAAAAAATAATTATATATGAAGAAATCAAAAATGTACCTATAAATCTTCTAAACTATGGTAAAATCCATAGTTTAGGTTATCGGTTAAAAGTTTAGGTTAGGTTTAGTTTATAGGTTTAGGTTTAGGTTTAGGTTTAGGTTAAGGTTAGGTTATAGGTTAAGTTTAGGTTATAGGTTACAGGTTATAGGTTAAGGTTTAGGTTATAGGTTTTGGTTTAGGTTAAGGTTATAGGTTTTGGTTTAGGTTTAGGCTTAGGTTTAGGTTATAGGTTTTAGGTTTAGGTTTGGTTTAGGTTATAGCTTTAGGGAATTGAGAATAGGTTAAGGTTTAGGTTTAGTAAATTGGGTTCAGGTTCGGGATCGGGTTTAGGTTTGGGTTTTCAAGTTTAGGTTTAGGTTTAAGTTAGGGAGTTGAGATTAGGATTAGGTGTAGGTTTAGGTTTAGGGATTTGAGAATACATTTAGGTTTAGGGAATTGAGAATAGGTTAAGGTTTAGATTTAGGAAATCGGGTTCGGGTTCGGGATCGAGTTTAGGTTTGGGTTTTCAAATTTAGGTTTAGGTTTAGGTTAGGGAGTTGAGATTAGGATTAGGTGTAGGTTTAGGTTTAGGGATTTGAGAATATAATTAGGTTTAGAAATTGAGAATAGGTTAAGGTTTAGGTTTAAGAAATCGGGTTCGGGTTCGGGATCGGGTTTAGGTTTGGGTTTTCAAGTTCAGGTTAAGGTTTAGGTTATAGGTTTTGGTTTAGGTTATAGGTTTTAGGTTTAGGTTAATGTGATAGGTTTAGGTTAGGTTTAGGTTTAGGTTTAGGTTATAGCTTTAGGGAATTGAGAATAGTTAAGGTTTAGGTTTAGGAAATCAGGTTCAGGTTTAGGTTTGGGTTTTCAAGTTTAGGTTTAGGTTTAAATTAGGGAGTTGGGATTAGGATTAGGTGTAGGTTTAGGTTTAGGGATTTGAGAATACATGTAGGTTTAGGGAATCGAGAATAGGTTAAGGTTTAGGTTTAAGAAATCGGGTTTGGGTTCGGGATCGGGTTTAGGTTTGGGTTTTCAAGTTTAGGTTAAGGTTTAGGTTATAGATTTTGGTTTAAGTTAAGGTTATAGGTTTTGGTTTAGGTTTAGGTTTAGGTTTAGGTTTTAGGCTTTAGGTTTAGGTTAAGGTGATAGGTTCAAGTTTAGGTTTAGGTTTAAGTTTTAGGTTTAGGTTATAGCTTTAGGGATTGAGAATATGTTAAGGTTTAGGTTTAGGAAATCGGGTTCAGGTTCAGGATCGGGTTTAGGTTTGGATTTTCAAGTTTAGGTTTAGGTTTAGGTTAGGGAGTTGAGATTAATTAGGATTAGGCATAGGTTTAGGTTTAGGGATTTGAGAATACATTTAGGTTTGGGGAATTGAGAATAGGTTAAGGTTTAGGTTTAGGAAATCGGGTTCGGGTTCAGGATCGGGTTTAGGTTTGGGTTTTCAAGTTTAGGTTTAGGTTATAGGTTTTAGTTTAGGTTAAGGTTATAGGTTTAGGTTTAGGTTATAGGTTTTAGGTTTAGGTTAAGATGATAGGTTTAGGTTAGGTTTAGGTTTAGGTTTAGGTTTAGGTTATAGCTTTAGGGAATTGAGAATAGGTTAAGGTTTAGGTTTTGGAAATCGGGTTCGGGTTCAGGATCGGGTTTAGGTTTGGGTTTTCAAGTTTAGGTTTAGGTTTAGATTAGGGAGTTGAGATTAGGATTAGGTGTAGGTTTAGGTTTAGGGATTTGAGAATACATTTAGGTTTAGGGAATTGAGAATAGGTTAAGGTTTAGGTTTAAGAAATCGGGTTCGGGTTCTGGATCGGGTTTAGGTTTGGGTTTTCAAGTTTAGGTTAAGGTTTAGGTTATAGGTTTTGGTTTAGTTAAGGTTATAGGTTTTGGTTTAGGTTAAGGTTATAGGTTTTGGTTTAGGTTTAGGTTTAGGTTTTAGGTTTTAGGTTTAGTTAAGGTGATAGGTTTAGGTTTAGGTTAGGTTTAGGTTTAGGTTTAGGTTTTAGGTTTAGGTTATAGCTTTAGGGAATGAGAATAGGTTAAGGTTTAGGTTTAGGAAATCGGGTTTGGGATCGGGTTTAGGTTTGGGTTTTCAAGTTTAGGTTAAGCTTTAGATTAGGGAGTTGAGATTAGGATTAGTTGTAGGTTTAGGTTTAGGGATTTGAGAATACATTTAGGTTTAGGGAATTGAGAATAGGTTAAGGTTTAGGTTTAGGAAATCGGGTTCGGTTTCGGGATCGGGGTTAGGTTTGGATTTTCAAGTTTAGGTTAAGGTTTAGGTTATAGGTTTTGGTTTAGGTTAAGGTTATAGGTTTTGGTTTAGGTTTTGGTTTAGGTTATAGGTTTTAGGTTTAGGTTAAGGTGATAGGTTTAGGTTAGGTTTAGGTTTAGGTTTTGGTTAGGTTTAGGTTATAGCTTTTGGGAATTGAGAATAGGTTAAGGTTTAGGTTTTGGAAATCGGGTTCAGGTTCGGGATCGGGTTTAGGTTTTGGTTTTCAAGTTTAGGTTTAGGTTTAGATTAGGGACTTGAGATTAGGATTAGGTGTAGGTTTAGGTTTAAGGATTTGAGAATACATTTAAGTGTAGGGAATTGAGAATAGGTTAAGGTTTAGGTTTAGGAAATCGGGTTTGGGTTCGGGATCGGGTTTAGGTTTGGGTTTTCAAGTTTAGGTTAAGGTTTAGGTTATAGGTTTTGGTTTTGTTAAGGTTATAGGTTTTGGTTTTGGTTTTGGTTTTGGTTTTGGTTTAGGTTATAGGTTTTCGGTTTAGGTTAAGGTGATAGGTTTAGGTGTAGGTTAGGTTTAGGTTTAGGTTTAGGTTTTAGGTTTAGGTTATAGCTTTAGGGAATTGAGAGTAGGTTACGGTTTAGGTTTAGGAAATCGAGTTCGGGTTCGGGATCGGGTTTAGGTTTGGGTTTTCAAGTTTAGGTTTAGGTTTAGATTAGGGAGTTAAGATTAGGATTAGGTGTAGGTTTATGTTTTGGGATTTGAGATTACATTTAGGTTTAGGGAATTGAGAATAGGTTAAGGTTTAGGTTTAGGAAATCGGGTTCAGGTTCGGGATCGGGTTTAGGTTTGGGTTTTCAAGTTTAGGTTAAGGTTTAGGTTATAGGTTTTGGTTTAGGTTAAGCTTATAGGTTTTGGTTTACGTTTAGGTTTAGATTTTAGGTTTAGGTTTAGGTTACGTTTAGATTTAGGTTTAGGTTTTAGGTTTAGGTTATAGCTTTGGGGAATTGAGAATAGGTTAAGGTTTATATTTAGGAAATCGGGTTCAGGTTCAGGATCGGGTTTATGTTTGGGTTTTCAAGTTTAGGTTTAGGTTTTGATTAGGGAGTTAAGATTAGGATTAGGTGTAGGTTTAGGTTTAGGGATTTGAGAATACATTTAGGATTAGGGAATTGAGAATAGGTTAAGGTTTAGGTTTAGGAAATCGGGTTCGGGTTCGAGATCAGGTTCAAGTTTGGGTTTTCAAGTTTAAGTTAAGGTTTAGGTTATAGGTTTTGGTTTAGGTTAAGGTTATAGGTTTTGGTTTTGGTTTAGTATTAGGTTATAGGTTTTAGGTTTAGGTTAAGGTGATAGGTTTAGGTTTAGGTTAGGTTTAGGTTTAGGTTTAGGTTTCGTGTTTAGGTTATTACTTTAGGGAATTGAGAATAGGTTAAGGTTTAGGTTTAGGAAATCGGGTTTGGGTTCGGATCGGGTTTAGGTTTGGGTTTTCAAGTTTAGGTTTAGGTTTAGATTAGGGAGTTGAGATTGGGATTAGGTGTAGGTTTAGGTTTAGGGATTTGAGAATACATTTAAGTTTAGGGAATTGAGAATAGGTTAAGGTTTAGGTTTAGGAAATCGGGTTCGGGTTCAAGATCGGGTTTAGGTTTGGGTTTTCAAGTTTAGGTTAAGGTTTCGGTTATAAGTTTTGGTTTAGGTTTTGGTTTAGGTTTAGGTTTAGGTTATAGGTTTTAGGTTTAGGTTAAGGTGATAGGTTTAGCTTAGGTTTAGGTTTAGGTTTAGGTTTAGGTTTTAGGTTTAGGTTATAGCTTTAGGGAATTGAGAATAGGTTAAGGTTTAGGTTTTGGAAATCGAGTTCGAGTTTGGTATCGGGTTTAGGTTTGGGTTTTCATGTTTAGGTTTAGGTTTGGATTAGGGAGTTGAGATTAGGATTAGGTGTAGGTTTAGGTTTAGGGATTTGAGAATACATTTAGGTTTAGGGAATTGAGAATAGGTTAAGGTTTAGGTTTAGAAAATCAGGTTTGGGTTCGAGATCGGGTTTAGGTTTGGGTTTTCAAGTTTAGGTTAAGGTTTAGGTTATAGGTTTTGGTTTAGGTTAAGGTTATAGGTTTTGGTTTTGGTTTAGTTTTAGGTTATAGGTTTTAGGTTTAGGTTAAGGTGATAGGTTTAGGTTTAGGTTTAGGTTAGGTTTAGGTTTAGGTTTAGGTTTTAGGTTTAGGTTATAACTTTAGGGAATTGAGAATAGGTTAAGGTTTAGGTTTAGGAAATTGGGTTCGGGTTCGGGATTGGGTTTAGGTTTTGGTTTTCAAGTTTAGGTTAAGGTTTAGATTAGGGAGTTGAGATTAGGATTTGGTGTAGGTTTAGGTTTAGGGATTTGAGAATACATTTTGGTTTCGAGAATTGAGAATAGGTTAAGGTTTAGGTTTAGGAAATCGGGTTCGGGTTCGGGATCGGGTTTAGGTTAGGGTTTTCAAGTTTAGGTTAAGGTTTAGGTTATAGTTTTTGGTTTAGGTTAAGGTTATAGGTTTTGGTTTAGGTTTAGGTTTAGGTTTTAGGCTTTAGGTTTAGGTTTAGGTTTAAGTTTTAGGTTTAGGTTATAAGTTTAGGTTATAGCTTTAGGGAATTGAGAATAGGTTAAGGTTTAGGTTTAGGAAATTGGGTTCGGGTTCGGAATCGGGTTTAGGTTTGGGTTTTCAAGTTTAGATTAAGGTTTAGATTAGGGAGTTGAGATTAGGATTAGGTGTAGGTTTAGGTTTAGGGATTTGAGAATACATTTAGGTTTCGGGAATTGAGAATATGTTAAGGTTTAGGTTTAGAAAATCGGGTTCGGGTTCGGGATCGAGTTTAGGTTTGGGTTTTCAAGTTTAGGTTAAGGTTTATGTTATAGGTTTTGGTTTAGGTTAAGGTTATAGGTTTAGGTTTAGGTTTAGGTTTAGGTTTTAGGCTTTAGGTTTAGGTTATAGGTTTTGGTTTAGGTTAAGGTTATAGGTTTAGGTTTTGGTTTAGGTTTAGGTTTTAGGCTTTAGGTTTAGTTAAGTTAAGATGATGGTTTAGGTTTAGGTTTAGGTTTAAATTTTAGGTTTAGGTTATAGCTTTAGGGAATTGAGAATAGGTTAAGGTTTAGGTTTAGGAAATCGGGTTCGGGTTCGGGATTGGATTTAGGTTTGTGTTTTCAAGTTTAGGTTAAGGTTTAGGTTATAGGTTTTGGTTTACGTTAAGGTTATAGGTTTTGGTTGAGGTTTAGGTTTAGGTTTTAGGCTTTAGGTTTAGGTTAAGGTAATAGGTTTAGGTTTAGGTTTAGGTTTAAGTTTTAGGTTTAGGTTATAGGTTTAGGTTATAGCTTTAGGGAATTGAGAATAGGTTAAGGTTTAGGTTTAGGAAATCGGTTCGGGTTCGGGATCGGGTTTAGGTTTGGGTTTTCAAGTTTAGGTTTAGGTTTAGGTTTAGGTTAGAGAGTTGAGATTAATTAGGATTAGGTGTAGGTTTAGGTTTAGGGATTTGAGAATACATTTAGGTTTGGGGAATTGAGAATATGTTAAGGTTTAGGATTAGGAAATCGGGTATGGGTTCGGATCGGGTTTGGGTTTGGGTTTTCAAGTTTAGGTTTAGGTTTAGGTTAGGGAGTTGAGATTATGATTAGGTGTAGGTTTAGGTTTGGGGATTTGAGAATACATTTAGGTTTTAGGTTTAGGTTTTAGGTTTAGTTTTAGGTTTAGGTTTTAGGTTATAGCTTTAAGGAATTGAGAATATGTTAAGGTTTAGGTTTAGGAAATCGGGTTCGGGATCGGGTTTAGGTTTGGGTTATAGGTATAAGTTTTGGGATTTGAGAATAGGTTTAGGTTAAGGTTATAAGTTTAGGTTAAAGGTTTAGGTTAAGGTTATAAGTTTAGGTTACAGGTTTAGGTTAAGGTTTAGGCTTAGGTTTAGGTTATAGGTTATAAGTATTGGTTTATGTTTAGGTTAAGGTGTAGGTTTAAGTTATGAGTATAGGTTTTGGGATTTGAGAATAGGTTTAGGTTAAGGTTATAAGTATAGGTTATAGGTTAAGGTTTAGGTTTATGAAATTGAGTTTGGGTTCGAGATCGAGTTTAAGTTTGGGTTTTCAAGTTTGGGTTTAGGTTTAGGTTAGGGAGTTAAGATTAGGATTAGGTATAGGTTTAGGTTTAGGGATTTGAGAATACATTTAGGTTTTAGGTTTAGGTTTAGGTTTAGGTTTTAGGTTTAGGTTATAGATTTAGGTTTAGGTTATAAGTATAGGTTATAGGTTTAGGGAAAGGTTAGGTTTTAGTTATAGGTTTTGGGATTTGAGAATAGTCTTAGGTTATAAGTATAGGTTTAGGTTGGGTTATAAGTTAAGGTTTAGGTTTAGGTTATAGGTTTTGGGATTTGAGAATAGGTTTAGGTTATAAGTTTAGGTTTAGGTTAAGGGTGTGGTCCCTACAAATACAGATATAAACACGGCCTATCCAAATGGCCAAGCTCCTCCAATGCTGTCCGTATGAAATGTACAGCTTCATCATAGTCATAACAGTGGTTCCCACCTTCCACGGACCCCCGCTCATCTGGATAGCTCCAACACACGTCCGGGTCTTCTCCATTAATTTCGAGCAAATACATAAACACGGCCTGTCCAAATAGTCAGGCTCCTCCAATGCTGTCCATAGGAAATGGACAGCTTCATCATGGTCATAACAGCGGTTCCCACCTTCCAAGGACCCTCGCTCAACATTCAGATAGCTCCGACGCACATCCGGATCTACTTCATCAATTTCGAGATAATATATAAACATGGGCCTATCCTGAATCATATAGTATGAAGGAAAGAAGACTCACCAATTTAGCTAGCAATGAGAGAAAGTGTGAGTGCTTGGAATGTCACTACAAGGGTAATCTTTCAATGATGGCCCACTGCTTCTGATAATCACTATAGGGGTAAGAAAATTATAAATAGTAAGACTCATGAGATGACATATGTACAAATAGTGACAAGACTAGCTAGTAATGACAGGAGGCTAAGACATCAAATTATTTATGAAGAACAAGATAAAACAAAGATAAAATAAATAGTTAAAAACTTTACCATTTCAATATTGAACCTTGCAGTGGCAACATTGATCTGTGGGGCTAAACATACATCACCCTGCATATAAAAATCTCAAGTTAGTTGGGACTTTGAGGTCCTCAAATGATAGTAGAAGAAGCCATTACTAATACGTTTTATAGGAAAACTCTTGAAATTAACCATCAAGCATTTAAAAAATGCCTCTCAGAAAATGAATGAAAAGTACACAACTCACCTTGATGCTCATTCTCCCTCCTCCTTTACCCGGACTTGGGACCGGCAATGCAAGGAGTTACATTGGCAAAGTTAAAAAGGGGCTTAGGCTCCATTTGGTTTGTGACGACCAAATAGAGTCTAATTAATATGTTTAAATATAAAGTACAAAATTCATTCAAAATTACAAAAATCAAACCAAACAACATATAGAGTAACTAGAAAAAACATGCAGACCATCAATATGTTGAACTATAAAGTGTCAAATTAGTTCAGAATTAAGGAAAAAACAAGTGAAACATCATATAAATTTTTTTACGTGAAATTTTATTAAGCAAAAAAGAAAACAGAACAAGGATGTAAGCAACAGTGAAATGCTTAGTCCAACCTCAGAAATAATGATGATAATAAGTTCAAGGCATGTTTGGATGCTCAAGTGAGCTGAACTACTAGAAATCCAATATAGAGGAAAAAAATAATAATTTAATTCACAATGACTCAATGAGGAACTTAATTCATATAGAGGAAAAATAACTTATTTCAATTCCAATTGCTTAATATTGGAAAACAAATGACTCAGTTTCAGTTTGTGGAACAGTTCCTTCTTATGAATGGAGTGGAGCTAGCTGCACATTGGTCATTTCCTCTCTATTCCCTCTTATGAATGGAATGGAGTTTCAGCATTCTCATGTGCTTAGTTCATACAAGTCAAACCAATAAAGAGGAGATCTGGATCTAAAAATGTTCATCTGATAGGCTCCAGCATAGACAAAGGACACCCTAAAATTTCTCAGATTCCAATACATACCGTTCCCATTACAATACATAACGAATCAATCTGGAAATTCAAAAGGGCCACAAAACAGTATCATCAAGTCCTTTGCTAAATTATAAAACATGATATAGTTAAAAAAAAAACTTCATAAATGCCCATACCAACACAAGTATCATTCAAAACAATGCAATGCTGAAACCAAACAGAAAAAATGGTGGAAAATATTCACAATCTGACTCAACTCACACAAAAATGGAAAAGTTCCTTAGTTATCTTGGGGTCTGTTGTTTGAATGCTAGCATAGCACAACAATCCATAAGCATGCACAAAGCCACTATAAACATGGCATGTGTACCACATAACACTTTGTAGTTCCTAAAATTGAGCATGGTTGTGAAAGCTCTTAAATTGAGCCCCTTATTCACAAGAGCATGGTAAGAAGGAAAACAAAATCAAACACTTTGATACTCAGATGAATGATACCTAAGCACTGGGTAATTATTTAGAAATTGCATGTGGTATAAGAGTAATTCAAATCATGACCATTTAATAGAACAAAAGAAATTGCTGAAGCTCACTGTTTAGATAGCAGAGTTTTGAAACAGGGAAAATCCAAGCTTGCCCATCAGTTGGATGCTTAAGATTCATCATCAGACAGTCCACATGGACAGAAAAGATGCAGGCTACACAGATATCATCTGATCTAGGAAATTTATTTGATTCCTATTCTAGGTAAACCAGTGGAGCTAGCTCCATTCCATTCAAAATGGCAGAACTAGGTCCCAAATTCTAGCTAGGATTGCTTCAGGCCTGCTCGAAATGCATGAGAATACAATTAAAGATCGGCCATCAATATGAATTAAATTGGTGTCACCTTACTTTAGTAATTTCTGTGTTGATTTGATTAACAAATATCCGCACAATTAAAAAACAACGCTAATAAACTAAAACCTAAAAATTGAATTCGAAGCTAATTTCAAAAAATGGGCGGTGTATTAGAAATTTCCAATGATACGTTGTAAGATAGAAATCATTGGAGATATTAGAGACTAGAAATGATAGAATCAGTTTAGTGACTCTCCATCTTAAACCCCATGATCCTAATGCCACCAAATCAGTTTACTTGCCCTTTAATCTTCTATTGCCCCATTGTTGGAACCTGGTTAGCTAGGTGCTTGGTACGAGTCAAAATGGGGTGGATTTACTGAGTCGACTCAGGCAACTCACAAATCTACCTGACCTCTTTGTTTTTCCCATATTGGATGGTCAAGTTTTGATGCTAAGTGACTGAGCCACCATTGGTGAGTGGTGAACCAGGTGCGTGATTTTTTGAAGCCACAACACCATGAGTCACCAATAGTTGGATAGTGCGAATCCACCTTAGTGGCCAGAAGATCAGAACAGGTAAAAAAAGGTATAAAAATGAGCTATGTTAGAGTAAAGTAAAAGCAAGAGTTCAACAAGGAAGAGGCAGGCTCAGGACTAGGAGAACTATGTATTACAGAACATATTGAGATTCAACACATGTGAAATACAAATAGAAACCAATACGAATAATAGAATCCGAAAAAAAAAGCGACAGAAAATCAGAAAAGTGTACCCTAAGAATACAGCATCATTACCATTACTTTGAGCAGATAATCAATGCCAACAAAATACAATTGGGTATTGAAAAAAAAAAATCACAGTAGGACAATCAAATAAGCTCACCTTCTTTGCTATGTTCTCAAAACTAGGCCTACTAATGAGAGAGAAAGTAAGGAGAGAGACATCAACACCTCTGTAGCTGAGAGGTCTCAGCCTGTTATAGTCTTCTTGACCTGTATGGAGTTTCGATTTCTTGAAAATCAGTAATTACAATGCACAAAATAGGAAGATGGTTTTGTTTTAATTTCTTTCCCAAAACCATTAAATGCTAAAAATAATTCAAATTACTAAGATTTAGCACAACTAATTCCAACAATGGATAAAACCCAAAACAGGATATGGATTTGGTTGAATATTACAATTCAAGATACTAGTTGCTTCTTTTTATTCTTCCTCTTTCCTTTTTTAATCAATGGCATATTTGCATATGTTTCTGGTACATTCACCTCCTTTAAATAATTCATCATATTCAATTCAAATTTCAAACACAGAAAAAAAAATAAAACAGAAGAAATCTCAAAAGGTAAAAAATAAAATTCACCCAGAACAGAATATCAAACAAAAGAGAAAAGAAAGCAGTTAACTTTCCACATTTCCAACAATACGTTCTTTTAAAACACACACACACACACACACACACACACACACAAAAGCAGAGACATTTAAACCAAGAAATTTAAAACAAAAATCAAAATTTCCATAAGAGATTATAGAAATGTACCAACATAACTAGATCATGAGTAGTAGTTTTCCTATATCTTCCACAGAATGCACATCTCACCTCTCAACGACATGAACCCAGAAAAATTATTCCAGCAGACATGCAATTGCAGAAGTGGAAACCTCCACGAGTGGGACCCCTCCGGCAATGACAAACTCATCCTTAAATTGACCCTTCATTTAAAATAAAAAATATATAAAAATTTCTACAGGATACACCTAACATTGAGAAATGTAAATATGCATTTATAGCACTCTCGAGCTTATATTTTTTACTTGAAAAGAAACAAGCCATAAAAGATAATAAGCAATCTTTTTCTCATTTTTAATCAAGTACATGTTGGGGACTCTATAACACTTTCTTCTATTCCTAGCTTCCATCTGGAAGCATAAAGGGAGCATGGAAGCAGTTTAGAGGCTAGGGAGGCTTTCAATAGCAATACTTACCATATAAATTGCTTGAACAAATTATAACTATGATATTATTAGCATGGGCTTAGAATACTTTTCAATGTAGGAATACTTCTTGAAACCGATAAACCATGACAAACATTTAAGAGACATATTTGATGCACTTCAAGCAGCTCTAGTTCAGATTATAAAGAAGCAGCTCTTGAATTCTGGATTTGGACATGGCCCACTCCAGGGCTATAAATTAGATCTCTTAGAGACTCTACCTTGAGATGGTTGAGGAAGGGCAATAGTGGATTGACAGTGTAGCTATTGGAGTTAACTGTAGAATTGAGTATTAAATATACCTTGAAAATGAGTTTTGATCTCATTTAAATATATCAAATCTTGTGTTTTGATATGCAAAAACGGCCTGAATATAGTTGAAAATGAGTTCATAGGCTTCCTATACCTTCAAATGAAGAAAATACCTTGACAACTATACTATTATCCATGACTAATTGTGAGAAATAAGATTCTGTCATAGAAAAGACATAAATCACAAAACTTGATTTGGATCAAGAGGAATTCTTCATGATCCCATCCCCAATTCAGGAAACCGATTCAGGGTTAGAAATGGAAACAAATCACCCAACAACTGAAATTCGTTGCTGAAAAGAATCCCACCTAAATCCAAAAGGTTTTTTTTAACAAACACAATCTAGTTTACATCATGACGCCTGAAAGAATCCGACACAAGTCCAATTCCCAATTCAGGTCGAGGGTAGAAATGCAAGGGGGAAATCAACATAGAGCCAATTCATCACTTCTCACAAGAAATCCAGTTAGGGTTACAATGACAGATGCCATGTTAATGAATCGCCAAAAAGAATTCATCGTGATTCTCAAAATTCATTATTCTAACCCAAATCCCCAATTCAAAACCCAAATCCTGCAAATTCCAATTCAAGAAAATCCCATTTCCAATCAAACGTGACAAATCCAAATCAGTAATTCCTTACCGACGCAACAACAGAAATCGCAGAACAGTCGGCTCGAGTGCTTGACATTTTCTTCGATGAAATAAAGAGGGACAACAATACCGCCGCTCTCATTAACGAGCAGCGTGCACCATGTCGGCAACCCTTCGACATTGTAGTCCTCGATCTCAGCACATTCCTGGAGGAACGATTGGATATTGTCGTGAAATAGGCCCGAGTAGTTGACTGGGCAGCTAGGGTCTGCGAATGCATGGAATGCATAGGCCTTGATCTGCGGTTTTTGCTTCTTGTAGGCATCAAAGATGGTAGACATGAGATAGAGCGTGGAGGTGCAGATAGGGCGTGGAGACCTTCTTCCAATTAAAAGAGAGAGAGATGGAGGTGGGGGTGCGGCTAGGTTATGGGGACCTTCTTCCAATTCACAGAGAGAGAGAGAGAGAGAGAGAGAGAGAGAGAGAGGTGAGGCTAGGGCGTGGGGGTGAGGTGGAGGCGTGAGAGGGATGTTTAAGAGAGAGGGAATGAAAAAAAAAAAAAGAAACCCATGTCAATGAAATAGAAAGGGCCCGCGCGGCTTTTTTTTCATCAGATTTAGCTACGGATATAAGGATTTTATCTATGGATTAAACCCGTAGCTATATAGCTACGGCTTTAAACCGTAGCTAAATTCTGCCAAAGGTTGTATCCTTTGCCCGATTTTTTGGTAGTGTCAAGAGCTTAAACTATGTATAATTGACTAAACTAAATTTAATACCACCAATCAAGAAGATTAAGAATGTCATCTAGGAAATCCCTTACTAACAAGTCATAAAATGATTAAGAGAGAGAGAGAGAGAGAGAGAGAGAGAGAAGAAGAAGAAGAAGAAGAAGAAGAAGAAGAAAAAGAAGAAGAAGAAGCATAATGCATCATAACGCATCAATCAAAACATCACATAAACAAAGCAAGAGCATCATTATCAAAGCATTTATAGTAGCAAAAAAAAAAAGAGAGAGAAAATATTAAAGTTATACATCTCATAGTTCTCCTGTAATGCCTAACACGGCTAAGTATTGTTGCAAATTCTCTTGAAGATTAACTTGAGCAGCCGCATGTTCCAGTCTGACATTCAAAATTGTTTTGGTAGGATCCAGGATACCAGCTAATTTTTCTTCCAAAGAGGCAATCAGTTCTTTCCTCTATGGAGCGACTCAACTAGTAAACATCGTCAATCCAGCTTTTACAATTTTTACTGGCAGTCGGATCAAGTTGTGGTTTATTCACGCCATCCATTCGTTTTTGCAGATCATTTTATGCGTTCAACCCAAAATTGATGCATATACAAAGCTCAAGTGGACAATACCACCGTTAAAAGTGGAAGTATTGATTTCAACTGTCGAAAAATTTTTAAGGCCCCAATGATGTTTATTTGTCATCCAACCTATTCATAATATCAGAAAGCAATGGATGAAGGGAAAACACAAATATCAGCTTGATCTAAAACTTCGGTTGTCCTAAGTATTTTTCAACAGTAGATGTTCAATTCACGCTGTTTCCTGTGGTGTGGTCCATTTGAGGTTTGGATATACTCCATTTTTAGCATAAAGCCCTAAAATCATGTGTTAAAAGAGATGAACGGAGTGGATACAATGCATGAATGACATCGGGCCCACTGAGTTTACTCAGCACGCTTACCGTACTGAGTTACTCAGTTAGCAATCCACATCCGCTTAGAAGAGTTCTAATCAAGCAAATAGGGACATACACTATTGCAATGATGTCATGGGTGATAACATGCAAAGAAAATGCCAAAAACGGAAAATTCCTCCAGCAGCAGAGGATCCGGATTCAATAAAACAGACCTAAATTTTAAGCTCGAGCTGACCTTGGGCAGGCCTGATCCTCTAACCCAAGGGCGGCCAGAGATGCGCCCTTATTGGCAGCCCTACGTCCAACCATTTCGCAAGCTCATTTTACGGCAACACCCAAAAATTGCAGCAGACCTAAATCTAAGGTGGACCACACCGTAGAAAACAGTGGTGATTGCTATTGTAAACTTCTTAACAAAAGTTTTGGATCAAGCTGATACTCACGTGGTCCCTTCATCTAAGTCTCTATGACCTTATCAACGGCTTAGATGGCGAACAAACATTCTGGTTGCCCCCAATTAGTTTTTTATAACGCGGGCATTCGATCACTACCGTTTCCTGTGGTATAGTCCACCTTAGATTTGTCTCTGTTGGATATTTGAACGGGAGAAACGGATGAACGGCGTCGATGTAAGAACATAGTCCAGAGTCAAATGCCACTATCTTAGCAGTCTTGTCCGAATCTATCCTCAGGCATCAATGATTCCATGTCAAAAGGATTGTCGCTGAAACCACGTCAGTCACCGTTGGATGTAAAGATCAAAAGGGTTCGGCCAATGCAATCCGATTCCTTTCCCCAGCTTCAACCCTACGTCATGATATTGCCAAAACCGTGGTTTAGTTAGGAAGGATTTTGTCAAAGGCAGGGGCGCCATCGTCATCCTCCCATATATAACATATCTCGAAAGGGCGGAAACACTCGAAAATGCCCCCCGCCAAAATAAGGACGGGATCGCGTACGAAACCTGTTTAACGCACCGCGTACAACACCGGACCTGTGGGGTTCACAATATTTTTTGTATATAAAATCCACTCCGTCCATCAGATGAGAACCATTATAATAACCGTTCTTGAAAAGATAATCATGTTAAAAGGTCATATATGCCACACTAATAAGAAGAACGTGAATTACTCCCCATTGTAGCCCTCCTGATTCCTGTATGAATTAAACCTGATTATATTCACCGTTTTTCTAAGTTTTGTGGCTAATATTAGAGGTAGATATGACTGATTTTTATGTAAGTATTATAAAACAGAGAATAAAACCTGATGAACGGATAAGATTTTACATATACAACATCTTAGGCCCCGCATAATGGGGTGTTTGACGCGCTGCGTAAAGCAGGAGTTTCTAGACGATTCTTCGGAAATGCTAGCGAAATGATGCGGATTTCCTGCGAAAGCCTTTCGCAAAGACTCTCTGCGACGGGAAATTAGTTGGGGCCCACTGAGATGTTTATGGTAAATCCAACACGTCCATCAGTTTTGCAAGATCATGTCATGACATGGACCTATAACTGATGGAAATCCAAATATCATATGGGTCACACAACAGAGGATTGAATGTCCACCGTTGAAACAAGTGTGGGGGTACAGAATATTTGAATCAGGATAATTTTTATGTTATCAGCTCATCCCAAGTAAGAATTACTTTATGAATGGTATGGATGGTATATAAACAACAAGGTGGACCTAGGAAGGTTTCAACGGTCGGAATTTACCTATACACGTTTACCTAATGTACGAATTACCTGAATCTTAGATTTAGATCATTTTACAGTTCATTGTCTAAAATGATATTGCAAACCTAATGATATTGCAAACCTTATGGATGTAGTAGATTTCCCATAAACATCACAGTGGGTCCCACCTAACTTTCCGTCGCAGGTTGTTCCTGCGAAAGGATTTCGCAGCGAATCCGCGCTCCTAGCCAAAGCGCGTACGAGTTTTGACGGCAAAGTCTCTGCTGACGTCACCTTTTCTGCTCATACACTTTTGACAGCTGCATAAATGAGAAGAGAAAATGTTTTGGTACTGTGGCGGCGTAGGACAGGTAATACACATACGGTTAGAAATTATTAACAAATTTACAATCATGGCAACAACCATGCAAGTACTCAGGCGTATTATGAACCCAAATTCTTATATTAGAATACGGCATTCATTGAACGGTTTAAAATTGGTAATATTGGATTTTGTTATTTCGAAAAGCAAGCGTTCACAAAATCAATGGTTAAGATCCTTTGACCAGTTCGTGTTTTTTTTTTCAATGATAATTCAGTTACGGTGAGTTCCACAGTTTAGTCGGTCTAATTACATTTAATATAACCTGATATATCGTTTCTAGGTGCGTGTGTATCAAATATCATAACCAGAGTATAAAAACAACTTTGCGGATGAGAACGCTACTCGCGAGTACGTGCCCATGTATCAGCTGTATGTGGGTAGATATGATTACGCAGACGGCCATTTCTTTCCCATCCAGGAGTCTCATCCGTTGCAAAAGGAAAAGGTCGGCCACACCAATATCATCGGTACGTGAAATCGGGAGCGAATTACGTGAGACCCGGATTCACCTATGGGAAACGGATTGGCTACTCTCCTGCCACCGGCCATGGCGGTGGTCGGTGCTTTGTGGCCCCACCACGATGTATGCGTTTCATCCATTCCGTCCATTCATTTTTTTAGATCATTTTACAGTGTAGATCATTTTACAGTGTGTGACAAAAAAGAGGTATTTCTCGATCTCAAGTGGACAACATTATAGGAAACAGTGTTGAATGAATTGTCGACCATTGAAAGGATTTTGGGGGGGCAATAAAAGTTTTGGATCGGTATAATATTTGTTTTTTTTTCCCTTCATCCAAGTCTGTATGACCTAATCAACGTATTGGATTTCTAATAAAGAGTACAGTGGACCTCAGGAGAATTTTAATGGTAGATATTCATTCGCTATTGGGATAAGTCCTAAAAGGATCTATAAAAATGGATAAACCTTGTGGATGAAACACATACATCATGGTGGACCCACAAAACACCGACCAGCAGCCACCGAGCTGGTGGCGGGGGAGTAGCCAATCCGTTTCCCACCGAGGTGCGTGTGACCTTGACTGTGGGGCCACTGTGGTGTATGTGGCTACATCCTCCCCATCCGTCCGCCGTGTAATCTCATTTTAGAGTATGATTCAAGATTTTAAGCGGTTCCAAATCTTGGATAGACCATAGTACATTAAAAGGTGATTGACCATTAAAAACTTCTTGTGAGCCATAAAAACTTCATTGAGCCGTTTGTGACCTTCTCAATGGGGTGGATGGAAAATAAACGTTTCCGTGGAATATATAAAGTTTTTAACAGTGGGGAGTCAATCACGACGGTTGCATGCGGTGTAGTCTATCTAAGATTTGAGTCAACTTCACTTTTGGGATCACGCCTTAACATAATCTTTCAAAATATTTGAACGGGATGGATTTAAGGCATATACATCACCGTAAGCCTCACAGTCATGGATTCCATCCACCTAGGTGGATCCCTGGTCTCACCTAATCCGCTCCCTATGGAATCCTACCCATGTACTCATCAGGTGGGCCATACAATTTCTAGAATCATACCATCCGCTGTATTGAGAGACAGCAGCTGCACGTGATCATTTCTAAAGGCGAAAAAGTTCATTAGGTCATCAATGGGATCCCCGGTGAGTATTGGCGGGCCTCGTATAAGTTGGGTCCCCGGATCCAACGAGGTCGGTGGGACTCTAAACTAGCCCACCTTGATGTATGTTCCTTACATATGCACTGTCCATCTACTTTGATAGCTCGTTTTAAAGCATGATTCCAAAAAGAAAGCATAACCAAATCTTAGGTAGACCGTACCAGGAAACAGTGGCGGTTGAATCCTCACCATTAAAAACTTCAAGGTGCCGTCGCAATGTTTATTTGTCATCAACCGGTTAATAAGTTCATAAAAACCTGGACGAAGATCCTACGCAAATATCATCTTGATCCAAAACTTTAGCCCACGAGAAGATTTTAATGGTCAATTATGACTGTTTCATGTATCATGGTTCACCCTGAGACTAAGATTTAGTCTGCTTCTTTTTTTCTTTTGTTATTTTGGGTCATTCCTGTTTTCGTAACAGATGGACGGCATGGATATAAGGCAAATACATCACAGTGGGCCCCACGGTCAGGGATCCCACCCACCAAAGCCGCTCCCCGCTTTGGGTGGGATTTGATTCACACGGGTAGCCCAACTGGAAGACTAGACCATCCGTGTTTCCAGAAGATGGCTCGTAAAATATGGGGCCTACCAATCCACATGGACGTAGGGCCACATGCTCTGAGGACCCATCATAATGTATTTGCTTTATCCAAGCCGTCCATCCATTTTTCAGCTCATTTTAGGGCATAATAAAATAATAAGGCAGATCCATGTACCAGGTGTACCACACCATAGGAAAAAGTAGCATTGAACACCCACCGTTTTTTTCTTTAAAAAAAAAAAAAAAAAAACCTTCTTGAGGCCGGTACCACGGGGAACGGATTGGCTACTGACCATGCCACTAGCCAATGGCTAGTGTTCGGTACTCTGTGAGCCCCACCATAATGTATGTTTTTCATCCATTCCGTCTACCGATTCTTCCATATCATTTTACGGTGTAAACCCAAAACTGAGATTGATTGAAATTTCAAGTGGACCACAGTGTTGACTGAACGACCACCGGTCAAAATTTTTTGGGCCACAAAAGTTTTGGATTGAGCTTTATATATATATATATATATATATATATATATATATATATATATATATATTCCCTTCATCCAAGTCTGTATAACCTAATCAATAGGTTAGATGTCAAACAACTATTAAAGTAGTCCCAGGAGGTTTTTAATGGTGGACATTCAATCATTACTGTTTTGCAATGGTGTCGTTCACCTGTGATTTAGATCTACCTCATTATTGAGATCAAGCCTTAAAATTATCTTTTAAAATAGATGGACGGCGTGGATAAAACACATACATTATGGTGGGGTCCATGTAGTACCAACCACTAGCTACCTGGCTGGTAGCAGCGTGACTAGTCAAACCGTCCATCCATTTAATGAGCTCGTCTTAAGGCTTGAGACGAAAAATAAGACATCTAATTATCAAGTGGACCATACTGCAAAAAGCAGTGGGGGATTGAATTTCTACCATTGAAACCCTTTTTTAACTCACAGAAGTATGAAAAAAAAAAAAATTTCCTCTTCATTCGTCTTTGTGACCTTATGAATAGATTGGATGGAAAATAAAAGTTACAATGGGCCCTACTAATTATTTAACGGTGAAAATCATTATCTCCGCTGTTATTTGTGGGGTGGTCCCAATGATCTTTGGATATGATTCGGTTTTTTCGTATAATGCCCTAAAATGATCTCTAAAAATAGATGAGCAGGATAGATATAACAAATACAACAATGTGGGCCCATGTAACTTTGATCTCCTATGGACCGTTCGTACGACTCGGAGCTAGAGGAGCGTCAGTGCTCGTCTTCGCACGACATGTACCTACAGCAGCTATATAGCTGGTGCGTGGTACACCAGCCAATCCGCTAGCAAATCCTACACGGGCGAGTAGCTTTAGAGGGTAACACCGCATGAAGACGGAACCTTGCTGTTGTACGAACCACGCGGGTGGAGTTTTCATGGGATCCACTCCGTCCATCAAATACTATGCATCATTTTCACTTTAAAATCCAAAAAATCAAGAGTATCCAGAAATTAGGGAGACCACACGCTAGGAACAAATGTTGGCATATGTCACCCCGCCATTAGTTTTGTGTAGCGCCATCAGTGGAGTTAATATGCCAGCTGACGTGACTCATTGTCCTAAAATTCCAGTATTCCAAAACTTAGGTGAAATCACGTGAATTTAGATGTTGTTTGGTATAATTCTAGGGCGTGGCCCACTTAAATGCTGAATCAGTATGAATTTTGGGATCAACGCCAAAGAAGGAGTGATGCACATGTTAGACGGCGTGGATTTCATTCTCGTTCAGTCGTTTCCCTCACAATAGGGAAAGTAACAGGTGCCTAGCTTAAGGCACGAAAAAGATAGAGAAATTTACGACTGTGGACCCCACCTTTTATCCAGCGGTTTTTTTGAAGCAATACAAACTTAGAATATGCACTTGGACCTCCTTGTACGGAGTCGACATTTCAGGATGAAAATACCCCTCCTTTCACGTCTGTGGCTTTTCCTCTCCCATTTCCACTGCCTACTTTTCCAATGTTGCTTTCACTACCGTTGCTTTCACCCTCTCTCCTCACTGTGTTTCCGGAAGAAAGACCCAAAAAACCCTTTTTGTGGACCCCCCTCATCAGTATTTTGTCTTCTTCTTAAAATGGTCAGTCGAGTAAAGAAAGCACACAGCACAAGTATATTTTAAACTCAGTTGGGCCCACATTGAATGTATGTAGTTCCATTTTTATTTTTGTACTAGAGGAAAAGGTTCTATACGGTCGAGCTCATGGGAACTCCCCATGAGGTCGAGCTGTGTGGGCCCCACCATGATGTATATCGAACATCAACACCGTGAACTTGATGGGTCCCCTGTAAATTATGGGATAGCAGAAAAATCAGTTGTATACAGAAATCAGGTGGGCCATACCATCTAAAATCATGTGAAGACATGCCTAAAACATATAAAATTACTTGGTGGGGCCCACCTGAAATTTGGATGTGTCTGAAAGTTGGTTTGACCCCTCATCCAAGTGGGACACACATTATGGATGGGCTAGATTTGTGAAACACATCTCGGTGGGCCCAAAAAATAAATATGAATGTTTTAATGGAAGGTAACCCCTCTCAAGTTTTGTACGTGGTGTGGCCTACAAAAGTCACGGATTAACTTGATTTTTAAGCTCTAAGCCCACCGTGGAATGGTGCATCTGACTGAAGGGGTAGATGTTTTACATACTTCATGATAGTGCCCACACAGCTCGACCTCATGGGTAGTTCACATGAGCTCGATCATATAGAACATTTTCCCACACACACGTATATATACACACGACACATGTGCATGCATGCGCGCATGTGTGTGTATGTGTGTGTGTGTATAAGGGGTTGAGCCCCAAATTAAAGTATATCAAAAGATCAAGTGGACCATACCACGGGAAATGGTAGGCATAATGATTTTCCAGTTTGCCCCGCTGAATATCTAGTTTGCCCCGCTGATTATCTAGTTTGCCCCACTCAATTTCATGCTTGTCCTGCTGATTTTCTAGTTTACCCCGCTGACTTTCTAGCTTGCTCCGTTCAATTTCATGTTTACCCCACTGATTGTCAAGTTTGCCCCGCTGAATTTCATATTTGCCCCGCTGATTTTTGCCCCACTAATTTTTTACTATGCTCCCATTATACTAAGTAAACTTAGTTGGGCCCACATTGAATGTACTTAGTATATCCATGTCGTCCATCCATTTTTCCATATAATTTTAGCGATTTAGCCCCAAATTGAAGCATATCAAAAGATCAAGTGGATCAAACCATAGGAAACAGCAGGGCATAATGATTTCCACCGTTGAAACCATAGTGGGCCCAACAGTGATGTTTATTTGTTATCAAACCTATTTATAAGATCATACAGACATGGATCAATAAAAAAAACAATTATAAGCTTGATCCAAAACTTCTGTGGCCCCTAAGAAATGATCAACATTAGAAGTTCAATTCAAATTTTCATTTGGTGTGGTCCATTTGAACATTGGATACGTTTATATTTATCGTCTCAAGTCATGAAATTATCCGTTAAATTTTCTCCACTCATTTTCCAGTTTGCCTCGCTCAATTTCATGTTTGCCTTGCTTTTTTTTGTAGTTTGCCCCGCTGATTTTCTAGTTTCCCCTACTCAATTTCATGTTTGCCCCACTGATTTTCCAGTTTACCCAGGTGAGTTTCTAGTTTGCCCTGCTGATTATCTAGTTTGCCCCGCTCAATTTAATGCTTGCCCGGCTAATTTTCTAGTTTGCCCACTAACTTCCTAGCTTGCCCCGCTGATATTTTAGTTTGCCCTGCTGAATTTCATGTTTCCCCCGCTGAATTTCATGTTTGCCCCGCTCAATTTTCAATTTGCCCTGCTCAATTCCATTTTTGCCCCGTTGAATTTCATGATTTGCCCTGTTGAATTTCATGTTTCCCCCACTGAAAATCAAGTTTGCCCCGATCAATTTCTTGTTTTCCCTGCTGAATTTCATGTTTTCCCTACTGAATTTAATGTTTCCCCCGCTGAATTTCTTGTTTGCCTCGTTCAATTTCATGCTTGTCCCGCTCAATGTCTAGGTTCCCTCCCACATATGGGATTTTGATGTATACATATACCAATGAAAACGGAGGGGTATTGAACATGATGTATTACAAATAAAATATCATTGTGGGGCGTAGCAAGCGTAATCGGATTGCATACTAAGTTAGTCAGTACGCTCCTATTGTACTAAGTAAAGAGAAATTTGGGACTGTGGACCCCACCTTTTATCCAGCTGTTTTTATGAAACACTACAAACTTTGTTTTGGAATTTAGACCTGCACATGCGGAGATCGAATTTTTGGACAAAAATACCCCTCCTTTTCACTACTGTGGTTTTTTCTCTCCCTTTCCACTGTTTGCTTTTCCTCTCCCTTTCCACTACTGCTGTCACTGCCATTGTTTTCGCCCCCTTTCCTCACTCTGTTTCCAAGAGAAATACTAAAAAAAACTCATTTTGTGGACCCCCCTTATCAACAATTTGTCTTCTTCTGAAAATGGTCGGTCCAGTGAAGAAAGCACGCAGCACAGGTATATATATATTTTAATTTATTATTACACATGGACACACACCCCACACACTCATGCTGCACACACACCCCACACATTCACAGTGGTGGAATTTCACAACCTATGGTACTCGAACCCTTGACTGGGAGTTGAAACTCCTGTGAGTTTACCACCCGAAGACCCCAACACAGGTATATTTTAAACTCCTGTATGTAGTATATCCACGTCGTCCATCCGTTTTCCCATTTATTTTAAGGGGTTGAGCCCCAAATTGAAGCATATCAAAAGATTAAATGGATCATACCATGAGAAACAGTGGGCAGAATGATTTTCTAGTTTGCCCCGCTGATTTCGTAGTTTGCCCTACTGATTTATTGTTTCCCCCGTTCAATTTCATGTTTGCCCCGCTGATTTTCTAGTTTGCCCCGCTGAATTCCTAGTTTGCCCCAATGAATTTCATGTTTGCCCCGCTCAAATTTCAGTTTGCCCCGCTGATTTTTTAGTTTGCCCAGTTGAATTCCTAGTTTGCCCCGCTGAATTTCATGTTTCCGCCGCTCAATTTTCAGTTTGCCCCACTGAATTTAATGAAACCATAGTCGACCCAACAGTGACGTTTATTTGTTATCAAACCTATTCATAAGATCATACATTAGAAGGTCACAAAGATTAAGCGAAAAAAACACATTTATAAGCTTGATCCAAAACTTATGTGGCCCCTAAGAAATGATCTACATTAGAAGTTCAATTCAAAATTTCATGTGGTGTGGTCCATTTGAACACTGGATATGTTTAGATTTTTCAGTTTAAGCCATGAAATTATTTGTTAAGTTTTTCTCGCTAAATTTCATGTTTGCCCTGCTGATTTTCATCTTTGCCCCATTGATTTCCTAGTTTGCCCCACTGATTTTCTAATTTCCCCCACTGATTTTCATGTTTACCCCGCTGATTTTCCAATTTGCTTCGCTGATTTTCTAGTTTGCCCCGCTCAATTTCATGCTTTCCCCACTCAATTTGTAGTTTGCCCCGCTAAATTTGTAATTTGCCCCGCTGATTTTCTAGTTTGCCCTCCTCAATTTCATATTTCCTCCACTAAAATTCAAGTTTGTCCGGCTCAATTTCATGTTTTCGTAATGGGGTATTCGCGTGCTTCTTTGAAGAGGCCAACTCTCTTCCATTGAAACACAGAAACATGCGGATGAAGAAATTATGACCATTTCATGAAGAAAATGTGACTAACCCATTGTTATGAAGAAAATGTGACCAATTAACCAACCAACAAAACTAGTTGCAAATAACATCTTCTTGTTGATACTACCAATTTAAATGTTCACTAATCTAGCAAACGTTGAACTTGGTAAAATGTCTAACTTGCCTTGTTCAATATCCACTTTGCCTCACTCAATTTTGCAGATTGCCTCGATCAATTTATAACTTATGTTGATAGTTTGTCTCGCACAATTTCCGGTATTTTTTCGCTCAATTTCTATTTCTATTTCATATGAAGCTTGTTCAAATTAATGAAATGCTACATTATTTTCAATTATGTCTGATTTTGTATATCATATTTATCTTGTGAATTTTATGTTTGATATGTTTTTCAATTCATCTTGCAGGTGACAGATATTCTGCCGTTATCTCCAACCCAACATCTAAGTGTACACTAACATGGTGGTTTGACAAGGTGAAGGGTGGAGTGGAGAAGCACAATATTGCTTAAATCTGTTCAAGCAATCCCTTTTCTCTTTTCTATTGCATGTTACATCCTTTAGATTTATAGGGGCTCTATTTCACGTTCTTTTATTAAGATACAAAGGTGATTCAGTATTTGAGATCAGGGGGAGGCGATTGCGATTTTCGGAGATGGACTTCGCCCTCATTACTGGTATTAAGACTGAAGATCTTACTGTACCGAAGATTCGTTGCACTACGAGTACACTAAGAGACAAATACTTCAAAGAATATCCAGTCTTAAAGAAGCACCTAATGGATGTATTTGAGAGATTAGTTGACACCAATAAGCATGAGGACGTCGTGAAGGTTGGCCTGCTTCTAGTTGTAGAGTACTTTCTTAGGGGAACCGAACCGAAAACCATGTGCAACTTGGATTATATTCACCTGGTAGACTCGTTAGATGATTTCTATATGTATCCCTGGGGTAGTTTGGGATACTATACAATGTCGCAAGAAATCGAATCTGCCATTGCCGCATCAAGTTTCCCTCAGTACACTGTATGTGGTTGGGTCCTTCCTTTACAAGTAAGAACACCTTTTATTTTCTATATGTTTTCCCTCTATAGTCAATTTTGGATTTTTAACTTGGTGCAATTTCATTCTAACAGGTATGGGCAGTAGAGATCTTTCCGGCCCTACAAGTGTGTGTTGTTTCGTATGTTCCCCATCAAATTCCACGCTTCATTCAATATCAAGGCTGGAAATGTTGGAGGTACATCAGAATATATGCTATTTTCGAGAGTAAAGCTGTAAGTTTATATATATCTCCGGCATTTACTTTGCTTAAGTTGACGTATACACTTAATTATTTCTTTTGCAGGCATCAGTAGTAATGAAATTAGAACCAACGCTATGAGAATGGAAAACGGATGTCGTTCACTCGGTGTGTGACAGTTTCCAGGTGAGATGTTATGAAAAAGGAACAATAATTGAATAAGACATTATAAAGTTATCCTTACTCTTACATATCCATGTATACATTTTGTAGCTCACTGAAACCCAAGAAGATGAGGAAAAGTGTAATAAGATTGATCATGAGGAGGATGAGGAGTCAGACGATAACGATGAGAAATGCGTGGATGGAGAGGGACCGAGGGAGGGTATTATGAAGAATGTTGTTTTTATGGAAGAATTTTGGATTTAGAGGGAAGAGTTAAAGAAGGAGAGAAAGGAATTGAAGAAGGGGAGGGACGAATTAAGAAAAGAGAGGGAAGAGATGAGAAGGAAAGAAGCAAAGTTTCCTGAGAGGGAGAGGTTACTGAATGAGAAAGAACAATTGAAGAGGGAGAAAGATTTGTTTTTTGAGGACAAGGTAAAGTTAGTGAATGAGAGGGAAGAGTTTATTAAGGAGAAGGAATGTAGTCGTACACAGAGGGGACATTTTGTGGTGGATGAGGAGGGTGAGGAGTTGAGGAAGAGAGTGAAAGTAAATGATATTGAAGATAAAGAAGTTGGACATGAGGATCTGGACGTGCAATCATATAATAATGTTAAAGGTAAGGTATCAAATGCATCCACTTCTCATCCCGTTTATGAAAGGAGAACCAAAAGAATACCGAAGCCGTCATATTACGATATTTCTCCGTACTTGCCCCTGTCTGCATTTGATACAACCCCTGGGGCAGTTCTCGAACCCGACCAAGTAACAGCTTTTGCTACTTTGCCGACACCATTTCCTCTACAGATGGATCCTTTTAGGATACTATCCCCGCAGGAGGTGAAAGAGACAGAGAACTAGTATGAAGCAAATAAGGCCATGGCAATGGGGAAATGATTCAGTACGATATGGATGAAGGATGCGCGGGTTGATAGCGAGGTAAGCATTACTAATTTATTCTCTATATGCATTAACTGACATATAATTAATTGTTATACTAATCTGTGACTATATCCAACTATCCTATTGATTAGGCTATCGACACATACATCGAGTTCTTTGAGAAAAGATATAACGACCTTTCAATAGCATATCCTCAAGATTGTAAGTTTTGTCTTACGTATTTTACGGTAACTGTTTATTTTGCTAATCCGTAATCTGTTTGAAAATTTTATTTTCTTACATGTACTGAACTTTCATCATGATTGTAACAGCAAAGCCTTGAGGGGTGTTTGCTAGTTTTGATTGCATACCGGGACTCCAAATCTGCGTTAGAACGGGCCGAGCTAATAGGTCAAATGAGTATGACATATGCAATTGCCAAGCAGCAAGATAAACCATACGCCAAAACGATTTGGTGTTATGAACGGGTAAGTCACTTGTCACAGAACATCATCTCTTACTATTATGTGTTCTATCATGTTTTGACTAATCTATTATTTTGTGAATCATGAACAAGTCTATGCGCTCATAAATCATGAGAATTCACATTGGTTTCTGCTGGTCATCTATTCTAGAGTAAGAGAAATCGTTGTTGTGGATAGCTTATGCACAAATCTAATGCCGAAGTACAAGTAGAAGATGAAGAAGATGACTGATGCACTCCTCATTCTCTTCCATGCCACTGGAGACAACACTGCGCTTGAAGGGAAGAAGTGGACTGTCAGAGTCGATGAATCCGCGCCAAAGTAGGATAATGGTTATGATTGTCGTATATTCGTAATGAAATACATCGACATTTTGTGTAGCGATCTCACCTTGGCGGGAATAGACATGCAAAAATTCACTGCCAATTGGAAGAAATCAATAGCATATGATTGTTTGTCTCTGGTTTGTAGATGATATTTATCTAGGGCATGAGATGAATTTCGGAAAGATGTTGTATATATTGTATTATATACATTGTTGAATATACATTGTAAGTTTTGATGTATAGTATATTTTGTAAGTTTTGATGTATAGCATACTTTGTAATTTTGGTGGACAACATACTTTGGAATTTTTATGCATATTAGCCAGAATTGTAAGTTATGATGCATAGTATACTCTGTAATTTTTACAGATGATGAAATGAACTTTATACTTTGTCCCACTATATTTTCAGTTTGGTGTATACACTACTTTAAAACTGCGGAAAAGCGGCGCTTCGGTGCAACTTACAACGGCGCTATTTAACTACAGACCACAGATGTTATAAAAAATAAAAAAAGACGCGATTTTTATTTTCATTTCACTCGTAGCTCTGTCTCTCCCGACGACGACTCTCTCTATCTCTCTCTCTCTCTCTCTCTCTCTCTCTCTCTCTCTCTCTCTCGCGAATCTCTCCCTCTCCCTCTCCCGACGACTCTCTCTCTCTCTCTCTCTCTCTCTCTCTCTCTCCCGATTCTCAGCTTCTTCCTACCCCCGAATCTCTCTCTCGCGCGAGCCGTCATTAATTTTAGGGCTTAGATGAAGATCTGAAACAGGTAAGAGTCTAGATTTCATCAATTTCAACATTAGTGATTTCCTAATTAGGGATTTACAATGTTGAAACCCTAATTAGGGATTTACTATGTTGAAACCCTAATTAGGGATTTTTCTATGTTGGATTTCGTGACGGGTGAAGTTTTTCAATCTGAATTCTGTTCGATTTGTAGTTTTATAACTCATTAGGTATCTAGATCTGCTACTCTCTTGTTTCCTAGGGTTTTGGATCTATTTTTTGCACTTTGCATTTGGGTTATTTTAGGTATGGTAAAATACATTTTTCAAATTAAAATTTCTTTGAATTTTTGTGTTCTATATTCAGGAAAAATCAACGATGGAAGCAATGCAGATGTTGCTGATGACCATTATCATGGCTACATGGTATGTAAATTTATTTTTATGTTGCTGATGACCATTATCATGGCTACATGGTATATAAATTTATTTTTTATTTTTTTAATCAAGAAAAATCCAACCAACTTCAAGAGATTCCATTGAGAAGATCTGACCCTCGAATGAGTTGCTAATGTTATATGCAATTTCCACTCCTTGATTTTATTTGTTACACACATTACAGTGATAATCTAACGGTGGAGATTTCTCATAAAGAGAGAGAGAAAAAAATCACTCATCATATGATGTCCTTGGTTTGGTCATCCAGACCATTGTCCTGATATGCCCCCACCATGGATATGAGATGCCTGATAGTAGCAAGTTTTCAAATGCCTTACGGTGTGTGTGGTAAGTGTTTAAAGTATGACCTAAGAAGTGACAAAAGATCCGCTTACCGAGAAGTCCTTCAAATTCTAAAAACACTCAAGTGGATGAAAACCAAGGGCTGTTTGGATTAGTGGAAGCCAAAAAGCAGATGAGGAAAAGAAAATGTCACATATGATGAAATCTGTAAGGGAAAAGGTTTCATTTTCATTAGGTACAAAAGTGAAAAAGGAAATCGCCTTTATAGAGGATATCTAAGGAAAAGGAAATTGATTTCCTCAATCCTCCTGTCTTTGCAAACGAGCAAAACCATGACACTGGAAATCAATTTCTTCCTCGGTTACTTCTTGCAAGTAACCAAAAAAAAAAAAAAAAAATATGAGGATGCATCAAGGGGCAAGCATCCTCAATACAAAGAGCTCCATGCCACACATTCCAGGCCTCAAGTGTCCGCATTCCCATTAGCTTCTCTTCCCACATAACAAAACTCAGTTAACCAAAAATTTCCAAACTCCTGAGGCCTTGTTATTGGATCCCCACCGAACTCTTAACCCAGCCAAGTTGGAACTAAGGCTGATGAATTATATGATACTCGAGCAGAGGATATGAACAGTGCTAACTATCATACCCATATGCTGTGTGCGCACGTGCATGCGTGCATGTGTGTGTGTGTTCTACTTTAAACAAGTTAACTAGATTGAATAGAAAACTAACCAATTCCAAGAGAAATTTCTGCGTCCCTGACTAGGTTGATTTTGCACTACTTCTGCCACTGACTATTTCAAGCATAAGGACCCCAAAGCTGTATATATCTACCTTTTTAGTTAACTGACCACGCATTGCATACTCTGGTGCTAGATAACCCCTGCATGTAAAAATACCAAACTGCGAGTTGGAAGTTGCCTTGTCTCAATTAACCAAAAGGAGAATGTTCTAAGCTGCACATATCAAGATCCAATGGACATCACCTAGCTTGCAAAAAGTATACTTATAATTTAGAAAAAAAAAAAATCTTAAAAAAACCCCAGCTTATCTTAGAGAGAAATTGCACATTTAATGAAAAAAAAAAATGAAAAAAACTATGCTAATCCTCACCCTCAAAAGGTGAGACTCCCATCCAGTAATAAAAAATCTTTAAAAAACCCAACTTATCTTAGAGAGAAATTGCACTTGCACCTTTAATGAAAAAAAAAAAAAAAAAAACAACTATGCTAATCCTCACCCTCAAAGGGTGAGAGTCCTATCCTGTTATAAAAAATCTATATAAAAAAAACCAGCTTATCTTAGAGAGAAATTGCACCTTTAATGAAAAAAAAAAACTATGCTAATCCTCACCCTCAAAGAGTGAGACTCCTATCCTGTTATTGTTATTGTTAACTGGCTATTCTAAATGAGCTTTGGTTTTCATTAAGATCATGCTCGGAGAAGAAGACCACATTTAGTAAGCATTTTGCGCTCCCACTTAGTAAAGAAAATGATGGGAGACGATAAGACAATCAAATATCCAACAAGGTCTGCTAATCTTATATTTTGACTTAAATCAGTTCCAGATTCAACCCTGTATTCTTGCATGTATAAGTATTTTTAGGGTATGCCGATTAATTTCTAAAGGCGATGCAACAGAGATTCAACCCTTAGGGTCAGATTATAGGAGATGTAACCTTGTAATATTACGTATAATTCTTGGTCAGTCATAGCTTAAATTAATCAATGGGTTTGAGTTAACAAATTCCATGTCAGTATACATATGTGTAAACAGAAGTATACATTTACATCTAGATGGACGGATGAGTAGATAGTTTGAGAAATGGTTGTTTGAATGCTCGTCAACTGGTTGTGACTTCTGCCCAACAACTTTACAATGTTGATATAAAACTGATCATAGCTCAACTGTCTATGTTACAACTTTATGGGCATGTTTTGATATGTGGAATCCAAGGAAAGAGAAAGGAAAAAGATACTAATTTTCTAATGATGATTTTCATAAACACTATTGATACATGGATTCCAATTTTAGAGTTGTTGTTTTGATAGCAAATGGAAATATCATATCCCTCTCACAACAGTCACCTAGTTTCTTGTACCAAGAATCCAAATGATGGAGAAGTGTAAATTTGCTTTGTGAATCCATCTTTTTCTTTACTATCCAAACAAAACATAAATTGTCACATAAATTGTGCTCTCGCTATGAATATATGTTCTTGAGAGATATGGCCATACCTTCGTTCCTTTACTTCAGTCGTGTGTTGACATTGAATCACTAATGGTTAACCTACTAATACTATGTTTTGTTTTACATGTCAGGTGAGAATAATGCGCAGGCTACATCCATGGTAATTTGGATTTGGATTTGGACACTTCTAGCACATGAGAGCTGTCTATCTAGTGGGACTCACAATTTATATCATCAGGCCTAAAACTCAGGCTGATGAAATTTAAATGGGCCACACTTGCACCAGAAACAGTCATCCACTTGAGCGGGCCTGCTGCACATATCCCTACTGGACCGAACACCTTTGTTTGAACTGTGAATTCATTCCAATTTTTTTTTTTTCAGAGAATTTCGAATATTAATTTATAGAGAAGTGTAAAGCACAGACAAAAAAGATACAGAGGCTAATACCCAAAAAAATGCGAGATATGAAAATGAATTCTATAACGGTCCACAGGACCACAACTGTATACACACATTATCACTCTAAAACATCATATTTATTCCTGCACTTATTTTAGATTTGAAATTATTTGTTAATGAATGCATGTTTGGGTGATTTCAATTCTCAGCTAAGGGCATTGGATTGCCTTATATCAATGGGTACCTCGACTCCATCGGGACCAACTTCACCCACGGAGCCAACTTCGCTACAGCCATCATCAACAATCGAGAACCAACCTCATCCTTATTCCAGGAGGAGGGGTCACCCATTTTCCTTATTCCAGTATATTTGCATTCTGTGAATAGATTCAGTAGCCGATGTTGTAATTCACTAGTATGCAGCCAAGTTTGCTATCATTAGCTAAATAGACCTGTGAGGTTTGTTGAATGAGGAAAATATGTAGGCCTCACCATGGATGGCCCATGGGGTAAAAATCCCTACTGATTGGGAGATCCTAGAACTATGTTATTTGGCCCTTTTTATGGTTGAATGTGAAGGATAGTAGTAATTCTTTCTTGACTGCCTATTTGTTGGCAACTACTGCAGGGGTTGGGATTTCTCCAATCTGGGAGATTTGCTGAATGGGGCATCCATAGTGCAGCCCCTGATTTCGACTGTTGGGATCAATGAACTAGGGACCACATTGCAACTCCTACAATCTGAAAACCTGAAACAGTTACGCAACTCTTTATGAATTATGAGATCGTTTGTAGGATTTTACGATTTTACGCATTGGCTTTTGGGGTCTTGTGGAGTGGAGATTTGATTTCCTTTTAAAAAATAAAAATTCATATTCTTGTGTTTGATGTTGATATGGATTCTTGTATATGCTGAATTGGGTTTTTAGTCTTTGTTTTCTTTTACTGTGATTTTTCTTGATTAAGTTGCATTTGATTTTAACAAGTTCATGCCCATTACAGTTTTGGACCCCTGAGTGCATATCTATCTATAAATTACTTGGATCGGTTCCTTACAGCACATGAACTTCCTGTAAGTTGTAGATATTGGCTTATTACAGATGAATGATATAAAAAGTAAAAGTTCAGGCTCGAATATTTCAACCATACGTATGATCTTTTGTTTCTTTTCCTTTAAATATGAACTGTTTCCTTTACACCATTTTTGTGGGCCATTGATGGTATCTTTCAGTCTTGAATTTTTTGGGTTTTATTTATGTGGTGTGGCCCATCAAATAAATGTCTTGGACCATTACAACATGATCACATGTTCAACACTACTGATAAGACTGTGATGGAAAACAAAGAATACATTCAAATGTACTTGGCAAAAGAACGTCACTGAGGATGTCATGTAGGATGGAGAATTGTCCTTGAGTAAGAAAACGTGAAACCATGTGGATACATTAATTCTTTAGTCAACCACGTGGATACATCCAATTACTTGACATATACAGTTTTAGACTTTTACTCAGATTCAAAAAGTTTTAATCAATTTCTTGTCTTTAAAGTCAAGAGACTCAAGACCCAATTATTTGGGATTGTTTTCAATCATGTTTTCGGGAAGATGGTATTGTGTTTTCCTTTCTTTTCACTTACCTGATTGTCAAAACGATATGGGTTTGTCAGTTGGTGAATCAAAATTGTATTTGAAGCTAGACTATACAGAGAATGGAGCTTCTAGTGCTTAGTACTTTGAAGTGGAGAATGCAAGTCACATTACCCTTTCTCATTTATAGATTACTTTCTTCAGAAGATCAATGATGATAAACCATCACCAAGATCATCAATCTGCAAGTCCATCCAAGTCATCTTAGGAACAATTAGAGATATGTTTTCTTGTGTTCTATTGCATAAATTCCTCATTCCTTTTCAAAATTCTCCTCAGGTGGGCAAGTGAATCAACTGATTGATTTACCTTTGGGTGGAAAAATTCAATGCAGGAGGGATTGAATTCTTGGAATTCAGGCCGTCTAAGGTTGTCAGTGCGGAAGTGGCATTAATCGTAATGGAGAAACTCAAACAATGGATTTCAACAAGGCTATTAGTGTGTGATGTGTGATGATGATAATGATGACCACAATGATGTGGGCTGCTTAAAAATTACGATGCATGTATTGTAGACTTATTTTGATGCTTTTGAGTGGCATGTTTCGATCGTTTAAGCAAACCCCAAACAACCAGGACAAGGTGGTGATGATGATGATGATGATGATGACGACGACAATGACACTTCTCGTCTGAATTAATAAACAGTAACTACAGTAAAGATAGCACCCAAAGATGCATCAGACTTGACTAATGCAACTGTGAGATCCTGACTCGAGCCAATGGTAGAATGTTGGATGCATGCTGGTCATCTGTTGTAGGATTTGGTGGTGCTGGTCACCATTGACTTGACTCGAGCCAATGGTAGAATGTTGGATATTTGCTGATTTTTATTTTTATTATATATATATATATATATATTTTTGTAGTTGAAATGCTGAATTGATGAAGTTTTTACATATGCCAATTAGGCCGTAGACTGCAAATGCTAGTTGTTGTTTCCTTGTGTTTGATGGATGAACTAACTTGAAGGCTTCTTCTTCTTCGGTGCTATTTCCACTATCTATCACCAGAGCATGCTGTTCCCAGCCTCATCATGAGATCGGAAGCAAGCTTGCTCAGATCAGCGACGTAACATTGCATGCGAGTAATTTTTTTTAATTAAATTATTTTATTTTAACAATTACAGAGTTGAAATATTAGAATCCTTAAGAATAGATGGAGTCCTGATATTTTCCTACTTGATTTTGTAACACTGTCGTTTGAAGTTATGGTATTGATATTTAATGTAAACAGATGTCGTGGCTCACCGTCGGCCTCATGGAAGATAGACTGAGCTAACCGAAAAGGCGGTCCAAATATCTGGTAGTCCCGAGCAGGCTGCGAGAGCCCAGAGCCTTCTCCTGGGATTTATTCGAGCAGTTAGTTTCTATTTTCCCTTGCAATTTCCAGTTATCAGGCCATTCATTTTTTAGTGCTATTTCTTTTCCAATCTTAGTTCAGATTTGTACTTTGAGTTGTACTGCTCGTCTTTAACAACACAAGATGCCACACCAAGCTAAATCTAAGCTATGGGTGTTGTAAACGAGATCTTGTAAGGTAGCAATGGAAACTTTCGCCACCAATAACTGCTTTTCCCAGAATCCGCGCTTATCAACAATCCTTGTATAAATGGTAAGAATGGTTTATTTTTCTATCTTTTTTCTTTTTCATTTTAATGTCAATCATAGCTTCTAAGAATAGGAATGCATTCCATTGTCAATCTTTTTTTTTTTTTGGTGGTGGTTATCTTATGTCGCATCCATTTGCTTTCTTGCACCTATTTATAAATTAATTTCCAGTGAAGATATCTAGATTTAAGCAAGAAATCAATCATAGTTCTAAAAGTCGGTGAGTCAACTTGAAACTCAGCCGAGTCAGCTCGAATCGACGGGATTTCGTGCCAAGTCTCTGGAAGCTCACTTAGTTCTAAAACTCGTGAATGTATCGATATCACCAATATAAATCCCTCATATTGTTCATCTCTCTGTGATCAAGCACACATGTGGTGAGTGTGGATGGACAGGACGGACTCTCCACATGTGTGGAAGAACAAACCTCCTGAATGTTGAAATGTTGCATTTATTGTTCTGTAAATTGTTCAATTAATTTATCTTGATGGCTGCGACACCATGGGCAGGGGTGCATACATGATGCTGCACAAATTAGATAATCTCTGGCCCATTTGATGGATGGATTGGGTCTTGCTCCAATGTTCTTTTCTGGTTTTCATTTTGTAGGTGTCTAAGACTGCAACCCCAGGATTGTACATACAATGAAGTGTTTGGTGATCCAGACCATTGATCTGATGTACCCTGGCCGAGAATGTTAGATGCTCCAAATTCTTCATAGATTGGATGATCTTAACCCTTTGATCAGTGGTGCCTACAAATGGACTGATAGGTTAGAAAAAAGAAAAAGAAAAGAAGAAAAAGAAGAAGGCCACTGTTCCACATTGTGTGGAAAATAGGCCAAACATTGAAGGGTTTGGATTGTGCAATCTTTGAAAAGATTACTGGGTGTCTCCACCCATGGTTTTGCCCATCGATCAGTGCCTCTTGAACACGGGCCTCACCCGATGGAATCCTTTGCATCATCAAACTAGACATTTTCTCGTAACTCGGGACCCTATAATTTCCTATACAGTGGCATAGTGGCATCATAGATGCTCATGGGATTGTCAATTGTTCAAACCGCAGGAGAAACAGCCACAGAGAACATGGGCCAAGGATCGGATAAGGACGTTCAAGAGCGCGCCACGATACTGGGCGCCGATGCTGGATGCGGTGATGAATAAATTGGCATTGGACAGGATATGGTGCATTGGTCAAGAGCAGGCCGCCGCTTTTTCAAGCCATGTGGGACCTGATATGTCAGTCAGGGGAGAAATTCGAAGCGCTTGTTTTGGTATGATTATTTTCGCATTTTAAGTTAACAGCTTCCCCTTTTGGTGTGGGGAGTTGGTAATCATATCGAAACAAATGTGGAGGCTCCCTCCCCTTCCATTCGGGTGTACAGGTAATCATATCGGATATAGATCAAATGAAGAGGGTGGTACAATTTTACTGGAATTTTGAGCAATAAAGCTGAAGAAAAACTCAGTTTGTCTAAGATTGCATTCATTATTTATTTTCTTTGTCTAAAATTGAATTTGATGTACAGTCATTCTTCCGGAAGGAATTAGGGTTGAGATTTTGGTGGTATTATTGGAATTTGTTCTTATTTTAGGTAACATTTATTATTTTCTCAGATTTTTACAATTGGAATAGAGTCAATGTTCGCTACTGTGATGGTGCATCCTTCAGCGGCCAAGGTGTAAATGAGGTCGGTAGGAATATCTGGTCTTTTACAATTTTCATCTTCTATGGAAATAAGCCTTACATTATATTCCGAAAGCTTATTTTCAATAGAGCGAAGCAGTATGAGGATCAAGTGAAAGAAATTCTGCAGCTCTTGCGTTTGAGACAGGTGCAGTTAGGTTAGCGTTGGTTGTTTCTGTGGTTCCATTTCTTTTTAGTAATAAAAAACAATGCCTTGTTCTGATGTTTCACTGTGTTTGTTTGTTTGTTTTTTTTTTTTTTTTTTCCAAAACCGGATATTTATTGGTGTGTTTCTGAAGGTCAATAAGGCCACTGTGAACATGCTGCATAGGGTTGAGTCCTACGTGACATATGGTTTGTATCTTAGTCCTGTCCTGTCATTAGTATTCCATTTATAAAAAAAGAATTTTATACATATGAACAAGTTGGGATGTCCCACACACATTCCATGGTGGCTGTATGTGGTGCTGTTGGGACTTACAAAGGCTCTTCTTCTTGAGTATGATGCAATCATGTCTCTTGGGTTTCTGTTTTTTTTTTTGAGTGCTCTTGTTTTCAAAATAAATAATGATCAACTGAGATAGATGATGGTGATTTTAAACTTCAGAATCCTAACATTTGTAGTTTGTATTGTACATTAATCGGTTGGATTGATTGTGACATAGGCTTGCTGGAGTAGATGCTGATTTCTTCTCCTCTATCTATTTCATGCATTGAAGATCCTGTGTTCAACTCAAAGTCGAGTGGCCAGGCTGCTGCTTCTGATTCCCTCCAATTCGTCCATTTTAATAAGGTAAGCTCCGATTCCTCTTTGACATTACGGCTGCATTTGGACGTCTCAACTTTGTTGGACTTGCTAGATGCTATTCCACCCAAACCTATATTGGCTCAGAGAAAAGAAGATAGCCATTAGAAGAGGGCGTTGTTTAGAAGACCATTTTCAATTTTCTTTGTATAGATATGCTTTGATATTTTGTATCTACAGTAAAAACCATGTTATTCTTGAGAGAACTCCTACAATAACTAGGACCTTTGTGATTTTTATTTGATAAGCCAGGTCTACCTGGAAATTGATTTTGTTATGAGCATCCATATGTGAGAGGATGCTTGAAACTTCCATAGGTATTCAGATTGTAATGTCACAAAATCATTTGTGAGCCAAAATCCATGTCAAATGGTGCCTTTTGGTCCTTCAGGCTGAATAGGTTCTAAATTTCTAATGAAGTTTAGGCAAAGCAATTTGAAACCCTATGCATCTTCTAATTCTCATTTGAAGGGTATTTGATTGTCGAAGGTGATTCTAGTAATGATATTAATTGGCATCCTTGGTGAAGCTGGACAAACGGAGACCTTTCACCATTCCCAAAATCCAGGTTTTGGTGTTGAATTTAAAGATCTCATTCTCCCCTGTATTGGGGAGGTGAATAAAGTGGTAAAAATCTTGCTAAAGAGGAAGAGGAAATGACACAAAGGTCACTTATTTCAGATTCTCAATGCCTCCTTGAGAAAGTCACACACATGTTGTTTGCAAGCCAACCCCAACTAGCTGGTAGCAAGGTACAAGGCTATGAAATACAACGATGATGGTGATGATCCATGTGGTTTTTTTTAACTTGCCATTATAAATGTTGAATGTGTATCTTTGATGGAAATCGTGCTGAGACAAGTTCACTTTTGATGCATCTTTTTTTTATCCTTAGGATTTCCTAAGAACTTCCATTAATTGGTTCACTGTATTATGAGCAGGCTGCTTATGATCTTTGGAGAGGAAGTGGCCGAGCCAAAATAAACACTGAGAATGAGTATGCATAATTATTAAACATGCACAATATATGGCTTATTTATTTTCTCGCAAAATTGTAATTTGCCACCAATCATATATCACTTCAGTCTCATTCAGATGTTTTTTTCCTTGAAGGATCAATTTGGAAGGACATCGTCCGCGGTTGAGGCCATATACTGCTGATGGTTTGAAGAAGCTCGTAAGAATTGGAAAAGGTGAATGCCACAATGATCTTTTGACTAATATTTAGGAAGCCCTCAGAAACTATTTTCCTGACTTTCAAAATGCCCTTCTCTATTATTTCATACTTTTATTGCGCTCTATATTCCAATCAATTACTTCGACTTCCTGGTGTGGTTTAACATCTCTGTTCTATAGAAGAGATTATTCTACGGAAGAACACCACATTAACTAGTTATACTCGCTATCATCTGTTACAATTCTTCAGCATGATAGTGTTCGTACTAAAAACGCCCTTCTATACGCATATATAAATTAGGACTTGCTGAAAAAATGTGTTTGTGTCAAAAAACATGTTTGTAATCCCACAGTAGAAAAAATGGGTGTAGACATACTGTTAAAGTACTGTTGAATATTGTATTTTAAAATCCTCTCTTTGGTATCAATAATTTAAGGATAATGGTTGGTAATGTGGCTCAATATGAACAGGTTGGACTGATGCTTTCGGGAATGGGAGCTAACTCTGATGTTTTCAGAATGGTAAGATTAGAATAGCTGTTGATTTGCTAGGTATACAGGATTGCTAGATCTCTTACACTATTTTAAAATCATAGATGCTAAGAATTCTTTCAAAAGAGATGAACTTGATAATTTACTTCTTTTTTTTCCCTTGTGCAGGATTTTAATCAATTGTACCTAAATTTGAGCTTACAAGCACTTCAGCCTTTTGATGCCACTCGCACTAGGTGTATGCCATATAGAGGATTTGTTTATTTATTTATAATTCAAGACCATTTTCAATTTTATTGTAATAAATATTATATATATATTTTTTGTGTAGTAATATAAATTTTGGTTAGTATTCAATTTTAATTATATTGCAACATTTTTTGTTTCAAATATTAAAAAATTGCAGGTTTCAATAGAATTATATATAATTTTTTTTTTAAATTACCAGCCAGCGCTGGCTTTTCAAATCAATAACGCGGCGCTTTGATAAATCTATCGCAACGCTTTTGGGATTTTAGCGGCGCTTTCTTCAGAAATACTACCGCCCAGAAAGAGCGCCGGTCTAACCCGCCAAATACTTTCCAGTCAGCGGCGCATATAAAAGCGCCGCTAAAATACCTTAGCGCCGTTAAATCTTTTAGCGACATACCCCTCCGGAGGCGCTAGGCGCTTGACTAGCGCCGCTAAAAACTATTAGCAGCGGTTCTGGGTCTTCTAGCGGCGGTTTTGGCCGCCGGTGAAAGTACTCTGTCTTGTAGTGATAGCATACTTCTCACTATGCTCGTCGATCAAGTTCACTGCACATATTTGCCTCGCTCATTTTCATGTTTCCCCCACTCATTTTCTAGTTTGCCCTGCTCATTTTTATACTTGCCCCACTGATTTTCTAGTTTACCCCGCTCATTTTCTAGTTTCCCCCGCTGATTTTGTAGTTTGCTCCGCTCATATTTCAGTTTGCCCTGCTGATTTTGTAGTTTGCCCCGCTCATAATTCATGTTCCCCTCACTGATTTTCTAGTTTGCCCCGCTCATATTTCAGTTTGCCGCGCTGATTTTCTAGTTTGCCCCGCTCATTTTCTAGTTTTTCCCCCTGATTTTCTAGTTTGCCCCCGCTCATTTTCTAGTTTCCCCTTCTAATTTTCTAGTTTGCCCCGCTCATATTTCAGTTTGCCCCACTGATTTTCTAGTTTGTCCCGCTCATTTTCTAGTTTCCCCCGCTGATTTTCTAGTTTGCCCCGCTCATATTTCATTTGCCTCGCTGATTTTCTAGTTTGCCCCCGCTCATTTTCTAGTTTGCTCCGCTCATATTTCAGTTTGCCTGTAACACCCCGTACTTTCCAGTACTCGGGTGCTACCATGTAGAGTAATTTAATAAAAATATATATAAATAATGCAACCTAAATATATGTATTATGAAACGTATGTACTTTGTAGAGATTTAAAATTTCATGCTAAAATGATATGAACGTATTTAATGTATATAAATATTACAAAAATAATATTATAATAAATAAACATAACAAATAACAATTTCACGACATAAGATCAAATTTTAAATAATAATGTAGCATTAAATATTTATATATATATATACGTATGCATTCAAAAATCATTAGATAATTTAATGGAATTGTATATTATCTAACAAAATTATCAAATACAAATATAATTTTAATTAAATATGATACTGTATGATCTTCAATTCATTTTTTTTTATTATGAATTATTTATATTAATAAAAGTGTGAACAGCAGCATGAAATTAATAGCATGTAAACATTAGCATGATAATATTAGAAATTTATTTATATATGTGTGTGAGATTCTAAATATATTATAATTATAGGTAACATACAAGTATAACAAAAACATTATATTAATAACAATATCTATTAATAATATATGACGAGAGCCTTAAAAATGGACCATTACAATCTTTTAGCCGTTGACGTACAATTTTGGGACAGTCCGACCGCCTGATCGTCGAGAATCCACAAATAGAGCGAAATTCAGGATATGGGCCCCACCTAGGTATTAGACAGGCTTGATCCTTAATCAAGGACCCTTCTTAGAACCTCCAGAATGGATTGAACGGAGTGGATTTTATGTAAGCATCATGACGGACCCCACCACGAGTCGCGAGTGCACAGGAGGAATGTGCACTCGCTGTACACCAATCCGGAGAGCTTCGGTCAGCAGCGGACTGACCCGCTATTTCTATTAAAGGAGAGATTTCTCTCTCTCTCTTCGTTTTGCCTGCCGACGGACAGAGTCCGTTTGAGGCGTCCGTGACCCCCCGCCTGGGACCCACTTTGATGATCCAAACCGTCCATCGGATTCACATAGAGGGCCCCACCAAAACCTACCTCACCTTCCTTGTTGAAAGGCACCCACGTGCACACTACCATTGCCGAAATCAGGCCCCACAAACACTTGTTTCTAAAGATAGAAACTGTAACCACCACCAGCTCAGCGATCCGCGTGAAGGGTCTTTGGCCAATCTCAGCCACCCATGAGAAGATGATCTCGGCCGTCCGAATTGCTTAGGGCGTTCCAACTGAAACCAGGGACGGTTTCGACTCCTTCCCACGGTTTTGTGAAAACCGGACTGTGGGATGTAATCCTGACCATCCACTATCCATCCGACGGCTCTAACGTGTTAGGGTAGGTGAATAAAAGGCGTGAGGATCAAGGAATAGGAGCGGACCCTCCATTGCTGCAGCCGGCCAAGAAAAACCATCCATCTCCCTCGCTCTAGCGTGCCCACCACCCAAGCCTCTCAATCTTCGAAAAAAACCTTACCTATAAGCTTCCTAGAACCATACGAATCGCTTAGAAGGAGCTGATGGGAGGAATATTCACCGAGTCCGGATCTGCCATTAATGGCGGTCTTCTTCTCCACCAAGAAGCAGTCAGTTGCTGCTGGTTTTGGCCTTCGTCCGGCCTCGTCCAAGCTTGTGGGACGTGTCTGAAAAGAAAAAGAAAGAAAGAAAGAGAGAAAGAAATGAAGGAGGAAGGAGGAAAAAGATAGAGATGGAGCGGTGCAGCTGCTGCCCGCTGCCGTTGCACCATACCCGAGCTCAGTCTGAGCTTGGGACGAGTTCAGTCAGGTTTGGGCCTGAGTCCGGGTCTGCTATTGTTGGCCAAAGGGAGAGAGTAAAGAAGGAAAGAGAGGAGAAGAAGATGGAGGGGAAAAGAAAAAGGAAAATGGGGGAAGAAGGTGCGGCATTCATTATTCTTCTTGTCTTGCATCTCGATCGACTCGGTTGAAATGCGAGCTGGTCGAGTAGGGCCTGGGATCGGTCTGGCTTCTGCTAGCCAGAGAGAGAGAAAAGATGAAAAGCAAGAAAAGAAAAGAAAAGAAAGAAAAGTGATAGGAGATGTTGAGTTCGGGTAGCAACCCGACTCGCTGCTGAGCCGAGTTGGCTCGGATCTGGTTCGTGCCTGGGGGTTTGCTGGAGTTCCAGCAGGAGGAGAGAAAAAAAAAGGGAAGGGAAGAAAAGAAAGGAAGAAAGAAGGAGAGTGGAAGTGGTGTCCCGAGTCACTGCTGAGTTGACTTGCTGGGACCCACCGAGTCGAGCTGGGCTTGGGTCCAGTCCAGGTATGGCTGGATATTCCAGCAGAAAGAAAGAGAGAAGGAGAGGAAGAGAAAGTAAAGGAGAGTTGGGTTTTTGGGTTGGTCGTGTTGAGCCGAGTCAACTCGACTCGAACTGAGTCGACTAGGTGAGCCTTCATTTCTCCCATTTTAATTATCATTGCTATTGTTATTACCATTTTTGGGATTATTAAAAATCAGATATGATTAACCATTAGTAATTGTCCATACTTATATTAATTGATATATATACATATATATATATATATATATAAATTTTTAGTATTTTATTCATCCATTGATACTTAGTATTTATTGACGTTAGCCATTGTAATATTTCTAAAATTAATAACTAATTCATTTTATAAATTTTATTTATTAAGGGTTCCCATTAACAATATCATTAATGGACACACAAATTGAAGTCCAAATCTCATATTCAAAATCCTAGACCTAATTGATCTAAACCCTAGGCGTATGCTTAAAATGTAAATAGTAAGTTGAGCATGAATCTAATTGTAAAATTTCGTAACTCATAGTAGGTCATAGTACCTATTATCTAGACTAGATTCATTATTAAAAATCATTAGAAAATACTATCACTTTCATTATGGGGCGAGTATAAGTATTATTAAAATGAGTGTCATTATTAGAAATCATCATATTATCATTTGTAAATACTCTATCATTATTACTTGTGTTATATAAGAGATTATTAGTCGTCATAGGAATACTAGATAATGTTGGTACATTTAAATATGAATTTACAAACCATCATTATTAATATTGATGGATTAATGCTCCTATAACGAATACTATTCGATCCGTTGTACAATAATAATAATAATAATAATAATAATAATAATAATATGATAATGTAGGATTCAAATCCTAGAATCTAAACCCTATAACTAAACCCTACTGTGAAGCCCTAATCCTATAATAGAACCCTAAAAGTAATTCAAACCCTTAGTTGTGTGAATCTCAACCATAGACACCTGGTAGAACATTGATCTCATGTACAAATTCACAATCCATGATAGGACTCAATTCTAAGGGCGCAAGCGTTTAGCGATGCTAGGAGGCGATTCAAGTATAAGGTGATGATTCTTCCCCTTGAGCTTTCCATCTTCTCATTAGCTTAAGTTATAGTTTTTATTTAAATTCATAAATGATATCTCTCTCTTATAATCACATGCGTTAGCTAGTGGAAATTGAATTGCTGTGTTGCCTGCTTAATGTTCATCCTGTATATTTGTTCATGCTTGCGGATTATCTGTGTATTACTTATGGACTCTAAACTGGTACATTAGTGGGAGATTCCCACATATGAATGTACACCCATACTTGGGGATGTAACTTGACTAGTTGTGATCGTAATGGACCTTTGACGTGGTGGTTATTGGGTGGTGATCTAGATGGATCATTGATGTGGGCCTACCATCCAGGGTTGTTGTACCCAACGATTTTTAAGGATGGTTTTCATCGTATGGTTTTGATATTCGCCCTATGTGGCATATTTTGATATTCGCCCTACGTGGTTTTATTTGATATTTTTCCTATATGGGTTCGATGTTTTACACTGTACAACCATGCGATGGTAAGCCCCATACACTGTAATATGATTGGCCACTAGTCGATGGGTTTCCATTAAACATCCTAAGATGGTAGCCTCATGAGCCGGGGATGGTAGTCATGGGATACTATGCCCGAGCTGTCGGCCTACGCTGGGCCATGTGCTCCCCGTAGTGACCTTTGAGCTTATCTAAATTGGTTAATTATAAATAGACTAATAATGACTTGGCTAATCATGCATACATGGCACGTTCCGACTGGTTGATATTTCCCAGGTTCGATGATTCCGACTGGTTGATGTTTCCCAGGTTCGATGATTGCATGGGTGACGGCCCACTGTCCGCACGGATGAGCATCCCCGGGGCGATGATTGCATTCACGCATCCATGCATTTAAAAAGACTGCATTTACTCTGTTTTGATTGTCTGGATGTTTTATAACTATGCTTACCTAATGCGGCGGTGTGTAATCTTGAGGGGAATTCACACTGAGTTGGCCACTCATCCATCAAATATACAACCGTACAGGTAATACAGGTGGCTTCAGAAATATGTATGTTCAGACTTGATAAGGAGCAGGGTATGACCGCCAGGGATGCACAGCTGTACTTGCCTAGAGGAGCTGCGTGATCTGGTGACTTATATTTATATGCTTCCTGCTATTTTTCATGTAGTAAATTCTTGTAATCTTGTACTTGTTAAGTTTTGAGACATTGGTTTGTATAAGTCATTATGGGCAGCATCTCGTATATTTGAATGATAATAAAATTTTCCTTTATGTCGATTTGTCCACACTACGCTCATCTGTTTACTCTGATAAAAGAAAGAAAAAAAAATGTATATTCAACCATCCTTTAAGGTTAACACTCGGGTTTTCGGGAAACGGGTCGTGTACTCGGGTCCTGAAGATTCGGTTTGTTACATTGCCCCACTGATTTTCTAATTTTTTCCGCTCATTTTCTAGTTTCCCCCGCAGATTTTCTAGTTTGCCCCGCTCATAATTCATCTAATTTTAGCGATTTAGCCCCAAATTGAAGCGTATCAAAAGATCAAGTGGATCATACCACGGGAAACAGTGGGCATAATGATTTCCACCGTTGAAACCATAGTCGGCCCAACAGTGATGTTTGTTTGTTATCAAACCTATTCATAAGATCATACAGACATGGATTAAGCTGAAAACACACAATTATAAGCTTGATCCAAAACTTCTGTGGCCCACCTCCTCCACTTCAGATCCTCCACCAGATGATGAAACTGACCCTTTCTCTATTGATGAAAATGATGTCTCCAAATTCGCTTCAAAATAGGAAGCTTAAGTGAGCCACGTGATAGAAAACAGTGCAGATTGAAATCTGACAAAATGGAAAACAGACGGGGTCGATCGGGTCTGACCTGATCAACCCCAACTTGCTGGACAGTTACCCGATCGACCGGGTTGTGACTCGGTCGACTCCATTTAGGTGAAATTTATCTAAATGGGGTCGATCGGGTAACTAGCTGACCTAGTTTATTGGGTCCCTGGACCAAGGTACCTATGGCTACGGATTAGCGGTTCCTATGGCTACGGTTATAATCCGTAGCCATAGAGACCACCAAATCCGTAGCCATAGGCTGGCTTACTTAAAAACGAAGCCATCGAGTTGGCAACCCAGTCGACCGGGTCAGAGCTAGGCCTATCGCTACGGATTATAACCATAGCAATAATTATAGTGCTATGCACTTTTTTCTCTTTTTTATTTTTATTTTTTATATAGAGAACATTTCCCCCTTACATTTTTCTATAATACATAATTATGTAAATATGTATAAGTATATAAAAATATTTTTCTGTCTTTTAATTCATTTCTTTGTCTATTTATTTAACAAGCATATCTCCTAAACTAGAATGATTTTTTTTTCTTTTTTACACACGCACACACACCCCCATACACTCACACTAGTGAAATTTCACCACCTATGGATACTCGAACACTTGACCAGGTGTTGAACTCCTAATAGTCTACCACACGAGCGGGGCAAACTAGAAAATGAGCGGGGCAAACTGAAATATGAGCGGGGCAAACTAGAAAAATAGCGGGGAAAACTGAAATATGAGTGGGGTAAACTAGAAAAATAGTGGGGCAAGCTGAAATAAGAGCGGGGCAAACAAGAAACACAGCGGGGCAAACTGAAATATGAGCAGGGCAAACTAGAAAAATAGCAGGGCAAACTGAAATATGAGCGAGGTAAACAAGAAAAACAGCGGGGCAAACTGAAATATGAGTAAGGTAAACTAGAAAAACAGTGGGGCAAACTGAAATATGAGCGGGGCAAACTAGAAAAACAGCGGGGCAAACTAGAAAAAGAGTGGGGTAAACTGAAATATGAGCGGGGCAAATAAGAAAAACAGCGAGGCAAACCGAAATATGAGCGGGGTAAACTATTTGATTTTGCTGATGAATTTGGAACTTTGAACATCTTTTCTTTGAGAGTAATGATCTCCTACAACCAGTTGTTAGATAGCTTACAATACAGTCCATCTAACCTGTAAACCTATCATCTGCTTGGGACATGAGGGTCATGCTAAAGGAGGGACTCACCTTGAAGAATCATTTGGTGAAAAAACCAAGCCATTATGCATGAAAAAAAACAGAGAGTTTAAATCAGAGATGCTGATGGTGTGCTTGCATGTAATCATTTGGCCCACCTGATAAATGAGTAGGGCTGATTTTTGTGCCAGCTGACCTATGAAATGGCGGTTAAGACCGCACTAGTTGAAGAAGGAATATGCCAATATCTCCTAGAGGGGGGTGAATAGGACTTTTTCAAAGATTTAAGATTTATTAAAAATTTCTATTACACTAATCCTAATAACATGTACAAATTAGGATTACTCAAAATTAACTCTACTGGCTTCCAAGCCTTGTAGAGGATCCAATCACAAACTTTTTGAAAGATAAACAAATTGCAAACAGGATTGTGATGGATATGACTGTGTGTGTGTGTATGAGGTGTGATCTCAGGCAATCAGATATAAAAACATATAAGGAAATCACATAATTGAAAGACAATAACAATCTCAAACACAGTCATTTTTATAGTGGTTCGACTACTTGTCTACTCCACTCCCGGTTGCCACACTCAACCCTTGAGTGTACCAGATTTTACTAAGAAGGTTTCCCAGGGTTCACCTCAAACCTAAGGTTTTAAATCAGGTTTACCTTCAACCTTTACAACCTATACTGAGGCTGACTGTTTATATTCTCACGAGCAAGGGTCAACACAACGCACCCACTTTTAGGCACACTGGCCAAGGATCTTCCATAAGACCCTACCGGAGGTTTCTACACGATTGACCTCAAACCCTAAGGTTTTACCAGGTTCACTTAAAACCTAGAGTTTTACTGGTTCACTCCTAACCAGATGTTTATGCTCTTCACAGAGCAAGGGTCCACACAACGCACCCACCACATACACTCTCGCCGAAGGCCTCCTTGAGGACTTCAAAGGGTGAAAACCACTTAAGACCCAATCCTAGAAAGGAATGATTATAAGTGTTCTCTTAGACTTTGGATACTTATAAATAAGCTGATGAGTCCCGTTTAGCTCAATGCCGAAGATCTCCTCCTCCTTGTTGACAAAGAGTCTTCTACTCCCTTGATCCGTAACACAAAATGATGTACCAATACTAGGCTTCGGATTGGGTCAAGGTGAAGATGGAACCTACTCTCAAAATGTTTTCCTATCAGGAATGTAGAGCGATTCCAATCTTATGCATTCAAGGCATCCTAGCTTAGGGCTTGTTTGGATTCGCGTATAAGAGTGCGTTGTATCATATTATAACCGAATATTCCTAAATATTCCCCTTATTCAGCGTTTGGATTGGAGCGTATAAGCATCATATCCTATGCGCGCGATTTCATACCGTTTCCAAAAAATCAAAACCGCGGTGTAGTGTTGTCAGAATTTAGGCTTGCCGTCATTACTCTCGAGTCACTGCATTGCACTGTATTATCATTCTCTTTAACTTTTCAAGCCATTCGCCATTGCAAGTGGGAATGCAAATCCAAGCTGCTCATCAAGTGGGCCCCACGGTGCAAATTCACTAAGCTGAGAATCAGTATGCCATAGCCACATTTGGTGCACCACGCATGAGTGAGAGAAATGGATGGCTGAGAATTAGTAGGCCAATCCCAATGTATGTCATTACTCAATCCCAGAAAACTCAAAAACAACGATGAAATTCGCATGCATCTCGAATCGAAGCTTCCAATTTTAAGAAGAAGAAGAAGAAGAAAAGGAAGCCATGGGTTCAAATTACATTTCAGAACAAGATAATAGATTTTCAAAATAGAAGAAACGTTAGGAATCCATAACAGTTTTCACACGAATTGAAGAAAAAGAAAAAGAAGATGAAGGATCTAATCGTAGCAAGGACTAGAAAACATAATCACTTGTTTCATAGAAATCAAAACGAACGAAACTCTCCAAAACAGAGTAGGAAAAAAAAAGGAGGAGAAGAGGACCTCTGGAGCAAAAGAATGGATATCTTAACAATCACCGGAGAAGGAAAAAATGGATTCCAGATCTGGAGAAGGCTGCGATGAGAAGTGCTTCTCACTTCATTCCGTTGAAAGAAGCGAGAGAAATGGAGCGAAGGCCGTAGCTCCTCTGAGAGCAGGGGAAAAAAAGGGGTTTTTCATCCGTACATGTTGTATTGAAATTTGTATGATTGTACAATATGCAGACATAATACGTCCCATCCAAACAGTGATCTGTATTACGTATTGTATACAATGCCAAACAATACCTCCTATCCAAACATTGATTAATATTTGATTGATTTGGATGTATTCTGAAAACCATCCAATGTATACATGAATAGTACCGAATACAATACAATACAATGCAATACGCGAATCCAAACAGGCCCTTAATGATTTGCCATTAAGGTAGTAGCTGGAGGATCCTTAAATGCAGAAGTTCATTCTCTAATCCACTCTATTGAATGTCAATGGTAAGGGTGGATTGAAGGATGAACTCCCTTGAGAGAAAGGCCTTTAGATATAAGATATAAGTTGAAACACATAAAAGCTCTCTCTACTTTCTCTCACAACAACAAAAGACAAGTCCTCTCTATATAGGCAAAAAGTTCCAACGGATATAAAACGGTCACATTTATAACAAAGTTCGATATCATCGAGCAGGTTCGATATCATCGAGCGTATACTCTCGATAACATCGATGGTTTGCTCGATGACTCGGACTCAATGTCATACACTTTTGAAACTCTTTGCCAATTGGTCGATGAATTGAAACTATTGTCGATGTCATCGGATTTTGAACTCTGATTCCATCAATGACAGGTTCGATCCATCAACAATTGAAAAATGAGAGAGACTTGACTTTGAAATATTTCAGGTTTTCATGAATGATCGGGGAACCGTCAAGATCATCGAAATTTGAATGTCGATGATATCGAGATCAGAGTCGATGCATCGATAAATCCAACATATTTGTCTTTAAGCTTATTAGATGATTTATGACCTTGCTCGATGCAATCGACCTGGTGCCGATATCATCGATATTTGAATATCGATTTTATCGAAGGGCCCCCGATCATAGTTAAAAACAACCTGAAATATCTGCTATAAGAAATGCGCGCTCTCGATCGATATCATCGATCGACTTCCAATGTTATCGATATTTGATTTCAGATCATATCGAAAGAGCATTAATATATTGAAGGAATTTGAGATTTTCATTAAAAAATAGGGGCGCCGAAAATCAGCCTGTCGATCTTATCAAGCCATTCTCGATGGATTCGAGATTTGAATATCGATGATATCGATATGTGTATCGATACATCCGTCCAGATATGTTGTGAAGTTGCTGGACATATTTGGTGCTTATATCGATGATATCGATCGGTGTATCAATACATCGATAAATCCGTCTAGATTAATATTTAGTTGCTGGATACTTTTAGTCCTCTCATCAATAATATCATTTTAGGTATCGAAGACATCGACAGAGCAGGTCGATCATATCGAGGGTGTTCCGATAAGATCGACAAAGTGAGAAAAACTTAGAAATTTTCCTATTTTGAAAAAAGTTTTCTCACCTTAAAAACCCTATGATTTCTAACTTATTTTTAAGGGTTTTCTTCACCTGGTGTTTTGGGATATGGGATGTGAGGCTTTAGTTTTACCTGTGACGAGCTTGCACACATCCGGTTGAGGCAGTCGCTTGAATTGATCACTCTGTAGACACTATGACTCAACACTCACGTATTTTGACAAATCATGGCACTTTCAACCTACATGGTGGGTCACATTTCTTCATGGTTCAAATATCCTATACATGACATATTGGCACATGTGATTAGTTGTATCTTAAGCTAAGCAACAATGGATTGTATGTGATCATTACTTTTCCTACAAATAAGAACCACCCATTTGGTGGCTCCCCATCGATTGGAGGGACCATCTAAGAAGTGCAATCTTGGGCAATTCCCATCCAAACTGAGGCCCACAATTTAGATGGTCAGGATTTATGTGCATATACACTACATACAGGGTGGACTTGTATTCTGAGTATGATCTACAATACTCCTCTTTTTTAATTCTGACTTTAATTGAGGGGTTTTTTTTATTTTTCCTTCTTTTTTGTAAGCAGAACTAATGCTCTTTGGGCTTCCATCATTGCTATTGGGTCATTGGACGATTTGGGTAGCCAAGATATACATTAAATCTTCATCATTTAGCAGTCACTTTTATCCGTGTGCGAAGGAAAGCTACAAAGGTGGGGTGATGAATGTGAAACATTTATTGGTTGATGATTTCTATCGCTTTAATTACACACTTTCTCGAGACCAAGAAATGAGAAGTCGGCATCGTTACTACCCTGAAGTGGTTTTCATCATAAAATGGTCATATTTCAGTTTGTCCCGCTATTTTTTTTTAGTTTGCCCCGCTCATATTTCAGTTTGTCCCGCTGTTTTTCTTATTTACCCCGTTGTTTTTCTTGTTTGCCCCGCTCATATTTCAGTGTCTCACTGTTTTTCTAGTTTACCCCGCTCATATTTCAGTTTACCCCGCTGTTTTTCTAGCTTGCCCCGCTCATATTTCAGCTTGCCACGCTGTTTTTCTTGTTTACCCCACTCATATTTCAATTTGCCCCGCTGTTTTTCTAGCTTGCCCCGCTGTTTTTCTTGTTTGCCCCGCTTATATTTCAGTTTGCCCCGCTGTTTTTCTAGTTTACGCCGCTTATATTTCAGTTTGTCCCCCTGTTTTTCTTATTTGCCCCGCTTATATTTCAATTTGCCCTGTTGTTTTTCTAGTTTGCCCCGCTTATATTTCAGTTTGCCCTACTGTTTTTCTTGTTTGTCCCGCTCATATTTCAGTTTGCCCTGCTGTTTTTCTTGTTTACCCCGCTGTTTTTCTATTTTGCCCCGCTTATATTTCAATTTACCCCGCTGTTTTTCTAGTTTGCCCTGCTTATATTTCAGTTTGCCCGTTGATTTTCTAGTTTGTCCCGCTCATTTTTATGTTTGCCCCGCTCGGGTGGTAGACTATTAGGAGTTTCAACACCCGGTCAAGCATTCGTGTATCCATAAGTGGTGAAATTCCACTAGTGTAAGTGTGTGGGGGTGTGTAAATAATAATAAAAAAAAATCATTCTAGTTTAGGAGATATCCTTGTTAAATAAATAGACAAAGAAATGAATTAAAAGATAGAAAAATATTTTTATATACTTATATATACATATTTACATAATTATGTATTTTAGAAAAATGTAAGGGGGAAAATGTTCTTCATGTAAAAAATAAAAATAACAACAATAAAAATAAAAAAGAGAAAAAAGTGCATAGCACTACAGTTATGACTACGGTTATAATCCATAGCGATAGGCCTAGCTCTGAACCGGTCGACCGGGTCCCAACCTGGTCGAGTCGAACTTGCTGGCTTCCTTTTTTTTTTTTTTTTTTTTTTTCCTTCTTGTTATAATCTCCACTGATTTTTGTGGGTCCCATTATGAGGTATGTGTTATATCCTAACCATCCATCTATTTGGCGACCTCGTATTAAGGCTTGAGGTGAAAAATAAGACAAATCTAACTATCAAGTGGCCCACACTGTAAAAGGCAGTGGGGAATTGAACATCTACCATTGAAACCCTTTTAGGGGTTATAGAAGTTTTGGATCATTATGAAATTTGTTTTTCCTCTTCATCCAGGTCTTTGTGACCCTATGAATGAGCTTAGACGGGAAAGATTTCTCACAAACATCATAGTGGGCTTCACCTAAGTTTCTAATTGTTGACCCTTAGTCAACACTATTTCCTGTAATGTGGTACACTTGAGATTTGGATATATCTTATTTTTGATCTCATACTATAAAATGATCTAGAAAAATATATGGATGCATGGATGAAAAGTCTACATCATGGTGGGGCTCACGGACCACCGACTGTCCGCCATTAGCTGGTGGCAGGGGAGTACCGAATCCCTTTCGGTCAAATGGAGGGGTATTTTTGTCCTGAAATCACAACTGAGTACAAGGAGGCCCAAGTGCATGTTCTAAGTCTGTATTGCTTCAAAATAAACGGCTGGATAAAAGGTGAGGCCCACGGTCGTAAATTCCTCGAAAAGATACTCGGATCTCGTATGACGCTTGATTAGCAGGCATTCGGAAATTGTAAACGTTGGCATGTATTAATTCAAATAACACTGGATCGATTGTGCAGCCCACATCCAAGTTAGAGTTTCAAGTTCAGATTAGTTGAACAATCCTCACCATTGATTCGTGGACATTTCCTTGTGGAAATAGGACCCTTGATTTATTTTTCATTTTAACCGTCCGCTAAGTGTCCACCAATCTGATATTGAAATAATGGAATAACCTTAATTTTGATTTTTTTTTTAATCCATCTACACCAGTTGTAATCATTTGGACGGTTTGATTTGACTACTTGTCCGACACTAGTGCAATTTCTAAGTGCCTGCGTATTATGCATCACACTCTGCCAGAGTATCATAGTCTCTCTCGTTCTTTTATAAGATACGAGAAGATCTACGAGCCGCCATGCATTGATCGTTCCGCACGCACCCAGACACATGCACGTGCGAGGCACGCCAAGGGTGACGTGGGACAGGTGGGCCGGCGCGGCTAAATGATTTATGGTGGGAGGGACGCCGGCTAGAGTGCAATCGATAATCCTTTTTGTCTGAGGCTTCTTCCATCATTCACCCCGAAAATGGCTGCAAAAAGCAATCATAAGATTCGGGAGATCTCAGCCCTATAAATCCATGTTCCCATACAGCATCCTGGGCGTCCCTCCTTATCCTGCGCACTCGACTCCCATTATAGACTTCTACCCTTCCAATGGCTGCTCGGATCGTTGTTTTGTTGCCTGTCCTTCTCGCTCTGGCTTTCTGTGTGGTCATTGAAGCAACGTCCGGTATTTATCTCTTCTTGCATGGTGTGGACCTATTTTATAATGTTAGTAGGTCCCACGTGAAGAAATGGTCCTTTGATTAAGTTATAGTCCAGTAATCAATGATTCTGGCCTATCAGATTCCTGGGCTAAAATTGGTAATGAAATCCACCGTCCATTTGGTGCATCATTCCTTGTTTGTCTTTGGCTGATTCATCACTCTGTCTTTGGCTGATTCATCCCTTAGGTGGTCCACGTGAGTTTTGCAATACTGTAATTTCTTGGTAATCAGATGAATCGATTGGATGGGCCCACACAAAAGTAGTGGCGGTAGTCCTATCCAACTTTTTCCCAGGTTTGTGGCTTACATGAGTTTGATCCATGTGGTTATCTCATTGTTTGATACACGTCTCCTACTGGACACAGATGTGGAGGTGATTGGATGATCAGAACCGTCCACATTTTTTGGGTGTAACCCCACGAGCAAACCAATAAAGAATCTTGTGCTGAATGGATGATTCTTACCAGTGAGAAGTGCAGTTGAATGTGGACTACTTGAAGTATATCTTTCAATGGATCATATTTAATTCAATAAAACAAGGGCCAAGTTTTTGTTTTTTTTTCAATGTAACAAAGTCCATTTGTTAATCAACCATCGCTTGCATGTGGGCCCCTTGGGGCCACACATGCCGATCGGATCTCTTGATTTCCATCGTTTCGTAATGAATTTGTCACCATGCATGTGTTACAACTGTTGCTTTAGCAGATTGTGGAAAAGGGTCCGGTTGCTTTTATTCGGAGGCTGCTCCACCAGACATTCTAAGCAGAAAGGTTTCATTCTTGGTACACTCTAATTCTATGTTTGTTTTAGGGTGCGTTTGGCTGCACCCAAATATCATGATATTTGATATTTGGTGCAACCAAATGCACCCACGTGTAGAACATATCTGACTTGTTACATGCTTATTTGAATTTCAGCTGTTTATTTGAATTTCAGCTGTTGATTAGTTCAAAGGATGTACTTTTCAAGGGTTTTAGGCCAATAAGTCCACGTGGAGGGAGCACAATCAGCTGGGAAATGAGAGTTGTTCCATCGGGTCCGGACCCGTTGCACCATAACCGCAGCCCTAAGAAGCCTCAAACTCCATGAAAGTTTCTGTTTTAGTTTTTCTTTATTTCTTTTTTTGGCTTCCTTTTCTTCTCAGATCTTAACCGTTGATGCTCTCGGCCGAATCTACTTCGTGGGTGTACGTGTATTCCCGTACACCTAATGTTTTTGGACCCGCAGAAGGAATGTTTCGGATTTTGGGAATATGGATGTACGTAAATATAGTATATATATATTTTTTGGTCTTGGTTTTTGAGCAAAACTAGCGACAGATAATACCCTTCAGATCTGAAATTTGGATTTCTACGGCGTGTTGATGATGAGGTTCGCTGTCTCCACATTCATTCCTCCACAGGCTGCCCTACATTTGCGTGTAGGTTTCTCAGGTGTGAGCTGTGCCCCACATGTACACAGTTCGAGCGGGTGACCTGGTCATGCACAGGTTGGCACGTAAGTGAGGCCCAGCCAACCTCCATTTATGGTTTGGGATGTTGAGAACATGCATCCATGTGCATGCACGCTGCAGAAAAAACTAACCGTTGAAGATCAATACGTAGTTTCTGTCCACTTTTAAGTCCAACCATGTCGTGTTTGGGAACGGATTGGCTAGTCCCCTGCCACTATCCAATGGCTTGCTGTCGGTGCTCTGTGGAATCCAACATGATGTATGTGTGCTCTGTGGAATCCAACATGATGTATGTGTCTCATCCATGCCGTCCATCCATTTTTCCAGATAATTTTATGGTATCAAGACAAAACTGAGGTAGATCAAAATCTCAAGTGGGCCATATTGTTGATTAAATTCTCACCGTTAAAAACTTATCGGGGCTACAAAAGTTTTGGATCAAGCTGATATTTGTTTTTTTGCCTCCCATTCAGGTTTGTATGATCAAATCTACAGGTTGGATGTCAAATAAAAATTACAGTGGGCCCTAGGAAGTTTTTAATGGTACACGTTCAATCACTACTGTTTTCTGTGTGGTCCACCTGAGATTTTGATCTGCCTCATTTATTGGATAAATTATTAAAATGAGGTGTAAAAATGGATGGACGGTGTGGAAAAAAATACATAGATCATGGTGGGACCACATAACACCGACCAGTAGCCACGTGGCTAGTGGCATACTCGGTGGCCAAATCGCGTCCGTCATGTTTGTATCGGGCTTATATACATCCACATGCTACGGCAGATTTGATGATGCAACGATATGATTGGTGCATTCGCGTTAGGATACAATAGATTCCCTTTTTTTTTTTAAAAAAAAATTTAGACATTCGTGTGGGGTCCACTCGAGTTATGCATGTAGAATCCAAGCCATGCATCTCAGGAACCAACCTCATCCTAAATGCAGGTGGGACATACCACGGACGTGCGAAATCATGTGGGCTAAAACCTATGTATTCACGTGTTGTAACCCACCTGAGCTTTTGGATGGACTGATTCTGGTGTATCCCTTCATCCTAGTGGTTTGCACGTGATGAATGGTTTGGATGAATATATGCAGAAAGGATGGGGAGACCATGTTCCATCTGAAAGTTTCTACGGTAGGCCCTTGCCTCAGTGACCTCCTTTGTTCCCTTTAGTATGGCCCACCTAAGTTCTGGATTAGGTTGGTATTTTGGAACCTAAGCCTAACATGGCTAGGCGCACTAAATGCATGGGGCAGAGTAAGCATATGCATGGGGCAGAGTAAGCATACACGAGATGGTGTGGCCGTTGCAGATCGAACACCGTAACATTCACGTGCGTGAGTGCTCCAAGTGCTAGTGTGCCAGCCAAGTGCAATATCTAAGCCGTTCAGAAGGTGGGCCTTAGCTTGGAGATGTTCATGCCTACAACCGGGCTGATGAATTTATCTGAACATATGACGGCAGTGATGGCCTTTTTCATCACAGGTTTGCTAAAATACCTCCTCAAGCACTGCTCTAAAACAAGCCCGCAACTTTTGCCATTTGATCAAGTTCTTTTCCAATGATCCAAGCCGTAAAGTTGATTGGGGATATCAAAGAAACTCTGCTTAACCGTCCATGCTTGAAGGAAAACATTCAACTAATTCAAGGGTTGTGATATTCCAACTAAAAAAGTTGGAATATCCTTTGGCCATCATCATCCAATTTGAGACCCATCGTATAAACGGATCATTGAAAGATGACCATAAATCCTAAAGCTAAAAGCTCCCAAGGATCCCACGTATCCTAGCAAACCTCTTTTAATAACCAAACATATATTGGAAGCCGATTGGCTGGTGTACTACACACCAGCTATAACTGGTGTATTGACGTCAAGAAGTTAGTGAGTTCAATCATGAGGTATGTGTTGTATCCAAACTGTCCATTCATTTTGCAACGTCGTCTTAAGTCTTAAACCGAAAAATAAGATATCAAGCGGACCACACTGAAAAAAACAGTGTGGGATTGAATGCCTACCATTGAATCCCTTCGGGGAGTCACAGAAGTTTCTAATAAATGTGAAATTTGTTTTTTCACTTCATCAATGTATTTTAACCTTATTAATAGATTGGATGGAAAATAAATGCCATGGTGGGTCATATGAATTTTTTAATGGTGAAAATCATTATACCTCCTGTTGTTTTTGGTGTGGTCCATTTGACCTTTGGATATGATTCCTTCTTTGTCTATTATTTTAAAATAATCTCGAAAAATGGATGAACGGTATGGATATAATAAATACATTACTTCCATGCCTACGTAACTTTTGATCTCATTTGAGCTATTCTTACCGAGCATGACATTAATCTATACCAGCTATATAGCTGTTGTGTGGTACACCAGCCCATCGGCTTCTACATCTATTAGGATTTTGACCATACTAGACTTGATGTATGGTCAAATTCTCTAAAGGATTCAACCTTTCAAATACTCAAGGGTGGGCTTCTGACAAGCTTTGGGTAAAGAAAAAAATTTTGGACCACAATGCCTTTTGTCCTTAGATTAGTAGTTGTACTTAGATTAGTAGTTGTACGGGGAAGAAGTCTTCTTACCTTTTTGAGCATGGGCAAGGCTTAACTCGTGCGGCCAACATTGATTTATGTGTATAATCTATATTGCCCATCCATTTTATTGTCATTTTAGAACTAGAGCCCAAATATTAGCCTGATCCATAGCTCATGTGGGTCACATAATAGAAAATAATGACGATAGTAACATCCACTATTAAAACTTTCCAAGCTCTCTGTGATGTTTGTTATAAGTGGACATTGCCAAAGTCAGGACTTTTTGGGCCTAAGGCGAACTAGCTGACAAGGTGGATGAAATGAATCACCCTGTCGTGGGTATTAGGCTGAAGCGATTTCTGATCGATTGGGGCTTGTAAGAGTGATTATATTCCCATTAGAGGTACAAAGAGCAATTACGGGCGCGTCGAAGTTCCTTAAATTCATTATGGGTCCCATGAGGTCTCAAGAGCGATTACGAATTGATTAAAAGTCAATGGAGAGATTATGGTCACGGGACCGATTAAGGGCCTCAAGAGTGATTACGGACCGATTTATAGTAACAAGAGCCTTTACATTCCAAAAGTAGGAGGTCCTTGGTTGGCCTAATCCTTGGAGTCCTAGCCTTTACATGATCAATCTCTTTTATTTATTTATTTATTTATTATTTTTTTTTTTTTGGAGAAAAGCTACTTCTGATTAATATCAACCGCTGAAAAGCACATCCATTGGGGAGGGTTCCCCATAAAAATTCAGGGACTGTACCTATCATATAACCAAAAAAGAAAAGACAACCAAACAGCAGAGAACACCCCCGGAAACCCCAGCACCACTATCCAACCGCTGAAAGAGAGCCCAACCATCATCTAAACGATCGAAGCGCACCCAGCCCCGTTATGTCCAGGAGAATCTGCCCCCTTATGAAACGAGGGAGAGAGGACATGCTTTGGAAGAGCCTATCAGTTTGTTGTTTACTCCCCAGCTTATCGAGACTATCTGTCGGGCCGTTGGCTTCACGCAGGACATGACTCAGCGAGATTCTACTCAGCCAATAGGTCCATTTCCAGGAAGGGTAGGAGAGCAACTGTAGACTTTGGACATCCCATCCTGAGTTAGATTCCACAACAACGGTATGAAAACCAAGATTAGGACAACACTTGATGCCATCATGAAGAGCCCGAATTTCAGCTATGTTATTAGAGGTTGTTCCGTACCCATGGGAAAACGCAAAGAGCAGGCTCTCGGAATGATCCCTACAAATCCCACCCCCACCAGCCAAACCAGGATTAGAGAGGAAGGAACCATCCACATTGAGCTTCGCAAAACCAGCACATGGTCTTAACCACTTGACAAGAATGAAGTTGCAGGAGGACTAAGGAGCACAGCGAGAAGTGGGAACAGCGGTGGAGGCCTAAAACGGAGAGAGAAAGGATCCCACAAACATAGGAGAAAAGGACATCAGCCACCTGCTAACCTTGGAAACAATGGCGGGAGGGGAGGCCGTCTGCCCGTCATATCTGAGACCATTTATCGTCTTCCAAATTTCCCAAACGACGAAAGCTAGGGCGAGATGAAAATGAATTGAAAAGGCCTTTGGGGGCAGGGGCTTGGTCTACCACCAAATGAGCCGATAGCGAATCGATACGTGGTGAAACAGGGGGATACCAAACATGTTAGCAACTGCACTCCACACACAAGAAGCCATCTCGCCATGAAGGAAGAGATGGGAAATGGTCTCCCCTTGCAGCCTGGGGGAGGAAGTGGATGAACAACACATACACCTGGAGGCCAGGTTGACCCCCTTTCCTTGGATGCAAGAGTCGGTGGGAAGTGCCAGATTCAACAATCTCCAAACGAATAAAGAGATTTTTTTTTTTTTTTTTTTTTTTTTGGGGGGGGGGGGGGAACAGTACCACACGAACTTGAACCAGGGAAATGACTGGTTAGCCTGACGGAGAAGGTCCCAGGAAGATTTAACAGAAAACCTGCCCGAGGGTTCAAGGGGCCACACAATCCTATTATTACAATCAGATGTGCAATACCCTCCTTGAGAGATTAGACGACTGAGCCAATCTGGTATTGCTGAAGGAAAAATCTGTCTGAGGCCGTTGTTGTCGATAAAATCTGCCACCTGAGATGCATTAGACCCGGCCGGGATAATGATGGAAGATTGCTCGTGTAATGGCCCAAGCCCAGTCCAGTTGCTCTGCCACATACTACATTCCCCCGGACCGATGATAACCTGCGCATGCTGGTCCAGCACTGGGAATAACTGCCAAATCATTTTCTAGATAGGGGATGCGAGATGTGGGGCAGCCGATTGCGAAACAGGCCTGGGCTGCTAATATTTCGAATGCATGAAAGTCCCCGATAGGCTGTTGCCTTGACCAAACTGAACTCCCCAAGCAAACTTCAAATGGAGAGAATGCATTATCTCCCTGATTCTCCTCACGCCAAGGTTTCCTTCAAGAAATGGCCTGTTGATGGAAATTCCAATTCCGCCAATGACATTTTCGCCTACCGTCGAAGTAACCTCAGAAAAAATTCGAGAACATTCTTTCCATCGACTTAAAGACCTGCTTCAGAACTTTTGTGGCGGCAAGGGTGTGAATGATTATTCCACTCAGAACGTGATTGATAAGAATAAGATGGCCAGCCTGAGAGAGGATCTGAGACCTCCATCTACTCACCTTGGCCGCTAGCTTGGCCAGAAGCGGTGCAAAAGAGGAGCATCTGCTCTTCCCCTTGGTGATGGGGACCCCAAGGTAGGTAAGGCTGCCGCTGGCTCTGGCGCTACCAAGGATACTCTCAATACTGTGAATCCTAGTAGGAGAGAGCTTAGAGGAGTAATAAAATGTGCTCTTACGTAGGTTAATCCGCTGACCAGAAAGAGCTTGGACTTGGGAGAGAAAGGAGGTAACCGCTTGAAGAGACCTTTTAGAACCATTTAGAAACAGGATCGAATTGTCGGCGTAGAGAAGATGGGAAATCTGGTAACACCCCTGCTTCAACTTATATGGGATGCAGTGCCCGCTAGAGACTAGATTAGCGAGGCCCCTACTGAAGACTTCAGCTGCCAAAATAAAGAGGGAAGGGGATAGGGGATCCCCTTGTCGAAGACCCCGAGTTGAATGGAAGAAACCGCAGCTCGAACCATTCACCAGGACAGAGAACCAATTGTCATTCCAACAGGCTTCCAGGAGATGAATCCACCTCTCCGCAAACCCAAAACGCAGCAATACTTGCTTGAGGAAATTCCAGTCTACCCTATCGTAGGCCTTCTCCATATCTAGCTTGATGACAATATTGCCCCCACGAACCTTTCTATCAATATCTCTAAAAACCTCCTAAGCAAGTGCAATATTCTCGGCAATGAAGCGGCCCTTAGTAAAAGCCCCCTGCTCCTGCGAAATCAGCTTGGGGAGCAAATCATTCAATCTATTAGCCAACACATTAGCAAAAATCTTATATATCACATTACATAGACTTATGGGTCTATAATCGGAGAGAGAAATAGCCCTAGCTCTCTTCGTGATTAGACAAATGAGCGTAGCAGAGAAAGCTTTGGGAAGCACAGCGCACCCAAAGAAGTTCATGACCGCTGTGTGGAGATCCTTACCTATTATAGACTAGCAGCCAGAGAAGAACGCTGCAGAGAACTCATCAGGGCCGGGCGCACCGTCCTTAGGCATCTTAGAAACTGTAGCCAAGACCTCATCCATAGAAGGAACTCTAAGCAAATTAGCATTGGCTCCCTCTAAGACCAGTGCCGGGATAAGGTCGAAAAGGAGGGGTCGAGGATAGGGTTGTAGGCGAGGCTGGGTCAGCCGAGAGGAGAGAATGAAGGAAGGAAACCACTTCCCTCTAAATAGATTTTTGGTCCATCAGAACGGTTCCATCATCGAGATGAAGATCTAAAATACCCAGGCGGCGCACCTTTCGAATAGGATCCGTCGTAAATTTGTGATGGATCTTAATCTGTAGCAAATCCAATGTAAACTTTCGACAGTTCACATCCGTCGTTTGATTTTTACTGCGTGGCAAATATCAACGGACCGAAATGGTCATTAATTTGATTTTGCGATGGACATGTTCTGTCGCAAATTCACAATTTTGACATATTGTCTGAAGCGATTTCTGATCGATTGGAGGTTGTAGGAGCGATTATATTCCCATTAGAGGTCCAAAGAGCAATTACGGGCACGTCGGAGTTCCTTAAATTGATTATGGTTCCCAGGAGGTCTCAAGAGTGATTACGGATTGATTAGAAGTCAATGGTACGATTATGGTCAAGGGAGCGATTAAGGGCCTCAGGAGCGATTACGGACCGATTTATAGTGACAAGAGCGTTTACGTTCCAGAAGTAGGAGGTCCTTGGTTGGCCTAATCCTCGGAGTCCTTCCAGCCTTTACATGATCAATCTCACGTATTTTTTATTTTTATGACGAATAGGATCTGTCGTAAATTTGTGACAGATCTTAATCTGTCGTAGATCCATCGCAAACTTTCGACGGTTCACATCCGTCGTTTGATTTTTGTTGCGTGGCAAATATCGACGGACCAAAACAGTCGTTAATTTGATTTTGTGACGGACATGTTTCATCGCAAATTCACAATTTTGGCATATTGTCTGAAGTGATTTCTGATCGATTGGACGTCGTAAGAGCGATTATACTCCCATTAGAGGTCCAAAGAACAATTACGGGCGCGTCAAAGTTCCTTAGATTGATTAGAAGTCCCAGGAGGTCTCAAGAGCGATTATGGATTGATTAGAAGTCAATGGAGAGATTACGGTCACGGGAGCGATTAAGGGCCTCAGGAGTGATTACGGACCGATTTATAGTGACAAGAGCGTTTATGTTCCAGAAGTAGAAGGTCCTTGGTTGGCCTGATCCTCGGAGTCCTAGCCTTTACATGATCAATCTCATGTATTTTTTATTTTTATGACAAATAGGATCCGTCGTAAATTTGTGACGGATCTTAATTTGTCATAGATCCATCGTAAACTTTTGACGGTTCACATCCGTCGTTTGATTTTTGCTGCGTGGCAAATATCGACGGACTAAAAAAGTCGTTAATTTGATTTTGCGACGGACATGTTCCGTCGCAAATTCACAATTTTGGCATATTGTCTGAAGCGATTTCTGATTGATTGGAGGTCCTAGGAGCGATTACATTCCCATTAGAGGTCCAAAGACCAATTACGGGCGCGTCGGAGTTCCTTTGATTGATTATAAGTCCTAGGAGGTTTTAAGAGCGATTACGGATTGATTAGAAGTCAATGGAGCTATTACGGTCACGGGAGCGTTTAAGGGCCTCAGGAGCGAATTCGAACCGATTTATAGTCACAAGAGCGTTTACGTTTCATAAGTAGGTCCTTGGTTGGCGTGATCCTGGGAATCCTTCTAGCCTTTACATGATCAATCTCACGTATTTTTTATTTTTATGATGGATAGGATCTGTCGTAAATTTGTTATAGATCTGAATCTGTCGCAGATCCATCACAAACTTTTGACGGTTCACACCCGTCGTTTGATTTTTGCTGCATGGAAAATATCGACAGACCAAAACCGTCGTTAATTTGATTTTGCGATGGACATGTTCCGTCGCAAGTTAACAATTTTGGCATATTTTCTGAAGCGATTTCTAATCGATTCGGGGTCGTAGGAGTGATTATATTCCCATTAAAGGTTCAAAGAACAATTACGGGCGCGTCGAAGTTCGTTAGATTCATTATGGGTCCTATGAGGTCTCAAGAGCGATTACAGATTGATTAGAAGTCAATGAAGTGATTACGGTCACGAGAGCGATTAAGCGCCTCAGGAGTGATTACGGATCGATTTATAGTCACAAGAGCGTTTACATTCCAGAAGTAGCAGGTCCTTGGTTGGCCTAATCCTCGGAGTCCTAGCCTTTACATGATCAATCTCACGTATTTTTTTTATTTTTATGATGGATAGGATTCATCGTAAATTTTGTGATGGATCTGAATCCATCGCAAAATTTCGACGATTCACATCCATCGTTTGATTTTTGCTGCATGGAAAATATCGACAGACCAAAACGGCCGTTAATTTGATTTTGCGACAGACATGTTCTGTTGTAAATTCATAATTTTGGCATACTGTCTGAAGCGATTTCTAATCGATTAGAGGTTGTAGGAGCAATTATATTCCAATTAGAGGTCAAAAGAGAAATTACAGGCGCGTCGATGTTCCTTTGATTATGGGTCCCTTGAGGTCTCAAGAGCGATTATGGATTGATTAGAAATCAATGGTGCGATTACGATCATGAGAGCGATTAAGGGCCTCAGGAGCGATTATGGATCGATTTATAGTTACAAGAGTGTCTACGTTCCAGAAGTAGGAGGTCCTTGGTTGGCTTGATCCTCGGAGTGCTAGTCTTTACATGATCAATCTCATGTATTTTTTTTATTTTTATGACAGATAGGATCCGTCGTAAATTTTGTGACGGATCTGAATCCGTCGTTGATCTATTTCAAAATTTCGACGATTCACATCCGTCGTTTGATTTTTGCTGCATGGCAAATATCGACGGATCAAAACCGTCATAAATTCACAAAATTGACATATTGTCCAAAGTGATTTCTAATCGATTAGAGGTCATATAAGCGATTATATTCCCATTAGATGTCCAAAGAGCAATTACGAGCATGTCAAAGTTCCTTTGATTATAAATCCCAGGACGTCTTAAGAGTGATTACAGATTGATTAGAAGTCAATGGAGCGATTACGGTCGCGGGACTGATTAAGGGCCTCAAGAGCGATAACGGGTCGATTTACAGTCACAAGAGTGTTTACGTTCCAAAAGTATGAGGTCCTTGGTTGGCCTGATCCTCGGAGTCCTAGCCTTTACATGATTAATCTCACATATTTTTTTATTTTTATGACGGATTGGATCCATTGTAAATTTGTGATGCATCTTAATCCATCGCAGATCCATCGCAAACTTTCGACAGTTCACATCCGTCGTTTGATTTTTAATACGTGGTAAATATTGACGGACCAAAACCATCGTTAATTTGATTTTGCGATGGACATGTTCCATTGCAAATTCACAATTTTGGCAGTTTGAAGCGATTTCTGATAGATTGGGGGTCGTAGGAGCGATTATAATCCCATTAGAGGTCCAAAGAGCAATTATGGGTGCGTCGGAGTTCCTTAGATTGATAATGGGTCCCAAGAGGTCTCAGGAGTGATTACGTATTGATTAGAAGTCAATGAAGCGATTATGGTCACGAGAGCAATTAAGGACCTCAGGAGCAATTACGGATCGATTTATAGTCACAAGAGCGTTTACGTTCCAAAAGTAGGTCTTTGATTGGCCTGATCATCGGAGTCCTATCCTTTACATGATCAATCTCACGTATTTTTATTTTTTTTAACGGTTAAGATCCATTGTAAATTTGTGGCGGATCTAAATCCGTCGCAGATCCATCACAAACTTTCGACGGTTCACATCCATCGTTTGATTTTTGCTGCATGGCAAATATCGATGGACCGAAACCGTCGTCAATTTGATTTTACGATGGACATGTTTCGTGGCAAATTCACAATTTTGGCATAATGTTTGAAGCGATTTCTAATCGATTGGAGGTCATAGTAGCGATTATATTCCCATTAGAGGTCCAAAGAGCAATTATGTGCACATTGGAGTTCCTTTGATTTTAGGTCCCAGGAGGTCTCAAGAGCGATTACGGATTGATCAAAAGTCAAAGGAGCGATTACAGTCACGGGAGCAATTAAGGGCCTCAAGAACAATTAGGGGCCGATTTATAGTCACAAGAGCATTTACATTCTAAAAGTAGGAGGTCCTTAGTTGGCCTGATCCTCATAGTCCTAGCCTTTACATGATCAATCTCACATATATTTTTTTAATTTTTATGACGGATAGGATCCGTCGTAAATTTGTGATGGATCTTAATCCATTGCAGATCCATCGCAAACTTTCGGCAGTTCACATCTGTCGTTTGATTTTTGCTACATGGTAAATATTGACAGACCAAAACGGTCATTAATTTGATTTTGTGACGGACTTGTTCCGTCGTAAATTCACAATTTTGGCATATTGTTTGAAGCGATTTCTGATCAATTGGAGGTCGTAGGAGTAATTATATTCCCATTAGAGGTCCAAAGAGCAATTATAGGCACGTCAAAGTTCCTTAGATTGATTATGGGTCCCAGGAGGTCTCAAGAGTGATTACGGTTGATTAGAAGTCAATGGTGCGATTATGGTCACGGGAGCGATTAAGGGTCTCAGGAGCGATTACAGACCGATTTATAGTCACATGAACGTTTACGTTCTAGAAGTAAGAGGTCCTTAGTTGGCCTGATCCTCGGAGTCCTAGCCTTTACATGATCATTCTCACATATTTTTTTTAATTTTTCTAACGAATAGAATCCGTCGTAAATTTGTGACGGATCTTAATTTGTCGCAGATCCATCGCAAACTTTCGATGGTTCACATCTGTCATTTGATTTTTTTTGCATGGCAAAATCGACGGACCAAAACTGTCGTTAATTTGATTTTGCAACGGATATGTTTCGTTGCAAATTCACAAATTTGACATATTGTCTGAAGCAATTTCTGATCGATTGGACATCGTAGGAGCGATTATATTCCCATTAGAGGTCCAAAGAGCAATTACGAGCGCGTTGGAGTTCCTTTGATTATAAGTTAGATTATTGACTATTCTATATTTATCCTGATACATTTTTTTAATAGCTTTAACCAATTTTTTTAATAAGAAAACATAATAAGTAAGATGACCAGGATTTCAATAAGGCATATGTTTATATATAGTGTTGTAGTTTTTTATTTTTCTTGAATCAAATTAAATACCTTGTGATCCCAGCTAAGATGGATGATTAAGATTGGATTTGAGAATATCGGTCATCTATTCAATGGCTGATTGTTGAGTGTCAAATATTGCATATTTCCCCCTGTTTATATTTTCATTTGATAAAAATAACAATGCGTAATTGGTATATTTTATACATGTTTATATTGTGAGGTGAATCTGAGAGCTTTGATTGAAAATAATGTCAAAAGCATGGATTTGATGCTCAAGAATCACCAAAGCAATGAGTGGATCTTAGGAAACCAATATTGAAGATTTCAAGACCTCAAGATTTAGGAAAACCAAGTACAAAAGATGAAAAAAGATTGGAAAAAATTACAAAGTCCGCAACAGAAAAACAAGTTACTTCGATCTGACCTATGCCAACTTCGGTTCGATCGAAATCGCATAAAACAATCCAATAAGAAATTGTGATTTTCATAACTAATTCGGCTCGACTTGATCCAACTGAAACCAACTTTGGCTCAACTCGGTCCGACCTAAATTTGACAAATTTTCTGCACAGAATTTTTAGCATTAATTCGGTCCGACAAAAGTTGTTCACTCCCCAAGTATAGGGTTGTGATGTAGTAATAAACTCAGTAAGACCGAGGTCGAATCCACAGGGACTGAAACCTGTACGTAATCTGAAACTAATGAGAACTAGAACTAGAATGAGATGAAATCTAAATCGAGTGTAATTTGAGGAATAATGGTGAAATATTAATCTAAACTTAAAGAATTCAGTGGTAAGAAGCTAGGGATTCAGAGGATCCACTTGTAGAGATCCAGGAGATCTTATGCCTGTTTCAAGGGCTTAACTAGACTTTGAGTCCTATCTTCATCCAATTGAAGAGTGTAACCATGGAAATCAAGCTAAACTTACTTTGATATAGTTTTCAAGAGATGAAAGGCGTATGAATTAGAATGGATTCCATCACCCAACCATGCCTAGGAGACAAAGTAAACAACAGAATTAAACTACTTAACAACCAATCAACATGATATGAAGGTTAGGAAGGGTACCGTCATCCGACCATGCCCAGGAGATGATGGTGAACAACAGGGCTTCCTGACGTCATAAACATAAAAAGGAAAGGAACATGCTTAAGCTATCACAGACCCATTGTAATTTTAGTCACAACAGACCATTAAAAACTAAAAGCATTCCCTTAATTAAACTAAAATCAATATCAATTCAGTCTAAACAAAAGGCACAAGCAAAGAGTTCTCCCATCACGCTATAAGCTTCACCTCTTAGCCCTAGCTAAGATGTGAGGTTTAGCTACACATGAACATGATGAAGCTATCCTCAAATATCATAAAAAATAAACAAGAAATAAAACCAAAAGAAATCTCTAAACAAACTCTCTCTAGCGACGACGTCTAAGCTTGCCCTCCCAAAATTTAATCCATTCACGTTCTCTCTCTTTCTTTCTTATAGGCAGCCGAGAGTCGGTGGATGGGAGCTGTTGGTGGAAACCTGCAGCGGGCGTTTTCTTTATGCACATCAGGTACGGAAGTTTTACGCTCTCCCTGCATACGGTCTTACGCCGTGTTGAAAGTGGGGCCCATCATTTGGAATTGCTGAAAAATCCAATCCATTCATTGGATCGCCCTTGACAATTCAGTAAAACTGGACAATTTTTTGATCGAATTTAGTGTGTCCCACCCATTTTTTTCGTTGCACCGTTAGTCTTCTATTTAGACGAATGGAGACTGATCTCCACTGTCTTCTAAGATTCGGTCACCTAAGCCATGTTTATAGGGCCTCTTAAAGCCTGATGGACGGTCCAGATTCATCATATGGACCATGATGGTGGCCCACAGAGATCAATCGCGACCTCTGTTGCGAAACAGAGCCATCGCAACATCTAGGTGGGTGGGGCCCAGAATCAGTTTAGCCTGGAAATCCACCCCGTCCATTGCGTTCTCTTCGAAAAACCGTTCGGGACAGGATGATTTGTCTCGAGTTTGATGTGGCCCATGGTACCAGATCTTCTCGTCATCCGTCTTGCATTTGATCATGAGTTACGTGTGTGTCCGCACATGGGAATAGAGGAAGACATTGGACAGGGTCTTGGCCACCCTACGGAGCAAATGGATGGTTCAGATCGTCCGTTTGGGTGATGGATGTGGCCCACTGTGATCAGCCGGTGAGACAGCGTGCGAACGCTATCTCTGAGGATCGGGTCTACCCGATCTTTGACTGGTTCTTGATCCAGTGTACGTCCAATGCACATGCAATGGACACACGCAGATCCCCATGTGGGGTCCTTTGTGATGTTCGTGAGAAATCCGCTCCGTCCATCCATTTTGAAACCCAGTTTAAGAGGTTAAGACCAAAATTGAAGTATATCCAGCTATCAGGTGGGCCCCAAATCAGAGTTTTATGGGCTGTTCTATCTGTTGGACCACTTCCATGCAGATCCATCGGCTGAAATTTGATGTGTATGGATAATTTATGGTCCTCAGGCCAGATATCAAGTTTCGAGCCGAACGGATGATGGGAACCTTCTGATCTTGCATTCTAAACATCTTTCAGGCCGCTTGAGCTTCAATTCCATAATTTTCTCGGATCTTTGGCATGTAAATCCATCAATCTTAGTCCCCTAGAGTCCATCCCTTGCCTTGGTGACATCAGAGCATTAAATCCATTTTTTTAGCATTCTTTTCAGTCCATACTCGTGAATTCACCTTGCAACACAAACACAATTAAAATAGGGCATTAAACAGTATCATGTTCGTAAAAGCAGGCCAACTGGGGTTTAATATGTAATATTTGACCCTCAACAGACGCAAACTTCAGTTCGACCGAAATCGCACAGAATTGTCCAGCGAGAAAGTGCAATTTTCAACCTTAATTCGGTCTAACCGAACCCAACTTCAGTTTGAGCGACGCGTTACTTTTTGCGTAAATTTGAGGCGGTTTCAAAATTGGTCCAAGCAAATACTATAAATATGGGTCTTTTAGTTGTTTCTAAGCACGAATTAGGGTTGGAAGAGTGGAGCAAAGTATTGGAGAACTTCAAGGAGTCCTTTCTTCCCCAATCTTCTTCTTCTAGTTAATTTTTATATTTTCTGTAAGAGATTTAGTTTTAATCATGCCAATGAGATGTTTATTTTACTTTGATTCTTGTTTATGTTAAACTTCATTGATTTCTAGTTTAAAATTAAAGAATATTTTCAGTTTTCTATGGTTTATTGTGATTCGAATTAAATAAACACTGTGATAGCTTTAAATATCTTTTTTTCCATTATGAGATTGTAAAATTGGTAAATCTTATTGTTCACCGTCGTCTCCTGGGCATGATAAGATGATGGAATCCCTTCCAATCATCATAATACTCCTTGTGTGAACTAATTCAATGCAAAGTTCATATTGTGTTTTAATTCTCTTATCTTCCAATTTGATAGGATCGGACTCCAATTCCAATTGTATTTATTAAATCAAGCAAGGTAGCATCTTGATAGCTACAAGTGGATCCTTGGCACTTTAGTTTCCTTTTGATTGGTTGATACTCATTCACAATTACTTCTTTTATTCCAAATTTTTATTTTAGATCTTCTTCTAGTTCTGCTTTTAGTTATTTTCAGAATACGTATAAGTTTAGTCCTTGTGGATTCGACCTCGGTCTTACCACGTTATTATTACATCGCGACCCTACACTTGGGGTTGTGAACAAGTTTTTGGTGCCGTTGCCAGAGACTACGACGACATTTTTCTGAGATTAATTAGTATTAGAATTAGATTAAGATTAGGGTTAACTTTTTAGTTTGCTTGTAGGTCAAGATTTTATAAATTATTTTTTAAAACTAACATTGTTTTCTGTTTTGTAGGATCCTAACCAAGCAACTCTTATCTGGTAACTTCGTTCTAAATCTTTCTCTTTCTTTTCTGGATCTCTTATGTGCTTTAGTTTTCTTTTTTCTTAGGTTTAGTTTGGTTTAGTTACTTGAGGGCTGAGGGTGTTCCATGCCCAAGTGGGTCCATGATAATACTCTACGTTTTTTGAGTGAACGAGGATTAGTCGAAGGGTTGCCTATCCATCACATGATTAGACACTACTTGAGATCCTCTGAGTCAATAGAAGTGATGGCTGCAAATCAACCTCAACCACCAGTTGAGGAAGTTGAAGTTCAAGATGAAAATGAGGTGCATAATGCACCCCTGCATCGTACTTTATGAGATTATTTACAACCGGCGGGGGTGAGTACAAATTCCTACATAGTTTTTTCACTTAATGCAGCAAACGTAGATACAAAACCTGGAGTGATACAACTCCTTCCTAAATTTCACGGACTAGATTCTGAAAGTCCGTACTTGCACATTAAGGAGTTTGACGAGATAGTCGCCACATTATACTTTCCAAACGTGTCTAAGGACACATTGCGACTAAAATTGTTTCCCTTTTTATTGAAGGAGAAGGCTAAGACGTGGATGCACTCCTTAAAACCAAGATTCATCGACACATGGGCCGAAATGACTTGAGAATTTCTCAAAAAAATTTCCCGTTTTATAAAACTAATACTTTAATGAAAGCAATCATGAGCTTTGCCTAGAAAGAGGAAGAGACCTTCTTCCAATGCTGGAAAGAGTTAAGGAATCACGAATTCCTATTCACATCATGACTACGAAATATGACGAATAATAATTTTTTTCTATAACGGATTAACTTCACCAATGCCCCAGCTCATAAAGATGATGTGTAGTGGTGAATTCATGAATAAAGAGGCCAATGATGAGTGGGATTACCTTGATCAATTGACAGAAAATGTGCAGTCATGGGACACCTCCCCAAGACCCACCGCTTCTAAGCTTACTCAATCAAATGAAATGGGAGGAATTTACACTTAAAAAGAAGAAGATTATATGAGTGCAAGGGTGACCAATCTCATAAGGAAAGTGGAGGTCATAGAACTTAAGAAGGTAGAACCTATCAAACCCAGTAAGGCTGAGGAAGTTGTTTGTGGTATTTGTGCTTGCAACATACATACAACTGAAAATTGTCCAACAATACCCACTTTTCAAGAGATATTAAATGAGCAATCAAATGTAGTAAATAACTACCAAAGACTTTTTAAAGGACCAACCTCAAACACATACAACTCCAGCTGGAGAAACCATCCAAATTTCGATTGAAGGAATGGACAAACGGCTAACCCACAAGAGGTCCTTACGCAATTCCTAAATCAAAAGAAGCCACAAGAGGATCTGGTTTTAAACCACATCCAAAACTAAGAGCTTTTTAATCAAGACACATTACAAGCATTTCAAGACCTTACTAAAGCCATTTAAAAGATTGAATCACACTTAACGATTAAAGAGAAAGGGATGTTTCCAGCCCAACCTCTCCCCAATCCAAAACCACAATGTGAAATTAGTGACCCAAGCTCTTTAAATCAAATAGAGCAAGCCAAGTCTATCACTACTCTTAGAAGTGGAAAGACAATTGACAAATTCATTTAGGTAAGGGCCGAAAAGCCTAAGGACCCGAAAGAAGATGAGAATGATAGACCTAGAATTGCCCAACATGGATTAGAATCAGAATCCCAAAGTAAGTTGATCGGGCCATTCCCCCAACAGTTGATTGCACTAAGACCTCTCTCTAACTCTCAAGATATTATAGAGGTGCTAAAATAAGTGAAAGTCAACATCGCTCTACTAGATGCCGTTAAACAAATCCCTTCATATGTCAAATTTCTGAAAGATTTATGCACTACTAAAAGACGGCAAAACATACAAAAGAAAATCTTTTTGACAGAAAAAGTGAATGTCGTCCTAAGGCAAGATGTGCCACAAAAATAGAAGATCTCAACAGCTCAACCATCACTTATGTAATTAGGAACTACCGGATTGAGCACACACTTCTTGACTTGGGGGCGAGTATTAATTTGATCCCTTTCTTAGGCTATGAACAATTTGGTCTAGGTGAATTAAAACTCACTCGGACCACATTACAACTTGCTGATCGCTCAGTTCGTGTACCGAGAGGGATAATTGAGGATGTGTTGGTTCAGGTTGATAAATTTTACTATCTAGTAAATTTTATTGTCTTAGATACTCAACCCATCAAGGATATGAGCACTCAAATTCTCGTCATTCTTGGTCGTCCATTCCTTGCTACATCAAATGTAATCATTAATGGTAGGAATGGAATTATGAATCTATCTTTTAGAAATATGACATTGAAGCTCAATATCTTTTTCAATATGCGTAAACTGGTAGAGGATGATGATGATACGCACACATTATTGTGATCAATTCTTTTATGGAAGATAAAGCCCTCATGACTCTATACTCTGACCCTCTAGAGACGTGCTTAGTCTACTCCCCTGATTTTCATGATGACATGATTATGGAATGGATACGTTGCTCGATGCTACGCCGATACTTGAAGTTAACCATAATTTAAAAATTTACCCTAAACCGATGTAGTGCCTCTACCGTCTAACCTCAAGTCACCGAAGCTTGACCTAAACCTTTGCTTGCTGATCTTAAATATGTTTACTTAGGTCAAGATTAGACATACCCGGTGATGATTTCTTCCCACCTTGAGAAAGAACAGGACAATATGCTTATTTCTACTCTCGTTGAACATAAAGGAGCCCTTAGATGGTTGATCGCAGACCTCAAGGGAATTGATCCTTTAATTTGTACTCACTGCATTAATCTTGAGGATAATACGAAAACCTCCTGACAACTACAACATCAATTAAATCCAAACATGAAGTGGTTAAGGGAGAGGTACTTAAGTTGTTGGATGTGGGTATCATTTACCATATATCTAACAGTCAATAGGTGAGTCTAACTCAGGTAGTTCGTAAGAAGTCCGGAATCACCATTGTAGCCAATGCTGATAATGAACTTGTTCTAACTAGAGTCACTACTAGTTGGAGAATGTACATTGACTATAGAAAATTGAATACTGTCACAAGGAAGAACCACTTTTCTTTGCCCTTCATTGATCAAATTTTGGAAAGGCTAGCTGGTTACTCTTATTACTGCTTCCTTGGCGAGTATTAGGGTTACAATCAAATAGAGATAACCCTTGAAGATCTAGAAAAGACAACGTTCAAATGTCCCTTTGGCACCTTTGGTTATCGAAGGATGCCATTCGGACTGTGTAATGCCCCTGCTACTTTTTAGCGATGTATGCTGAGTATATTTTCTGATATGGTAGAGAAATTTTTAGAGGTCTTCATGGATGACCTCTCTGTTTTTGGTCCATCCTTCAACAAGTGTTTGAAAATCTTAAAAATGTGTTGAAGCGATGTGAGGAGAAGAATTTAGTTTTGAATTGGAAGAAGTATCATTTTATGGTTCCTTTGGACATATAATTTCGTCTAAGGAAATTGAGGTGGACAAGGCTAAAATTGATCTTATCTCTAACCTACCTCCACCCAAGAGCATACATGATGTGCGATCCTTCTTAAGACACGTAGAATTTTATAAGTGATTTATAAAGGACTTTAGTCATCTCTCTCATTCTTTATACACCATACGAGTGGACTGAGCAATGCCAGAAAGCTTTTACTGAGCTCAAGGATATGTTAAGTACCACTCCTATCATGCAACCACACGACTGGAGCATCCATTTTGAGATTATGGGTGATGCGTCTGACTATGTTATTAGGGGGATATTAGGCTAAAGAAATGAGAAGAAGCCCTATGTTATTTACTATGCAATTAGTAGAACTCTTAATCATGCCCAAGTGAACTACTTTACAACAGAGAAAGAACTCTTATCCGTAGTGTTCGCTTTGGACAAATTTAGATCATATTTGGTCGGATTCAAGATCATCATCTACACTGATCATGCGGCGCTGAAGTACCTTCTTTGTAAGAATGATGTTAAGCCCCACTTGATAAGATGGATCCTCCTACTTTATGAATTTGATTTGGAAATATGAGACAAAAAGGGAGTAGAGAACGTAGTGGTTGACCATCTTTTAAGACTAGATCTTCCTGATTCCCTTGAGACGACACTTATAAATGACATGTTCCCTGATGAACAACTGTTTAAAATATCCCAAATACCTTGGTTTGCTGACATTGCGAATTATCTTGCCACAAGTTTCACACCGACATATTGGACTACGAAGGATAAGAAAAAAATTCTTCGCCGAGTTACGTAAGTTTTTCTAGGATGATCCTTATCTATTTAAATATTGCCTAGACTAAATTCTAAGGAGATATGTGACAGACAATGAACATCAAAGTGTCATCTCCTTTTGTTATTCTTAGGTCTGTGGTGATAACTTTTTTTACTAAAAAGACCACAACCAAAATTATGTAGTGTGACTTTTACTAGCACACTACGTTCAGAGATACTCATGAGTTCTGCAAAGCTTGTGAGTGTTGTCAGAAATTAGGAGGATTGTCCCATTGAAATATGATGCTACTAGACTCAATTCTTATCATTGAAGCATTTGATTGCTGGGGCATTGATTTCATGAGACCATTCGCCCAATCCTTTGTGAATATTTATATTTTGTTAGTAGTAGACTATGTCACTAAGTGGGTCGAACCGATCTCGTGTTGGAACAATGATCATAGAACGATCATTAGATTCTTAAAAGAAAATGTCCTTTTCCAGTTCGGAACGCCTCGGGCCATCATTAGTGATGGAGGTTCATATTTTTTTAATAGAACATTTGCGAACTTAATGAAGAAATATGACATCTCTCATAAAGTGAGCACTCCACACCACTCGCAGACAAGTGGGCAAGCTGAGATTTTCAACAGAAAAATTAAATAAATTCTAAAAAAATAGTTAACCTTGACCGTAAGGATTGATTAATCCACTTGACTGATGCTTTATGGGCTTACCATACAACTTTTAAGACCGCAATTGGAATGTTCCCCTTTAGACTCGTTTATTGAAAATCTCGCCACTTGCCTGTGGAACTAGAGCATAGAGTCTACTGGACTATCAAAAATATGAATTTTAACTTAGACAATGCTGGCTCATTGCACAAACTTTAATTGAATGAACTTGAAGAAATCCAGACTTATGAGAACTTAAGAATTTACAAGGACATGATAAAGGTATACCATGGCAGGAATATCCTTCGAAAATAATTCATAACTGGTCAAAAAGTCATTCTATACAATTCTCGATTACATATTTTTCTGGGTAAACTTCGATCTTGCTGGACCTGCCCTTTCACTATTACTAATGTTTATCACCACGGGGCCGTCGAGATAAAGAATCTGACGAATGACAACATTTTCAAAGTAAACGGACATCGTTTGCCATTTGTTGAGAAGTCTAATTCAGAGGACATGTCCATACCTATGACTGATCCTATGTACCAGGATTGACCTCCTAGTCTGATGAAGGTGTATTTAGGTTTATTGCTTTCATAGGATTATGATAGTTTGATTTCAGTTTGTTTAGTCTTCATACTAACCCATTTTCACATTGAGTACTTTGGAAAAGCTTCAGTTTGCCTTCTTCAAGTACTACCTTTCCATCACCATCCCTTTTTTTTCATCGTCTCATATACATTACATGCTTACATCTTTTACATTGGAGACTGTAGATTTTAGGTTCAGGGTGTGGATTAGGTAAACTAATCAGTGTTTTCTTAGTTTTGAGCAAAAATTGTGAAAATTATAAAATTTTCAAGTTACAAACCTATACGGTAAACAAAAGTTTAAGGAATTAATAATGTTTTGAGTATGATGATAAGATAAAGATTGAATTTTGAATTATTGGAATTTAATCAACTGAGTAAGGTATCACCTAAGTTCTTACACTCAATTAATTAAGAGGAAGTTTGAGTATCAAGTTGATCCAAATCATGAAGGCATGTTTAATTTTCTTTCTGTGAATAATGCTAGAATTTCTAATGGTTAGTATGAGTATCGTTGATGGATGTTGAGAATTAAGTCTGCAGAATTGTATCCACCTTAAAAGATAAAAAGAACCGGTTAAAAAATAATGGGATCGACAAAAAGGTCATGTATAATGAATAGACTAGAAAAGAATGAAAAATCTGAAAAAGTCTGAAAAAGAATGAAGATGAAAAGAATGGAAAGAACGAATGAATAAAAAGGACTGTCAATATAAAATTAAAAATTGGAAAAAGAAGGAAAATGGGATAAGTTCGAAATCAATACTTAGTTCTCAACTAATCTTGATATGGTGAACATGACCAACATTATGAAATGATAATATTTTTATGGAAAGTAAGTTGAAATTCACCAATTACATTGAAAAACTTGATATATGAACTTATGCTCCGAAGTGATTAAATAACCTATTTGATTAAATATTGCTCATGTGATTTGGCTCTAGGTTTTCAAATTTTCATTCTCACTTCTTTAGATTATACTCATTCATACTTTCTTATACAAAAGATTATTTTATGAAAGAAGATTGCAATTCGAGAATTGAAGATTATGTCACGCTTGTTTTGCTCAGGACTAGCAAAATGTTGGTTGGGGGTGTGTTGAGTGTCAAATATTACATATTCCCCTATTTATATATAGGTGGTGGTCCAGCTGGGTCTGGCATAGGAAGCTCCCGCTTAAAATGTCGGTGTTCATTTGGAGACTGTTGTAGGGCGCGGCCTCAGTGGATGACAAAGTGCAGTCCAGAGGCATTCAGCTTGCCTCCATTTGCACTTGTTGTGTAGAGAACAACTACTTCAGGCCAAATACAGAGTTAATTCATCATTTGTTCCTCTATGGATAGAAGACTAGACAGATCTGGAATCATTTCTCCGCCATAAGTGGGATCTCTTCTCTCCTCCACCAATCAATAGAGGGACAGTTGATGCATTGGAGACGAGCAGTGGCCCCTAGATCAGGGTCAACCTCTACCAGGAAAATAATTCCCATCCTGATTCTTTGGGAGTTAGGAGAGCCAGAAATGGGTCCAGGCAAGATGCCATCCTCATTAATGCAGGAAAATCCATCGTGCACATTAAATCGTGGGCAAATTCCATTCTCGAGGGAGATCCTTTTCTTTTAAGGGAGCAGCCCGGATCTAGGCTGGGCAATCAACCCCCAATCGGTTGGGAGTTCCACACGCGTATCGTCAAATGGGCAAAACCGTCGAAGGATTGGGTCAAACTCAATGTGGATGGCTTGGTGAGAGGCAATCCAGGTTTGGCAGGTGGGGGAGGCGTTTGTTGGAGGGACGATGGTAGCTTCATTTTCGCCTTCTTGAGAGATTACGGGGTCAGAACTAATAATAGAGCAGAACTCCGTGTTATCTATGATGGTCTCCTGCAGTGCCTGGATAGAGGGTTGACTAAAGTCAAAGTTGAAACAAATTCTAAGGTGGTGGTCGAGCTCCTCTCTAGAAAATCGGGCACGCCCTGGCTTTTGGCGGCCTTGGGTAATGCGGATCATCAACCTAGGGTAGAGAGTGTCCTTTCAGATCCAGCTCATTCGGAGGGAAGGGAATGGTCTTGCGGATGGTATGGCTAGGGAAGGAAGTAAGAGTCTGAGGGACGTCGATCTAAACCACTTGAGGGATCTTCCTCCCCATGTGCGCGGGCTTGCCTTCTTAGACAAGTTGGGTTAGATTCCATCAAATCTTCCTGTGTGAAGTTGTAGAGCTTTTTTGTTTTCCTTTTTCCTTTTGGTGGCTGCCTTGGTTGCTCTTATGATAGGCGCCCCTATTTTTTATTCAAGGGGACGCCTGAAGGCCCTATATGATATATGGTTCTTTTGGAATGAAATAGTTAAGATTTTAATATATATATATATATATTGGTTTTATGAAAACAACAATGCTTAATTGGTATATTAAATACATGTTTATATTGCGAGGTGAATCTAAGCGCTTGGATTGAAAAGAATGTCAAAAGCATGGATTTAATGCTTAAGAATCACCAAAGTAAGGAGTGGATCTTAGGAGACCAAGATTAAAAATTTCAAGACCTTAAGATCTAAGAAAATCAAGTATAAAGGATAAGAAAGATTGGAGAAAATTACAAAGTCCGTAATAGAAATATAGGCTACTTCAGTCCTATCTAAGCCAACATCGGTCCGACCGAAATCGGACAAAACAGTCCAACAAGAAATCGTAATTTTTAGAATTAATTTGGCTCGACCTTTGGCTAGACTCGGTCCAATCGAAACCAACTTCGGCTTGACCTTTGGCTCGACTCGGTCCGACTTAAATTCGACAATTTTTCTGCTCAGAATTTTCAGCATTAATTCAGTTCGACTGAAATTGCGCAGACTTGGCCAGCAAGATAGTGTGATTTTCAGCCTTAATTTGGTTTGATTGAACCCAACTTTGGTTCGATTGATGCATAACTTTTTACATAAATTTGAGGCGGTTTCAAAGTCGGTCCATGAAAATGCTATAAATATGGATCTCTTAAATGTTTCTAAGCATGAGTTAGGGTTGGAAGAGTGGAGCAAAGCATTAGAGAACTTCAATGAGTCTTTCTTTCTTCTCCAATCTTCTTCTTTTAGTTAGTTTTTATGTTTTCTTTAAGAGATTTAGTTTTAATCATGCCGATGGTTAACTAAACCTCTTAGCTAGAGCTAAGAGATAAATCTTGTAGCGTGTTGGGATGTTTATTTTGTTTTGATTCTTATTTATGTTAAACTTCATTGATTTCTAGTTTGAAATTAAGGAATATTTTCAGTTTTCTATGATTTATTGTAACTCAAACTACAATAGACGCTACGATAGCTTTGAATCTCTTCTTTTCCATTATGAGATTGTGAAATCGGTAAATCTTGTTATTCACCATCGTCTCCTGAGCATGGTAAGATGATGGAATCCCTTCCAATCATCACAATACTCCTTGTGTGAACTAATTCAATGCACAATTCAGATTGTGCTTCAATTCTCTTATCTTCCAATTGGATAGGATAGGACTTTGTAACGCCCTGAAATTCGGGGGTCGAGTAGAAACCCAACTCCCGAGTTCCAACACATCACTTATGCAACACAATTAATGATGATTGTATGTTGTCTGTATTAGTGCATAAAACATGAATGAGATTACGCTAAAACAACAAAACATAATCTAGGGATAGTTGAAATACACAAGCAGAAGACTGTAATGAAAATATAAAATGTATAAACTAGTGTAGGTTCCCAAAGTATGTATGCGTTGTTAGGTCAATAATTACAAGTATTGTTTCAAAATACAAAATGTCAAAACAAATGTGATAGTCCACTACAAGTATAAGCCCTGAAGCCCCGTCGATTAGAAAGGTCTATAGAAACCCGCCTGAATACTACATATATGAGAATGCCTCCTCATCGTCACAAAAGTCAGGCTCTGCCTTATGGGTCGCATCGTCATTTGTAACTAAGACAGAGTCTGGTTAGTGTTTAAAATACCATCTCAGAACGTGGGAGTGAGTGATCAACTCAGTGGAGCTATACAACAAAGCTTAACATGTTATCAATTCAGTCAAGCAGTAATGAGAAAACAGTACAATCAAACATCCTTAAATACTCTGATTAATGCAAGAATGATATGAAATAATGATGCATGCCCTCGCCTACTCTCCCTCAGCGACTTCATCTCATGATCGTGGCATGAAACCCTTCCTCAGTGCTTGACCTGCTACGCCAAACGCACACGTAATGTAGTGTATGCACGTGATTAGCCAGATTCTTACTTACGTTTATTCATACAGCAAGATTGAGAAGCTAAGGTACCTCCCTTATATCAATTCCCAAACAATGATCTATTTTAGGGTCATCAGTCCTAGCTAATCACATACGACGTTATGGTTCTAGGTCGCTACAAAGGGCTCGTCACCTGATCAGTGTAGGCCTAGTTTATACTCTAGTTGCTACGGAAGGCTCATCGCCTCAACGTAGTCTCAGAGTACGCTCGAGGTCACTATAAAGGGCTCGTCACCTGATCAGTATAGGCCAACAACTCGAATATAGTGTCCCATACTACCGTATTCGGCTTATGAGTCTGTGTTGCTCACTGGACACTACGAGGAGGCTCGTCGCTACAGCGTAGGCCGACAGCTCGACCACAGTGTACCATACCACCATACCCGGCTCATGAGTCTTAGCAGATCAAAGTACCAAGGTTAAACGGGCTTTCCACTGGTGAGTTTGGTACCTTAGATTCAAGCAGTGACGTCCAAACATGGTGAGCATACATCGTGTCAATCAGGTTACTTGACGAGCTCGACTAGTACGAGCGCACATTGAGTTGATCGACATAAAGTGCGTAAGCACTCCGTGTGGCCTAACCACTATCGACATCCCAAGTACAGCTCGGATTCATCGACCACATCCCGTGTGGTGAACCAACTTCAGCCACCAGTTCGAGGCCTGTTACCGATTGCCTAGACTATATGATAGCCCCAACCACATTCAATTTCATCAAATAATCATATGAGATAATCAAAGCAGTAATGAATAAATAATTCAAATCCTACAATCATTGGAGCATATTATGGAATACAACTTAAACATGAATTTACACACATGTATTCCATAAATAAAACAGATACTATAATATACAGTACATGGAGGAAATCATATACATAGTTAAGGTAGTTGGGAATCATATTTCAACACCCATATAAATTCCAATGTACGAAATACTTACTCATTCAGACATTTTTACAAACACTTAGACTACACATTCCAACATACATGATGTATGTTGGTTATATTACGTATTAGGGCAAATCCTTTCGCCAAGGAGTTGTCGCATATACAAAGAGCACATAACAATGACAAATAATTATGGCAAACACAAATCCAAATTCTATAACAATACAAATATTTCAACATCCACATGAAATACACAATACTCAACATAGTTTATATATATACGTAAAGCGAAACAGACATCGCATTTGGCATGTGAAATGACACTCACGTCAGTAATAAATCATTAACCGACATTGAAAGCCTTGAAAACCATAACTTAAACGTATATAGTCCACACCTTATGCCTGTAGACTCGTAACAACTCAATTTAATCACTAAGCCTTTGTCTACGGCACAACAGTCACCTATAGCATGAAATAGGTTAGCTATTTCATCACTTACACTATTGAAAAACCTAAAATAGATTAGATTTAGGTTTTCTTACCTAAGTACGGAGTCAGAATCGCCAAAGAAGCGATATAGAGGTGATGGTTAAGCACGTGGAGCAGCGGGGATCGAATCCCAGGAGCAACTCTAACTCTCTCTCACTCTTTATCTCTCTTTCCTTCTCTTTCTTCTCTATTCTCTCTTTTAGGGTTTTCCAAATTCGTATGGGATGAGAGAGAGAGAGGGTTTAAGGGGCTTATATAGGTCCAAAATTGATGGGAATGGCCCCAGGGCCGAGGTATACTTAGGTTATGTCCAAAGAGTGTCCGTTTCGATCCAACAGAGCACTTCTGGAGGCCCCTTTTCTGCATGCAGTCGGACTTAAGCTCCCTAACATTGGATCTAGGTCCTGTTAAGTTTTCGGTCCGATCAGATTTACAGATCTACCATGGCGGACTAGTTTCAATTCAACGATCACCGGTACTCGATCAGGGCCACAAGTGCACTGACATGTGTGAAAAATTTCTCCTGATCCGAGGGTGTATTTGGGTCAGATTCTGACTGTTTGAATCCTTATATTTGGCCCGTAAGTGACACGACTTAGTTTACTTAAGTTTGGATTTTATTTCTAAAGAGATTCACGTTTCTCACACACTTTGCTCTGGGCTCAAGTTGTGCATTTTTAGACACAATTAGGACCTAATTTTCGAGGTGGCTGTCAAGTCCGGCTAGGCGGTCATAACCATATAGTTTCGTGGTATTCGGACTTTCGATATGCGGTCCAGGTCTGATACGGAGTTTCGAAGTGCTCCCGAGAGCAACCGGGTTTAAAGATGGATCCTAGATTTTAGGGTAATGTAGCATCAGTGATTCTATAAGTTTTAGGTCCTGTAGATCATATTTAAAGTGATTAGTGCTAATCTCACAGGTACTCTAATTTAGCACTAGCTAATTCTCGTCTAATTTCTAAAGGATTTGGTCCTAAATGATTTCTGCCTGAGGTGGTACTCGGGTCTTTGTACGGATTTTTTCGAGACGTTACAAACTTTGATTTCAATTGTATTTATCGAATCAAGCATGGTAGCATCTTGATAGCTACAAGTGGATCCTTAGCGCTCTAGTTCCTTTTGATTGATTGATAGTCATTCACAATTACTTCTTTTCTTCCAGATTTCTATTTTAGATCTTCTTCTAGTTCTGCTTCTAGTTATTTTCAAAATACGTACAAGTTTAGTCCATCTGGATTCGACCTCAGTCTCATGGAGTTATTACTACATCACGACCCTACACTTGGAGTTGTGAGCACTAATTAACAAGGTGATGAAGTGATTTACAAAGGAGAGAATTAATCCTTAACATGGATGCTATTAGCCTTGAAAGGCTAGGACTTTTGTTGTTTAACAATGATAACTTGGTTACATTCCCCAACAAAAGCAACATAGAATAGAGAACTAATGAGAGTTGCATCCTACCCCATCTCTAGTTAGAAATGGGCAAATTTGTGTGGGGGCCATTGTGATGTATCTGTTTATAGACGTTGTCCAACCCTTTTCATAGATCATTTTAAGGTATGGACCAAAAAATGGGGGAGATCTGGTCATCAAGTGGACTGTTTAGATCATCCTATTATAAGGATCTTCTCAAGGCAACATATGAAGAGTGCATTGGACCTAATTGACTGTCCAGATGAATAATGTTGCCGCCACATAACTATTGGTAGTCCAGATGAGTAATGCTACTCGTACATTTAACATACTAGATTATTTACTCGTTCTTATTATTGGAAGCTGATTGGCTGGTATACCAGCCCACACCAACTTGGTTGGTGGCGTCACTACACCAAAATCCCATTTCTGGTACGGTCGGAGTTTGGTTCAGAAACGGCCCTAAGCCGTTCCTGAATTGAAACGGTAATCGACCATACTCGACTAGTTGCGGTTATACGCTGTTGTTTCCAATTTTTTTGTTGGTGTGTCCTAATTGAATGTTTGATGTTCTTATTTATTATGTTTATGCTTTATTGTTTTATTTTGAAACATATGAACAGAATGGATTCTATTAACAACCTCTGAGTGGACCCCACATGACTCGAGAGCCACATTACTGAATATCACCGCAGATTACCAAATCTTTTTATTCATTTCCTTACACCAAAACACCCTAAATCATTCATTTCCTTACGCCATTGCCGTCTGCGTCTCCCTCTCCCTCTCTCAATCTCCCTCGATCTCCCTCTCCCGATCTTAAGTCTTAACCCTCTCTCTCGATCTCCCTCTCTGTCGATCTCCCTCTCCCGATCTCAATCCGTATTTGCGTTTTTCGTCGTGTCTGCTTCATCATCTCAGGGTACGATTTGAAAAGAACCATCTCTCTCTCTCTCTCTCTCATATATATATATATATATATCTCTATTTCTCGAAGGAGCTCTTTAGCTCTCTCTCAAATTGCTTTTGTGTGACAGAGAAAAACGTGAATTCAGTTAAGGTGAGGGACGATTGGAGGAAATGTTCCAGACGTATTCCTCTAGGAGGCACGTATCCCGCTAAAGATCATTGCAGGTTCTTCCATCTCTCCCTCTCTCCTTCTCTCATTTCATTTGATTACATAGATAGATAGAGATCGAGGATTCTTGCATTGAAAATCGGTCGTTTTTATTTATGTAATTGCACAGTCAATGCGGTCTCTGTGATACATACTACATCGTCCATGTCAAGAATCGAGGTAACAGCTCTCTCTATCAATGCTCTCTCTTAGGCGATGGCACGTCCAGAATCGAGGTAACAACTCTCTCTATCAATGCTCTCTCTTCTCTTAGAGCTGTAAGTTACATGGGGAGGAGTTGCATTTGGAAAGTATTATAAATCACAACATGTGTGGATCTTCAAGATTGACAAGTGGGGCCCATGATCTGGTAATCCAGACCAATAGTCAGTCGTGTTACACTGTGGATGGACTCCTCGATGGGATAAGGATAGCTGTTCAATTTGCGGTGCGCAAACAGACAATTGAAAAATATACCAATTCTAGCACATTCAACTGAAAATGATTTTTGTGTATGCCTTGTCTCTGCTTTCTGGCTTATCTAATTTGATTTATTTACCATTATCAATGCTTGATTCCATCATGGAATTGCAGGTTGGAGGTGGTATGGGAAGAGCCCATAGGATTGAGACCACTTTCAATCACATAAAATTTCTTGGGTCCTATTATGGAGTATCCTCTGTGAGTCCACCACCATTGGATTTAGGGGATCCAACCCTTGAGAAAGTAAGTCACTATAACCCTTAAAAAGTTCCCATCTAATTAATACAGCAGTGGTGGAAGTTTCACACATATGGTGGAACCCAAATATCTTAGGTAGTTCTATATGCAGATTGATCTCAATGTTGGCTATTATCATTCGCTTATATCTCAGGATGTTTAGTGCTTTTGCAATTGGCTATGTCAAGGCTAATTTTGACAGTTGAAGTAGATAATGGTTCTATTTTGCTGTGTTATGTCGGGGCCTATGGGTTTTGACTAGAATGGTTTGCTTTTGTTTGCAAATTCCCTTGATGCTCTCTAGCTGTGATGGGTAAATATCTCAACATGATTCACTAAGTCAACCAAGAGCTGGGTGGTCATGCAAGTATCCTTAGGGTCTGTTTGGACAGTGGTTTTAAGTTGTATTAAATGGGATTACATTACTAATCCCATTTTGAAATTTGGAGTAGCATGTTTGGAAGGAGTGTGAGATGGGATTACTAATCCAAGGAGGATGGATTTTTGCTTCATCCAGGTTCAATCCAAATGCAATTTGAAAGTAAATCCTAGGATTTATTTTTTAACGTATACATTCCAAACATAGTATTCGAAAACATGGGATAGACCCAACCAGGGACAATACCTTACACATGCATTTATTATAACTTTTACAATTCCATCCACCGTAATCCCACCTAATGCAACTGGCCAAACAGGCCCTTATAGACTTCTGACGTTCTTCTTGCTTGACTTTCAGTCAGAATGCATATCCACATGAAAGCTAATTCCTTGGCTGATGTGTGCCTAGTCAGTGCTGTCTATGTCATCTCAAGTCCTAGGACTTAGTTTCCGTAGCTCTTGCTTGTGTTGGTGTATGGTAGCTTGAATTTTGGGTCTCTTTTCCATGGTTGAAAACGTGCAATTTGGATTGTGATCATCTGCATACGGTTGGTTCTGTGCTATATGTCTTTTCTTTTTCTTTCTTGGCATGTTTTTTTTAACTATTTGTATCGGTTGGAAATGTACAAGCTTCTCTTTCTCAGGCGTTTTGACTTGACTCTCATTTGGCTTTCATGTTTATAACAACAGGCCTTATACAATTTTTGGGAAGGGTCTTCTTGGTACTGCAAGATCGAGCCTGTTTCTCTCTGTGTATTGTTCATTAGCCTGGTTAGTTTTCATTTTCCTCGCATACCATGCAACATTGCATTCCCATCCACCTATTTGTTATGTGCCCTGTAATTCCTATTTATAAAATCATCTTCTTTCTTGAATTATAATTTCTAATTATTGAAGTGTATGATATGAGAATTGTCAATGCTAAATAGTTGTGCTAAACTCTCGTGATACTTCACTACCAAATTAAAAATGGTGGTCGTCCACCATACACATTGCATATTTGTACAACATTCCAGACCAAAAATGGAGGTAACCCGGTTGTGAATACTGGAGCTGGCAAAAGCAGGCCATACAAAACCATCTCACTTGAAGGCCATACAATTCCTAATGGTTGTGCCAGGCCTTATATGGCTGAGCTTGGACTGGTTGGCGATGGACCCAACATGTACTAGGTATTTCACATGCTGATTTTGGTCAAAACCCTTGAAACAAACATATCATATATGAGTTATATTCTTTTACAAGGATAGGTACCATGTAGTTGTTATTCTGTTCATGTTTTCTAGCGCGGTATTCATAATTTTCAGGTTGTTATTCTGTTCCTATAGAAACAAAAGGATGTTTCTGGTTTGGTTCATTGCTAGAGGTGTTCAAGATTAATCGACTAGCACTACTTGTTGAAGAGTGACAATGGCATTTTGGGTTTCATTGAATCCTAGGTACAACTGTTTCTTTCTTATGGTGTGATGCGATGCCATGAAAATCCCCATTGGAGTGATTCCATGTGATTATACCTTTAATAGATCAATGGTCTAGACAACTGAAACTTCTACTTTCATGATTTCACTGAATTTGAATTTGATACCTTTTTGTTTTTGTACTTATGGCAGTTCATGTACACCACCAGTTCATGTTTCCCAAATGGCCAGGAAATCAGGCAGCTCTGCTAGTCATGTGGGCCACAATGATAATCAGGTGGGATAGCTTGACCATGCATGCCTGAAGTTCCTCTTCAAATGTATATTTATGTATATGGAGAATGTTTTAGTAACAGATCATAGCTGCTGACAGATGAGGCAGTTGTTGAGCAGCTCAGAGGCTGGACTATGAGCATCCTCCAGAGCAACAAAGCTCACCAGGACATCGGATAATGTGTGGAGAACGGAGAAGCTGGGCGAGCAGAAATCATGCTAGAAGGGGCATACAAGATCAACGGTGGCAATGATAATCAGTTTGGTGGGCTAACACCAATCACGCCCAAAGAAGTCCATGAGAACAAAACCAACGGTCAAGATCCAACGAACCCAAAGATGGAGATAGAAGTTACACAAGAAGCTTGAGTAACCCTAATAGTAAACCCGGCCTGGCCCATAGCTTGTGTGGGCCCTCACCTGATGGACTTGGGCTTGATTTAGGCCCATGGGCTAGTTTCTAGACAGTATAATAATCAGACGGGCTCAGGCCCACTGAGTCCACGTCAATAGTACTTGGTTTAAGGTGGGTAGTTCATGCACGGTTTTAATTTCGGGTGCAATTAGATAATCAGGATGATGTATAGTACATTTCATATGTATTGTATGGAGTGTGCCAAGCTCTCTATTGCATGTGTATGGGTCAAGGTTGGGTTATCCAAGGCCGTTAATATGGTGGGTCCATCATGGATGGACCATGCAATCAAAATCTTCCAAATTGGAAGAACCTAGCCGTCCAATCTTTAGCCCCTTTCCTCCTGAATGTGGACCGTTGGTTTATTTTTATTATTACACACCAGCCATTGCTCCATCAAATAGCAACGGATTTAACAGTTGTTTCTCCGGATGAATTCATGTGGCCCAACCGATAATCGGACTTACATATCTATAGTTTTAAAATCAAATTCCATTTTAGGCATTAATATAAATAGATTACATACCCTACTCTCTCTCATATAATGAATAAAGGGGTTTAAAATTATTCTTAAAATTATGTCCTAAAATCTGACCGTTGGCAACAAATAAGCATTCAAAACTGTTTCTAAAATTTTTTTTGCCTAGAAATGTGACCATTGGCACTAGAACGGTTTAAAACCGTTCCAAAATTTCGGTTTCTAAAAATTGAAACGGTACCCAAAACGGTTCTGAACCGTTCCTGATTTTCTGCGATGCCTCATTTAGAAACGGTATTAAACTATTCCTGAAGCATTTAGGAACGGTTTAAAACCGTTTCTAAATGAGGATTTTGGTACACTGCGTATAGTACACCAACCAATCCGCTTACAATTATTATTGCATATCAGTAAGTCCACGCACACGTGCAATAAATGTGATGTACACACCATTGCATGTGGAGATTCCCATCTTCAATGAATATGCATTTACTGATCACATGTGTCATCGATTAGCTGATCTCCACCCTTTAATTAGTGGTTTACAAATGGGTGGTGTATAGAGTTCAGATTTAGTGATGGTTGCGATTACGAGCCGGGCTATATATTGGACCATCCATCATGTATGACCAGTGCCAATTTTTCAACCAGATGGGAGGACACAATGTCAGCAACCTTGGACCAAACAAGTGTCTGGGTCTCATCATAAATTTCTCTAATGAAGGGGTGGATTGGTTGCAATATATGATAAAATAATTTCAACATTTTTTTTTTTTCGGTGGAGCAGGAATGGTTGTCATATCCAGAAGAGATGAAGATGAAAACAAGCTTGAAAACACAAAAGTATTAGCCTACTGTATTTGATGTCTTAAATCTAGTTAGATACAGGGTCTTTTGATGCTATCGATAGTCTGTTCAATGCCACTTTCGATAGAATCGAAAATTGCTCAATCCCATCGAGATGTTTCAAATTTTCTCTAGTTGGTCACTGGACTATCAAGGCAATTTTTCGATACTATTGGAGGGCATTCGAAGACATCGAAAGTAAGGTTCGATGCCATCAAACATAGCTCAATGCGATCGAGGATTTCCAAAAAATCATGTTTTGTCTCTAGACATTTGAGGTGTTATTTCGATGCTATTGATGTGGCTTCGATGCCATCGAAGGATTAGTTTCGATGCCATCAACAGTTTCCATGCAATTTTACGCAGAGTTATGATTTTGCTGGATTTGTTTCTGATTTTTCTTAGGATCCTTCTATAGGATATATGTGTGTGTGTGTGTGTGTGTGGGTGGGGGTGGGTGGGTGGGTGGGTCGGTGTAAGTGGGATTGGGAAGTACTTTTAGGGTTTCTAATTCGTCTAAGGGTTTTAAAGGGTGTAGCAAGGATATGATTTGAGGTTATTCGAATTGGATAAGCTCTCTCTCTCTCTCTCTCTCTCTCTCTCTCTTTGTAATTTATGCTTTTATATTTATTATACATCGCTTTGCACTGTGGTTTTTCCCTACAACGGTTTTTCCACATTAAATCGTTCTGTTTTTGTTGTGCTTGGATTGTGCAATTGGATTACTCCTTTTGATTATACTCTGTGTGCTTCCACGGTCCCCTAACATAGCTTGATCTAAAACTTCTATGACCCCACATATGTTTCAATGGTTGATGTTCAGTCTCATTGTTTCTGTCATGTAGCCCACTTAAATTCTATTAAGAGAATTTTCCAAAATAATACTTCATTAATATAGTATTTACATTTGATAGCTTTATAAGTTAAGTTTTTCTTTTGTTATTGTCAAGGGATACCTTCTGTTAGCCTTCTCCAAATTTTCTTACTATCTCTTTCTAAAATGACTTAAATATCCACCAATTAATAAAGGTGCTTAAAAAGAATTAAATAGATATCTAAAAGTAAAATTATTAATTAATGTTTTTATAAAAAATCACAAAAAAAGGAAAAAAATATCAACAATTTTCTCTGGATGCGGATTGCATAGTTAATTCGGATGAGGATTTATGGATTTTGTTTGGCCCTGACCGTGGGGCCCACCTTGATGTATGTATTGTATATCCAGGCCATGAACCCAAAACTTAAGAGGATCCAAATCTCAGGTGGACCATACCATAAGAAAGGATGCTAATTGAATGCCCACTATAATGCTCATCATGATGTTCATTTGTCATCCACTGTTGATAAGAACACAGTCCTGGATGAAGGATAAAAACTGAAACCAGCTTGATCCGAAACTTTTATAACCCATAAAAATTTTTAACGATGCATTTTTAATCACCATCAAGCTTTCTCTAGAATGGTCCACCTGAGAATTGAATCTCCTTCATTTCTAGGCTCATGCCCTAAAATTATCTTAGTAAAATGGATGGACAGTGTGGATTAAATAAGTACATCATGATAAGCCCTATATAGCAGCGATCGATTAGTAGCCTCTCGCTAGTGGCATCATACGTAGGTGATCCAAATTTCTAGGTGAACCATATTGGAGGAAGAGTCACTACAACCAATGACAATTTTGACGGCGCTCAAAAGCGCCGTTGAATCCCCAAAAAGTGCTGATAATTGTAATAGTGGTGCTAACCAAGCGCCAATGAATGGATATGTCGGGAAAAGTATTGGCGGTGCTAGGTTAGTTTACCTGGCGCTTGTCTGAGCGCCAATAATTGTAGCTTTTCCGACGCGAATAAGCGCCATTAAAATCGATACGAGCGCCGCGAGAATTGGTTTCTGAACACTTATTCTAATGAAAAAGCGTCGCAATTTTCTAAACAAGCGCCGCTAAAAGATTTTGTAAAGATTTGAAAGGCCCTGGCAATCTAGTAATTTATTATTATTATATATAATTTAATCGAAACCTGTTTTTTTAAAATATTTGAAACATAAAAATAATGTTACACAAATAAAACTGAATATTAAACAATATTTATATTACTAGACAATAAAAAAATATATATAATATTTATTACAATAAATTGAAAATGGTTTTGAATATAAATAAATAAATAAAAACAAATCCATCCATTTGGCCTCTCCTGGACTTTCAAACTCCTGTCTAGATGTATGGCACTGAAAACTGGGAGGACCTTCCATCCACATGGAATTGAATAATCTGGACCACGGAATTGGAACAATATGGTTCAATATAGAAGAAATGAACTATAATTTACACTTTGAACTGAATTATCGTTGAAGTTAAAATGAACTTGTACAGATGCTTTTACCTTTAACTTTTTGTTCATATTGTTGTTTGTCCTTCATCAACAGTGATGCTGCATCACCATTCAATGGGTCTGTAGGATTTGGGTAAAGTAATAGCTGTGGAAGAAAAACTTCAAAGACATTCAAGAGATCTGCAACCCACAGCAACTGTGGTAAAATATATCAGAACTCCAAAGACGAGGAATGGACCAATGCACAAAGTCACATATAGATATAATATAAACACAAACATTATTTCACTGGTGTGTGCAAATGCAAGAGCTAACGAATAGGAACTCACACTACACAATGGGCAATAAATTAAGACAATGACATACAAAAATATGTCTAACTAATTCATCTGCTAATCCATGCTTGCACATGCATTAGGTAATGCATGAGTGCGCATGCTTTTCCCTCCTCCCCTGAGGTTGCAGGTTTGCTTGTGTGCGCATGAGTGTGCAGGTGTGTGGGTATGTATTTTGAGAATATTTATTTCGGTTTTACCAAACATTGGACTCTAGGATTGATTGATAACATCCGAGCAAACAGAACCAGACCTACATGTCACAATAGAATTAGAGATTGACAGCAAGGAGATAACTTCTTGTTTTTTTTTTTTTTTTTTTGAATTAGCTTCCCAAGACAAATCATCAGTTAGAGCTTGGGGAAAGCACCAAATTAAAAATATGACAAGAGACTAGAGAAAGCAATGAAGGCTCACAGTTCATCAACATTTGGGTGGAATATTTTGTTCATAAAACCAATGGAAGGGGACTTGTATGGATAGGCATCTGGCAGCTCGACACGGATTTTCCACACTCCACCTTTATAAAGGCCTGCAGATAAGCATCTAGAGCACTCACATCAAGCACATAAATCCTTGATTTAATCTTCAGAAACTTCTTTTGCTTTTTGTAAGCCATCTGATAATGTTCAAAATAAGATTATCTGATGGTTTACTGGTGGTCTAAAGTTCGCAAAGATACAAATTAAAGTGTCAACATTGCACATACAGTCCATGTATCTCAACTGCACTAATAGTTGTCACATCCTATTTTTCCATCATTACCGGAGACAGCAACTTCCATAGCTTAAGGAAAGAGCAAATGTCCTCATAGAGGTTGAATATTAAGGAGAAATGCACATTTGAAATTTACACCAATAGAAATGTTGAACCATAGTAGTTGTTGAATCTCAACCGCTGAAAAAGTTTTTGACGAAGCTAATATTTGTTTTTCCCTTCATCCAGGTCGCTGTGTCCTGATCAACAGGATTGATGGCAAATGAACTCACGGTATGTTTGGCGGTGACGTTAACATACCAGGCAGGTCGGTGATGTGTGTTACACAAGCCAAACCGCCGTGTATGTAAATACGGACGTCAATTAGATACTGACAATGTCAGTAGCCAAATAAGTGATATCACAAAGCTCTGTGGGCCCTACCATGATGTATGCAGGATATCTACACCGTCCATCTATTTGAAGAGATCATTTTAGGGAACGAGCCAAGGAATGAGGCAGATCCAAAGCTCAAGTGCATCCCACCATAGAAAACATTGGGGACAGTGACATCCACCGTTCAAAACTTCTTAGGGGCCACAAAAGTTTCCGATCAAGCTTATATTTGTTTTTTCACTTCATCTACCTCTATGTTAACTTATGAATAGGTTGGATCTCAAAAATACATGATGTTGGGCCTTAGAAACTTTTCAACGGTGAGTGTCACTGCCCCATTTTTTTCTGTGGTGGGGTCCACTTGAAATTTAGATCTACCTAATTATTTTTCTCATGTCATAAGATCTCCCCAGATGGATGGACCGTATGGATACAACACATACATCATGGTGGGGTCCACAGCTTGGTGATGTCACTTATTACCCATTTGGCTACTGACATTGTCAGTATCTAATCCGCGTCCAGAACTCCCTAATCTTTATCTTTCTTTGATGGCTGCTCTTATGAGCGGCTCTCGTGCAAAATTCGCACGTATGAGTGTTAATAGTAGTAAAACCTCTTCACTTTCTATCTATAAATAATATGCTTACGCTTTCTATTTCGACGCATCCCAAAGTCTATCAACCAATGGCCCTCCTCTTTACTTTAAAAAACCCATCATTTCTCATTCCCTTCTTTTTACCATCTCTCCTCTTTCTCAGTACCCAACAATGCAACCATCACCACTTCTCTGCTTTGCTCGACTTAAAGAATGACTTTGACTTCACTGATTATTACACCCTCTCTACTCTCCCCTCATGGAATTCAAACAATACCAATTGCTGCTCTTGGGAAGGCATCAAGTGCGATGGACCCACTGGTTACGTGATCAGCCTCGACCTCAGTGAGCTCCATATCTCGGGTCGGATTGATTTTGAAAGCCTATTTCATCTTCGGAGCCTGCGGAGGCTCAACCTCGCTTACAATGAGTTTGATTCCTCTCCATTCCCTTCTGGGTTTGACAAGCTCACCAGTTTGACCCATCTCAACCTCTCTCAGTTATCCTTTTATGGCCAAATCCCACTGGAAATCTCCCGCTTGACATCTTTGGTTTCTCTTGATCTTTCTAACAATCGATATTGGAATGGTTCCTCTGTTGAATACCTGAAACTCGAAAACCCAAGCATTGGAGCAGTCGTCCAAAACCTGTCCAATCTGAGTGAACTCTATCTGGACTTGGCAGGCATGTTACCGCAGGGCCAGACCATAGATTTACCACTCCCTAGTCTCCGCAAGTTGAGCTTACAAGCATATCGTCTTTCAGGCTCCATATATTCTTCCCTTTCACAACTCCATTTCTTATCTGAACCTACCTCAGCTATAACAATCTCTCCTCTGCAGTGCCCAGCTTCCTAGTGACTCTCTGCAAGTTGAGCTTAGGATATTTTCTTCCTTCAGGTTCCATCTATTCTTCCCTTTCACAGCTCCATTTCTTGTCTGAACTCGACCTCAGCGGAAACAATCTATCCTCGGTAGTGCCCAGCTTCCCAGGGAGTCTTCGCAAGTTGATCTTACAAGATTATGATATTTCAGGCTCCATCTATTCTTCTCTTTCACAGCTCCATTTCTTATCTGAACTTGACCTCAGCGGAAACAATCTATCCTCTGCAGTGCCCAGCTTCCCAGGGAGTCTCCGCAAGTTGATCTTACAAGAATGTGGTCTTTCAAGCTCCATCTATTCTTCCCTTTCACAGCTTCATTTCTTATCTGAACTCGATCTCAGTCGAAACAATCTCTCCTCTGCAGTGCCCAGCTTCCCAGGGAGTCTCCGCAGGTTGATCTTACAAGAATGTGACCCTTAGGCTCCATCTATTCTTCCCTTTCACAGCTCCATTTCTTATCTGAACTCATCTCAATCGAAACAATCTCTCCTCTTCAGTGCCCACCTTCCCAGGGAGTCTCCGCAAGTTGATCTTACATGATTGTGGTCTTTCAGGCTCCATCTTTTTCTTCCCTTTCACAGCTCCATTTCTTATCTAAACTCAACCTCACTCGAAGCAATCTCTCCTCTGCAGTCCCCAATTTTATAGGGAACTTATCCTCCTTGACGTCCCTGCTCCTTACAGAGTGTGGATTGCATGGAAAATTCCCTGAGAGTGTTTTCCAGCTGCCAAATTTACAAATCATCGACGTATCATACAATCCACTTGTAGCTATCAATTTGCCAGAATTCCCTCCAAACAATACTCTACAGAAATTGATCCTTTCAGGCGCAGGGTTTTCAGGAAAGTTACCAGATTCTCTCAATAATCTGAGATTCTTCACTCATTTAGACATCAGCAATTGCAACTTGTCAGGATCATTACCATCCTCGCTTTTGAACCTTACCAAACTGCAATATCTGTCTCTTTCATCCAATAAATTGAGCGGCCCAATTCCTTCTTCATATGGAAACGAGCTTCTAAATCTCAAAGCGATAAGGTTAGGGAATAATTTGCTTAATGGGACCATTCCATCATCATTGCTTCCACTCCCATCATTACAATGGTTGGATCTCACAGGTAACCAACTTAGCGGTCAACTTGGGTAGTTTCACAATGCCTCTTCTTCAAAGCTGGAGTTGCTCTATTTAGATAGCAATAAATTGCAGGGGATGATACCGAGATTTATCTTTCAACTTACCATGCTTCAACTACTTTCCGTTTCTACCAATAATTTCAGTGGTGTTGTGGAGCTAGGCTTATTTCAAAACCTCAAAAAACTTTCTTCTCTGGATCTTTCAGATAACAACTTGTCAGTCCAATATGGCAGTGGTAATTCCACATTTGTTTCCATCCTCCAGTTGCAATCTTTGTTCTTACATTCTTGCAACATCAGTACATTTCCAAATTTCTTGAGAAATCAATAGGGGTTGAGGGAATTGGACCTTTCCAACAATAAAATTAGTGGTGAAATACCCAAATGGATATGGGAGGTTGGCAATGGGTTTTAATCTCTTTAAATCTTTCTCACAATGATCTACAGGGAATAGAACCATCTCCCCATCTTTTGTTGAGTGCCTTGCAATACCTCGACCTTAGCTCCAACATGCTTAAAGGCTCACTTCCAATTCTATCACCCTCCATTTTCTTTTCAGCTTCGAACAATAGCCTTGGTGGTGAAATCCCTCAATCAGTTTGCAATGCAACATCCCTAACAGTCCTTGATTTGTCTTACAATCACTTCGTCGGTCGAATTCTACCATGTTTGGATGAGATTGGTGATAGCCTTGGTGTGTTGAATCTTCAAGGAAATGCTTTCAATGGCACCTTACTTCAGGCACTGAGGGATGTAACATACAAACGCTTGATCTCAGTTGGAATCAATTAGAGGGCCAAGTGCCAAGGTCTTTGGCTAATTGCAAAATGTTGGAGTTATTAAATCTAGGAAACAATCAAATACATGACACATTCCCTTTATGGTTGGGAGCTTTGTCCTAGTTGTGTGTTCTTGTCTTGAGATCCAACCAATTTCATGGCACCATTGCGCGTCCTCTAACAAATCATGCTTTTCCACTGTTACAAATTTTCGACATCTCTTTTAATAGCTTTGAGTGTAATTTTCCATCAAATATGTTCAAGAGCAAGAAGTCAATGATGGAAAAGGACAAATCCCAATCTTTGGTCCTTGGCAAAAGGATATACAATAACCGAATTTTCATATACTATCAAAACAAAGTGTCTTTAGTCAGCAAATGGCTACAAATGGAACTAGTAAAGATCCTTACGGCCTTTACTATAGTGGATCTCTCGGAAAACAAATTTCATGGGGATATCCCAGAATCAATTGGGGATCTAAAGTCACTCCCTGTGCTTAATACGTCCAACAATGATTTAATCGGCAGAATTCCAACATCATTTCAGAATCTAAGGGATCTAGAGTCATTAGATCTCTCACATAATAAATTGTATGGAGAGATCCCTTGGCAGCTAATAGAGCTAACATTCATTGCAGTGTTGAATCTCTCACAGAATTTCCTCGTGGGAAAAATACCACAAAGCCGGCAGTTTCTTACATTTAACAGTGAATCATTCAAAGAGAACTCTGGATTGTGTGGACCTCCACTATCAAAGAAATGTGAAGATGTAGAGAGTGCATGTAACATCCAGACTTTTCAGGACTTGAGTACACGACTTGTTTCTCAAAACCCGAGTGTTAACCTTAAAGGATGGTCAAGTTCAATGTATAACATTATTTTTTTCTTTTATCAGAGTTAACAGATGAGCGTAGGATTGACAAATCAACATAAGGGAAATCTTCATTTACATTAGGATATACAATAGTTGCCCATAATGACTTATACAAACCAATGTCTCGATGAAACAACTACAAGAATTTCAAAATTTTAATACATGAGAAGTATATAAAAAAACGCATCTAAACATAAGCCGCAAGATTGCGTAGCTTCTCTTGATGACACGGTCATGCATATCTGGCACTTGTACCTAGCTCCTCGTCAGTCTGAGCCTGTAAATCACTTAAGTCACATGTGCTACCTGTACGTTATATTTATTTGATGGATGAGTGACCAACTCAGTGTGAACTCCTCTCAAGGTTACACATCGTCGCATTAAGTAAGCATAGTTATAAAAACATGGCAATGCATACAAAACAATACATGATACAGTCTTATTAAATGTATGAATGCGTGAATGCATCATCGACCTGGGAATGCACATCCCGCTGTAGAAATAAAGGGTTGTCCTAAGAGAACTAGTCACCTGGAAAAAATACCCAAAGGTACGTCCGAGGAGAACCAGCTATCCGGAAAAGACCATACAACATAGATCGTCCAAAGAGAATTTAATCTCCTGTAAAAGACCATAAATCGCCCAAAGAGAATTTAATCTCCCTGAAAAGACCATAAATCGCCCAAAGAGAATTTAATCTCTCGGAAAAGACCATATGCAATGAAAATGCATGATTAGCCCAACTGTTATTAGTCTGTTTACAACCAGTAGGTTTAATAAACTCAAAGGTCATTATGGGGAGCTCAGATCCCAGCGTAGGCCGACAGCTCAGGCATAGTGTCCCATTCCACCATCCCTGGCTCATGAGACTACCACCTTAGAATGTTTAATGGGACCCAATCGACTAGTGACCAATCATATTCAGTACATGGGGCTTACCATCGCATGGTTGCACAATACAAAGCATCGAACCATTATAGAGAAAATACCAAAACAAAACCACGTAGGGCCAATATCAAAGCAAGCCACATAGGGTAAATATCAAAATAAGCCACATAGGGTGATGATAAAAACCATGCGATAAAATACCATTATTGAAAACCATTGGACACAACAACCCTGGATGGTAGGCCCACATCAATGATCCATTTAGACCACCATTCAATAACCACTAAGCCGAAGGTCCATTACAATTACAACCAGTAAGGTTACATCCCAAGTATGGGTGTACATTTATAGGTGGGAGTTTCCCACTGATGTATTAGTTTACATCCCAAAAGAAATCCACAAGTAATCTAATAGCATGAATTAAATATATAGGATAAACATTAAGTATGTAAGGTAGCAGTTCAATTCCAACAATTTAATATGTGCGACTATGAAATAGAGATATCCATTATAAATTAAAATAAAGACCATAACTTAAGCTAATGAGAAAATGGAAAGCCCAAGGGGAAGAATCATCACCTTATACTTGAATCGCTAACTGATGATGCTAGGAAGTGCATGCACCCTCAAAGTTGAGTCCTACCATAGATCGTAAAGTTTGCACATGAGATTAGTGTTTTACCAAATGTTTGTGGCCGAGATTCACACAACTAAGGGTTTAGATTACTTTTAGGGTTCTATTATATAATTAGGCTTCACACTAGGGTTTAGTTATAGGGTTTAGATTTTTGGATTCACTTTCTAATTGATGTAATAATGATATTAATGATAGTACTAACTAAAATAACAATCTAACAATGGCTAATCAACCATACTAATTATTACATTAAAAATTCTTAGTTAATAACATTAAAATAACCCTAATCGCTGTAACGGATAGGAATACTAACTATATTATTGATAATTAAGGAAATTAATGATGAAGCTGATTGATGAAAAGAGATGAAAAATCTCACCATTGTTGACCCGATTCCGAACCGAGTTGACTTGGCAACAATCCACAACCAAGCTCTCTCCCTTCTCATTTTCCCTCACTTCTTCTCTCTCTCTCTCTTCATTTCCTCTCACCTAGAAAGGTCCAGCAATAGCTGGGCTCGACCCAGCCAATGGGTCAGTAGTCTAACTCGGTTTGAAACCAAGTTAACTCGATCTTCCCCCTTTCTCTCATCTTCCTTCGTGTAACAGCCCGAATTTTTGCCAACCTGGAATTAGACGTCCTTAGGCAATGGGTCGCTCCTGACACCTTATTAAATTGTCAGAACTCAATCCCAAAGCTTAAAACCACTTCTGAACTCATTTCCTTCACAAATCCCACCCTTCACCACCTTGATCTTTCAATTTTTCCTAAGTACTTTCACCCTAGACACTATTTTAAACTAGCTAAGTAGTACAACTTGGATCACTCTATATACAAACTACAAAGGACTGAATACCACCTTAGACGGAAATCACTTAGGATTAAATCCTTTAGAAATTTGACAAAGTTAACTAAGTGCTAAACTAGATTAGCCATGAAATCCATTTGAATCGTTTTAAATACGATCTGCAAGACCCAAAACTTGTAGAATCATTGATGCTAGATTATCCTAAAATCTAAGATCAAACTCATTACCCGGCTGCTCTTGGGAGCATCTTGAAACTCCGTATTAGGTTTGGACCACACATCGGGAGTCCGAATAATACGAGGTTAAGGACTTAGGACTGCCTTACTGGGCTTGACAACCATCTCGGAAATCAAACCCAAACAGTGTCCCATGGCTGTTCACTTGAGTCCGGAGTGAGGGAGTGTGAAAACACTTGTTTCCTTTCCAAAATAAATATTTGGAATAGTGATCTGAGACTTGATGTTTGCGGGTCAATATTAAGTAACCAGACCGTCAGAATCTGACCCAATTACACCCTTGAATCAGAAAAAATTTCATAAACATATCCATGTACTCAGAATCTCCGATCGAGATCCACTGACCGTTGAACTGAAACTGGTCCGCCACGCGTGATCTGAGAACCCTACTGGAACGAAAACTTAATAGTAATTAGATCCAGCGTTAGTGAGCTTAAGTCCGACCGCACACAGAAAAGGGGCCGTCAGAAGTCCTCCGTTGAGCTGAAACAGCTACACTTTGGCTATAACCCAAGTATACCTTGACCTTAAGTCTATTTTAGAGAGTTTTTAGGCTATATAAGGACCTTAAACCCTCTCCCATTTCAGCCATATGAATTTGGATTTGAGAAGAGAGAAAATAGAGGGAAAGTGTGGGAGAAGTGGGAGGATCTCCCTGCCATGCTCCCCTGCCGCTACACAAGCTGCACCGCCCTATTCTCATCACTTTCCCGGCGATTCCGGCGTCATTTCTAGGTAAGAAACCCTAACCCTAATCTTTTTTTTTGGGTTTAGACAGTTGTAGGTTATGAAATAGCTAGCCTATTTCATTCTATAGGTTGCCAAACTGCCGAATACGGAAGCTTAGCAAACCTATCGACTCCGTTACGATTCTACGATAAAAAGTGTGGACTTTAGGTGTATAGGTTATGGTTTTCAATGCTTTTAATGTCAGATAATGATAGATTCATGATCTGTATGCAATTGCACATGTACAAAGTGCGTTCTGTTTTCTGTTTCGATTAAAGATGTAGAATATGGAATGTTACATATTTTAGGTATTCGTAGAAAATACCGTATACGTATATATTTTGGAAATGTGTTTGACATGATTAATTGTTGTATGAATATATGATATATGGATAAAATACTTATTTGGCGAAAGGATTCGCCCTAATACATGTTATGCTAATATACACTATGTAGAAATAGTGTATTGTAGAAAGTACCGTATACGTATATATTTTGGAGATGTATTTGCAATGATTATTTGTTGTATGAATATATAACATGTGCGTAAAATACTTGCTCGGTGAAAGGTTCGCCCTAATACATGTTTTGTTAATATACACTATGTATGTTGGAATAGTGTATTCCAAGTATTTGTGAAAATGACTGAATGAGTATAGAATTCTCATTCGTGCTCGCCATGACTAATTGTCATGGATATATGATTGTTGTATTGGCGATACCCCTTTGACGAAAGAATTTGCCCTAAATCACATCACAGCCAATATACACTATATATGCTAAAATGTGTAGCCCAAGTGTTTGTGGAAATAACTAAAGGAACATGGAACTTGGATTCCTGCTTGCCATGACTATCCGTCATGGGTGTATGCGTGTTATGATTGGGGTAACTCCCTAGTGAAAGGATTTGGCCTAATACCTATGTGATCAACATATGTCATGTATGTTAATGTATGTAGTCTAAAGTGTTTGTTGAAAGGTCTGAATGAGTAGTAGTTAGCAAATTGTAATGTATAAGGGTGTTGAGATATGATTCTCAACTCTTTTAACTAAGTGTATGATTTCCTTGGATAGTTGTGTGATTAGGAATTGAATATGTACAAACTCATGCTTGTGTCGTGCTTCATAACATGCTTAACTGCTTTTATGATTTTGTCTATGTAATGCATATGTTTAAATTCATATTTATGTTGTATGATCTGTCATGAGTGATGGGGGAGTAGAGCAACGAATGCGTGCAACAGCCCTGGCAGCCCTAAACGGATAATATCAGACTTTGGTTGTATGATTTGAATCTTGATCCATTACTGCTTTAACTATCTGCAATTGAATGTGATTGGGGTTATGATTATAGTCCAGGCAATCGGTAACGGGATTGAATTCATGGTTGTGATTCATTTGCCATGTGAGATGTGTTTGGTGAACCCGAGTCGTACTTCGGTTGGCGATAGTGGTTGGCCACACGAAGTGCTTATGCGCTTCATATCGTTCAACTTGTTGTGCGCTCGAGCTAGTCAGGCTCGTTAAGTAACTCGATCTGTCTTATATATGTTCACCATGTTTGGACGCCTCTGCTTGAACCTAGGGTACCAAACTTACCAGTGAAATCCCTTTTAACCATGGTACCTCGATCCGCTAAGACTCATGAGCCAGGCATGGTGGTATGGGACACCGTGGTCGAGCTGTCGGCCTACGCTGGGGCCACGTGCCTCCCCGTAGTGACCAGTGAGCAACCAGACTCGTGAGCCGATTATGGTGGTATAGGACACTATATTCGTGCTGTCGGCCTACATTGATATGGTGATGGGGGAGTGGTGCAACCTTTGTGCGTAACAGCCCTGGCAGCCCTTTGTAGTGACCTCGAGCATACTCTGAATTTGCGGTGAGGCGATGAGTTTTGCCGCAGTGTAGAGAGTATGAACTAGGCCTGTTTCTGTATAGTGATGAATCGTTTAAGAGGTGATGGGGGAGTGATGTAACCTTTGTGCGTAACAGCCCTGACAGCCTTTGTAGTGACCTAAAAAACACACCATCGTCTGAGATTAACTAGGACTGACGACCCTAGAATGGATCATGTTTGGGAATGATACAAGGGAGGTACCTTAGTTTCCCAATCCTGCTGTTTGAAATGGACTAATAACAACTCGGTAATCATGCTCACCATGCATTGCATGTGCCTGAAAGATGTGGAGCACTGAGGGAAGAAAGCATGCTGTGAACGTGAGATGGTGTCGCACGAGGGAGGGTGTGGTGAGGGCATACATCATGTCATTCATACTTGCATTAATAAGAGTAGTTAGGAGTGTTTGATTGTACTGCTTTATCATTATTGCTTGACTTTATTGATAACATGTTAACCTATGCTTTATTGTTCCATTGAGTTAGCTACTCACTCCTACGTTACGGGACGGTGTTGTACACACCAACCAGATTTGTTGAGTTTCAGGTGATGGCGATGCTTATGAAGCAGAGCCGGACCTTTGCAAATGACTACGATGCCTACTTGTATTGGTTGTCTTCTGACGGCTTCCTGTGAGCCGTGTCCTGTTTGACGGGGCTTTCTAGGATATTGACTAGAGGACCTTACACATTTGGTATATTTTAGGATTGTACTTGTAATTATTTAACCTGGTAATATTATCACACTCTGGAGACTCATCATAGTTTATATATTTTATCTATCTATCATAGTCTTCCGCTTGCAAATTTAACTGTCTCTGGAGTATGATATGCTGTTTTGGCTTAATCTCACTCATGTTTACTATTCTAATACAGTCAACATTCAATCATCATTATCTATGTTGCATAAGTGATGTTCTGGAACTCGAGAGTTGAGTTGCTACTCGACCCTCGATTTTTCGGATGTTACACTTCGTCTCTTCCTTTCTCTTTCTCTTTTCTCACTTTCCCTCTCTCATGTGCTGGAAGTCCAGCAGCATCTCCAAACGATCGGCCTCAAGCTCGTCAGTGAGTCGGGCCAAGGAAGATGACCCGACTTTAATGGCAGCCTCACCACGGGGGCTATGTTCTTCAAACCGATGATGCTGGGGCATCTAGTTCTTCCACACGATGCTTGTGGAAGCGGAAAAACGAAGCTCTAGGTTGGTTTCGATGGTGGGTTCGCTGAATGGAGCTTGCGGTGGATTTTCTCCTACAGCCGCAAGAATGGCAAGAAACTCCAGCATTGTGAGATATTTTCTCATCTTAAACACACCCTAACCTATACTACAGCCGTTGGATGAAAAACCAATGGTCTTGATATTCTCTGTTGATCACAAATATTTGCAAAAGGCTGGTACAGCAAAACCAGCTGCGGTTTTGGTTTCTGGTTTGCTAAGGAAAACCCAATCTGCGTGGGAGGTTGTTGGACAGCCGAGATCATGTCAAACGAACGACTAGGATCAGAGATAAAGGAGTCACGCGGATCGCGACGGAATGCTTTCCATTTTCAGAAAGAATGGTTTTGAAGGGTCTGTTTGCACCATAAACTGTGTGCACATGCTTTCCCGTCTACACGTGAAGCCAACTAAGTTTTGGTAAGCTATACCAGCTGGACTGGATGGACGGTTTGGATTGTCTAGATGGACAGTGTGGGTGGGCCATAGATCAAGAAAATGGACGCCTGTCCATCGACCGCTGGAAAACAGAGGGGGAGAGGAATCTCTTCAATTTGAGAAAGTGCGGGTCAACCCGCTTTGACTGGCTTATCCGAACTGGTGCATGGCGAGTGCACACTCCCCCTATGTACTCGCACTCCAAGGTGGGGTCCACCATGACTTTTGTGACTGGTCCGCTCTGTCCATTCCATTTGCAGGGCCCTGCAATAGCCTTTTTCTGAAGACGGGGCAGATTCAAGGTCGAAGTGGGGCTTGCAACTTGATTCACATCCTTTAAGCGTCAACTATGATGATTCAATCGTCAGGTCAATTTCAGTTCGAGCACCAACGGTCTAAGGGTCCTAATGGATCATTTTTAAGACTTTCATCATTTATTGCTAACCAATCCTAATATTAATATAGGATTCATTACTTGTAAATTACTTGTAATTAAAATAATTAAAAACTCATACACATATAAAAATATAATTTCTAATATTAACATGCTACTGTTTACATGCTATTAATCACGTATTTATTAATATATAATTCCCAATATACAATATCCTATTACACATATGTATGGATTAAAAGTTGTATAATATCTCTATTAAAATCTCATTGTTAATTAATATACCATCTTATTAAAATATCTCATGATTTTTGTATAAAACATTTAATACTACGTTGATATTTATAATTCAATTATACATCGTAAAATTATTATCCATCATGCTTAGTTAATATAATATTATTTTCATAATACTTTATGTACATTAAATATATAGGTGCGGACTATTTTTCAATGGTCAAATTTAAACTAGGGTTTAGGGTTATATGGTAAGTGCTTACTTAGCTTGTATTTATGCTAAGCTTGGTTATACGATAACACTCGAGTACTGGAAAGTACGGGGTGTTACAGTGCACCACCGTCCACTTTGTCAACATTACAATTTGAAAGGAAATATGATTGGGAATTAATGTGGATAGGATTTGGAGTTGGACATGGAGTAGGTGTAGGGATGCTTTTTTGGACCCTAGCACTTTGGAGGAAGGGAATGAGAGAATTCTATATATTTATTGATTGAATGTTTTCCTTAATTTTTCCTTCCATGGTGTTTCCTAAATAGCAATGACGGTGAGATGATTGGAGCTAGGGAAAATATGTTTGTATAGTTTGTGTCTAAGAAAAAGAAGCTTTAGTTGTTTTCTCCTTTTTGTAATTTTATGTATTTTGCTTGGTCTATATGATATGTGTGGCAGTTGTTTCTTGTATTTGCACCTACCTGAATAGTTGTACACGACCATTTTCAAATCAATAAAATTACAGGTGGTGTGCTCCCACCTTTCTGCAAAAAAAAAAAAAAAAAAAAAAAAAGAGTCTAAGCTATCTCTTTGTTTTCAAATTTTGGCCCACCTCCGCAACAAGATAACTTAATCTATGACCTGGATGATCTAACTAATGTATCCTACCTAGCCTGTGGTCTTTTTTTCCAATGGTCTAGACAAATGTGGGCTAAGAAAATTAACATTCGGATGAAGAATAGTACAAATGTGGGCTAAGCAAACATTTAGACGAAGAAGAGTGGTGTTTTATGTATATTTTTATATTTTGTATTTTTGGATCATCATGCATACAGTTCTTTCACCTTCCCACATACATGTACTTAGGATGTACGAGTACTCACTTGTTAACATGTGGTGATTTTCGAGTTAGACTTTTGTGATTGTAAAAATAAGTGTGGAAATCATCAGCTGCTCTCAAGGCACCATAACATGCAGTTTTCTACTTGCAAGGGGACACTTGGCCAGTCTAATCAACAATATGGGTTGTGCATTACATCCAGGACATATTACTTAGGCTACCATGTTAAATTCCCACCAGTAAGATGATTCATACCATCTGAACAATAATTATTTAGTGGACAGTCAACATAATTTATGGGAAAGTACACCTATTCAGCAGTCAGCCATCCATTTGTTAGGCCCATAATCTATTGCTTACAGTGTTGCGCAACACGCCAACAACATAGTGAGCCTAGATCCAATCTCAGGCCTCACCCACAAACGATAAACAAGAAGAAATATAAACTAAAAATAGATCAAAGCAATCTAAACAAACCACGAGAACTAATATACATGGAAAAATCCCAAACTAGGGTAAAAAACTACGGATGCAAACTTCCACTATGAAGAACGAAGATTACAAGGCAATATACTAACCTCTCCCTTGGAGATATAGAGAAAACCCTTTTTCCACACCTTAAAATAGCTCCCCAATATTCACCTTAACCCTAGAATAGCCTTAGGGATCCCAATTTATAGTTTTGGCAACTTCCCTTTCCCATCCCAGTTACGAAAGGACTTGCGACACGAAATCCGCGAAACTCCTTTCCACATCCTAGTTGCGAAAGGACTTGCAACACGAAATCCGTGAAACTTCTTTCTGTATTCTAGTTGTGAAAGGACTTGCGACATGAAATCCGCGCAACCTCGACTGGTAGTGTGCGGCCCCAAATGTGGCTCCACTTCTCAACAATCTCCCACTTGGAGACAGATCACTATAAACATTTGTCTTCTTCATCCGGAGTGCACCACCTCCCCGTTTTCAAGCCTGAAGACCAATCAAAACTGAATAGAGCTTCAGCTTCTCCCTTATAACCGCCTTGGTCAGCATATCCGCAGGATTCTCACTTGTATGAATCTTCTCCAAAACAATCAATCCATCTTCCAGTAACGAACGTATGAAGTGATATCTGATGGCAATATGCTTGGTCCTTGAATGAAAGGCTGAATTCTTAGCCAAGTGTATTGCACTCTGACTGTCACTGTACAGCTTACAATCTGCTTGCTTCTTACCCAACTCTTCCATAAAACCTTGCATCCACACCATCTCCTTGCATGCTTCTGTAGCCGCAACATATTCTGCTTCTGTCGTACTGATAGATACTATATTTTGTAACTGAGAGACCCAACTGACTGCAGCACTTCTCAGAGTAAAGACATAACCTGTAGTGCTTCTTCTATTGTCGATATCTCCTACCAAATCTGAATCCACGTAGCCTTGTAGCTTGATTTCTGATCCACCATAATATAGCCCTACATCCTTAGTACCTACCAGGTATCTAAGAATCCACTTCACAGCTTCCCAATGTTCCTTCCTGGTATTATTCATGAACCTGCTAACAACTCCCATTGCTTGAGCAATACCTAGCCTCGTGCTCACCATAACATACATGAGACTCCCTATAGCTGACGTGTATGGGACTTTAGCCATGTAATCCCGTTCCTCCTGCGTCTTTGCCCCTTGCTCCTTAGATAGCTTGAAGTGGTTAGCTAATGGAGTGCTAACTGGCTTAGCACCTCCCATATTGAATCGATCAAATACCTTGGCTATGTACTCTGCCTGTGACAACACCAGTTTCTTGTTTTCCCTGTCACGCTATATCCTTATGCCTAGGATTTGTTTTGCAGCTCTTAAATCCTTCATGGAAAATTCTTTAGACAGTTGTCTTTTAAGATCTGAGATGTCCTTCATGCTTGAACCGGCCACAAGCATATCATCAACGTATAGAAGAAGGATGATGTACGACGTATCAAACTTCTTCAAATAATAACAATAGTCTGCATGACATTTCCTAAAACCATTTTCCGACATGAAACTGTCGAACTTCTTGTACCACTGCCTCGGGGCCTGCTTCAGGCCATATAAACTCTTCTTCAGTCCGCACACCTTGTTCTCCTTTCCTGGTGCCACGTATCCTATCGACTGATGCATATATATCTCTTCTTCAAGGTCCCCATGAAGAAAGACTGTCTTAACATCTAGCTGCTCTAGATGTAAGTCCTCTGTAGCCACTATACTTAAGATCATACAAATCGTAGACATTTTCACTACCGGTGAAAATATTTCAGAGAAATCGATACCTACCTTTTGTTGAAACCCTTTCAAAACCAATCTGGCCTTGTACCATTTTGAACCATCGTGCTCCTCCTTCACTCTGTAAACCCACTTGTTATGAAGAGCTTTCTTACCCTTTGGTAGAGTGACTAGCTCCCATGTACGATTATACTTAAGAGAGTCCATCTCCTCATCTATGGCCTACTCCCACTTAACCCGTGTATCTGACTATAATGCCTCTTTAAAACACTGTGGTTCACCATTATCTATCAGTAGTAGATAATATAAGGAGGGTGAGTATCGGATCGTGGGTCTCCTCTCCTGAGTAGACCTCTTCAATATTGGTGTCTGTAGCCCTGCCTCATAATGCTCATGTGCATGATCATCCTGTGGCGCTGTAACACCCGTATCCGGTAACTCTTCTAACTCTACAAATTCTCTCCTCAGCCTTATTTTCATGCACACTGTCCTTATGCATCACTTTTTCATTGAAGACTACATCCTTGCTTCTGATGATTTTTCTGTTTTCTGCATCCCAAAAATTGTAGCCAAAATCATGCTGCCCGTAGCCTATAAACGTGCACCTCTTGGACTTCGCATCCAGCTTGTTTCTGTGCTCTGCATCAATGTGAACGTATGAAGTGCAACCGAACACTCTGAGATGTGCTAGGTTCACTTCTTTCTCAGTCCACGTTTCTTCTGGTAGCCCACCATCCAATGGTGCTGAGGGACTTCTATTGATGAGATATGCGGTAGTATTTACTACATCCGCCCAAAAATTCTTGGACAACTCTGCATGTAACCTCATGCTCCTAGCGCACTCAAGGATGGTCCTGTTAATGCGCTCAGCCACACCATTCTGCTGTGGTGTCCCTGGAATCATTTTCTGATGTTTGATTCCATTTACTGCACAATACTCCTCAAACCTCTTATCACAATACTCTCCCCCATTATCAAATTTGAGACACTTTACTGTTTTACCTGTCTCATTTTCTACCATGACTTTTAACTTCTTAAATACATCAAATACATCAGATTTATGCTTTAAAAAATAGACCCACAGTTTTCTACTAGCATCATCAATAAAGGAAACAAAATAACGTAAGCCACCGAGAGATGATACCTGTGCTGGTCCCTACACATCAGTGTGTACAAGCTCCAACAGATGTGTCTTTGGAGCATGTCCCATCTTCTTGAAACTTACCCTCTTCTGCTTACCATACACGCAGTCCTCTCAGAATTCCAAGTCAATAGACTTCAGCCCTGGTAGCTTCCCTTTTGACAATAGCACTTTCATTCCCTTTTCACTCATATGTCCCAACCTCTGATGCCATAACTGCCCATTCACTCCAGTTGATGCGACTGCGAGTGAACAATACAATCCTGAAGTCACGTACAAAATACCTTCCTTCTTGCCTCGAGATATCACCAAGGCACCTTTTGTGATCTTCCAGGAATCACTGGTGAATGTTGTCACATAACCAGTATCGATCAACTGCCCCACTGAAATCAAGTTACGTTTCAAACTCGGTACATGTCTGACATCCTTCAATTTCAAAGTTGTTTCGTCTTTTTGACTTATCTGAACATCTCCCTTTCCAACAATATTGCACAGCTTATCATCACGCAGGTATACTCTCCCAAAGTCACCTGATACATAATTACGCAGAACTCCCTTACATGAAGTGGCATGAAACGAAGCACCTGAGTCTATAACCCAAGACTTATTCCTCGCATCAAGAGACAAGATTAACGCCTTTGTGTCACTCTCCTCAGATAGATTCACTGAATCCTTCTCACCTTGAGAGTTTCCTTCTTGTTTCTTAAGCGCCCTGCAATCACGTTTCATGTACCCCTTCTTACCATAATGCCAACACCCGTCTTTGTCTTTCGGTCCCTTGGACTTCTTCCTCGACTTAGAACACCCGTGTTTATTGCCTCCTTTGTTCAGCGATCTTCCTCTTCCTTCAACGTTTAGAGCATTCCCTGAATCTCCTGAAACTCCCGATGCCTTCCTTCTAGATTCTTTGCTGAGAATTAGACCGGCCACATCATCAAATTTCATCTTTGTCGACCCTAAAGAATTGCTCACAGCAATCACCAAACCATCCCAACTGTCTGGTAGACTGGATAAGATCAATAACGCTCTGACCTTATCCTTAAAAATAATGCCAACGGATTCCAACTGGCTCGTGACTGTATTGAACTCGTTTAGATGTTCAGCCATGCTCCCACCATCTGACATCTTCATGTTGAATAGTTGTTTCATAAGATGAACCTTGTTGGATGCTGAGGGCTTTTTATACGTGGTGGCTAGGGTTTCCATTAATTCTTTTGTAGTTTTCACCTTAGATATATTGAAGGCGACGCTCTTAAACAAAGAGAGTCAGATCGTTCCTAAAGCCTTCCTATCCAGTAAAAACTATTCATCATCTGTCATCTTTTTTGGTTTCTTCTCTTTTCCTTTTAGAGGAATGTAGAGGTCATTCTGATACAGATAATCCTCCATTTGTATCTTCCAGAAGGCAAAGTTTGAACCATCAAACTTCTCAATTCTAGTTTTTCCATCTTCCGCCATCGCTTCCAATAGAACTAAACCAATAGCTCTGATACCAGTTGTTGCGCAGCACGCCAACAACGCAGTGAAGCTAGATCCAATCTCAGGCCTCACCCACAAACGTAAACAAGAAGAAATATAAACTAGAAATAGATCAAAGCAATCCAAACAAACCACGAGACAAGATATACGTAGAAAAATCCCAAACTAGGGTAAAAAACCATGGATGCAAACTTCCACTATGAAGAACGAAGATTACAAGGCAATATACTAACCTTTCCCTTGGAGATATAGAGAAAACCCTTTTCCCACACCTTAGAATAGCTCCCCAATATTCACCTTAACCCTAGAATAGCCTTAGGGACCCCAATTTATAGTTTTGGCAACTTCCCTTTCGCATCCCAGTTGCAAAAGGACTTGCGACACGAAATCCGCAAAACTCCTTTCCACATCCTAGTTGCAAAAGGACTTGCGACACGAAATCTGCGAAACTTCTTTCTGTATCCCAGTTGTGAAAGGACTTGTGACACGAAATCCACGCAACCTCGACTGGTAGTAGGCGGCCCCAGATGTGGCTCAACTTCTCAACATACAGTTTTAAAGAATCAATTTTATCATAAAATCCTAACCACACATTCATGGTTTGGCAATAAATAAATATAAAAAGAAGCCCACACATGGATGGATTAGATCATCCAACTGATGTGATTTTCATATTGTAGCCCCTGAAATGTTTGCTAGAACTAGTAAACATCTAGTGCAATCGACTGGACCATGCAAGTGTCTTACTACGAGTCATTGATGAGAATAGAAAACTTATCTTTGATTGAAAATTGTGATTGTTGAATGCATCAAATGAGATTGTAAATGTAGATTGAAAGTATTAAAAAAAAAATAAAATAAAAAAATAAATAATAAATAATAAAAAAATTGTACACGTGAAAAGTATGTAATTAGATATTGGATGAAACCTTATTTAATAGCATATTTAGTTTGGCTCACTTAGTCTCACATGACATGGACCACTTAGAACTCTTAGGGGTTGTATGGATGCAAGCAAAGTTGTGCCCAACATGTGCAGTCTGGAGTAGACATCTTCTCTATGGTTTAAAACCTATTTATGCAGAAGAATATATAAAATAATAACAATAATAATAAGGACATCACACCCTTGACAGATTTGTACCAGAAAAAAAAAAAAAAAAAAAAAGTGGAAGAAGGGTAAGGATAAATTCTTGTGAAGAGGTAGAATAAACATGAGCAAGCTCATCCCAAGTTCAGTGCACTTGGAATAAAATGCTCCGTACATGCATCAATCTCGATTACGTGCATGTGTGACAGTATCAATCTCGATTACATGTGCCAGTTGTGTCAATTTGCAAATCTGTTGTATTTGAAGGTTCTTTACAATCAACAAAAAAAATAACTAATCCAGGTAGCATTATCTTGCTAGCCAATTCAAGGTGCTTTACAAACAGCTTTGCTTGCATCCAAACAGCCCTTTGTGTGTGCGTGTATTGATATGTTGCTTTGGGTAAGAATATAGAAAATAGGGAAGTTTCCTTCTTTCTTACTCTCTTTTCTCTTCTTCACTTTCAAATTACAATAATAAAGATAAGACTTCATGGTATTTAAACAACCAATCATCAAAACCTTATCACTCCTTTGACATATAGCAATCATCTTGCAAACCATACCACCCTCAAAGAATATCCTTTCTTCTTTTCTTCCTTAAAGTTTCACTATAAAAGAATAAAAGATAGATCTACAATTTCTATGTTCTTCTATTTCTCCAACTTTCTTGGATCTTTTACTTTCAAGATGTTTAACTCCCTTTTCTATTTTTTTTTTATTTTTTATTTTTATTTAAAGTCCATATTTAGAATTTCAAGATCATACATTTCTTCAAAACCTAAGATTTTCTTTACGTTTATTTTATCTTCTCACATTTTTCTTTACCTTCCATTTCCTTTTTCTATTTATAAATAATAATAAAAAACCCATAAATTTTTATTCCATCACTCTCTCCAAATTAATCCCCAACTTCACCTCGCTCTCCAAAATCGTCTACAACCCCGGTTCTCTTTTTTAAAACCATCTCCAAAGACCATCTCATTCACCAAAACTTATTCAAAATCATTCCATTGACTTGTATAATTGCTTCTCTCTTCATGGGCTCTCCTCTTCCTCAATTCATCCCTTCCTTCCCAATATGTCTTTAAGAACACTTCTCTAACTGATGCAAACTAAATTAAAAAATGATACCAACAAGGCTGTTAGAGGCAGGGAATGATGGGCCATATGGATATAACATCCATCGCTACCTATGACTACTAAGCATTCTTCAAATTAAAGAGAAATATTGGAAATCTACAATCCAGAATGTTCCAAATGGTTGGAAAATGATTACATGGCCTTTGCTTGCTTGTTATCTACTATTTCTCCAAAAAATTATGGCACATATTTTCTAGCTTAAACCGGCCCATGTAATTGGGATAACAATTCTTAAGATATTCTAGCAATAGTCAAAATCCCATGCAAATGCATGATCAACATTCAAAAGTATAAGCAAAAAACCTCATATATCAATGATTACTGTGGAAATCTCAAAGCAACATATGGTAATCATGCGATCATCAAGAATTATCTCTGTCATTCATTCACATACGAAGTCCACTACATGCTCTAATCACTTTTAAAGAACTATAAGATGATCTCCACAACTATTAAGACCAACATCACCACTACCCACATTCTCGGAGCTTCCAACCCTTATCCCTTGGGAGGAAGCCTCACTACCTCCCTCTCCTCTTGAGTCCATATCATATTATGAGGTTCAATGGACAACTCTTTAAATGGCTTGAGACAGGTCAAGGATTCACTTATAGACATTGTCTTTAACTAGCTTGAGACAGGTCAAGGATTCACTTATAGAGGTGGCTTTTAGGAAATCGTTGTGCCATTTTACCTACACTGAAGACTTATGTAGTTTTCGCAGGCCGCATGTAGATCCACGAATCACAGGAATGCTAGTTGCCTTCACTTTATAACTCTTTTTATATGGATGAATGTTCCACAAGGCCTTCACAACAATAACCACCTAGTCAATATGCCCTTATGTATTCTGTGAATATCGTGTATATGAGTTATTAGAATATTGTATATATGGGTTGTTATGTGTAAAATACCATGTATATAGAAGCTCTAAATAAGCTTCTTTGTATAGCCTTGTAATGTGGTTATTTAAACCCACCTATGGGTTGAAGAAATACAGAAAAACATTCTCCAGATTCTTAAGTTTACATGGTATCAGAGCGAGGTTTTTGAATCTACCACACGACCGGCGCTCCTCCATCGATTCCACCATCCCCCATCGAGATTTCGGCGTTCCTCCATTGATCCGACGCTCCTCCATCGATTCCGACGCTCCTTCATCAACTCCGGCAGGCCCCATCGAGATTCCAGCCACCCCCATCGATTTCCAATGGCCCCAATCGAGATTCCAGCGGCCCTTCATCGATTTCGGCGGTCCCCATCGAGATTCCAGCAGCCTCCATCTATTTCGGCGGCCCATACTTGCTGCACAACTGGCTGCACGATCGGCCACACCTCCAGATTCGGCGAACACCTATAGATCAGCCACACCTCCAGATCCAACGACACATCCAGATCCGGCCATACCTCCAGATCCGGCCAGACCTCTAGATTCGGCCCAATTCAACAAATATCTCCATTGATACCCACCTCGAGGTTTGTCCATTGCTCCACATCCGACCACACCTCTAGATCCACCTTTGTCTTCACATCTGACTTCATTGATATGAGATTTGTTGAACCCACCAAGTTGCTTATTCGTCAGATTCGGTCCATCAATGATAGCGGCTCAAACTCTACTCGTCAGATTTAGTTCTACTTGCCTAGAAATCAGTGGTACATTTCTTCTTTGGGGTTCTTTATTATGGCATCCATGAATTCCTCCGATAAGATCGAAACTATCCATGTTAGGTTGGATGAGAAATTTTTTTCCCTGTGGCAGTTTCAATTCAAGCATTTTTTAGTAGGAAAGAGCCTCTATGGCTATGTAGATGGTTCTACATGCAAACTAAAATATGAAAAGGAACTCCTATCTTGGGCCATAAATAATTCAAAGGTGGTCCCATGGATCCTTAACAGTGTTGAGAGCAACATTGCAATTAACCTTACGTCATTCGAGACTGCATCCGAAATATGGACTTACTTAAAAATGTGTTATCAACAATCAAATCATACTCCTTGTTATCAAGTAGAGTATGAGCTGTCAAAATTAGAATAAGGAGCTCTGAGTATACAAGATTTTTATTCTAAGCTTACCTCCCTTTGGCATGAGATTTATCTTATGGATCCAGTTATTCCCCCTGCAGCGTTCGAGATAGTAAAGATACTTCACGACACTACTAAATTGATGCAATTTCTGTATAAACTCCGTTCATAGTTTGAACCAACCCGAGCCGCTCTAATGAACCAACCTCAACTTCCATCTCTTGAGGCCGCTCTATTTAATTTGATGGCAGAAGAAACACGTTTGAAAACCCTTGCTTCCATGAGAGAGGTTGTTCCTGATGCCGCCTTCATTACTCACAATTTTTCCAAGAGAGTCACATGACATATCGAAAGTTAAATGTTTTAAGTGTAATGGATTTGGTCATGTGGCTGCTGATTGTCCTAATAAGAAAGCAAATATGAATTCCTCTGGACCAAGTACTTTGTTTTGTTGATACTGCAAATAAGAAAGATATGATATAGCCAATTGCCCAACTCGCCCTCCTCTACCTCCTCACTTCCAGTGACGTGGACATGCATTTCTGGCTTCCTCTGCTGCGAAGCCTGACTCAGATTCATCTATGGCCCCATCGGTGCAGCCTTATCTACTTTCCCTAGAACAAATTCAGCAAATGCGTCAAGCGATGGGTTCTTCAAGTTCGATAGGTAATATTGATCCTAGAAATCTTTGGTATATTGACTTAGGGGCATCTAATCATATGGCTAGGGATCTTTCTTGTTTAACTGATTGTGTTCCGTATAGTGGTGTAGGTTCCATCTGCACTGCGGATGGGAACCATTTACCTATCTCTCATATCGTGTCCTTGAAAGTCTCACCTTCCTCATCTCGCAATTTCTTCCTTTGCAAAGTGTTTTATGTTCCTAAATTATCTGTCAACTTAATTTCGGTTGCTCAACTAGTGGAGAATAACTGTTTGGTTTTGTTTTCTCAGTTTGGTTGTTTCATACAGGATCTGGAAATAAGGAAGCTGATTGAGAAGGGCCATAAGAGAGGACAGTTATTTCCTTTAGCGTTCGATCCCGGAGTTGTCTCATCACGTTATTTTTTCTTCCTTCTCATGATATTTCTTTTGCTAATAAATGTTGAAAACTTTGGCATAGTCTTAGAGGGGGGTGAATAGGACTATGTTAAATAAAAAAATAAATGTGGAATACAAAGATATACAAAGATAGATAGCACAAATAAAAGCAACTGAGTTCTAAGGACAACCTTACACCAAAAACCAAGGTTTATGGTAGGACAACCTGATTTCTAGAATATTTGTAAGTATCAAAAACTCAAATTTAAAAAGAGGCAAAGAAAATAAATTAAATTATTACAACATTCACCACAAGTGCATAAAAGGAAATTACAACATTCACCACACATACATCACCATACAACATTAACCAAACACCAGGAATTATAGTGATTCGTGGGTGTAAACCAATTGTTCAAGAACAACCACACAACTACTTCACTCCCAATATCCACACCCACGGGATATTGGCTTTCACTAAGAAATAAGGTTTTCCAAGGATCACCTTAAAACTTTCACAATTGTGTCTTTCAGATGGGCTTACACAATTACAAAAACCCCACAATGAGTTTTTCTTGGCTAAATCTCACAAACCAAAAATGCAGAAAATTGAAATACTTATCTGAAGATTTTGATGTATCCAGTAGAACCAATTTGATGTAAACATAGATATTCAATATCCAATCTCACAAAAGAAAGGGTTCTAAGTCTAAATGATTTTTAAATTAAATCAACATGGGGCTAGCTTGATTTGATTTTGATCTCAAAAGGGTAAATCACAATTCTCTTTTTAATAGAATAGAAATTGAATAAATAAGATCTCAAAATCAAATACAAAAAGCTATAAATAGAATCTAAAATGAATAAGGTAATAACTTCACAATTGCATGAACTTATCTCTCAGAGTGATGGCTTGATTAGGCTTGGAATTGATGAAAAACTCTTAGATTCATCCTCTATTTATAGGTTAAAATTTTGTTCCCTCGACTGGCCTAGGGGTCGGTTTGACTGGTCGAAACACCAACCAATTTTTAAAATTTCTGGCACGATAAGATAAACCCGTTACTCAATTGGTCGAGTGGCTTGCTCGACTGGTCGAGTGAGACTAGAAAAGCTTGCTGGCCTTTGAGTCGAGCATTGCACGACTGGTCGAGATTGTTCACTCGACTGGTCGAGCAGTATCCACGACTGGTCGAGCCACAACAAAAAAATCCCAAAAATTCTCAACAAATCTTAGACTGGTCGAGAAACTTCCTGGACTGGTCGAGCCAGTGCCTGGACTAGTCGAACAATGACTAGGACCAGTCGAAGATTGACCCAAATTCAATATGCAATAAATATGACCTAACCTATGGTCAATCTAGGGTCATTCATACCTTCATTGTGAGTTTGAAACATTGAAACATCGATCGCTTTCGATTACTTGAAGTACATGAAGCTTGTCCTTGAAGTCTTGAACTTGTGCTAGACTTAAGGTAGTGATCTTAAACTTTAGCTTGAGCTTCGAACTTTTGTTCTTGTACCTGAGCTTGTAGTCTTGAACTTTGTCAACGTTCTTCAACTTGAATATGTAGAAAAGTTCGACGATGATGTGGACAACTCAAAATGCATGAAGATGATCTTTTCAACTTATCAAAACATGATACAAATTCTAAATGGTTTGGCATAACAAAATTTGACAAATTTGGGTGCTGGATTTCCAATATAACATTTATAATCTCCCCCTTTGTCAAATTTGTGACAAAACCAACTAAAGAATTATGCATCAGAAATGCTACTACAACTCACTAAAACTCCCCCACAATCCAATATTCCCCCTCAATCCAAGCGAAGTGATTTATAGAGTATCTGTATTAATCAAATACATATCCAAATATATATATATATATATATATATATATATATATATATATATATATATATCCATATATATCTCCACAATCACACATCCCCAATGATCATCATATACATATACCATCAAGAATCATACCACATTTCTCCCCCTTTTTGTCACAATATGATAAAGGAAAGAAAATAGAAGAGAGGATGAAAAAATATAAGAGAAGAGGATGATTGAAGAGAGTGAATAACATAAACATGTCCATAGATTAGTATCAAAATATCATCATGAAGCATAATAACATGTTCAAAATATCATCATGAAGCATAAACCAAACATGTCCAAGTACTATTCAAGCACAAGTAAAGTTAAGAGTTATTATAAACCCAACATAAATAACAACTAGTCAGAACCAAAAGATGGAGTAGGAATAGATGGATCAATTTGATGTAATCCCCTGTTAATACGTCGAAGGTACTTACGCATATATTTGAATTAAGCCTCTTGGGATACATGTAAACCTTCCACCTTTTTCCGTAAGGTTCTCAACAGCTCATTAAAATCAGATGACTAATAATTACGATCAGCCTCATAATCAAATTCTAATTCATCAAAGATATTATCCATAGTCACATTATCAGGGGGCAGTGCTTCTTCCTCTCCAACTTCTTCAGTAGCTCCTCCAGCATCCCTATCAAATTGGCCTAGAGCCAACTTCAGATTCATCTTATTAATGTTGGAATTGTTAAAGGGAATATGGTAAATAGGAGCTTCTCCATTTAGCATGACCACAAGACAATGAGTAATAAGGGTGGTCATCAAGTAAGCAAAAGTTATATCGTTATGGCCTGGATGGAGACAAAATTTAGTTATCATATAAAAAATTAGAGATGGAAGAAACAATTGAGTACTAGAAATAACAGAGTGAAGAATGTGCACCATGAAAGAAGTTAATTTAGTCACGTTACCAGATCTTGGGTAAACATTCGAGATAAAGATATGATGAAGAACTCCGTACCTGGGTAACATATGATTGGATCGGAGTGCAATCTCGGAATTCCAATTCGAGTTCATGTCGCATAAATCTGTACTTAACATTCATTTTTCAGATTTAGTCAATCTTGCAACCAATGTAGATATTGTTATTCCTTCATCATTAACAGGAATATCCATCAAGTTAGAAATTAAGTGACAATCTGTTGGAAATGTACCTTCTCTTAACGTAATAATGAAGGTTAAATCTTCAATAGACACATCACTAATGCATGCATACATGGCCTGGGCAATGGACCGATATGCGGGTCCGCCCCAATTCAATATGTTAGCCCAACCTACAGCCATAATGAGGGGAATGATGTTAAAATGACTCAAATGGTTGGAATCAACAGTCCGCTCAACAATGTGAAAGGGCCAAGCTATATGCCCTAGAGGGGGGGTGAATAGGGCAATGCCAAATAAAACTTAAAACAGCGGAATAATAAAAGATATAAATAACAATGCTGAAATAATAACAATCTCAAAGCACATGAAATATGAGAATGATACTAAATCAGTTCTAAGGACAACCTTACACCAAAAACCAATGGCTTATGGTAGGACAACCTTATTTCTAGAACGATCTAGAAAACACAAATGATATGGAAAATAAATCAAGAATAACATAAAGAAATAAATCCTAAGTTATTACACCATTCAACCACACTTGCTTGAAATAAAAATTACAACATTCATCCACAAAAGCAATTCACAATACTGAAGAAATAAAAGAATAAAGAAATTAAGCACATCAACAACACAACGATATATAGTGGTTCGCCTGTGTGTTCACCAACTGTTAGCCAACAGCCACACAGAATGCTACTCCACTCCTAATATCCTCACACAGGGGATATTAGCATGCATTATCAAAATAGGTTTTCACAGGTTCACCCAAAAACCTTCACAATTGTGTCTTTTTTATCTCGGGCTTACACAATCTAAAAACCCCCACAATCTGAGTTTTCTGGCTCACCTCAGATAACCAAAACAATGAGATTTTTCTGGCAAATCTCAAACAAAACCAGAGAAAGTAAATTACAAAGTAAAATACCTGGATCTCCTTTTGAAGTAGCCCAGTAGAACCAATCGGAGTAGATGAATGATACGTCGTTCAATGTCCAATACTCACTTAAAGAATGGTTCTATGTCTAATTGATTTTAGATTAAATCAAGAAGAGCAAGGTCTATTTGATTTTGATCCCAGAACAAGGAATATCACAAGTTCCTCTTTTCTAAATAAGATTGGAATGTAGATCAAAATCACAATAGAATAATGCTATCAAAAGGAATATTAAATATGCACAATAGCTTAAAAAAATAATCACAACTTATCTAAGAGTATAGCCTTAATTCGCTTGAATTGAATGGAATGGAATGGAATAGAATGAATAAAACTCTGAAATTCGTGCATTATTTATAGCCTCAAAAATCCCATCTTCGACTGGTCTTAGGATCCCTAGGACTGGTCATAGCAACAAAGATTTTGAAAGATTTCTGCGGGATTAGATTAGCTGTTCTCACGACTGGTCTTAGGTAGCCTACGACCGGTCGTGGACCATCTACGACTGGTCGTGAGTCACCTACGACTGGTCGTAGGACTCGAGATAGGTCGCTGGAGTTTGAGTCGTAGGACTACGACCGGTCGAAGGATGAGCCGTAGGACTTCCCAAGACTGGTCGAAGCAAGTCCAAGACTGGTCGAAGGACAACCAGGAAAATCTGAAAATCTGTAACAACCTAGGACTGGTCCTGAGAAACCTAAGACTGGTCTTAAGATTTCTAGGACTGGTTTAGAACAGTCATAACAAGCATATTAAAATATTCGGATTATATATCCAGAATGACCTATCAAATAAACCAACCTAAGGTCAATCTAAGGTCAAACAAACCTTGAAGTGAGATGGACATTGAAGTCTTGAAGGTCTGTATTCTCAGATGATCTTGAAGTAGAGGCTTGAATCAAGTTGACGGCTTTCTAGAGCTTGGTACATTCTTGACTTGTCTTGATGAAGTCTTGAACTTGTTAGAAGCAAACTTGAAGTCTTCTATTCTTGTAGACTTCATCCATGACATGTCTTGCAAACATTCTTCATTTATGATCTTGTCTTGAAAACATTCTTCATTCATGATCTTGTCTTGAAGCAGTGTGTAGTCACAAACAAGAAACACAAGAAGTACAAGACATATAGGTTTTGGCACTACAAAATTTGACAACCAAAGGGATATGAAATCATAACACTAACACAATGACATTGCGGAGATGAATATCTCGCACATATTTCGGGTCCTCTTCGGGTGGTCGAAGAGTATGCACTAAAATCGGTGTGGAACAGGAAGAAGAAAGACCACGAGTGGTTCTCTTCTTATATCTACTTTTCCATTGCAAGAAACAAAAATAAAATGCAAGAAGGATTTAAGAGTTTCATACAAATCATATTTTTTGCTAGAAATGCAAAGAAACCACTAGAAATCTTGAAATAAACCTTAAAATCAAGCAAATAGAAGTGCAAAGAACCAAGATCCAAAAGGAAACTGGAAAAGACGCACTAACCAAGTTGCAATCGAAGATGGGTTCGACCGATCATGAAAGGGGTTGTCGGAGAAGATGAAGAGAGTGAAGAAAAAGTGGTTTTACTCATCTTAAAAACACCCTACACGCACTACTCGACTGGTCGTGTACATACTCGATTGGTCGTGCCATGACTGATCGAGTGTGTACTCGACTGGTCGTGTAGACAATTTTTATTAATTTTTGAAATCCAATAAATTTGCAAAAATAACAATATACAATATGATACATGAAGACACAATAATCTCAAATTACATTACACATACCAATATCCATCTTTAATTTAGCAAACATGTTTCTGTCAAGTGACTTTGTGATAATATCCACAAGTTAATTTTCAGTTTAAAAATAATGCAATGAAATAATTTTATCTTCCACTAATTCACGAATATAATGATATCTAATGTCAATATGCTTAGTTCGTGAATGTTGGATGAGATTTTTAGAGATGTTGATAGCGCTAGAGTTATCGCAATCAAGAACCATAGTATCTTACGCAAATCCATAGTCATTTAATATTCTTTTCATCTACACAAGCTGAGTGCATGCATTTCCGGCTGCAATATATTCAACCTTAGCTGTGGATAGAGAAACGAAACTTTATTTCTTGTTATGCCATGAAACTAAACAGTTTCTAACATCAAAACATCTGCCGCTGGTAGACTTTCAATCATCTATATTCATAGCCCAGTCAGCATCCGTATAACCAGCTAATTGAACATTAGTATCATATGGATACCACAGGCCATGATTGGCCAAACTTGAGACATATCTCATAATTAGCTTAACAGCAATCAGGTGAGATTCTTTAGGATCTAATTAATATCTAGCACAGATACCTACGCTGAATGCTATATCAGGTCGGCTAACAGTTAAATATAATAAGCTATCAATCATATTGCGATACAACCTAGGATCTACATTTTTACCTGTTACATCCTGAGAGAGCTTAAGAGTCATACTCATAAGAGTATTGAAGTTTTTGCCGCTCTCAAATCCAAACTTCTTCACCAAGTTTAGGCATACTTGGTTTGAGAAATAAAAATCCCATCTTCAAGTTGTTTCACTTGTAGGCCTAAACAGTAGTTTAGTTCTCCAACCATGCTCATTTCAAACTTAGACTTCATTAACTCTGCAAACTCAGTAGACAGGTTAGAACAAGTAGAGCCATGGATAATGTCACGCCCCAGACTCAGTAACCGGACTCACAAGGATTCCGATGACCGGTTCTGAACGCAACAGCCTCCATAGTACCCCATTCTCGGCTCCTGAGGCAAGTTCCGATCCTGGGATCCTACAAGGAGGATTTTTATAACAGTATAATCATTCCAATACGAGCATACCCAAGATCATAGCAAGAACATCTGAGAATAACGAAGGCACACATCGCAAAATCCACTATAAATTTGAACTTTAACAATCATCCATAAGGTCCAAAGGACATACATGAGATAAAAGGAAAAGAGAGAAAGGTCAGCAACACTGGAGTCCTCAAATGCTCAGCTCTACTCCGTGCTCTACTGCTGTGTCGCCTGCCTAGAGTATCCTGCACGCATCAATCGTGCATAAGCTTATAGAAGCTTAGAGGGTGGTGTAGGTGTGTGATAATGGTGCACAGAAGGGTAGTAGGAGATACAAGGAGAGAAGCATGGTCAATGAGGATATTACTAGCCTTACCCAGGCTTATCATGAATAAGATGCAATGAGTACTGGGTATCATGCCAAGGCAATGCATGAAGGGGCTTGTACAACCAATGCTAATGCAATGCAAGTAATGTCAGTACTCATATCCAAACCACAAGTCATGTACATTTCCAATCATAAGGAAATCACCGGGGTCTATTACACTTGAATGATCGCAGCTCTCTGACTCCCCGCACGGTCAAACGAGCGTAAGAGACCTCACTACCCGCCTGCGGACAGCCAATCACCAACAAGGCCTGAAGGTAGCGGACCCATTTACGAGCTGGTCAGACTCAGCCCAGCAATGCCTCCTCACATCAGGCATGTAAGGCCACACCCCTATCCAACTGACTACACGACAGTGGGAGACGCGGCCTAATGGTATAAGGCCCTCGTGCGCTCATATATTCCACCCGGTCACGGCGTTGGAGCAGATCCTTGGTACCATGGAAGTTTTGGGAATTTCACCCATGGGCATCCTATGCACCCGGTATGCTCAACTAATATTTCCGGTGTCCACAAATACAGCCATCCACGAATACCCCTGTGGAGGCAAGGCCCTGATGAAGTAAGGGCAGATATCCATAAGCTATGCAATGCCAGATGCATGAATCACACAATCACCCATGCATCAATCCCAAGCATCCATCTCTCAGGGAGATACCAACATGTCCTACATAATGACACAACCATGGCCAATCATACCTCAACCAATCATGCATATGATGCGTATGGGAGTGGGCCATGAAGATGAATAGGGGTGCTAATGAGGTGAAGATGAACTCTCTACCTAACCATGAAGGGTATAGGTACTTAACCAATTCCTCATAAGGAATACAATCCTCTAGTGGGGGCCCATATACCTGGGGTAGCCCATGAGACTAAGGAGAACAATGATATGGGCCTAAATAGATGAACGAGCCTAGCAAGGGTCTATGGTGGGCCTTTAACCACCCATAGAAGCCCATGGGCCTACCTTAGGGCCACCAATGTGGACATCCAACCACAATTGATCCCCAAGAGGTAGCCCATCTCTAATTGATTACGGATTAAGGCCCAAGGCCCACACAACATTAGAAATAAGAAATGGACAGCCATTACATACCACATACATTCATGTTGGGCTTCAGAAAGGCGGCCCAAGGCCTATCCAAAACATGGGTCCATGGGGAACACACATAGCCCAACCCATATATACCACTATGGGCCCACAGGGGAAAGGTTAGGGCCCAACATAAAGGCTACTAATCCCATATATTGTTGTGGCCTAGTGGGCAGCCCATTACTCAAATCACATGGGCAAATGTCATGTTCTTAGTCAAGTAAGTTGGGCCTACAACCCGGCCCAAGTATAAAGTTGATTTGGTGGGCAATCAAGGGCCCATATACTTGTGTAATCTGGCCCACTAATCCAACACAATAGTATGGTAAAAATGGCCCAAGAGTTCAATGGGCCTACTAGAAAGTTCCAGCCCAATTGGGCTCAAAGAGTTCAACAACTAGCCACATTCATGGACCCAATTAAATTCAACTGTGGTGGGCCTCAAAAGTGTATTTATTAGGCCCAACATTTAAGGAACTAAATGTATAAATTATTACCTCTAAGATTCTTCACAATGTGTTGGGCCCCACTCCTCAAAATTTCAGCCCAAAGGCCAAACATAATTATAACATGTTGCTGTCCTAAATTTGGGCACTCCATTGGAGTGGGCCCAGGGCCTCTAAAACTCTGAAAATTGAGGGCCAAGGTCCCTCATCATGCATACAATGAGAGAAAACCCAAAAAGGTGGCCCACCATCAGAGGAAATATTTTTGAATTATGGTTTTTTTATCAAGGCACATTGCTGGACTGCACAGCAGAAAAATCTGGTAGTCCAACTATTTTGGCCCATTCTTTTGGATACCTAAACAGGGTCAGTTGGGGCTGAAATTTTTCAGAATGATACTTCAATAGGTAGGACATACCCCCACAAAATTTCAGAATTTTTGAATATCCCTAAGTATTTTAATTAATTTAAACAAGACAGTCTGTCCAGAAAATCGGACAGACCTGGACATCCCAATGTGGTGGGCCAGTCCGGCCCTCGCCACGATGTGCACAGGGGTCCATTGGCCCTGAAAGTTGGTAGGTAGGTCCCACCATGGGTGGACCACAACTTCACAAAATTTTAGGATTTATGGACACCTAAAAATATTTTAGTTTATTTAAAGAAATCAATCTGTCCTGAAAATCGGACTGATCTGGACACCATATTGTAATGGGCCAATCCAGCCACCACCATGGTGTGTACAGGTTTCCATTGGCCCCAAAATTTTGTAGGTTGGTCCCACCATGAGTGGACCACCTTCCTGTAAATTCTCATAATTTTTAGACATCCAAAAATATTTTAATAATTTTTGAAATTCCAACCTGTCCAGGGTAGAATATTGCTGGAATAGTGCAGAAAATCCAGACTGTCCACCTCATTTGGACCACACCTTTGGGACCCCAATGAAAGTCAGATGGGGCTGAAATTTGGTATGGTTGTAGATGGGTCATAAGGATACAAGAATCACATATTATTTTGTTTCATTATTTCCACCAAAGACCCATAAATCAGGCCCCAAAGTGGCCCAAAAATCTGTCCAGGCAGATTTGGACAGCAATATGTAATAGAAATGATTAAAATATAAACATGGTTTTTCATGGGATTTAACCCTAGGAATTTGTGTAGTGGACCACCCCAGTGGGCCCCACAAATGTCCAGACCTTCCCCATCATCAAATACCCCTTGCATGTATCCCATTTAGATAGATTTTGGGGCCACATGTCTAAGGATGGACTGCTATAAGTGTCCAAGCTCCATGGTTGGTCTGGATTTTTGTTGGCCTACAAGGTGGGCCACACATGCAAGATCAGAATTCTATCATAAAGAAAAATAAAATAAAATAAAATAAATGAAGAATCGGCCACAAGAGGAGGGGCTCCGCCACATTGAGGCCCTCCCCTTCATCAATCACACCATACATTCCTTTTATTCATAGGTTACAACAAGATCCACCACATGCATGTTCTAGATTTAAGATCAATGGTTGGGATGACATCTCAACCATGATTCTAGGGTCTAGATGACCTATCATGCTAGGAAATCCAAGTAATCCTCCATGATGGGGGCCTATAGGGGGGAAACCCCATGCATGGACATGCATGCATCAAATAGGCCATTTGGCCACAACTAAGGGATGATGTAGGATCTCCACCATGGATTGGTGGGTCCTACACTTCCCACAAAAGAAATCTAAGTACATGAAAATAGAAATCCTAATTTCTAGGATTACACCCACCTTAGAATCTCCAAATTTGGACCTCCTAGCTCCTAGTGCACCAAGGGATCCATCTCAATGGGTGAGATTGGATTTAGATGGTTGGATTTGGAAGATTAAAGGGGAAATGGGGCTGGAGAAGAGAGGGAGATAGGAGAGAAGTTGCTGGAGAAGAAGAGAAGAGAGAGAGAGAAATGAGAGGGAAAGAGAGGGAAAATCTTTTAAAGGAAGTAATAATAACCTATGGTGACAATAACAATGTTGCTAGGGTAGGTTAGGTATGGGTAGTGTTTAGGGTGGGTAGTGTTTATTCCATGCAATAGTGTAGTGTGTGTGTGTGGTGTACATGGGAAATTGTGCCATGGAGGTGGTCCACATGCTTTTGTACAAAAGTGGGCCACATGATGAAATGCTCATAACTTTTGATCCATAGGTCGGATTGACGCACAAGACGCGTCGTTGGAACCGCAACGACGATACGAACGAGATGACATAGGTCTTGGGTCGATCCGAGTCGGGTCTACGTGACTGAACTCAAAGTGACCATAAACACAATTTGAAGGTCGCGGGTCGCCGAAATTCGACCGGTAGGACCGCGAGACCATGATGAACAAGATGCATACTCACACACATACATGTAAACATGAGAACTAGGGTCGGGTCTCACAATCCTCCCCACCAACAAAGAAATTTCGTCCTCGAAATTGACCAATCCAGGACAAAAGAAAAAATAAAACACCACCATCATATAACAATCATCTTACAAGAAAGGTAATACAAACAATCATATATCTATCAATCATCAAACAAATGGGGATAACGCTCTCTAATCTCGGCCTCGCGTTCCCAAGACACCTCGGTCTCCGAATGATGACCCCATTGCACCTTCACCAAGGGAATGACCTTGGTCCTGAGGACTTGCTCCTTCCGATCGAGAATACGAATAGGCTGCTCAATGTAGGAAGCATCCTCACGGACCTCAAGTGGCTGCCAATCAATCACGGGAATAGTGTCCAACCCACATTTTCGCAACATAGAAACATGGAATACATCGTGGATCGCGGACAACTCAGGAGGTAAGGCAAGCCTATAGGCCACAGCGCCTATGCGCTTGGTAATCTCAAAAGGTCCAATAAATCTTGGGGCGAGCTTGCCCTTCACACCAAAGCGTACCACACCCTTCATAGGCGAGACCTTGAGATATACCATGTCCCCGACTGCGAACTCGAGGGGTCGACGCCGACGATCAGCAAAGCTCTTCTGCCGGCTCTGAGCGGTGCGCATCCTTTGCCTGATAACATCAATAGCCTCGACGTCTTCTGCAGCACAAGCTCGGGACCTAAGAGACGACGCTCTCCAACCTCGGTCCAACAACTAGGAGATCTGCACGGTCTACCATAAAGTGCCTCAAAAGGAGCCATGCCGATAGTCGCCTGATAACTATTGTTGTACGCGAACTCTGCGAGGCGCATATGCTCATCCCAACTACCTGCAAAGTCGATCACACAAGCTCTAAGCATATCCTCAAGGATCTGGTTGACCCTTTCGGTTTGCCCATCCGTCTGCGGATGATAAGCGTGACGAGGCGCAAAGTGACCCCCAACGCCCGCTGCTGAAACTCCTCCAAAGCGAGACGTAAAATGAGTCTCGGTGCAAAACGATCGAAACTGGGACGCCGTGCAGTCTCACTATCTCCTCAATGAATATCCTCGCTAACCGGTCCATAGACCAGGAAGCACGCACAGGAATGAAATGAGCCGACTTTGTTAAACGATCGATGATAACCCAGATGGTATCATGACCGCGGCCGAGTCCTCGGCAACCCTGCAATAAAGTCCATCGATACGTGCTCCCACTTCCACTCTGGAACGCTCAACGGCTGCAAGGGACCAGGGGGTCTCTGATGGTCGGCCTTGACACGCTGGCATGTGTCACACTCGGCCACAAAACTTGCAATCTGACGCTTCATCCCCCTGCGCTGGAAATCGCCTCCTCATATCACGATACATCTTCGTGGAGCCCGGTGGATAGTAAGTCTCGATCGGTGTGCCTCGGTCATTAGATCACGACGCAACTCTGGCACATTCGGAACACACAATCGGCCTCTGAAGCGTAATCCACCATCGAACCAATCGCGCGGTCGACCGCTCCACGGATGCGGCCTCTACTCGATACTCACGAGTGACTCATCCGTCTGCTGAGCTTCGATCACCCTAGCCACCAAAGAGGGTTGAATCGATAAGCTCGAAAGCTGAACAATGGAAGACTGCAGACCGAACTCAAAGTCAAACTCTGAAACATCCTCGAGCATCTGCCACTGTCGAACCATCATATGTGCCACCAAGCCTCGTGGCTGACGGCTGAGCGCATCCGCCACCACGTTTGCCTTACCCGGGTGGTACTGAAGGTCAAAATCATAATCTTTCAAAACTCCATCCATCGCCTCCTGTCGCAAGTTCAACTCGGTGTGAAAATAGGTACTTCAAGCTCTTATGATCCGAGAAGAGCTCGAACCTGACCCCATATAGATAATGCCTCCACACCTTCAGTGCGAAGACAACTGCTGCAAGCTCCAAATCATGAGTGGGGTAGTTCACCTCATGGACCTTGAGCTGGCGCGAGGCATACGCCACTGGCTTCCCATGCTGCATCAGTACAGCACCCAAGCCAACTCTAGAGGCATCGGTGAAAACAACAAAACCCTCACTCCCATCAGGAAGAGTGAGAACAGGAGCGGACGTGAGGCGGTCCTTCAACTCCGCAAATGCCTCCTCACAAGCGTCACTCCAGACGAACTCGACACCCTTCCGCGTCAACCGGGTCAGCGGTGCTGCAATACGGGAGAAACCCTCGATAAACCGTCGATAATATCCCGCTAGACCAAGGAAGCTGCGAATCTCGGACGCGTTCGTGGGCTGCCCCACTGACGCATCAGCATCAACCTTCGAGGGGTCCACAGCGACACCCTCCTCGTCACTACGTGACCGAGGAACTTCATCTCCTCCTGCCAAAACTCGCGCTTCTCTAGCTTCGCATACAGCTGGTGGGCACGGAGGGTCTCAAGCACAATCCGCAGGTGCTCAGCATGGTCCTCTCGGGTTCTCGAATATACAAGAATATCATCAATGAATACCACCACGAACTGATCGAGGAACGGCCGAAAAACCTCGTTCATCAGCTGCATGAATACGGCGGGCGCGTTGGTCAGTCCGAATGACATGACCGAAACTCAAAGTGACCATAGCGTGTTCGGAAAGCCGTCTTCGAATGTCCTCCTCTCGTACCCGAATCGATGGTAACCTAACGCAAGTCTATCTTGGAAAAATATCGCACCACTGCAACCGATCAAACAGATCATCAATCTCGGGGAGCGGGTATCGATTCTTGATGGTGACTCTGTTGAGCTCACGATAATCTACACAGAGTCGCAACGAACCATCCTTCTTCTTCACAAACAATACGGGGCTCCCAAGGCGAATCACCGGACGAATAAAACCTAACTCCCGGAGCTCATCTAACTGCTCCTGCAGTTCCCTCAACTCTAACGGTGCCATCCGATAGGGGGCCTTCGAGATAGGTGCGACACCGGGTACTAAATCAATCTGGAACTCCACCTGCCGATGCGGCGGCAAACCCGGATATCTCCTGAAACACATCCGGGTACTCACAAACAACCGGCACTGCTCAATACTCTCGCCATAGAATCCTCAACGACCAAAGCCAATAAACTAGATAGCGCTCTCCTCCGGGCTCGACGACAACCGGAACACGGCAAGCACTGGATATGAAACGTGATCGTCCTCGCGGCACGGTCCAAGATGGCACGATACTCTGCAAGCCGGTCCATACCCGAGATCACATCAAATCCGCCATCGGCATCATGAATAGATCGGCGAGGAGGAACATCTCGCCCACTAACACCGGCAAGAAGGACAATGACGGGTTAGCACAATAGACTTCCCCATGGGAGTCGAAACGTCAAGGCCTCGAGATACGCTCTCTCGAGGCGAATACTGGGTCGATCGGCAAAATCGCTTTCTCGGCCACAAAAGAATGGGAAGCACCGAATCAAACAAAACATGAGCAACACAAGCGAAATAAGAAGAATACCCTCAACGACTCCACCGGTCGATGATCGCGGTCTGGCTCAGGCGCTGCGCGCGCAGATAAAAATGGCCCTCGAGTGGGTAGGGGAAGCAAGCCGGAAGACTGAGGGTCCTGACCGAGCCTGCTGGGCCGCTACACACACTGGACCCGGGATCGAACAACATACGGATATCCCCTCTGCTGGTCTTTGTGCCGTGGCCGTCATTGCTCGCTGCCGCTTCGCCGCTCGTCTCTCTTCTTCTTGTCGTCTCTCGTGAGGTGGTCTACTGGGCGCCTCTCGCTTTGTGGAGGAGCCCTAGGAGCAGCCGGTGGAAGCTGTGCTCTCTGCTGCTGAGGAGGAGGACGAGGAGGGGGCAACTGCGGTGGCCGCTGCTGCTGAATGGGGAGAGGACACTCACGCCTCCGATGTCCGGCCTGTCCACAACCGAAGCATACACCGGAAAAGGGATCAGAAGATGAAGCAGCTGGCGGTGCTGATGATGATGAAGAGGCTACTGACTGAACCGCAGGCTGCCGATACCCTGATCTGCTCCCCTCCGCCTCTGCTGACGATCTTTGCCTAGAAGCTGGCTGGTGCACTCCTCTTCCTCCGGCTCCACCGGAACTCTGCTCTCTCGATCTCTGGGTCATAGCCCAGTCCTCCTCATAAACTAGTGCCCGATGCACAACCTGGTCAAACGTCTCCAAGCAATGCCCCACCACACGACTGCGAAGGGCAGGACGCAAACCGGTCACAAAACGACGGGCCCTCATCTTCTCATCGCTGGTGAGATGAGAAGCGAATCTAGACAAGGCCAAGAAACGAGCCTCATACTGAGATACAGTCATATCGCCCTGCACTAGGGTCTCAAACTCGATCGCCCGTTGGATCTGAATATGCTCAGGGAAGAACTTCTGGTCGAAGCGGGTCACAAACTCCTCCCATGTCCAAACGAACTGAGCCCCGACCATCCTGGACACGGATGACCACCAGTGTCGGGCCTCACCCTGAAGAAGGTAGGTGGCAAGGGATACTCTGCGGCCGCAGGACACTGAATAGTGTCAAAATCCTCGCAACCTCGGTGCGCCAAGCCTCACCGCGGAAAGGGTCGGGATCACCACTAAACCTCGGGGGATCATCTTTGGCGGAACTCTCGGGCTATCGCACTAGCATGCGGTAAGTCGATCGCCTGCCAGGAAACCTCGGTGGTAGGCCGGTGACGGTCTGCAAAAGCATTAACAACCAGCATCACCGTTCTTGAAAATGCTCAACTCCTATAGGTACTGTCGAAAAAGTAGGGGTGGCACTCGCCTCAGGCGGAGGCACAGGTACGGCCGTCGGAGCAGGAGCCTCCGAAACCGGAACAGCAGACTGAGGAGGGGGAATAGGTGGGGGAACCGGAGCAACTGGAGCCTCTGTAACCTGAATCACAGGCTGAGGAGGGGGAATAGGTCGGGGAACTGGAGCAACTGGAGGTACGGGTGCTACGGGCTCAACTGGGGGAGCAGGCCGGATAGGGACCTCAGGAATCGGGTCCCCAACAACGGGAGCAGGATGTGCTCGAGTAGGATGGGTACCTCGGGCACCTCGTCCACGGGCACCACGACCACGGGTGCCACGACCACGAGCGCCACGTCCACGCGTCATCGTCTACAAAATAATGACGTCGCAAGGAATCAAGATAATTATAGGCTCAATACGGAGCGAAGAGAAGAATCTCGGGACACTACTTGTCCTATGTTCTTGGCAGACATGTGATGTTATCCTGAGTTATTCCAGAATTACTTGCTATGCTCTGATACCAACTCCTGTCACGCCCGGACTCGATGCTTAAGAACCTCGGACTCACAAGGATTCCGATGACCGGTTCGAACGCACAATGACCTCCATAGTACCCCATTCTCGGTTCTGAGGCGGGTTCCGATCCTCGGGATCCTACAAGGAGGATTTTTATAACAGTATAATCATTCCAATACGAGCATACCCAAGATCATAGCAAGAACATCTGAGAATAACGAAGGCACACATCGTAAAATCCACTATAAATTTGAACTTTAACAATCATCCATAAGGTCTAAAGGACATACATGAGATAAAAGGAAAAAAGAGAAAGGTCGAACACTGAGTCCTCAAATGCTCAGCTCTACTCCGTGCTCTACTGCTGTGTCGCCTGCCTAGAGTATCCTGCACGCATCAATCGTGCATAAGCTTATAGAAGCTTAGAGGGTGGTGTAGGTGTGTGATAATGGTGCACAGAAGGGTAGTAGGAGATACAAGGAGAGAAGCATGGTCAATGAGGATATCACTAGCCTTACCCAGGCTTATCATGAATAAGATGCAATGAGTACTGGGTGTCATGCCAAGGCAATGCATGAAGGGGCTTGTACAACCAATGCTAATGCAATGCAAGTAATGTCAGTACTCATATCCAAACCACAAGTCATGTACATTTCCAATCATAAGGAAATCACCGGGGTCTATTACACTGTTGAATGACCAATTGCCGCTTCTACGACCCCTCACATCAAACGAGCGTAAGAGACCTCACTACCCGCTGCGACACCAATCACCAACAAGGCACGAAGGTAGCGGACCCATTTACGAGCCGGTCGGGACTCACCCCAGCAATGCCTCCTCACATCGTGGCATGTAAGGCCACACCCTATCCAACCGACTACACGACAGTGGGAGACGCGGCCTAATGGTATAAGGCCCTCGTGCGCTCATATATTCCACCCGGTCACGGCGTTGGAGCAGATCCTTGGTACCATGGAAGTTTTGGGAATTTCACCCATGGGCATCCTATGCACCCGGTATGCTCAACTAATATTTCCGGTGTCCACAAATACAGCCATCCACGAATACCCACATGTGGAGGCAAGGCCCTGATGAAGTAAGGGCGGATATCCATAAGTTATGCAATGCCAGATGCATGAATCACACAATCACCCATGCATCAATCCCAAGCATCCATCTCTCAGGGAGATACCAACATGTCCTACATAATGACACAACCATGGCCAATCATACCTCAACCAATCATGCATATGATGCGTATGGGAGTGGGCCATGAAGATGAATAGGGGTGCTAATGAGGTGAAGATGAACTCTCTACCTAACCATGAAGGGTATAGGTACTTAACCAATTCCTCATAAGGAATACAATCCTCTAGTGGGGGCCCATATACATAGGGTAGCCCATGAGACTAAGGAGAATAATGATATGGGCCTAAATAGATGAACGAGCCTAGCAAGGGTCTATGGTGGGCCTTTAACCACCCATAGAAGCCCATGGGCCTACCTTAGGGCCACCAATGTGGACATCCAACCACAATTGATCCCCAAGAGGTAGCCCATCTCTAATTGATTACGGATTAAGGCCCAAGGCCCACACAACATTAGAAATAAGAAATGGACAGCCATTACATACCACATACATTCATGTTGGGCTTGAAAAGGCGGCCCAAGGCCTATCCAAAACATGGGTCCATGGGGAACACACATAGCCCAACCCATATATACCACTATGGGCCCACAGGGGAAAGGTTAGGGCCCAACATAAAGGCTACTAATCCCATATATTGTTGTGGCCTAGTGGGCAGCCCATTACTCAAATCACATGGGCAAATGTCATGTTCTTAGTCAAGTAAGTTGGGCCTACAACCCGGCCCAAGTATAAAGTTGATTTGGTGGGCAATCAAGGGCCCATATACTTGTGTAATCTGCCCACTAATCCAACACAATAGTATGGTAAAAATGGCCCAAGAGTTCAATGGGCCTACTAGAAAGTTCCAGCCCAATTGGGCTCAAAGAGTTCAACAACTAGCCACATTCATGGACCCAATTAAATTCAACTGTGGTGGGCCTCAAAAGTGTATTTATTAGGCCCAACATTTAAGGAACTAAATGTATAAATTATTACCTCTAAGATTCTTCACAATGTGTTGGGCCCCACTCCTCAAAATTTCAGCCCAAAGGCCAAACATAATTATAACATGTTGCTGTCCTAAATTTGGGCACTCCATTGGAGTGGGCCCAGGGCCTCTAAAACTCTGAAAATTGAGAGCCAAGGTCCCTCATCATGCATACAATGAGAGAAAACCCAAAAAGGTGGCCCACCATCAGAGGAAATATTTTTGAATTATGGTTTTTTTATCAAGGCACATTGGTGGACTGCACAGCAGAAAAATCTGGTAGTCCAACTATTTTGGCCCATTCTTTTGGATACCTAAACAGGGTCAGTTGGGGCTGAAATTTTTCAGAGTGATACTTCAATAGGTAGGACATACCCCCACAAAATTTCAGAATTTTTGAATATCCCTAAGTATTTTAATTAATTTAAACAAGACAGTCTGTCCAGAAAATCGGACAGACCTGGACATCCCAATGTGGTGGGCCAGTCCGGCCCTCGCCACGATGTGTACAGGGGTCGATTGGCCCTGAAAGTTGGTAGGTAGGTCCCACCATGGGTGGACCACAACTTCACAAAATTTTAGGATTTATGGACACCTAAAAATATTTTAGTTTATTTAAAGAAATCAATCTGTCCTGAAAATCGGACTGATCTGGACACCATATTGTAATGGGCCAATCCAGCCACCACCATGGTGTGTACAGGTTTCTATTGGCCCCAAAATTTTGTAGGTTGGTCCCACCATGAGTGGACCACCTTCCTGTAAATTCTCATAATTTTTAGACACCCAAAAATATTTTAATAATTTTTGAAATTCCAACCTGTCCAGGGTAGAATATTGCTGGAATAGTGCAGAAAATCCAGACTGTCCACCTCATTTGGACCACACCTTTGGGACCCCAATGAAAGTCAGATGGGGCTGAAATTTGGTATGGTTGTAGATGGGTCATAAGGATACAAGAATCACATATTATTTTGTTTCATTATTTCCACCAAAGACCCATAAATCAGGCCCCAAAGTGGCCCAAAAATCTGTCCAGGCAGATTTGGACAGCAATATGTAATAGAAATGATTAAAATATAAACATGGTTTTTCATGGGATTTAACCCTAGGAATTTGTGTAGTGGACCACCCCAGTGGGCCCCACAAATGTCCAGACCTTCCCCATCATCAAATACCCCTTGCATGTATCCCATTTAGATAGATTTTGGGGCCACATGTCTAAGGATGGACTGCTATAGGTGTCCAAGCTCCATGGTTGGTCTGGATTTTTGTTGGCCTACAAGGTGGGCCACACATGCAAGATCAGAATTCTATCATAAAGAAAAATAAAATAAAATAAAATAAATGAAGAATCGGCCACAAGAGGAGGGGCTCCGCCACATTGAGGCCCTCCCCTTCATCAATCACACCATACATTCCTTTTATTCATAGGTTACAACAAGATCCACCACATGCATGTTCTAGATTTAAGATCAATGGTTGGGATGACATCTCAACCATGATTCTAGGGTCTAGATGACCTATCATGCTAGGAAATCCAAGTAATCCTCCATGATGGGGGCCTATAGAGGGGAAACCCCATGCATGGACATGCATGCATCAAATAGGCCATTTGGCCACAACTAAGGGATGATGTAGGATCTCCACCATGGATTGGTGGGTCCTACACTTCCCACAAAAGAAATCTAAGTACATGAAAATAGAAATCCTAATTTCTAGGATTACACCCACCTTAGAATCTCCAAATTTGGACCTCCTAGCTCCTAGTGCACCAAGGGATCCATCTCAATGGGTGAGATTGGATTTAGATGGTTGGATTTGGAAGATTAAAGGGGAAATGGGGCTGGAGAAGAGAGGGAGATAGGAGAGAAGTTGCTGGAGAAGAAGAGAAGAGAGAGAGAGAAATGAGAGGGAAAGAGAGGGAAAATCTTTTTAAGGGAAGTAATAATAACCTATGGTGACAATAACAATGTTGCTAGGGTAGGTTAGGTATGGGTAGTGTTTAGGGTGGGTAGTGTTTATTCCATGTAATAGTGTAGTGTGTGTGTGTGGTGTACATGGAAAATTGTGCCATGGAGGTGGTCCACATGCTTTTGTACAAAAGTGGGCCACATGATGAAATGCTCATAACTTTTGATCCATAGGTCGGATTGACGCACAAGACGCGTCGTTGGAACCGCAACGACGATACGAACGAGATGACATAGGTCTTGGGTCGATCCGAGCCGGGTCTACGTGACTGAACTCAAAGTGACCATAAACACAATTTGAAGGTCGCGGGTCGCCGGAATTCGACCGGTAGGACCGCGAGACCATGATGAACAAGATGCATACTCACACACATACATGTAAACATGAGAACTAGGGTCGGGTCTCACAGATAATGTCATCAACATATATCTATACCATAAGTATGTGATCATTGTGTTTCTTTACAAATAGTGTCTTATCAACACTCCTCAATATAAAGTTATGACTTAGTAAAAACTTAATCAATTTCTCATACCATGCCCTGGAAGCTTGTTTTAAACCATAGAGTGCCTATCGATAAACATGATCTATGTATTTAGGGTCTTCGAAACCCTTAGGTTGTTCTACATATACTTTCTCATGTAAATCACCATTAAAGAAAGTACTCTTGACACCCATTTTATAGATTTTGAATTTTTTGAAACAAGCAATAGATATAAATAATCTGATAGATTCAAGACGAGCTACTAGGGCAAAGGTTTCATCATAATTGATGCCTTCTATCATTTCATTAACGTTTTGGGTTTTGGAGCAATGTTGGTTTTTATATGCTTGTAGTTGTTATACATTCTACCATTGAATTAGATTTCAGAAGCTCCTTGAGTAGATCGACAATTTTCTCAGCTAAGGGGTTATAATTATGATTTTTAAAATGGATATGGTTGTTTTTAGATTTAGTAGTCAGAAAAGTTTTAAGATCTTTAAAACCATTTTGATTAAGACTTTTCCCTTTTGAGTTGGGGGACTTCCCTTTAACAAACTTAGGAGGAGTAAACTTATATTTTAGAGGCGTATTCTTATCATAGCCCAGACCAGATCTATCTCCACATTTCCTTGATCTGGTTAGCAATTTTTCTAGTTTAGGATCACCCTGGGTATACCTCCAAGTATCCTTCAAACTCAAGAGAGAAGAGACTTCTAGTTTTAGTTTTTCATTTTCTGATTTTAGATTTTCAACTTGGGACGTTTTGAAATCTAAATCACATTTGGTCTTTTCAAAATAATTAGAAAGATGTGATTTTTTTAAAACTAGGTTTTCAAAATCTTCTTTTAAATTTAAAAACTTTTCTTTTTAAAGTTTAAGTTTTACAGCTATCTTACAACTTTCCCTGTATAGGGCATTATAAGCATCTTGTAAATCTTCATTGTTTTTAGGTACATTCCTCAGATTTTCATCATAAGTTGAATCACAACTCTTTGAGGAAGTGACTCTGGCAAGAGTCATTAAGGCCTTGACCTCATTAAAAGATTTAAGTTTAGAATCATCTAACTCAGTAGAAGCTTCAAAGCAAGACGATTCATCCCATGATGCCAACATGCCTTTTCTCTTTGGCTTGTCCCTTTTTAGACACTTATTTGCTAAATGCCCGTATTCATAGCAGTTGAAACATTGGTTGTCTTTAAGTGATTTCTAATTTTTAGATATACCCTTTTTCTTCTCAGAGGGTTTTTAAAAATTAACTCTCTTTTTGCTTTTGAAAATTTTATAAAACTTCTTGTCTAATAGTGCCATATCATGCTCTGAATTTTTGTAATCAGAATTACTAAAATTATTTTGAGAAATACATTTAGATGACTTAAGGGCTATGGACTTACCTTTAGGAGCCTTAAAATTTAACTTGTAGGTTTGTCAAGAACCAACAAGCTCTTCAACCCTCATATTATCCGTATCACGAAGTTCCTGAATGACAATGACTTTAGAATTGAACATTTCAGGCAATGAGCATAGTATCTGTGCACAAACTTTACTTTCTGGGATGGTATCTCCAAGACCCCACATTGAGTTGACTATGTCATTCAATTTAGTATAGAAGTCCATGAATGTTTCACTTTCTTCCATACGTATTTCCTCAAACCTAGTGGTGAGGATTTGATGTTTAGATTTCTTGACTATAGTCGTACCCTCATGTGTCATTTTTAAGATATCCCAGGCTTGCTTTATAGCATCACAAGATATAATTCTTTTAAATTCGTTTGGTGATAGTGCGCAAGCGATTGCATTTAAAGCTTTGGCATTGACACTACTCTCATTTATCTGAAGAGTGGGCCATGAATAATAAGGTATAACTTTAACAGATTTAGTTCCATCGGTGCCTAGAACTTCAGACGTGGGTGGGTTCCATCTAGTCACCATGGCTTGCCACGCACTCTTATCGATGGACCTCAAAAAAATCCTCATCCTAGCTTTCCAATAAGCATAATTGGAGCCATCAAAAGGTTGAGGCCTACTAATAGAGAAGCTATCAAAATTTGACATATTATAAGCTCGAGAACGGTTAGCTCAAGAAATGAATCCAAATAAAAAATGAGCTATTAGGCTTTGATACAACTTGAAAAGGCCGGGGGTGTTTGAATAGGACTATGCCAAATTTAAAAATAAATGCATAATACAAAGATATACAAAGATAGATAGCACAAATAAAAGTAACCTCAAATGCACAAGTCTTAAGAGGTTGATACAAATTGAGTTCTAAGGACAAACTTACACTAAAAACCATTGTTTATGTTAGGACAACCTGATTTCTAGTACGTTTGTAAGTATCAAAAACTCAAACTTAGAAAGAGGCAAAGGAAATAAACTTAATTATTACAACATTCACCACAAGTGCATAAAAGGAAATTACAACATTCACCACACACACATCACCATATAATATCGACCAAACATCAGGAATTATAGTGGTTCATGTGTATACACCAACTGTTCAAGAACAACCACACAACTACTCCACCCCCAATATCCACACCCACGAGATATTGGCTTTCACTAAGAAATAAGGTTTTTCAAGGATCACCTTAAAACCTTCACAATTGTGTCTTTCAAATGGGCTTACACAATTACAAAAACCTTACAATGAGTTTTTCCTAGCTAAATCTCACAAACCAAAAATGCAGAAAATTGAAATACTTATCTGAAGATTCCGATGTAGCCCGATAGAACTAATTCGATGTAGACTCAATGTCCAATCTCACAAATGAAAGGGTTCTAAGTCTAAATGATTTTTAAATTAAATCAACTTGGGGCTAGCTTGATTTGATTTTGATCTTAAAAGGGTAAATCACAATTCCCTTTTTAATAGAATAGAATTGAATAAATGAGATCTCAAAATCAAACAAAAAAGCTATAAATAAAATCTAAAATGAATAAGTAATAGCTTAACAATTGCAGGAACTTATCTCTCAGAGTGATGGCGTAGTTAGGCTTGGAATTGATGAAAAACTCTAAGATTCGTCCTTTATTTATACGTTAAAATTCTGTTCCCTCGACTGGCCTAAGGGTCGGTTCGACTAGTCGAAACACCAACCAATTTTTGAAATTTCTAGCGTGATAAGATAAACCCGTTACTCAACTAGTCGAGTGGCCTGGAGCAATGCACTCGACTAGTCGAGTGGGACCAGAAAAGTTTGTTGGACTTTGAGTCAACCACTACATGACTGGTCGAGACTGTTCACTCGAATGGTCGAGCAGTGTCCACGACTGGTTGTGCCACAACAACAAAATCACAAAAATTCTCAACAAATCTTGGACTGGTCGAGAAACTTCTTGGACTAGTCGAGCCAGTGCCTGGACTAGTCGAACAATGACTAGGACTAGTCGAAGAAAACCCTATAAAATTATACATTAACCCAAATTCAATATGCAATAAATATGACCCAATCTATGGTCAATCTAGGGTCATTCATACATTGATTGTCAGTTTGAAACATTGAAACATCGATCGATTTCGATTACTTGAAGTACATGAACCTTGTCCTTGAAGTCTTGAACTTGAGCTAGACTTAAGGTAGTGATCTTGAACTTTAGCTTGAGCTTCGAACTCCTGTTCTTGTACCTGAGAGTCTTGAACTTTGTCAACATTCTTCAACTTGAATATGTAGAAAAGTTTGATGATGACGTAGACAACTCAAAATGCATGAAGATGATCTTTCCAACTTATCAAAACACGAAACAAATTCTAAATGGTTTGACACAACAAAATTTGTCAAATCCGGGTGCTGGATTTCGAATATAGCACTTATAGTCTGTTCCTCCCCATCGATTAAATCTTTTTGCCTCTCATCATGCCTTGTTTTCTGGATTAGATTCTTTGGTTGTCCCTACTTCTTATTCTCAAGAACATACACAACCGTGTTGAGTAAAGGCCATGGATGATGAGATTCAGGCACTTGAGGAGAATGCTACTTGGACGCTGGTTCCATTACCTGAGGGGAAGCAAGTGATATGAAGCAAATGAGTATATACTGTGAAGTTAAAATCAAATGGGAGCTTAGATTAATACAAAGGTCGGCTCATGGCCCAAGGGCTATAAATAAGCGAGATTAATACAAAGCTCGGCTCATGGCCCAGGGGCTATAAATAAGCGAATGGAGTTGATTATAAAGAGACATTCGCTCCAATGGGAAAATTGAAAACGGTCCGTTCCTTGATTGATATAAGTACTTTTAAAGGTTGGCAACTCAGCCAACTCAATGTCAAGAATGCTTTCCTCCATAGAAATCTCAAAGAAAAAGTTTACTTGAAGCAACCTCTCGATTACAAATCCAAGGATCCACACTTAGTTTGCAAGCTATCTAAAGCTTTATATGGACTCGAACAAGTACCAAGAGCATGATTTGAAAAATTCTATGGGGTGTTAACCACGGCGGGCTATTCTCAAAAGACAATATGACTCCTCACTGTTTATTCTAGTCTGATTCAGGTCTAGTTGCTTTATTGGTCTATGTTGATGATATTCTCATCATAGGAAGTGATGCTCAAGGAATTGCCGATCTCAAATCATTACTTCACTCCTCATTTTATATGAACGATATGGGGTTGTTAACATATTTTTTGAGTCATGAAATTTCTCGTAATACTCAAGGATATCTCTTGAGTCAACGGAAGTATACCTGTGATTTGATTAAGCTAGCGAACCTTACAGGTAACAAGACCCATGAGACTCCTCTGGAATTGAATGTCAAGTATGGGAAAGATGATGGAGACCTTCTCTCGGATGTTACATCTTATAGGCAGCTAGTGGGGAGATTAGTTTATCTCACTATGTCTTGTCCCGATATCTCATATGCAGTTCATGTTGTTAGCTAGTTTGTTGAGGCTCCTTGCACATTGCATATGACAGCATTTCATCGCATTATTCGATACCTTAGAGGTACCCTCAACTAGGCGCTTCTTTTTCCATCGTCGCATGATCTACAATTATCTACTTACTCTAATGCAGATTGGGCAGGATGTTCCATTTCACGACGGTTCACCACTACTTATTGTGTTTTCTTGGGACAATCATTAGTTAGCTGGAAGTGTAAAAAATAAATCACAATATTTAGATCTAACATAGAGCCAAATCCTGTGCAATGACAGATGTATGTAGTGAAATTACTTAGTTCCGAAGATTATCAACAGAACTTGTGATCCATTTGTCTGCGGCGACTCCATTATATGCTGATAATCTTAGTACGATTTAGTTGGCTTCGAATCCAGTATTTCACGAGTGCACTAAACACGTCGAAGTTAACTGCCACTTTATGAGAGAAAAATACACAGTTGGAATCATTTATCTTCCTCATGTGACTTCAGAGCTGCAACTTGCTGATTTATTTACCAAAACTATGACATTATCTCGTTATAGGTTTCTTCGTGGCAAACTGATGTTGGTTCATTATCCCACATTAGTTTGGGGGGATGTAAATATCATATAACACCCTATACTTTTCAGTACTCGAGTGTTACTAGGAAGATCAAATAATTCATTTTAAATGGGATATAATTGTTTATAAATGGGATGTAAAAATATGTATGTTACTTAAATTATTTAAATTAAGTATATTATTTAAACTATATATGGAACAAATTGTAGACGAACAAATTATTATATAATCGATATATATTAATTAACATTTACATTTTATAACTCTATGCTAATGTATTATACTATATATAAAGTATATATCTCTTAATATTAATTTTGCTATACTAATATAAGTATATATAATCACAAAATTACACTACAAATATTAATGATTGTAAATAAATACTTATCTATTACTATTAATGTATTATACTAAAAAAAATATAAAAATACATTTTTATTATATAATCTAAGACATTATTTACTAATATGAATATATAAGAATATTACATAAATTAATTATAGTACACTTTGAATAATTAATGTTTGTATATATGAGAAAGAAAAAATATACATGTATACATATACATATAGTATTTCAAAGTAAATAAATAATCATTAATATAAAATATAAATGTAATACAAGTTTTATATGTTATAAGCGTATAATATTTTGGAACTAATGGACGGGCCAGATTTCACCTAAGAATACCATGGGCTGCACAAACTGCCAATCGAACACAAATATGGTATGTATGGCCCACCTAAGCCATGGATCTACCCCATTCTTTGGGCTGGACCCTAATGAGAGCCACCTAAATAAATGAACAGAGAGGATCGATCCAGATCCTCACTGCGGGCCCCACATTTGAGCCGGGTACACAGCTTGTGTACTCCCGCGATGCACTGATATTAGTGTTGGGTCAAATCGGGTTTGACCCGAAATAACAAAACATAGCAGAGCTCTTCCCGCCCACACTGTTCGAAAACAACTATCATCGTGCGTACGTCGGTGGCCCACCATCAAGACCCAAAGGTTTGATCTGAACCATCCATATTGTAGAGTACACGAAGGGGACTGTCTCTGTAAAATTCCAGTCGTTGGATTGCATACGTGTGCACACAAAATCAGCCGTAGATTAGGCTAGCAAACACACTCGTTTCCAAAATGGGAAATCTCCATTTTTTTTTTGCTTTCCATGCTGGCAATCCACGTGAAAGCTTATCCTAAAATCTTAGCCATCCAGTTGAGTGAATCTCAGCCCTCTCTTATAGGGTTCTCTCAACTATAGCATGAGTTTTTAACTCCTGCCGCTGTTGAAACTAAAACGTTTTAGTGGCGTTAAACGCCATCCATTCAGTCATCAGAGGAGAAATCGTCCTAACGCCGCTGATCACAAGCACAACCATCCAATTGCAATCTACCATTGGCATGGAAGTCATCTTCCCCGTCCGTTTGATGAACCCACCACCTGTATGTGGACCCCATTTGATGATCTAGGACGTCCGTCAGGTGGACCATTATACCAGAAAACCATTCGTATAAGCGCCGTATAACTAAGCACAAAGGATTCCAGTCAATCAGAAATTCTCGGGGCATTTAGTTGGGGCGAAAACTCAAACAATAGCTAATCTCGGATTAGCATTCTAACTTCAACAGATTCCTAGCGTGGCTTATAAAACCCACTCTTTTTAGGGAAACTATTCCAAAAAAGGGAAAGAAATAGAAAGAAAGAAAAGAAAAGGGAGAGAAAATGAGAGAAAGAGAGAGACTGCTCACTGCTCGCTGCCGAGTTGGAGCTCGAGTCAAGCCTGCAGAGGTTGGGTCAGGACCACTCCTAGTCTAGTCCAGGGTTACTGGACGATACAAAAAAAGGGAGAGAAGGAAAAAGAAAGAAGGAAAGGATGAGGAAGAAAGAGAGAGGGAGAAACAGGGGAAGAAAGGGCAGAGCGAGGAGGAGGTACTGGCGAGTCGAACTGACCCACTAACTTCTCTTAGTTGGGTATTCGGTAAGGGCGAAAGCCTTGGTTGTTGCTGGGTGCTTCAACAGAGCAAAGGGAGGAAGAAAGGAAGGAGAAGAAGGGAAGAAAAGAGAGGAGAGAGAGTGGGTCTAGTGGGCCACCTCGATTAAAGCTCGCGAAGCCCTAGTGAGTTGATCCAGGTAGAGGCTGTCTTCGTTGAGAAGGATAAACCACTTCAAGCCGGTCCTGATCCAAGTTGACTCGGATTGTTGGTAAGCAAGCCCTACTCCATCTAGAATGTTCATTGGAACTAATTAGTGGCTGCCTTAGGATTTGAGATTTCACAGTTTCTTAGAATTAAATCTACACCTTAGTTTGTCTAGTTGTACCAATTGGGATCCCACTTGTGTGCACATTGGGAAACTTTAATCATTTGGGCACTTTCGAATCTATTCTATCCTAACTATTCACATGTGATATTTTAGGTTAATCGAGTATTCCAAGCCCTTTATGGTCTCGAACCAAACAAGAGGTAGACCCACACTCTAAGGTGAGGACTCAGCCTTTGAGCTTCCCACTTAAATTCACTAACCTGGACATGAACGATGCTTTAATTCTATGTAGTTAGTAACTCTAAATTATTTAGTTTACTTGTTCCATTACATGAATATGCTAATATTAGTGCATGATTGGCTCATATGAATGTTGTGTCTCTTTAATGCTAATAACATGAATGATTCGGTTGCCACATGCTGTAGAGTTTGCTAATTAATCAAATGTTGTTGTTTGTGATTATCCTATGGATTGGATATAACATGTTAAAGACTTACCATCTTGCGGGCCCTATTTGACTTATACGGGCTTCATCACACACCTACCTTATATAGCGTGGACCACACTTTGTCTCACATGGATTGGACTGCATAATTACTCCATACGGCTTAAACCGTTAATTTTCCCTTGGTGGCCTTGATGGAACATTGGCGCCCTTTGTGGCTAGTTGTTTGTCTCTTCATCTTGCAGTGTTCAATCATATGGTGATTTTCGGGTGGAGCGGGTGTTCGCTTAGCGATTTCCTAGCCATCTTGCGGTGTTCACATACAATTTTGCATGTTGGGTTGCTAGCCACCTTGCGGTGTTCAATTGTACTGTGAATTCTGGGTGGAGCTAGTGTTCGCTTAGTGATTTCCTATCCATTTTTCCTGATGGAGCGAGTCTTCGTTTAGCGATTTCCTAGCCATCTTATGGTGTTCACGTACGATATGATTTCCAAGTGAAGCAAACAGTTGAAGCTTGTTTTCTAGTCATTTTATGAAGGTCGTAAGATTGACTGTTTGACTATTTAGATATGTCTCTTTGCACTATGGTTTTCATTATATTCCCTTAATGTTGAAATTGTGTTAACTAGCTTAATTTTGAATGCATGATCATGATTCTTGAACTGCATTGTTTAAAATGCTCTTCTCATATATTGCGATTTATGTTGGATTATGAATAAGTGAGTAATCTTAGAGGGTGCTCCTCATTGCGATAGCCATTGATGCTATCAAATCATAACTGTTGATGCAGGTGTAGGGCGAGCCGATGTTATTCACTAGATTGCTAGAGCTGATCGGGTAGCTGAGGAGCTAGACGGGGTCCCTTCAGCCCATATTGAGCTTCACCACTAGTTGATAGATTCCTACTTGTGTTTAATGAACTTGGTTATTTATGATTGTATAAGTCTTGTATGGGCACTACATTTGAAGTTTTATAATAATCAGAATGTTTTTATTCAATGTATGGTTTACTTTAGCTTCATTATTGTTAACTCTGATTAATGACAAGCGGTTCAAATTTACACTAGATTTTATAGGCTAATACTTGTGTTTTTGGGAAACGAGCTATATACTCGGGTCCTGAAAACACGGGGCATTACATATCATGTATATGAGTTATTAAAATATTGTATATATGGGTTGTTAGGTGTAAAATACCATGTATAGAGAAGCTGTAAATAAGCTTCCTTGTATAGCCTTGTAATGTGGTTATTTAAACCCACCTTTAGGTCGAAGAAATACAGAAAAACATTCTCTAGATTCTTGAGTTTACATATTCCTTCAAACAAATTCTCTAAATCATTATGGCTCCCAAATTTTTATTGGTAATCCATCATATGTCTACTTTTTTCCTTACACTCTACCCATCTCTTATCAAACTTCTTTCAACCCCACTGTGCCAAACTACTTCTAATTCCTCTTCATCTTTCAACCCCACCATGCCAAACTTCAGCAAACTGATGTAGAGTGGGTTGCGGATAGTTTCATGGCCAAGATGGATCAGAAAAGGTCCGGTTGATGACAGAAGTGATCCGAACTGTCAGACCTTAAATCAGGCGTATCTCACAATCTGAAATGAGTTATCAGAAGTAAAATATATGATTTCGGGATAGAACGAGCTACTTTAGGCACCCAACCCACTACAACAAGTAGCGTAAGTCGGATTTACAAAATACCATCAGATCGATGGTCATTTCCCTATTTTAATTTTGTTTTTGCTGTAAATAGTTGGTTTTAGTTTGATTATAACTCTTCATCTGTTGGGCTTTAGGAGTTACGCCTAACGTGAAAAGTTCTTAGAAAAATTAGGAGAATAGCTTGGTGAAGCCAAATAGGACACTTACTATTTTTGGCCTAAAATCTTGCGCACTAGTGGAAATCACGATCGTCTATAAATAATAAGTTTACTATTTATAGTAAGTTGCGAATTCTAGGAGTTTTAGTTGTAGTTTGATTATGAAATCTCTCCCATTGCTTAGTATCCTTTTTACAGGGTTGTGAACTCATTTATTTCATTCATCAATCAAATTATGAATTTATTTCTATTTTTCTTGCTTTCTTTCCTTGTGGATTTGAGAAGTCTCTCTAAAGAGTCCAAAGAAGCTCCGTGGATTTGGAGTAGTTATCCTTGAGGAAGACGGTGATCAACCTCATCACGCTCATCCTTGCATCACAAACCCAAACCTCAATTTGAAACTAGATGGATATATAACTCGGGCCTAAGGATTGGTGATGGCATTGCATTACCTATTACTCGCATGGTCATCGTCAACACCATTTTTTTCACATGTTTTATTTCAAATGTTTTACTCACATATTTTCAAAAGAAAATTTATTCAAGATTGACAAATTTCCAATGCTTTCAAATATAGTCTTTTTTTTTTCCTACACTCATTGTAAAAGCCCAGAAGGACATGCATGAAGGCGTTACTAAAATATTGATGACTTACGATCTAACTAAAGGTATAGCCCTTAATGGAGTTAAATAGGGGAACGATATTCATATAGCTAACCCCAGGTAGCTGGAATAAAGCTTAGATAATGATAATGATGCCGACACTCCTTGTTTGTGAAGGATCTCTACACTCAGAAAAACCTCACTAAAGGAGTGCTAAGTGGCAACCTATATTTTCTAAGCAATGAAGTATGCCACATTATCACAAGTAAAATCTCTGTTCTTTTCTTCTTCTTTTTCTTCTTTTGTATAGTAAATTAAGCCATATTAGTTATGGCACTTTGACGCAACCATCCAACAAGCAGCTCATCTCTTGTAACAATGTTCCAAGATAATGACATGTCCTAATTTACAAGTTAGGAAAGTGCATATGGCTTCCCCTTCCTTTGTCAAATAAATATTGCACTTCTTATTTTCTAAAATTCATGGACTGTGATTTGTGGACCAGCTACCTTCTATTTCTACCAAGTTCATGATGATGTGGGATACATATGGGATGCCCCATCACCTTGAAGCCTCCCAAGTTCTAAGATATTAATCCATCAAACATAGAAATCATGCCACCACTCGTAGGCTTTCAACTCTCCAAAACTAAGAAGTTTCTGGTGCACCATACATTTATAGTGGGAGCTTAATATTGAAGGCTGGAGATTACCGAATAATGGACCTACATGAGATCACACTACAAGAAAACTGGCCTTTACCGGCGGGCAAAACCGCCGCCAAAGGCCTAGAAAACCGCCGGCAAATCCTTTGCCCGCGGTCAGCTAACAAATTTAGAAAGGCTTTACCGTGGTGGCCGAACCTTTACGACAGCTGTATGCTGTGTACTACATTGTCAAAAGTTATGGATAAAATTCGTAGCTAAAGATGAGTAGCCCACAGTACGACCGTAGCCATTAGTACCATAGCTCATTAAAACATTGCTACGGATTAAATCCATAGCTATAGAGGTCATGACCACTGACATTCAGTAGCCATAGAGGAAATCTTTCTTATCAAAAAGTTTAAAATTAAAAAAAAAAAAAAGAAGAAGAAGAAAAGAATAGGTGACCCACACGTATCCTAGTTTTTTTTTTTTTTTTTTTTTTTTTTTTTTTACACCAATCTAAACTGCTAACATACCTTGGTTAATGTCAATGATCTCCTTGTTGCCAATGATTGCCATTGTTTCCAAGGGACTAGTTTCTTCTATCGATCTTTGGTGAGTTGTGTAGCAGTAAAAGGCATCAGCACCAGTTAGCGGTTAAAATTAACTCACACTCCAAATCACCATTCATTATGTTCTGAGTGGCTGTGACATGTAAAACACAGATCCATCTTGAATTTACCTTGACATAATATAATAATGGTAAAGAAGAGGAAGTGTGCTAGTGTCACCTGTTTGAAGATAAAGCAGGGAATTTGTAATACAATTAGAAACACTACATACACACACAAAAACAAAAAAGAAAAGATTCAAGTTCTAAGTCAGAAAATAGACAAATATATATATATATATATATATATATATATATATATATATATATATATAAAACTTTTTTCTAGAGTAATACTATGACCATTGATTTTGGAGAAGTGGGGTCCATGTAGATAATCTAAACTACTGATCTAATGGACTAATAGTGGATGGGACCGGACTAAACTCACTTTTTGCTATTCTAGGGGAAAATAAACTAGGTAACCTTTTCTGGTGATGATGATAAATTTTAGAAACACATGGCATATGAATTTCAAAAACTGGCCTTTTCAAGGCTGCATCTAAGTCTGGCTCCTCTTTGTAATTGAAAGCTTTTAATATACGGCTGTGCATAAAACTTTTAATTACATAGTCATGATAAGCATTGGGCACATGAAGTCCAAATTCCCACTAGTCACTACCGCAAGAGATATCTATACATTTAGATCAATCTAACAAACAAAAATAAAATAAAATAAATTAAAATAAGTACAATAATTAGAAAAGTGATACCTTTAACAGATCAAGAGTTAGCATTTTGTCCAGTAACTCCTAAGTATGGGTGTCAACACTATTGAGAAAAGAGAATACAAATTAAACCCTGCAACAAGAGGACTAATGAGGGAAACAGATAACTTTAATACCAAAACTTATCGTTTGAACAGAGTCTACTAATCTAGAACTACTTACTCTTTAAAAACCTCCTTAACACGTCTCTCCATTGGACTTTGTGGCTTGTAGTCATCATACTTGGGCAATTTGGAAACCCCAGGCCAGTTGTCTTCATCAGCAGAGCCACACAACAAATAAATTTTATGCAATTGATCTGCCTGCAGCAAGCAAAAATAGGAGAACAAGCATCAACCTTCTCTACTGGGATCATCATTTCTAGCTAGCAAGTCTATCATCTAAATTTGTTGAGGAAACAAAGGAACAGAAAAGTACAACTATTTCCAGCTTTAAAAGAAATTGGTCTGCTGATTCATACTATGCATCAGTCCTATACAAAAATCGGCTGAGTTTTGCATTGACTTGACCAATCCACCGAGCTATGAAAACTCAGCCGAGTCAATATTTGTCTTATAAAAATATTTACACCAAAATTTGATTGTCCATTCAATAGAATGCCTTATATAAGTAACATGTACATCATTAGTACTTTGCAAAATCTCTGTAATGTACAAGATTACCATAAATTTAGTCAAGTCCATGACTTAGGCCCATGAGGATGAATTTCTTGTGACAACTTGGCGCCCATAAGAATGAACTTCCTGTGACAACATGGCACTATGTCAAAAGAATGGCAGCACAGTAAAACCCTCATACTATAATTTGAAAACAAAATCCAAATAGGAAGTGAGAAGAGAAACCACATAAATGAAATGGACTCCCATGCCACCATCTGCACATCCATCTCCCATTTACAAAATGACATTTTCATATAGAAAACACAAATAGCAGCTTGATCCAAAACTTGTGGCCCTCAAAAAAATGGGTATGATTTGAGGAAACAAAAAGAAAACTACTAGAGTTTTATGGCAAAGATGTTCCTGACAGTTTAAGAGGGAGTAGAAAAATATATACAACTTCCTTATTTTGTCTCCAAAGATGTTCCTGACAGTTTAAGAGGGAGTAGAAATTCCTTTCAAGGCAACATAGGTCATGCTGCTATATATATGATTCAAAATCATCCAAGATTTTCAAACTTGGTTTTTAGAATCCAAACATATACAAAGGAAAAGAATAAAAAAACAAGAAAAAATATACAAAATACACAATCCAAAAATGCATTCCTTTAACCAGCAAGCAACAAAATGAAATTGAAAATTACAATGGACATACATTTTGCATAACCAATCCATAGAAATAAAGAGGTAATCTAAAATTTGAAAGTTCTCGAGACATACCTTTGAAATTCAAAATTGCAACCAAGGCCACAAGCTCAGCAATCTCGTTCAATATAGTCAAACCAGTTTCAAGGTTGGACTAAGACCCATTAACTTAAAAAAGCAAAAATAAGACTTAATCATGATTTCCTTTTTTTTATCAATTTAAACATGAAACACACAAACATGAAACACACAAATAAATACATTACCAAGGTGCATTTTAAACACGAATTCTCAATAGATGACTCAAAAGAGAAGAAACTCATGAGCATAATACAAATCCTAAAAATGAGTATCAACCTAACAGAAATATCATGATAAGCATAGTTTCCTACTAAAGTTAACTAAATAAAGAAGTAGCACCATTAACCAACCTGATCAAGTCCTAAGAGTTAGCAAGCAACCACCAGCAAAACAACACGAAACTGAGAAAAAGCACCTATAAGAAACCACCTATAAGAGAACAACAAAACTATGTGTTGTCCAAATATAAGCATACTGTTTGCATACTGTTTACTACTCCAAACAAACAATATCAACTCACCTAAGGCCCTGTTTGGTAGACACCTGAAAAATGAGTTGATCTCATTTTGGTTAACAGAAAGTATCCATTAATCTTGATCTCTAATAGATGATGAGTTCATGTTAAAAGTGATTATGTAATACAGATAACAATCTCTAATACATAATTATTGTTAACTAAAATGAGATGAACACATTTTTGCATCTACCAAATAGGTACTAAATGTGTCAAATAAAATTGTAGATTCAACTAAACAAAAAATATGAAGTAGAATTGCTTAGTCTATTTGTTCCTAATATAAAGAAGCATAAGAATTAACATCTTTTAAGATTGAGATTATTGGCATTGTTAAGCCAGCATTTATTACATGATCAGAAAGCCATAGCATAGATCTAAGCAAAAATTGTTTGGGTAATGAACCTGGTACTTTGATAATTAGAAAATCACAACAAGCTAATCATCAGATGGGCTTATGATACTGTAATTATTTAAAATCAAGCTTTTTGAACACTTCTTAACAAAGCAAAAATATGTTTCACTCTTCTTGGTTTTTGTGTTCTTTGGGATGATGCTTATTGAACACTTCTTAACAAAGCAAGTAGTAAAATTGAAGAAGACTGATTATTATAATCTGACAAGAGCTGAACCCCAAAGTTATCTGACATCACCGATAAGCAATTTCTTGTTTCCAAAATAATCACTTGCCAGAATATCACTTCATGGTTCATATGTTACCCAGAATCTTTGTAAGACAAATGATCTAGGGGGCTAAGTGTATGGAAGACTTTCCGTGCACATAGTTGCATTTGGACCTGTGAGCATCCACATCACCTATCTGGGCCTTCCATTTGGTTCAGCAAGTTCACTCTTCTATTTTGTTTTTGTTTTTGTTTTCCTTCCTTTGAAAGATAGCTTCATTTTGTCAAGAGAAAATGAGTGAAGGTGCACTTCTCTCTTCTTCAACTACACCATGCAAAAATCCGGAAATCACGTGGTCACTTCTCTCTTCTTCAACTACACCATGCAAAAATCCGAAAATCCTCCCACACACCATTGACTGGACAGTTTGGATCGTCTTATTAGTATGAATTTTCATGGCAGTCTATGATGGGTGGACTGAATCTAATGGACGGTCCTAATAGGCTGTGGACACTGACTGGCCCCATTGCAACTGTGAATGGGAAGGTACATCACTTATTTTTATTTTGATAGATAACCACAAAAAAGAAATGATTTCCTTTTCCAAAATATTAAAACTAAAGCTTTCTTTTTCCAAATATTAAAACACAGAACATACAGAAGGGAAGAAATAAATGGGCTGCCTCGTGGAATTGCAAAACGATTGGCATGCTTCCAAACGGGTCGCAAGATCAAATAAGCCCCATTCGGACACTCCAAATCAAAACAGACAACACCAAAAAGGTTTTTTCATCTTGGTGTGTGCACCAGTGGTGCCGGTACCATGGTAACCTGGGGTGTAGGGTGCTACCAGGAAGGTGTGGGGCCATATGATGCATGGATAAAATCCAATCTGTACATCACGTGCATCTGCACATGCTACACTCAGGGTCCTAAAATCAGGATGACCCGTAAATCAGGTCAGCCACGCCACAAAAAATTTTTGGGAGAGAACATCCACCCATGACTTGTATGGAGGGCCCACCGTGTTGTGTATGTAAAATCCAGCCCATTCAGACCCTCTATCTGGTCTGGATGAATGGTCATGCTGAAAATCATGCTGTTTCGAAATTCAGGTGAGCCGATGTGGAAATGAAGGGTAGGTGTGACCTTTCACATTGTTCCATGCTTTGAGTGTTGGAGCAGGCTGATTTTTGGCGCCTTGAGGTAATATGAGGTGACTCATCATATGGAGAGGTTGGCCTCCATACATCAAGTGGGCCCCAAATCCGCCCGGTACCACAATAAGCTTATGGTGTTATTGTACCACTCGAGTGCACCCCTTTTGTCTATGCAAAGCCAGCATGATGAGAATGAAATGTTTGAACTTAGAGGTGCTTTTATCATGCAAATATCCTGGATTTCAGATGACATAGGTTCGAACTAGCCCAAACCAAATGCAGCCCACATTAAAGAACTAAATTTCCCATGGCTTTTAATCTGTCAGCATAATCAGCAAATGCAATGAATTTCCACATGAGTAGCTCAAAAATTCTGGATTCTGTAAAAGTTCTTACTAGCATTGTGTTGGCTGGCCACAGCCAGTGACATTTTGACGCTTGATATGTCCCAGCATAAATGCACTCGTTGCACATGCCATTCGCAACAGCACTCCAATATCTTCCAATGCTCTGCCCTTTAATCCACACTTGACCCTTTTCCATACTCCCCATGTCTAAAGCCAACGGCTCATCTGTCATGCCCCAAACTCAGAAACCGGGCTCACAAAATTCTCGATCGCCGAATCCGGCGCCGACAGCCTCCGTAGAACCCCATTCTCGGCTCCTAACGCCCATACACCAGGTTCCGATCCTGGGATGCTACGAGGAGGATTTTTAACATCAGATTAATTCGTAACAAGCATAACCAAAGGCATAACCCACAAACAACAACCAAAAACTCCATCACATTTCCATTATGATCAGAAACTTTACAAGTACAATGAGCATAAAGGGAAATATAATGAGAACGGACAAAAAGCTCCAAAAGATCTGCTTTGCGCTCCTACCTCAGCGCTGCTGCATCCTCGCGTCACCTGCACGCAACGGTCGTGCATAAGCTTACAGAAAGCTTAGAGGGTGGTGAAAGTGTGTGCGAAAGGTAGTAATGCAGTTATGAAGTATCAGAGTAATGCGGAACATGCTGACGAGTCCATGAATACCACTAGCCGTACCAAGGCTATGCGATGCAAGGCATGAATGATGTCGGCCATACCAAGGCCATGCGATGCGAAATGCAACTCAAGCATACAAATGCTCATCTAAGTCCACATATCAGTACAGCTCAAAATCTGGGATATCACCGGGGTCTAGTACACTCTAAACCAGATTGCTGCCCCATTGCGCGCAATAAGGTAAGTGGAAGAGACCTCACTACCCGCCTGCCAATATCAGACGCGGCTCGTCGATAGCGGACCCATTCCTCGAGCTGGTCAAACTCAGCCTAGTATTGCCCCCTCCTCTCGGGCGGGTATGGCCGTACCCCCTTCCAACCGACCATGACACAGTGGAAAGCGCAGCCTCCTGGTAATCGGCCATCGGCGCTCGTGCACCCACTCGGTCTAGACGTTGGAGCAACCTCTTGGTACCATAAGGGTTTAGGGACTTTCACCTAGGGATATCTATAGCACCCCATGTAGAACTAGATTTTCGGTATCCAATCCTGCCAACCACGATATGCCTGTGGAGGCTACGACCCTGATGTCGCTAGGGCGTACAGTAACCATGTCACACAATGCGAATGCATGAATCACACTATCCAGTCATACAGCAATCCTGCGCGTCTCGTGCGCTCATGTGGGGCAACACCGCCTAACCGGGAGCCCCTAAACAATCTGCCCAAAGGCATATACTATGATCAGTCACTTCTCATACCAAGCATACATATGATGCACATGATCATGAATCATGGGACTATACTAAACATGTTATATGGGATAAATGTTGTTCATAAGGAGATGGGCCTAGACGGCCTACGAGTATGGGCCTAACAATGGTCCTAGGGAGAGTCATAATGCGGACATTTAACTAACACTATACTGCAATGTGGACATCAAACCAACATTGCTCCCAAGGCATTGCCCGTCGTAAACATCATTGCATAAACCAAGTTGGGATCACACATTGCAATGGACCTTAGGTACATCCCATCGGGCCTTAAATACATTGAATGGGCCGCATCACATGGGCCTTACATTTATCAAATGGGCCGCACTAATGGGCCTCGCTAATGGGCCTTATGTACATTGCAATGGGCTATAACCCCTGAGCCTTATATACATCAAATGGGCCTAGTCTCATGGGTCTTATATATAACAAATGGGCCACGCCAATTGGGCCTCATATGTACATCAAATGGGCCTCAACTCATAAGCCCTAATACATCTCAATGGGCCTTAACCCATGGGCCCTAGAATACATCAAATGGCCTAATGATATGGGCCTTACATCCACATCAAAGTGGGCCCCAATGATCTACCACAAATACGTTAAGATGGACCTCAAAACACGCCAAGGTGGGGTCTACTTGGACTATGGATCTAGCTCATCTTTAGCTCATGTCATAAAATGATCCTTCAAAACGGATAGATGGATTGGGTGCAACATAAGCATCATGGTGGGGGGTCCAATTGAGGGCCCACCATAATGTGTATTATATTACATAATATAATAAATATATACATACATATATATATATATATATATAATATGTATACAATATAATATAATATAATATATATATATATATATATATATCACACGCACACACACCACACGCACACACACCATGCGCATGTACCCACCCACACATGCACGTACACACACGTGCACATCCAACACGTGCACCGTCCAGCGGGCTCCACCGTCCAGCGGACGGTGGGATAAAACACACGTTCATGTGGGCTCCACGTGGGGCCCACTGTAATGTTTACATGCCATCCAACCCGTTCATAAGGTCACGCAGACCCAGGAGAAGGGAAAACACAAATTTCATCTTAATCCAAAACTTCTGTGGGCCCCAAAAAGGTTTCAATGGTAGACCCTCAATGCTCACTGTTTCCTTTGGTGTGGGCCGCCAAAACAGTGGATGGGCCTGATCTTTGGAGGGGACCCACTCCATGGAGGGACCCACCCAATGAACGGGACGGATGAAACATATGCATCATGGTGGGGCCCATGGCAGGAGCCGTGGTGCTTTGCTTCTTGCCGCCCGTCCGTCCGCAAGAGGGCTGGTGCAACGCCGCTGCCGCCCTCCTCGACAATGGCATTGCCACTGCTCTGCTTCTTTTTTTTTTTTTTATTTTCTGAAAAAAATATATGTGGGGCCCGCTACCGGAGAATCCACTCCGTCCAGTGGATTCTATGGCTCGGAATACACCAAATCAATCTAATATTGGGCATTTTTGGCGTATAAAAACAGAAAGGTAGGTCCTAAAGTCTTAAACGGTATGAAATGTAGTCTTCTATGGTATGGCCCTCCTAATTATCGTATGGACCTCATTTTTTGGCTCAACGCCTAAAACAAGGCAAGGAATAGGATAGACGGCGTGGATTGAACACATATATCAAGGTGGGCCCTATTTGTGAGGTCCACACAATAAAAAAAGAAGCTTGAACCAAGCTTATATTTGGTTTTTCTCTGACGTCCAGCGTCCGGTTTGGTCGTGGCTCCTCCGTTGAGGTGGCCCCAGTTTAGGTGGGCCCGATAGATGGTGTGGGTACAATACATGTAAGGTGGGCCCCACTTGAAGATAGTTTGATGAAATACATGCTTTAAGGTGGAATCTATCTAAGTGGGCCACACAACCATATCATGATCACATAAGAAAATTAAATAGAGAGGGAGGGGGAGAGATAGAGAGAGATAGAGGGAGATCGGTGAGGATGGAGGGACCCCGCCACTATGGGCCCCTCATACAAACATACATCAAGGTGGGTACCACATATATGGACCATTGATCAAACAAAATGAATGTAGAACAACTATCTAAGATCACCCACCGCTTGATCTTCTTGCTCCCTCGGCTTGCCGGTCTCCCTGTGCTCCTCTTTGATGGTGAAGATGAGAAATGGAAGGCTAGGATGAGAGGTGAGAGGGTGGAGAGGTGGGTCACACTTGTGGCTTGGAAGGAAATGGGGAAGGGCTCATACGTATGGGGTTTTTTTTTTGCTTGGGAATGGTTTTGCAATTGAAGGGAGAGAGAGTGTTGTAAAGGGAGAGGAGTGATGGATGGTTGATGTGGTGGTGATGGGGTGTAAGACACCTTTTTTGACTTTTTTAGAAAAAGGTGTAAGAAGGCATGTGTGTTGTAAGAACCTTTTTGACTTTTGAGGCTTATTTGGAAAAAGGTGAAAGGGTTGTGTACTTGACCCATGATGGATTGATGGGTTGATGGATTGATGGATTGATGTGACACATCGTAGAGATTCTCTTAGGTTTTGCAACGCGCGGTGTTTTCCTCGCACCAAACGCTGGCCCACGTCTCTTGATCAGAGAGTCGGATCGGCGCGCGAGTTGTGGCATCGGAACCGCGGCGACGGTGCGGTCGCAAGGATACAAGTCCTAGGTTGAGTCGACTCGGGTTAACGGCATATGAATCAGGGTTGTGCGCAGATACCGGTAAGGGTCGAAGGTTGCCAGAATTCGACCGGGAAGACCGCGGGAGTCTACGGAATGGTACGGTCTAGGATACGGGTCTTACAGCTCTCCCCTACTAATAAAAATTTTGTCCTCGAAATTTACACAATCATCGCAACTAGGCATAACTGGCGAGGAATAAGAAACATAACGTCACTATTTAAAACCAGAGATAATATACAAAATACATCACATGATCAACCATCAAAGAGATGGGGATAACGCTCTCGAATCTCAGCCTCACGCTCCCAAGAAGCCTCCTCTACAGAATGGTGACCCCACTGAACCTTCACCAACGGAATGACCTTGGTCCGGAGGACCTGCTCCTTCCGATCCAGGATACGAACCGGCTGCTCAATGTAGGAAGCATCCTCACAGACCTCTAACGGCTGCCAATCAATAACAGGAACAATGTCTGACCCACATTTCCTCAACATGGAGATATGGAAAATGTTGTGAACGCCAGACAACTGAGGTGGCAAGGCAAGCCGATAGGCTACGGCGCCAACGCGCCCGGTGATCTCAAAAGGTCCTATGAATCTCGGGGCAAGCTTGCCCTTCGCTCCAAAAAGAATTACGCCCTTCATGGGCGAGACCTTGAGATACACATGGTCCCCTACATCAAACTCCAAGGGACGACACCGACGATCAGCAAAACTCTTTTGTCGGCTCTGAGCTGTGCGCATCCTCTGCCTGATGATATCGATAGCCTCTGACATCTCCTGCACAAGCTCGGGACCTAGGAGACGACGCTCTCCAACCTCGGTCCAACAACTCGGTGATCTGCATGGTCTGCCATATAGTGCCTCAAAAGGAGCCATGCCGATGGTCGCCTGATAGCTGTTATTGTATGCGAACTCAACCAATCGCAGATGCTCATCCCAGCTACCCCCGAAATCAATCGCGCAGGCCCGAAGCATATCCTCAAGGATCTGGTTGACCTTCTCGGTCTGGCCATCGGTCTGCAGATGGTACGTGATGCTGAACTGCAAATCAGTCCCCATCGCTCTCTAGAAGCTCCCCCAAAACTGAGATGTGAACCTCAAGTCTCTGTCCGAAACGATCGAGACTGGAACACCATGCAGTCTCACGATCTCCTTGAGGAATAATCTCGCAAGTCGGTCCATAGACCAAGTCGCACGCATCGCGAGAAAATGTGTCGACTTCGTCAGACGATCCACAACAACCTAAATAGCGTCATGACCGCGCTGAGTCCTCGGCAAGCCCATAATGAAATCTGTCGACACGTGTTCCCACTTCCACATCGGGATACTCAACGGCTGTAATAGACCAGGGGGTCTCTGATGATCGGCCTTGACACGCTGGCACGTGTCGCACTCGACCACAAAACTAGCGATCTGGCGCTTCATCCCTGCCCAAAAGTACTATCGCCTCATGTCACGGTACATCTTCGTCGAGCCAGGATGAATAGAAAAAAGTGATCGATGCGCCTCGGTCATAAGATCTCTACGTAGCTCAGGGATATCCGGGACGCACAATCGGCCTCTGAAGCGAAGTCCACCATCTGTACCAATCTGCCAATCTACCTGACTCTCAGATGCCGCATCAGCCCTATAACTCTGCAACGACTCATCAGCCTGCTGAGCCTCGATCACCCTTGCGATAAGAGAGGGTTGAATCGATAGGCTCGATAACTGCACGATAGAAGACTGTAGGCCGAACTCAAAATCATACTCTGTCACATCCTCAAGCATCCGCCACTCCTGAATCATCATATACGCCACTAAGCCTCGTGGCTGACGGCTGAGGGCATCCGCCACCACATTCGCCTTGCCAGGGTGGTACTGAAGATCGAAGTCATAGTCCTTCAGGAGCTCCATCCAGCGCCTCTGCCTCATATTCAACTCGGACTGCGAGAAGAGGTACTTTAAGCTCTTGTGGTCGGAGAAGAGCTCGAACCTAATCCCATAGAGATAGTGCCTCCACACCTTCAGTGCGAAGACAACTGCAGCCAACTCCAGATCATGCGTGGGGTAGTTCAGCTCGTGGATCTTGAGCTGGCGAGACACAAAGGCCACTGGTCTCCCGTGCTGCATCAGGACAGCACCCAAACCAATGTGTGAGGCATCAGTGAATACAATAAACCCATCACTCCCAAAGGGAAGAGTGAGGACAGGAGCGGACGTCAGACGGTCCTTCAACTCCATAAACGCTCGCTCGCAAGCGTCACTCCAAACAAACTCTGCGCCCTTTCGAGTCAACCTGGTCAACGGGGCTGCAATACGGGAGAAGCCCTCAATGAAACGTCGGTAATAGCCCGCTAAACCAAGGAAACTGCGGATCTCGGACGCAATCGTGGGCTGGCCCCACTGACGCACTGCCTCAACCTTCGAGGGGTCCACTGCGACACCCTCCCTCGTCACCACGTGATCGAAGAACTACACCTCCTCCTGCCAGAACTCGCACTTCTCCAGCTTCGCATAGAGCTGGTGTGCGCGGAGGGTCTACAACGTAACCTCCAGATGCTGCTCGTGCTCCTCACGGGTCCTCGAATAGATCAAAATGTCGTCGATGAAGACTACAACAAACTGATCGAGATAAGGGCGGAAGACCTCGTTCATCAACTGCATGAAGACCGCAGGTGCATTGGTCAGTCCGAAGGACATGACCTGGAACTCGAAATGACCGTAATGCGTCCTGAATGCCGTCTTCGGAATGTCCTCCTCTTGGACCCGAATCTGATGATAACTGGAACGCAAGTCAATCTTCGAAAAGAACTGTGCACCTTGCAGCTGATCAAACAAATCATCAATCCTCGGGAGCGGGTACTTGTTCTTGACCGTAACCTTGTTGAGCTTGCGGTAATCTACGCAGAGCCTCAACGAATCATCCTTCTTCTTTACGAAGAGTACCGGCGCTCCCCACAGCGAACTGCTTGGACGGATAAAGCCTAACTCGCGCAACTCGTCCAACTGCTTCTGCAGTTCCCGCAACTCCAACGGTGCCATACGATACGGGGCCTTCGAGATAGGCGCGGTACCGGGCACAAGATCAATCTGAAACTCGGTGAGTCGGCGAGTCGGTAATCCCGGAATCTCCTGAAACACATCGGGAAAATCGCAAACAATCGGCATCTGATTAATACAAGCGGCAACAAGCTCCTCAACGGCGCAGGACATCAAGCAAGATAATGGCTCTCCTCGAGGCTCTGCAATGAACTGAAACTGCGGCAAGCCTGGTATATCGAATGTGACGGTCCTTGCGGAGCAGTCCAAGATGGCGTGGTACTCAGCAAGCCAATCCATGCCCAGAATGACATCGAACTCGGACATCGGCAACACATACAAGTCGGCGGGCAAGAAAATCTCTCCCACTAGCACGGGACAAGACGAACAGAAGCGGCCTAATACTGTAGTCTTCCCTAAGGGCGTCGATACGGTCAACCCCTCTCGAGCAGACTCTGTTGGCAATCCAGTAGAATGACAGAATCCCTCGGATATAAACGAGTGCGAAGCCCCAGAATCAAATAGAACCCAAGCGATGCATGAAGAGACTGGAAGTATACCCTCAACGACTCCTCCAGATGACTGAGGATCCTGCTGGGCCGCGTAGAACCTAGCCTGAGCTGGCTGGGGAGGTGCCTGTCCCCTCTAAACGTGCTGCTGCTGCTGGGGTCGCTGAGGCGGTCGAAACTGCTGCCTCTGCTGCTGCGATCTCGGAGGCTGGTGCTGATGCTGCTGCTGAGGTGGCCTCGGTGGTGGGGCCGCTGCTTCGCCGCTTACTCGTGGAGGTCTCTCGCCGTGGTGGAGGCCGCCGTGGACCTCTCGGCCCGCCGCCGCCGCCGTGGGGGCCTCTGCTGCTGCTACTGAGGGCGGGGACACTCCCACATACGGTGCCCCGTGGCACCACACCCAAAACAGGTGCCAGTGAACTGCCTCAGAGGTGGTGCTGGAGGTGCTGCTGGTGCTCGGAAGGCTGGGCAACCTATGCGCCTCTGCTGCGGTGGTCGACGCTGCTGCAAGTCACCAGAAGGAGCATGCCTCTTCCGGTCTCTCCCCTGACCGCGATCGGACTAAGAACCGGCCCACTCAGCCTCATAAATCTGGGCCTTCCGCACCACTCCCTCAAATGTCGAGAGCTCATGCCCAATGACATGGCCTCGAAGACTGTAACGCAAGCCGTCCTCGAAGCGGCGGGCTCTCCGCTCCTCATCATCTACCAAGTACGGTGCAAATCGAGACAGTGCTATGAAACGAGCCACGTACTGAGCCACTGTCATATCGCCCTGCACCAAAGCCTCGAACTCCAATGCCCACTGTCGTCGAATGTGATCGGGAAAGTACTGTCGGTCAAACCGATCCACAAAATCCTCCCAGGTCCATACAAAATCGGTGCCGGCTGCTCGTGAGACTGACGTCCACCAGTGCTCAGCCTCACCATGGAGAAGAAATACGGCTAGTCGGACTCACCGCTTGGTCGTACATCCCATCGTCTCAAATATCTTCTCTACATCAGCGCGCCATCTCTCAGCTGCCGTCGGGTCTGGCTCTCCCTAGAACTGCGGGGGATCAAATCGTCGGAACTCCAGAAGAAGTGCACTCGCACGGTCCTGCTCGACCTGCTCCGGTGAAACAACAGGGTGCCTGCCCTGCCCCTGTAGTGCGGCGGTCACAGCCTGCAACATCTGCTGTAATTGGGAAGCACTCACGGATACGGTCGGATCCGCACCGGTCTCTGGTAGAGGAGTAGCATACTCCGGATGGGCAGTAGGAATCCCTGGTAGAGGATCTGCATCCATATGTTGGGCAATATGAATCTCCGGTGGTGGAGCAGGGGTCGTCGATGGTAGTGCGGGAGTCTCAGGCGGTGGTGCGGGAGTCGATCGGGTCACTCTCTGGGCCGCCATGTCCTACAGGAATATCGAAGGCGCCTATCAACTTGGAACTCTCGAAGGTACGAATGTTAAGGGTCGGTAATAAAGATTGCTAAGCAATCCGGACTTGGGACTTAATCATCCTAAACTCATAGCAGACATGCAATGTTGTTCTTGGTTATTCCCGAGTTATGCTCTGATACCAACTTCTGTCATGCCCCAAACTCAGAAATCGGGCTCACAAAATTCTCGATCGCCGAATCCGGCGCCGACAGCCTCCATAGAACCCCATTCTCGGCTCCTAACGCCCATACGCCAGGTTCCGATCCTGGGATGCTACGAGGAGAATTTTTAACATCAGATTAATTTGTAACAAGCATAACCAAAGGCATAACCCACAAACAACAACCAAAAACTCCATCACATTTCCACTAAGATCAGAAACTTTACAAGTACAATGAGCATAAAGGGAAATACAATGAGAACGGACAAAAAGCTCCAAAAGATCTGCTCTGCGCTCCTGCCTCAGCGCTGTTGCGTCCTCGCGTCACCTGCACGTAACGGTCGTGCATAAGCTTATAGAAAGCTTAGAGGGTGGTGAAAGTGTGTGCAAAAGGTAGTAATGCAGTTATGAAGTATCAGAGTAATGCGGAACATGCTGATGAGTCCATGAATACCACTAGCCGTACCAAGGCTATGCGATGCAAGGCATGAATGATGTCGGCCATACCAAGGCCATGCGATGCGAAATGCAACTCAAGCATACAAATGCTCATCTAAGTCCACATATCAGTACAACTCAAAATCTGGGATATCACCGGGGTCTAGTACACTCTAAACCAGATTGCCGCCCCATCGCGCGCAATAAGGTAAGTGGAAGAGACCTCACTACCCGCCTGCCAATATCGGGCGCGGCTCATCGATAGCGGACCCATTCCTCAAGCTGGTCAAACTCAGCCTAGTATTGCCCCCTCCTCTCGGGCGGGTAAGGCCGTACTCCCTTCTAACCGACCACGACACAGTGGAAAGCGCAGCCTCCTGGTAATCGGCCATCGGCGCTCGTGCACCCACTCGGTCTAGACGTTGGAGCAACCTCTTGGTACCATAAGGGTTTAGGGACTTTCACCCAGGGATATCTATAGCACCCCATGTAGAACCAGATTTTCGGTGTCCAATCCTGCCAACCACGATATGCCTGTGGAGGCTACGACCCTGATATCGCTAGGGCGTACAGTAACCATGTCACACAATGCGAATGCATGAATCACACTATCCAGTCATGCAGCAATCCTGCGCGTCTCGTGCGCTCATGTGGGGCAACACCTCCTAACCGGGAGCCCCTAAACAATCTGCCCAAAGGCATATACTATGATCAGTCACTTCTCATACCAAGCATACATATGATGCGCATGATCATGAATCATGGGACTATACTAAACATTTTATATGGGATAAATGTTGTTCATAAGGAGATGGGCCTAGACGGCCTACGAGTATGGGCCTAACAATGGTCCTAGGGAGAGTCATAATGCGGACATTTAACCAACACTATACTGCAATGTGGACATCAAACCAACATTGCTCCCAAGGCATTGCCCATCGTAAACATCATTGCATAAACCATGTTGGGATCACACATTGCAATGGACCTTAGGTACATCCCATCGGGCCTTAAATACATCGAATGGGCCGCATCACATGGGCCTTACATTTATCAAATGGGCCGCACTAATGGGCCTCGCTAATGGGCCTTATGTACATTACAATGGGCTATAACCCCTGAGCCTTATATACATCAAATGGGCCTAGTCTCATGGGTCTTATATATAACAAATGGGCCACGCCAATTGGGCCTCATATGTACATCAAATGGGCCACAACTCATAAGCCCTAATACATCTCAATGGGCCTTAACCCATGGGCCCTAGAATACATCAAATGGCCTAATGATATGGGCCTTACATCCACATCAAAGTGGGCCCCAATGATCTACCACAAATACGTTAAGATGGACCTCAAAACATGCCAAGGTGGGGTCTACTTGGACTATGGATCTAGCTCATCTTTAGCTCATGTCATAAAATGATCCTTCAAAACGGATAGATGGATTGGGTGCAACATAAGCATCATGGTGGGGGGTCCAATTGAGGGCCCACCATAATGTGTATTATATTACATAATATAATAAATATATACATACATATATATATATATATAATATGTATACAATATAATATAATATAATATATATATATATATCACACGCACACACACCACACGCACACACACCATGCGCATGTACCCACCCACACATGCACGTACACACACGTGCACATCCAACACGTGCACCGTCCAGTGGGCTCCACCGTCCAGCGGACGGTGGGATAAAACACACGTTCATATGGGCTCCACGTGGGGCCCACTGTAATGTTTACATGCCATCCAACCCATTCATAAGGTCACGCAGACCCAGGAGAAGGGAAAACACAAATTTCATCTTAATCCAAAACTTCTGTGGGCCCCAAAAAGGTTTCAATGGTAGACCCTCAATGCTCACTGTTTCCTTTGGTGTGGGCCGCCAAAACAGTGGATGGGCCTGATCTTTGGAGGGGACCCACTCCATGGAGGGACCCACACAATGAACGGGACGGATGAAACATATGCATCATGGTGGGGCCCACGGCAGGAGCCGTGGGTGCTGCTGCCGCCCGCCGTCCGCAGGCGGCTGGCGCAGGCAGCGCCTGCCGTCCTCTGACACCGGCAGCGCTGCAGCAGCAGCGCTGTCCGTTTTTTTTTTTTTTTTTTTCTGAAAAAAAATATGTGGGGCCCGCTACCGGAGAATCCACTCCGTCCAGTGGATTCTATGGCTCGGAATACACCAAATCAATCTAATATTGGGCATTTTTGGCGTATAGAAACAGAAAGGTAGGTCCTAAAGTCTTAAACGGTATGAAATGTAGTCTTCTATGGCATGGCCCGCCTAATTATCGTATGGACCTCATTTTTTGGCTCAACTCCTAAAACAAGGCAAGGAATAGGATAGACGGCGTGGATTGAACACATATATCAAGGTGGGGCCTATTTGTGAGGTCCACACAACAAAAAAAGAAGCTTGAACCAAGCTTATATTTGGTTTTTCTCTGACGTCCAGCGTCCGGTTTGGTCGTGGCTCCTCCGTTGAGGTGGCCCCAGTTTAGGTGGGCCCGATAGATGGTGTGGGTACAATACATGTAAGGTGGGCCCCACTTGAAGATAGTTTGATGAAATACATGCTTTAAGGTGGAATCTATCTAAGTGGGCCACACAACCATATCATGATCACATAAGAAAATTAAATAGAGAGGGAGGGGGAGAGATAGAGAGAGATAGAGGGAGATCGGTGAGGATGGAGGGACCCCGCCACTATGGGCCCCTCATACAAACATACATCAAGGTGGGTACCACATATATGGACCATTGATCAAACAAAATGAATGTAGAACAACTATCTAAGATCACCCACCGCTTGATCTTCTTGCTCCCTCGGCTTGCCGGTCTCCTTGTGCTCCTCTTTGATGGTGAAGATGAGAAATGGAAGGCTAGGATGAGAGGTGAGAGGGTGGAGAGGTGGGTCACACTTGTGGCTTGGAAGGAAATGGGGAAGGGCTCATACGTATGGGGTTTTTTTTTTTTTTTGCTTGGGAATGGTTTTGCAATTGAAGGGAGAGAGAGTGTTGTAAAGGGAGAGGAGTGATGGATGGTTGATGTGGTGGTGATGGGGTGTAAGACACCTTTTTTGACTTTTTTGGCAAAAGGTGTAAGAAGGCATGTGTGTTGTAAGAACCTTTTTGACTTTTGAGGCTTATTTGGGAAAAGGTGAAAGGGTTGTGTACTTGACCCATGATGGATTGATGGGTTGATGGATTGATGGATTGATGTGACACATCGTAGAGATTCTCTTGGGTTTTGCAACGGGCGGTGTTTTCCTCGCACCAAACGCTGGCCCACGTCTCTTAATCAGAGAGTCGGATCGGCGCGCGAGTTGCGGCATCGGAACCGCGGCGATGGTGCGGTCGCAAGGATATAAGTCCTAGGTTGAGTCGACTCAGGTTAATGGCATATGAATCAGGGTTGTGCGCAGATACCGGTAAGGGTCGAAGGTTGCCGGAATTCGACCGGGAAGACCGCGGGAGTCTACGGAATGGTACGGTCTAGGATACGGGTCTTACATCATCTCCCCCGCGTGCATCAAAATAAGCCTGCATGTTGAGAAGATCAGTGATTTTGATGCTAGAATAATCGCTATAGTTCTAAGCGCATATTCAGCACTCAATTTTCTTACCTTATACCATGTCAAGGGCTGCTGTTTTTGAATGGCTAATGATGCTTGCATCCATTCCACAGACGCAATGCCATTCGGAGAGTCAAGATTCATGGCTTCTCCTTTCAAACCAACCTGTACAAAACATGACACCACACACATAAAATTTTAAATAAATAATAATAAAAAAAAAATCTACCCAGATGGAAAAATAAAAAGTGTCACATCTTTTCACCTTCGACTTGTACATTAGGGGATACAGTTGGTAGGTGATGATTCATTCCTCCAGGTTTATCACCCCATGAAACCCTCAGCTACTACCAAATCCATTTTCTATTTGTACTCTCTCATGGTCGCCCAAGCTCTCAAACGCCTCTGCGCCAAGGGTACCCTGTTGTTGCATCAAGTGACCTCTCTGCGCTCAATCTCCTGCTGTCATGTTTAGATACACTGGACAGCACCATCATTGCTTCCCACTTTAGATCCTTCTTCAGCCAAAATTAATGTACAGCTTCTACCTATGAATGAGAACCATTTGAAATCTTCTTTTGATCTACTATCAGGTTGTCAATCAGATGGCTATGATCATCCAGTCTGCATAAACTCAAGGACCACAGTCCATAGCACATCCGTTATTAGTTTGGTGGAGGGGCTGTTTGGTTTGGTTTTTTCTGTTTTTGCCTCCCAGTTTTGTTTGGTGAGGCCCGGTGTTTACTGTGGAGCCCACCTGTTAGTGTCCCTGTACATGGTCTTTTCGGTTTTATATGATATAGAGGCATTGCCCTGTTTATAAAAAAACAAAAACAAAAACAAAAACAAAAAAGAAAAAAAAAAAACTTTGAAGGTACAGCAAGTAGATAACTGCAGCCCACTTATATTCACAGATGGCTGACAACACCCGACTTGTACATTGGAGTCTAGTTATGTCCATGTGGCTGTAGAATTTTCTTCTAGCATCAATATGTGGCTGTAGGATTGTTACTTGTAGCATAGGTGTATGTTGTTGTCACAATTGTAGTGGAGCACCATATAAATTTCAGCTAGAATTCCTCACTTTTGCATGCCAATCCAAACAGATGAAAGGGAATGAAATTGCATATTTTCCACAGCAACTCTTGTAGCATTACAAACAGGTGGGAAGGAAATGAAAATTCAGTGGTTTTACATGGGAACACATGCTTTCAAATTCCACTTTTCTTTTCCATTTCCACCTTTTGGTTTCACCCTATCCAAACAGACCTAAAGGATTTTAAGTTTGATTTCAATTCTAATACATGTTTCCAACCAATTAATATTTTCTGGAGGGAATTTTGCATACTTGTTCTAGAGTTTTGGGGTAGAAGAAGAAGTAGCCCACCTAAGAATTACAATGATTGTTTCAAAACTGGTTTTGACAAGCAATACGGAAAAAACAATATATGGTGTCCCATGGTGATTGATATTAAAGATGCAACTACATAGATGGTTTAGTGCTGTCTATAGTTGTAATGTGAATGTTTTGTATTAAGATCCCGCATGGAGCATTTATATGAAGTGATCTTACCCCTATCAATACAAGTGAGACTGATGGTTTAGCAATCCAAACCATTGACATGATGGTCCCAACCATGGGTTACACATGCACCAAAAACAAGTGAGCTGCTAATTCTTTATAGCCAAGATGAAAAAAGATAGACATGAAATAAAAGGGAACTAACTTAAGAGGAAAGAGAATACACTTCATAAGAAAGAACAACAATGGTCTCTGATGATCAGTAAAAAATAATGGGGACTCAAAGAAATGGTTGCAGCAAACAAAAGAACAAAGAGTAATAGACTCCCATCTGTGGGAAGACCTGCATTAAGGAGAATTTTGAATGTCCCTTCACATCAAGCATATACTAGTTATGAGCCTTTTTGCCGACTCATGCAAAGTAAAAGGATAGAAAAACTAGAACCCAAAATTATAAGTTGAAAGCTGGTTTTACACCACATGTAGACCACATGGCAAAAAATTTCAAATTAGAGAATCAAGTAGATTACCTTCAAACCCAAAACTCATTGATTCTAAAAGATATTCATGATATCAAATGGCAAGAGGCATGTCAAGATATCAATTGAAGACTATTGATCAAAGAGATTACATGGGGTCCTCCTTTAACAAAAGTACAGTCTTTGGTAGGAAGACTAATGATCTGATGGACCCTGTGTGGATGGGAGGCATATGACTCTTACCTGTATGTGGCAGTAGGAAGGCTATTCATTAGTTGTCTCTCAGTGGTATATGACTCTTACCTTTATGTGGTGGGACCTGTTTGGTTTAAAAACCACATAGAGGTGAAGTTGATGGCCAGTCCAACTCCACAGGCTGTTGCCACCACCCAAAACATCGATGTCCTAATCACACATCTGCAAATGGAAACCAAGAAGACATCATAACCACATCAACAACGATTCTTTGAGGACCCTAGCTTTACTGTAGCTACTCTCATACTACAGCCATAGGTGATTTTGTATTTGTGATTGGATATCCTTAGCATTCAAAGTAGCCTCAGCTTCCTACTTCCTAGAGAAAAAAAAAAAAGGGAAAAGCTTTTAATTATTTAACTAAAATGTTTCAGAAAAATATTTTTTTGTGAGAACATGGAAAGGTAAATAAGTTGGGACAATAGAACCAACTCCCATGCCAATTGAAGCATGGGAACCAGAGGTCATTCCACTTTTCTTTAATAATGTAAAAGCAGTACATTAGGGAACAAAGGAAGATTAAATATGGATTTCATTAAACAAGTGAAAAAGGGCACAATTACATAGGGAGGAGGTTTTCTGGTGATTGGAATAATTTAAAATGAAGATGAAATGATACTTCTCTAACATGCTGGCCTTTGAAATTGGAGCAACCAAAAATGGGTAGATGCATTAAGTTAGAATATGTAATTCATTATTCTCTCCCTCCTGAAGTACAATATGTTAATACTTTATGTTAAAAAAGCTAGAGTATGGATGGCATTCCAAGGTTTTGCATCAGATTTTGGCACAAAACCTTCAAGCCATAAGACAGTTCACACTTCTAGGGAGGCTAGCAGTGCAGAAAAATCTTCAATCAACTGGTGAGCCAGTCTTTGTTGATAAAGATACTAAGGCTTGGCCATGCATAATAGTATCCTTTTGTGGCTTTTCACAGACCCCACGATTATTTCATATTATGGTTTTGTTTTAAGTTTTAACCAACAACCTAGTCTCTTACCATCTCTAGAAATTGTTGGTGGATAGACTTATCATATTCGACAGATAACCAGGGTGCAGACTATACTAACTAGCATAAGTAGTATTAGTCCTAGCAAAATAGGAGCTGCTTAGGATATACAAAGCACCAACATCACCAACCCATTGTTTTGCTAAAATAAGAGAAACAATTGAAAATGTTATGAACCATCACAGATTTAAAAGAAAATTAAGCAGTTGGAAAATAGGAAGAACAAAGTGTTCATTCATTCATACTAAAACAAAATCTAGAAGCATAAAAGAAAGATACCGAATAACCTGTGGATCTAGGTAAGGAAAAGCATCTCAACCAAGGTTTCGCAAGAGGAAACTTATAGCAATTACTAATTCTTTTATTTCAATTAATCTCAACAAGCCATAACAATGAATCCAAGGTAAAGGACCCTTCTAGTGCTTTCTTTGGAGGCCTCTAAAAACATTTGCTGGAATCACTTATCAAGAAATTAACACAATTATTAAATAAACATCACAAGCAATTAGATCAACTATGAAACTTAATGATTCCATAAAAGCTAAAAAGAAAATATCTGATCTTTAAAAGCAATACAAACTGAACTGTACTTGGTCATGTCATAGGAGAAACATATTCAGTCTCCACATTTGATGTCAATTGTTATAATATTCTCATAACTGATAACTCATCCTTGTGTAAGAAAATTGTCAATTAACACCTTCCTACAACTTGAAATTGTTAGCCATACCCTTTTAGTGTTAACTTTCTAGAACCTATACATGAATATGCCATATAGATGCCTATGTAGGTATAATTATCCTCGTAGATTTCTCATTGCCTTGACAACTTAGCAAGAGCAAAGTAAAAGCTTGGCCATATAATACATGCAAAGTGTTGTAAAACCTTGCTGCATTATCTGTGTGGTTCAGACATCCATTTGTCCATTGTGTGCCTCACCTGCATGAGGGGCCACACAAAATTACAGGCCATTCCAAAACTCAAGTGGGCCCAACAAACTGATTTTAGATGCCCATTAGATAGACTTCTTTCAAAGGTTAATGAAAATATATAGATTCATTGTATAGTTCTAAGATCTAACCATTCAAAGAAAAATAAAATGGAAAATTAAATCTTCCTGCCATAATAATTCATAAAACATAAATAGTGAAATTTGACAAAGAGGAACAATCTCATCAATCTCAGAAAGAGACATTATCTCTTTATCATCACATAGAACTGGAATAGACAATGTTTTGAATGCATCATCCACCAGAGCGAGCTCAGTGTTAACAATGGATTCATAAAAGCTCCCAGCAGAGTTCATATCTTCTCTGAACATCTGCCCTGATGTTTCTGGTTCATTGGCAACAACAACAACAACATAAAAATCCAAGCAACGTTACATGCTAACAACGACAATTTTTAAAAAAGGGAGAAAGAGGAAAAACTTTAATAAAGTAGCAGAGAATGATGAATGATATACAGGCACTTAGAAAATTAGAAATTGCATACCAGGCATAAAATAGTGGATTGCTAAGGAAAATAAAAACTTTTTTTTCTCTCTAGCTACACATTAGTTTTGTATGCTAGCCACAACTGATGAGTGAACCAACCTGATTTTCTTCAGAACGGAAGATCAGCAAAGCCTCTTCCTTATTGTCTTAAATCCTGATAAAATTTATAGTTTGAAATGAAATTATTTTCTGTTTTGTTGCATTCAGGTAAACAGAAGTCCAAGACTCGTGTCAGAACCTTCAATGAAGAGGAAGCCGAGTAAGACAGTGATTGGATGATAATTTAAGCACTATACGCAAGTTTTCAATTCGGACAAGCGTCACCATGGTTCAGCAGTCCAGGCCATTGGTCGTTGCATGCTGCCATGGATAATATCCAGGGACCTGTTACTAGAGTAAAAGGAACACAACATTGCAACTTTAGATAATATTGAGCGCCATAGCTGTAATAGGCATCAGCCCAAGAATAGTCAAAGACGAATTCTCCATACGAGTGACTGCAATTCAAAGTAACTAAAATAGTTCAACTGCTATCAAATAGAAGCAACTAAAAGCTTATTGTATAGATAGATAGATAGATAGATAGGTAGGTAGGTAGGTAGGTAGGTAGAGAGAGAGAGAGAGAGAGAGAGAGAGAGAGAGATGAAATTCTCACCATTTCTAGTGCCCCCGTGATAACTCCACTAAAGATGTTGCAATAACATAGGTAGGTAGGTTATATGAATACTATTATGATGTAGCAGCATTTGTTCTTTCCCAAAAAAGGTCAGAACTCTTGACATTCCTTTAGAATCTGCTGAGCTATGCTAAAACAAAAGCATTCAAAATATATTTTATTTTTCAAAAATAGCTTTCAGAAGTCAGCTAAGCTAACAGTTAAAAAGACTAAAGAAAAAACCACATCACATTTCCCAATAGTAGGTATTGTACTGTGCTCAGGCTGAGAGTTTGTATATGTGAGGCATGAGAGATCTTTCCTTATTGTCCTAAAGAAAAGAGGAAGATAGAATGGAATTGGTTGGCCCACCCTGGCACTACACCAAAAACGTCATTTAGGAACGGTTTTAAACCGTTCCTAAATCCCTTAGGAACGGTTTTAAACCGTTCCTAAAAGAGGCGTCGCATATAATCTGGAACGGTTCCATACCGTATCAAGTGCCGTTTCAAATTTTAAGAACAGAATCTTAGGAACGGTTTCAAAGCGTTCTCAATGGACAAATTTTAGGAACGGTTCTAAACTGTTCTCAACGGTCAAATTTTAAATTTTTGGACCTGTATTTTTCATTATTTCGAATGGCCAATAAAAGCAGTACACCTGTTTTTATATTTAAAAACCAAAGAATATTATATACAATTAAAAATTAATACTGAACAAATTGCTTACAACTTTATAATAAAAATTATATATATTTACAACAATTAAGTTTACAATTGAATGAATACAAAAAAAAAAATAAAAAAAATCCTCCATGATGTGCTTACTAGAGAAAACACATGGTCCTCTGTGGTTGCACCATGACTTGCGATGACACTCTGAAAGAGGAACTTGTCTTTGCATTGCATATCAAGTAGAGCTTTTTGGGCTTGCATTGTAACTATAAAAATCAAAACAAAGACCATAAGCAATTTGATTAGCCAAAAAACAACATAAAGATTCAAAAACTAAACACGCAAAAGAGTGACTATTCAACAACAAAAACTAGAGGATCACCTATAACGTTGCATGTCGTCCCAGGCAAAACAATGCCTGTGTTAGGATGCATAGTGTTTCTTTGGATTGGTTATTTTAACCTGAAAACAATAAGGTAAAAAAAAAAAAAAAAACCATGATGGGTAATATCAGATTAAGAGGCGGAACCACCAGTACCATTACAAGGTCAAACAAAAGCAAGTCAAGCCTTTCGATCAAAGCATCACATGATACCTCAAAAATAAAACATATAGATTTCTTCTTTTGTTCTAGCAAGAAATCTATACGTGTCAATGTATAAATATGCGAGATATCACTGAAACCATACACCTTCACCCATAGCGAAAAATAGTTGCGGTAGAGATGGCCAGAATTTCTTACATTTACTACTTCCTTCTCGTCCTCTGTCTTTTCCTCGGGTTTTCTTCTGATCTGTCTTTAAAGAAGTAGATTCAAGCCGTTCATTTGGTGGTAGACCTACTATGAATATACACTGCTGAGGAAAAGGACCACTCCACTAATCAAGTGGGGCACACATCTATCTAACTTGTCGAGTGGAGAAGACCATCGGATAGGATGAGCCTAACATAGAAATTACATGGCCCAAAAATAATCCTAATTGGATAATCACAACCACAATTAAGGGAAATCACAGGTGTACCATCCATTTTCTAGGTCTTCATTCAGATGGCTGTGATTATCTCATCAGATCATTTTTGGGTCCTTGTTGAATCCCATGTCCAATTTTCCAACATGATTGTAGGGTGTATTCATGTATCTAAGGATACAACGCATCACCATATTAATACTCTCTCACTCTATAAATACATGAGATTTCCACAAACCATACACATGCACCCACACTACAAATCTGTTGTAGTAAATATGGCCAGGCTCTTTTTCTTTTTCTCACACACCCCACACACTCACGCTGGTGGAATTAAGCTTATCCCATGGTTACGGGGAACAATCCCTGCCATGAATCTCATCCCACCTAATCATTTCCAATGCAACTGGCCAAACAGGCCCTAAGTGTAATCTTCCAAACTTATTAACAAATTCCTTTTTTTTTTTTTTTTTTTTTTTTTTTTTTTTAAAGGGCGGTCTTGTGATTTGTGTGAGGTGTTTTAGCTGTTTCTATTTGGTAGAATTATTAACAAATTCCGTTATTCAGCAAAACGGGCAGGTGGAGATCTTTACATCATCTTCATCTGGGAATTTAATGGTGCAAGGAGACCCCCAAAATGCTATCAAATGGCAAGTTCTACAGGTTCTGAACTGTGGAAATTGCCTTATATTTTTGGTGAAATTCATGATTTAGCTTCTAACCATAGCAGATGCACAAGAAACATAGCAACAGTGTTCATGTAAGCCTGGTAGATGCACAGGAAACCAGTCATTGAAGCCGGTCTTTTTCTTTGTTTATGGCATAGATTCATCAATTGCCATATACTTTTGCTCATCTAAGAAGCCACGATGCTCCCATCAACAAGCACACATCACTATCTTCTGGCATGAAAACATAACTCTTAATATAAAACACACCTCATAAGTTTTTCCTGCGGGAACAATTGCCTCCTTATAGTCATCCTTTTTCCTGTAAGAAAGATCACAGGAAGCAATTTTCAGTTGAAGTGTGATGTCTAATGCCACAAACCACATGCTAATACAAAATAAGCCAAACCATAAACACTACAATGAGTAAAAATCTACCTTGATTCTACCACAAACATCCTCTCACTGAAATAAAGAAGGGAGCCTAAGACTTGTAACACTAAAAGTTATGATAGGAACTCTTATACTACAAATATGATGACCAAGTGACCACCTGTAAAAAGAAAAGAAACAGAATAATTTTACATAATGTGTTGGTGCCAAAAGGATGGAGAACATAAATAAATACTCACCAATCACATTCCATTCCAGCTCTAGATGGAATACCGAATATGCACAAAAATCATCTAAGCAGAAGCCAAGATCATCCACAAATGAAGGTTAGCAAGATATTGAAAATTAAATTAGAGAATGATTGAGTATGAACATTACAACTGCAAACATCAGTGTACGCAAACAGCTACCTCCCAAAAATAAAAAATTAAATGGGAGTCTGGTTGTTGAAATCACTTCAAATAAGAAAAGAAGAAGAAGAAGAAGAAGAAGGTAGTAAGGATGATTAATTTGACATGACAAATATTAAAAACTAGCATTAACAGTGCCAACCTTCGCTTTTGGAATGAGACGGCCCTTGGATTCATGCTTCATGTCAACTGTAGACATCAAAATCGCTATTGAAGATGGACGGCTGCCCCAGCTTAGTGTACCCCTACATATACACCAGAAGCCACGTCACTGCATCTATTAGAATTTTGAGCGCAAAAAGAGCTTACTGGACCAGAATACATGATATCAATTTCCAAATCGATAAGGATGTGGAAGGAGACAACTATCAACACCCAAACGACCTGCTAAATACACCCAAACGATCTATTCTTTGTTTTACAGTAGTACAAAGTGGTAGTATTGTATAATATATGTAGAAACCATTAGATTATTCAGCAGTCAATACACTCATCACCATCAACATCCGTATCAAAGCATGTTGTCCCAGCTATTTACCCACGCGTGCATTCTTCCATTTCACATCATTCATCACAGCCTTGTCCCACCTTTCCTTCTGCATGTGCATGTTTATGTGTCTGTGTGTATATGCATATAACATGCCCACTCATGGGCAGGTTAGCATTGAGCCCAAAGACTTCAAGTAACGCATGGGGCAGTTCAATCATTGATCTGGAATGTCCAATCATTCCATACCACCATTGGCGGTCAAAATGCAAAAACACATTGATTCAATGATTCTAACTCATTGAATGTGAATATTTTATTACAACCATCCATTTTTATGAGCCATAGATAAGATGGGTGGCATCATATGTCCATAGTGCTTGTCGTTGATTGATTTCCTCAATCCAGCTACAAAAACAGAGTGCCCATATAAAACTAGTCCTAGAACTTCATTTTAAAATATTGCAATAAGCTTTACATGGAAGGTTGCAAGCCATGCCCTCTGTCAGCTGCACACCATAAAACAGTGAAGGTTTGATCCTCTGTCTGGCATCCATACTACATGAGTGTCAAATTCAAGAACACAAATACAAAAGAGCCCAAGTTATTATCACTGACCATAGTAAACGTCTTCCCAGTGCCAGTTTGACTATATGCGAAAATGCATACATTATGCCCATCAAGTGCAGATTTGAGAACTGGCTTGACTTCTATGAAAACATCTTTTACAAAGTTTGAAAGAAGCAGAATCTTTTATTTGAGGAAAAAAAAAGGAAGAAAGAAAGAAAGAAAGATTAAGAAAAATAGTCTAATAAAAAAAAATCCTACTACCAAATCAGGAGTACGTATTACGCTTATGAAAATAAGCTTTTGTGGAGCAAATTAACCAATAAAATGGTTTGCAGTATTCAAAGAACTACAGAATTGAATTCATATCAGACTAGCATTATTCAGTATGAAACTGAAATCAAGTTTCAGGAAAATAACCATTGATCTTACCAAAACTTTTGGAAGTCAAAGATAGCTACCATTACACAAAATCAAAGTATAAAATGAAAGATAGCTACCATTACCAAATGCATCTAATGTCAAGTCTTAAGAAAAAAGAAAAGGAGAAATCTTCAGAAAAAAGTAAAATGTCCATCATAACCCTCCAAAATTGTCAGTTAGTCTAATGATAATCCTATCATATTGAAGAAAATTTCAAGTTTTAGAACATGCAAGAGGACTGAAAGATTTTATTAGCATGCTTACTTGAAAAGAGATGCAATAGTATCAATGGTACGAGAAAATGCAAGCGATCTTATCATGGCCTGATTTCATAAAGGCCTTGTGCATCCATGTTAGAACAACTAAATACAGAGATTTTTCATGTTCTATTATCAAAATGGATGCCTCAACGGATGCCAAAACACAACTATCAAACAACTTTCGAGGGGCTCACAAATCAAGTTAAAAGATGGACGGAACGGGGTTGTGGGTTACTTCATTAGATGGTTAAAAGAAAATTAAATGGTCTGAAAGTCAAATGTTCCAAAATAGATATCCTCATATAAATAGACGATAGAAATTCGAGTTGCTAATAGTGGAAAAAGCAATCTTTAGTTGAAGATATCCTCATATAAATAGACGATAGAAAAGCATATGCTAGAAGGGAACACACAAACAAAATAGACAGTAACACTTCAACAACAGGATGAATTAACACAACTGCATTTTCAATTGCACAATTGTCAGCAAAACCAGCATATCACGATTCACCAACATTCCAAATTCCAAATTTCAATTGTAGGTTGTCAAGAAGATGAGATTTATCGTCTCAAGAAGATGCATTATCTTGCCTTCCCAAGAGCAAGCATTACGCATCTCCTTAAATGATATAATCTATGTGATTTGATCAAGGACTGCATATATTTAGAAACATCACATTAATCAACAATAAGAAACACTGAGAAAACAAGAAAATACCACTTGAAAGTTGAAATATTATGATTCATCCGTCACACATGCAACATACAAAGATAGTTTTCTCTACTCAGAAAATCAACTCCACATAGGTTATAATACACACCTAAGTCCTTTTATATGATGATCCAAGGAAGTACTGATCCTCCATATAGATGAAATGTTGCGCTGCTCGGATAGCCTTTACAAAAGCTAAATGAATGCTCATATCAATCAATACATTTTTTCTGCAGACCAAGTTCTGTATCATTAAACATAGAAGTTAAGACATGAAAAATGTAGAAATCATAAAAAGTAAATAAGATAGCTGATTAAAAGGTTTTCTCTTACCCTGCTAGTGGCATCTTTTGGGTCCTTTGGGAAGCCTTTCACTGAATTTGAATCAATCGAACGAAAACCTGCACAAGTTGGGGAAGTGAACAAATGAATATAAACTCATTTAAGAATCATGTGAAAGCAAACTCCACCAATGATGTCGGGAATCCTTGCCTGCACATGAATTTCCTCTATAACATATCCAAATCTCAAATTTCAAGTAGAAAATTCTCAGAAATACTTCAAAAAAAAAAAAAAAAAACACACACACACACACACAACTTTAGCAAAAACTACTGCGAAAATCAACTCATTCCCACTAGATACATCAAAAATCACATTTCTATCAACATCGGGCAAACCGCACAAAAATCGTGTAGGATTGAGATGCATTTCTTCTCTTTACAACTCCATTCTAATGCTTTGTCAATGGCTAAAAAGAAATTTACATGTTATGCTAACATAATAACAAGGCATATGAAATTTACATGGTCAATGACATATTTTCAATAGGGATCAAATACAATAAAGAAAAGACCAAGCTGCCTCTAATAACAAGGCATTCACGATACAGTTACATGTTATGCTAGCATGTTTCAAGCATAACAAAGGTACAATGTAAACATACACATGGAAAACACATGCCTCGGTGAATTACACTTAAGAATAAATAGATCAAATATATTTTGAATGCAAAAGACAGAACATCATTCAATTTCTATTAAGACTAATGAATCTATATGGCTGAGGACAATAATATGCAGTTACTAGACTATAAATTTACTTTGGAAGTTCTAAGCTTCCACTGCAATTCATGCTGTAATTCTTGGAAAAAAAAAAAAGCAATAAAAAAGCTTCCACTGCAATGCAACTTGCCAACTACTGGAATAGGAAAGAAAAATCAAATTTTGAGTTATAAAAGTACCTGATAAATCCACTTAAAAAACTGAAAGAATGACCACTGATCAGACATCTCTTTTAGATTGTAAGATCCTATCCATAAAATCTTCAGGCCCTATTTGGTAGATGCCTAAAAATGGGTTCATATCATCTTAGTTTAACAGTAACTATGTAGTTATGCTTGTACATCCCATGATGTTCACCTGATTAAGCATGTTAACAAACAACTTAACCTATATCTTTCTTAATTTCAAAACAAATGACCAAACTGACAGCAGCCCGGTGACTATTCCATAGTCCATAACAACAATAGGACTTATAAGAAACAATGCGTGGCACAATTATATGCTTTAGATAAGCAAGGAGTAGAATTGTTAGAAGCCCAAAACGAAATCAACCAACTGCAGCAGCGTAAAGATAAGCAAGAACTCATGTTATGTCACCCAAATATATTCATGACAGATGCACCAACAGATTTACAGGGAAAAATAACCCCAAAATACAATAGTGAGATGTTTTTAGTGGAAAATTTTGCCTTGAAGATATCAATAGAAAAGATAGTGAATTAGAGAACCAATATAAAGAGATGCTTAAATGCAGCATATGCTAATCGGATTGCACCTTGGAGCCTACTCAAAGCAACCACAACAGATGACATTAAAGATATGCCCACTGTACTTGATTGATAATTGGCACATGTGCTTAATTGTGCAGCCCAAATCCCTATATAGACTCTACAGATGCCAACCCAAAGTAAATGAAACAAATGACATTACACAAATAGGTTGTGCAAGTGCAAATCAATGATCAAGAAATGCTTCAAGGTAAAGCGACATTTAAAATAAAACATGTTTAAAGACTTGCTAGGAACACACTTGAGTTTGAGACATACAATTCAGACAAGTGGGAGATTAGCCAGGAAGATAACCGATCGAGTGAATTGGTTGTTCTTTAAGTGACTGTTGGAGAAAAGTGCCAAGTGCCAACAACCTACATTTTCAGTGGAGACAAGGCCACAGAAAGAATGTTCAGTTCATGATTAGTGGAGTATTTTCCATCAACAATAGAAACATCATATTTTATTACCGTTACATGCAAAATTAGGACAGCATAAATAAGATTCATATAGTGAACTAGGATAGTTCTCCTTTCTTAAAAAAGGAAAAAAAATGGAAAAAAAAAAATCAGTCCTAGGATAGAGAAAAATCAAAGCAATCCAGAGAATGAAAATCACCACATTGAAGTTTTGAGTACCCATTTGGCCAGCAACACCAAGGAGCATCTCTGCTTGAAAAAACTGTCATAAAGCCATGTGTTTGAAATAACCACATCATCACCTAGTGGTAACAGTACCACTCGAGTGGGCCCCTATAGGAAGAATCTGAAGAAGTTCCAGAGGAGGCTTGTAAATTGTCTTGTTATATTTGCTACTTAAATGGAAATGACAGCTTACTACCAACTGAAACTTCAATACAGAAATGACAAAAACAGCCATATGGTTGTTCCTAAGAGAAAATGGTTTCTCGTCTGTTCTTTTAAAGAATTTATTACAATGTCAATTAAGCCATCAATATCTCAGGATAGGCAATTCAAATTGAGAGCAAGTAAACACAAGGACTGCTACTAATTGCATTGAAATAATTACTCCAATGTCAATTAACCCATCAATATGCCTCAACTCACTGGAGATGGTTCACATTTCTAGGTCCACAGATTATGAGTTTTATGACAAAGGATGGGGATTACACCTTTTTCATTAGGCGAAAAAGGTTTCTGTAGCAACCGAATAAGACATGAAGTCCCATCTCGATGTGATTCCCATGCTTATCTACAAATGAGCTTACTTTTCCACCAATGAAAGATGTGAATCGTAAATATCAACCTGCACAACAGAAAACAAAATCACCTTGATCAGTTTCATAATTATATTAAGCATGGAAATGTGTGAGGAGAGATTTATCCAAGGGAAAGGCTATCTGGAACTAATCCAACAGAGGTACAAAACCATTTCTGCTCTGACGCAATGAACAAGAAGCTAATAAGGAACTTCTATGATGAATAGAATGCTTATCCTACAGCCATGTCAGCAATGCCAAATTCCATGACTGACATGTATAGAAGGCAAGTGGCATTGATAGAGTCACAGTGCAGTACAGGTACAAATCCAACAATGGTATTCGAACTACAATCTAGCAAGCTCCGAAAATAGGATTTGTGGAATTGGAAGTATACTTCATCGCTTTACAAATCTAATATGTCTATATCATAATGGCATCATGATGGATAATATAATGGCATTACACATGTAATCTCACATTTTCCAAGTAACAGTTCTGTTAAGATTACAACTAAAAATTTATAGTAGATACAAATCTATGCTATGTGCACTGTTTGAAATTTTGTAATTAAAATTTTTTTTCTAAAAAAAAAAAAAAAAAAAAGGACAAAAGACTCCATGGAGATTTGGAACTCAATATGTGTTAGCAGGGGTACTTTGCCCATTTAGAATAATCAGCGGAATATACTTCCAATCAAAATTTTTATTCTTTCTGGCAGAAACCAATAATGATGACTCAAAACTCAAGGGAACAAGCAGGATCCGCGGGCCTAAATACCTCAAACTACAGTAGCACACAAACATAAAGGATATGCATAAGATCGACCTAAGAAGAAGAACCATTCTAGAGAAAATCTGAGCCAAACTTCATGGCCTTGATCCAAAAGCTCCACTCAAGGTAGATAATGCTTGGCCACCCAAATTGATGATAACAACTTTAAGCTTGGGCCCTCGGTAATGCTCAAGTTCTCGTGGAAACAATCAAAATTGTTCGGCAGATGGTCGATGTGTAACAACTGTGTTACTATGTTAGTAATCTATTATACACATGGCATGCGATGATAATTCAAAACAATCAAAATTGTACTCTTTTTTCCCCGAGAAGGTTTATATGGCGTAATGCAAACAACGAGTTTCAAAATGCCAATGCCATATGTGAAATCCTCACACCCACAATCTTAAACATCCAGGTTTAATTTACAGAAACTGGTCCAATTACCGTATATTTTAAAATAATAGATCTTGCAATAGGAAATGTACAGTTCTGATTGGCCTCCCTACTTGATTGATTGCCCTCTATGCCACATTCTTTGCTAGAAGAGTTTTCGTAAAGCCGTCAAAGCAACTAGTTGGGACAAGGCTTTAGTGATGATGATAATGATGATAACCAATGGCTAGGAGATTGGATGGTCAATGCTGATTATGCCAGAAAAAGGTTTGATTATTGATGATGGTCGTCCATTATGTGGGGACTACCTTTATTGCCCATCCCTCTTAAATCCCTTGGCCTAATATCCTAACCATCCATTAGTGCCAAGGAAAAAGGGCATTGGCATGAAAACAGTCGGTCCATAATCCATATTGATTGTTCTAGAAAGGGCTAAGCATCGATACAGACAGTCCATCATGCAGGATCACTGTTGATCTCATCCCTCTCAAACATCACTTTAGTTGGATGATTCAATGGAGAGAGAGATGGCTGAGAGCAGGAGAGGAAGGCTAAGGTTTCAACCAAGGGCATCAAAGATGCAAAGGGATTTTCCATGGAAACCTGCATCTTAGCTTTTTGGATGGAAGCTATATTCCCGGCTTTTGAGGAATATAACTTCCTTTGGAAAATCCTTCCATATAGATACGGCATTCCAAACCACAGAAATGTCCTAATTCCACAGAAGTTGTCTTCCAAAACTCCCCGCTTCCGCACATCTAAACGACCCCTTAAAGTAAACCAAGCTGAAAAAGTTATTTGTCTAGACCAAACATAATGAACCAAACAATAAGCACAACTCCATACCATCAATCAGCAAGATTCTGCTCTTATCCCTTCTTATTTTCTAGCACATCGATGTTCACATAAGTAGCTCCATGGAAAACCTAAGAAGAAAATCGGCATCTTACAAAATGCAAGAATAAGAATAGTCATGCTTGGGCTTCAAGGAATAAACAGTTGCAAATACCTCATCCAAAGAATTGTCCAATAGCTTTGCAAAAGCTGTGGAAGAAAAATGGTAACTCTTTTGACTAAATCCAAAATATTAAATATAATAATAATCTTTAAAGAAAATTGTTAATTTGTGGAAAAATGCTTATTATGTCACAAAAGGTACCTCCAAGAGCCCACTTATGGCTAGTTGCATTTGAATGTAGAAACTTGGGGTGGACCCTAACATGATCCATACCCCCGCAAAATAGAGTGTAATAACTGTTATATTAGTCACATTGACAAGTAAAGCAAGAAAAAAAATGTTATAAGGTTGAGCTACACATAAGAAATACACAATCTCAGCCCAAACTAATAAAAACACCAATTTCACTAACATAGTATCAATTGACTGTCTGATCGGATTGCAAGCAAATGCATAAAAATAATATGAATTACAGAGTAGCCTTGTGAAATCAATGAAAAGAAATATCCAACCCAAATGAGTAACACCTACTGAAATACACAATCTCAGCCTAAACTAGTTTTCTTTCCATTTGGACCTCCATTTCTCATGCGTGGTCCGGCTTTCAAGTGATCCAGACCATTCATAAACTAGGCCACACTGGGGAAGGGTGATGCTTTGATAAGAACTCCCAGTCGGATCATTCCAAATATATGATTGTAGCCCGAAAAATGGACGGTTAAACATGAAATAAAGCCAATGGTACTAATGCAGGGGGAAGAAAAAAGTCCACAAAGCAACAGCTGGGATTGTTCAATTGAAGAATTTTTCATCCATCACCACCCAGTTTGGGTCCACCAAATGAACAATCAAGAATCACCGAGAAAGTTGGGTGACTCACTTGCATGAAGCACTTGGGCCACCGAACAAATAAAAGCATCTCTTGTTTTCTATACAATTGCGGTATTACTGAGGCGAGAGGATTCCAAACCCTTGACAGTATCGCCCTCGTAGTCCCCAGCTTTCCAGAACTGCTTGCAGGTTCGAATCGCAACCTTCGATCTCAGCTGCGAGGGCGCCTGAGGAAGCGGCAGTGGGGTGGGATCTTCGGGGGAAGCGGATCGACGAATCCAAGTGGGAGAATGAATCTCAAATCGTCAGGTTTCGGCTTCTTGATTGAAGAAGATTCTCCTTCTTCATCGCTAGAAACCCTAGGTCTTTTGGCAGAAGGAGGAAATTCCTCGTCGGAGTCCAAACCGGAATCGGAATCACTACTGCTGCTGAGATTGATTACGGCGGCATGCTTTGAGCCATCCGATGGGGGATTTTGAGATGGCCATTCGATGATTTCCATGAGAGAGAGAGAGAGATAGAGAGAGAGGGACGGAGGGGTGAGGGAGCAGGTGAGAGAGTTTGGTTCTGGTACGGTTTAAAACTAGGTTTTATTATTTTATTTTTTTTGTTCTGGTACGGTTCCAAATCTCGTACGGCTTAAACCGTTTCAGAAACAAAACCATGGTCGTTCCAAATTTGCTATATTGGTGTAGTGTGGGTAAATCTCTTTTGGTCCCTATAAGATCCATGAGATGCTAGAAACTAAGCTTGGACCCATCTACCACTTCGATCACCATTGACAAATGCAAGAAGTCTACTGCAGATAACATGATTTGCAACCTCACACACTACAACAATTCCGATCTTTAGCGGCGCTTGAAAGCGCTGACGGATACCCCACAAAGCGCCGAGGAAATATTTTCGGCGCCACTCAAGCGCCGATTGATGGGTATGTCGCTAAAAGCTATCAGCGCTAATTTGCTTTTAGTGGTGCTTGTCTGAGCGCCCATAAATTGCGCATTTGCCGACGCTAATAAGCGCCGCCAAATATCAAATCGAGCGCCGTTAAAACTGGCCTCTGCACACTTTTTCTCAGGAAAAAGCGCCGCAAGACTTCTACACAAGCGCCGCTAGTAGCTTTTTTATGGATTTGAGAGGCCCTGGCATGCCAGTAATTTCTTTTTATTATAATTCAATCAAAACCTGTATTTTTTAAATATTTGAAACATAAAAATGATTCAATACAAATATAACTGAATATGAAATAAAATTTATATTACTAGACAATTAAAAAATATATATATTTATTACAATAAATAAAAACAAATTCATCTATCAAACAAAGTTCTTGCCCTCTCCTGGACTTTCAAGCTCCTATTGCCTGCCAAGGAGATGTTTGACAGTTTCCACAATTCCTGAAGCTCTCATCAAGAGGCAGCTTCTCAAGTGCTCCTAGCACTGCACTGATTGATTCTTCCACAGAACTGTCACTTGTGCCACCACTGCACTTGGAGCCATTGGTTGAGAAACCCATGCCCGTCTAACTGAAGAAAATGATTAAGGCGACCATTCTTCTCTGTTGCTGATAAGGTACTTGCTACAATTGACCATTGTTAGGATGCATTACCTACATTCTTCATAATATTTTCTCTCTGCCTCTGCATAACAGCAACCAACTCTTTGACTCTAGCAAGGTTTGTGAGTCCATCTTTCATCTCAATTGGGGTGAGGAAATCTTCTAACGTCATATTGCCTTCATGCAGCAGCTAGGTACTTCCAACACACTAATACTCTCATCATCTGCTATTTGTATAGCCCAAGCCTGAGACTGAACCTGATACATTCTGCCCACGCCCAACGCCGGGTTGGTTACCTGATACATTCTGCCCGAGCCCAACCCAATGTCAGGTTGGTCAGGTTGGTTGGGTTGAACCCACCCAACTTTCAGTACTATAGAGAACCATGGAAACTAAAGGTGCCATCCAATATATGCTCAGCGTAGAGATATTCTTCACAGTGCCCTCTCCAAAAATCGTCTGTGTTAACATTTTGGATCCGGACCATTAATGTAATGGGCCCCACCATGAATGGTAAGATAAATCATCCTGAGTGGATGATATTCTTATCTTAAGGTGACCCATAAATGGATGGTAAAAAAGAATCTGGCAACAAGCAACATTCTCAACAGTGAAAATCCATTCCAACGGCTAGCCATTTGTTCTTGGACCATGGACCGACGCTTCCAACACGGACTACCAGATGAATACTCAGGATCACTTGGGCATTGGTGTACAAGCTCTTGGAGGCCAGATTTCAGTCGGGGAACTCTTTGGAGCCAAAAGAAATGAGAAATTGTTATAAGTTTTTTTAAATTAACATCTTCTGGTTCAGCATCTAAGCTAAGATATCTTGTGACCCATAATCCTGCTGGCATGATTGAACAAAAACACACGGGGGTTTGTAATTAGTAACATTGGAAAAAGGCCACCTATTATTTATTAGGCCCAAAATATTGGGCCCATGTCCAATCAATGGACCTCAAAGTCAGCCTGAACCAAGCCCAAAGTGGGCTGAACCATTGAAAACTAAAGAGAGCTGGAAATAAGAAATGCTTAACCAAAAGAGCCGGTTCTAGTGTTTCCAAGAAGAGAACTCACCAAAATTCATGCTCCCACTTCTTATAAAAGTCGGACGAACATCATCGCGGATCTTGATCGAGAGTTTGAGCTATTCTTGCTAGAGCCCCAAATTGGTCAGTCATATTGGCAGCAGATCTATACTCGTGCAATGCAAGTTTGGCGATCTCAGGTTCTTCCAATAGAGCAAGATAGGCTATACACACCCAAAAAAGAAATCAGTGATCATTCTATACCCATCTCTCAAACTAAGATTGGAAACAAATGAGGCCCGTACCAAGAGAAACGTTCTTTAGAGCACGCCGAGACATGCTATGATGGTTAAACACATATGGCTCAGAGTCTGCTATTGCTTTTAACTCCGAAAGAACAGAGCTAAAAGTTTAACTCCTAGACGAAATATAAAAGGAAAAAAGAAAAGACAAGTCCTTTGGGCACTATGTGGTTTAAATTTTAAAAAATGTAGTAACACTCACATTTCAGTTATAGGGAGAGAATAATAGCATTAATCATCTACTGAATGGAAAAACAATAACACCCTCTACTTCTTGTAAAAAGATGGTTCTTATCTCAAACAAAATGATGCCTAATAAATCAGGAGTAATTCTAATAAGGGAAGTTGACAAACACATCCCCGTCTTTCAAAAAACAATAAAAGTACAACTCTATTACAAGAGTCTCTAGATTGGATCATATTTATTAGAAATACAGAGTTATTTGTAGATTTAGAAAGTTTTATTTCTAATCCCACTTTGTAAATCATTGACAAATGGGAGTCGATCAATTTAAGATCTGAGATGTAATCAAAACATACAGTGATTCTTGATCCTAAATCCTAGGATAGGTATAGTATCCTCGAGTTTTCGGTTAGCAAGAGCAGGGTTCATGGTTCAGAGATCCATACCATTGATCTGATGAGCTCCATCATGGATGGGTCCTACTCAAAACAATCCCAAATTGGGAGATCTTAGCCATCAAATCTTTAGCACTTTTCAGTTGGATGTGAACCATTGCCAATGGAATGGTTAGGAAAGTAGGATTGTCCCATCGAGGAGACTTTTAGGCCATGTTCCATAAACTTTGGATCGAATGAAGTCAACAGGTATGGATCATTTAACCATGGTCCCCACTCTGTTATTGTACAAACTACAAACTAATGATCAGAGGGTTACACACATATCCTCAGTTGAAGAACCATGACTTCTTTCTTAATCCAGGCAGCATAGGTCTCATTGCTTTCATATAAATTCAAAAAAAAAAAAAAAAAAAAAAAAAGTGTCATGAATGGATGAGTACATATCCCAATAAAATGGCACCTTTGTATTAAGAACTTCTAGACAATCTATTGGTTTTGTTCACCCAAAAGATAATGAGATGAGATCCCACCTTAGTTTTACATTAAAAAGGTGCTTGGAGACAAAAGTAAATGGCCTACCGTGCTGAGAAATTCATTTTTCAGTTGAAGAGCGTCTTTGCTTTCGATGAAACTACGAACGCATGTACAACATCGGATCTCGCAACATCCATCATGTCCATTATCTCCCCTCACCCGTAACGTCATCGCTTTTGCAATGAATTCCTGAGAAATGCCAAAGGAGTACAACCGATGATTGCTTTTCTATTTTGGGAGATACCAAAATTTTCAGATGGATGTAATAATCTTTACTTTATCCAAGCTGAATCGCCTAGTATGCTTTTGAGCCCATCCACAAACTTTGGGTTCAAAATCAACGGCTTATTTTGCTGAAATCAGCAACAAGGGTGAGCATCAGTTTCCTTGCCAAAACCTCCCCCGCCTCCCAACTGAACAACAAAATAATTTAATAATTTTTAAATTAACTCACCTCATGGAAAGGGAAAAAAAATAAATCAAGGTCTGCAAATCCAACATGCCATCTACATGTGTGACCACATGTGCCATTATGGCATATGCATGCCATATCTAATTCATTCATCAGGTGAGTACTACCATTTAGATGTCGTGGCCCAAATACTAGGCAAATGCAATCATCGTGATCCACACAAGTACGAAAATAATGGACAGTTGGAAGAAAAAAACAATCCACATGGTCCACACTAAATGTAGAAGTGGTCAATCAGACAAAGTTATATGATACACAAGCTGTATATGATGCTTGATACGCAAGCACTCGAAAATTGTACATGTGCCATATATTAACTCAAATAGAACTGACAAGATTGTGCACCCCACTGTCCCCTAGTCACAATTCCAAGATCAGATTGGTTGAACAATCCTAACCTCTGATTTGTGGACACTTGTTCGTGGAAGTAGGACCATTGGATATTTTTCATTTTTAACCATCCAATAGTCAGATGACCAAATAAGCTTAATTTTTAGTTCATGATACATCTAAACTGAGTACTATAATTTGGACAGTTGAATTTGACTACTTATATGCCACGTGTGCAATTTCTAAGTAATTTCCAAGTGCCTGCATGTCATCCATCACACTCTGCCAGAGTATCAAAGTTTTTATCTCTCTTAACAAGGGATGCCATGGGGAAGGGCCCACATGTTGCACAAATTGGATGTGCCACAAGCATGTGACATGGCATGTGTGGCTGCATGTAGGTGGAGTGATTGAGAAAGAGGGGGAGCATCCCCTTTTAACCATTTAGACTAGAGGAACTAAAAGGTCCTGAACTTCATGAATTGGACAGTTTGTTGAGGGACAAGTTTTTGTGCATGTGGGGTCCATGGTTTGATGATCTGGGCCATTGGTCTCACAGACACCACTGTGAATGGAGGATTCTCCAAAATTTTCGCAGATTGGTAGATCCTAACATTTCAATTTGACCATTTTACACTGAATGTAGACTGTTCTTGTTTTTTTACTTCTCATATTTTCTAAACAACAAAAAGTTAGGATCGTACAATCTAGGAAAATTTTGTAGCATCCCCATCCGGTGAGGCCAATCAGATCAACAGTTTGTATCCTCAGAACCATGACCCCCACACATATCAGAATCCCGCACCTACTTTTTCTGACACTCAATTCCTCTTTGCACAATTGGGTAGAAAAACTAAGGAACACATAGCTGCTAATTTTGACAGAAATAGAAAACCTCAAACACTACGAATGTGCCGAATTGGTGTGGAGTTTCGAATGTCAATGCCAAATAGTAAACAGAACATTAGGAATACCAAATACATGCATCTGTACCTGAACTTCAACGAGTAAGTACGGGCTTCAGGGTTGTAGGATGAGGTAACTTTAACTTGGGGTGTTCCAGCTTGAGAGTACCTGCAAGTTGTGATCCATCCCATGATCATGCATGCCCATCTGCAAGGAAGTAAATGACACGACAAGGTGCATGCATACCACAGTAAGAAATTAGAAAGGTCAGCATCATTAGCATCTCGCTTTTAGACACTTTCTTTTGTTTTACTCTCACCATTGATAAAGCGAGTTGGAATTGGTATCTTTTAAACATATATGAAGCAAAAGCCCTTTGATGTTCACAATCATTTATTCTTCATTTGGTCACCCTATCAATTGATGTTCGACATGTAATAAATTTACTCTCACCATTGAGCTTCTAGATACTTTCTTTTGTTTTACTAAGATAGCCATGACTCAATCATCCAATAGAAAAACATAAGAGGTCTTTTATGTGTGTGTTACCTGCACGAATACAGGCAATGACAAACCAACAACATTCCTCAGCTAGTCAAGTCGAGAAACTTTACCAATTAGAAGGGGACACCATATTCCTTCTTTAACGACCCTGCCATTTTCACGTAATCACTTGAATTGTTTCCTAACTGTTGCCAAAAACATACATCATAAGATCCTCAATTTTCATAACTACCACATTATTTTTGGCCAGCAACATGCCTTTTTTATATTTATATATTATTTTTTTCATAGAAAATCAGCAACCAAGAATAATAAAACCAAAAGTGCTTCTTACCTGGGATCTTAAATCAATGGATCTTTCAACCAGTACCTGTGAAAAACATATATATTAAAATAAAATAAAATAAAAAACCTTTGATTTTTGTGCAGGAATAACAACTGTGCGCAATACAATTGGAGTATTCATGTTCACAAACAAGAAAGTTTTGCTCATAGGATCCACCTTCACTGTCGAGTGTTCTGAAGAGCCATGATTGAAAAGCTGTAAGAATCCAATAACCAAATTCTGTGAGATGGTAGATAACGAAAATCTCATTAAGGAAATTGACTTCACTACATGACAAATTATTACAGAACCAACAGATAATAGGAACTTTAAATACTTGGCATTGGCAGGACATGGAATATAATATGGATTTATGGACATGGCATGAGACACAAACTAAGAATTCTAAATTCTATAGACCACACCTGTATTGATTACATATTAAGAGACTCAAAAGGATGAAGTCTCCAATTGCCAAATATGAGGGGAGCCGCAACTGCTTGACACTAAACAACCAACCCAACAAAACCAAAAACTGGATGGATTTGCATTTTGAGAGCAGAAATATAGCAGCATCAACAGATCATGTGGCATATTGCAGATCACAAAAAAGTCACCAGCTTAACATGTCCTGATTGCACATGAGTTATAATATTCACCTAGCAGACAACATGCACTTGTAGTTTGTCATTTATCCGCTAATAAACATTATTCTCTATGATATGTGCAACCTAATCAGTGGATCGGGCTGATTTTTGTACAAGGGTTGGTGTCATGTCTGCCTGCGGGTCAACATGCATGGCCTGTTTCAGAGCTGAGTGAGGAGCATATTAGATGGATAGCCTCCATATTGATTAGTAAACACCCTCAGCACCCCCTACACATATTGCAGATCAAATCAAGTCACCACTGGTCCATCAAGAGAGAGAATGTACCGCTGGAATAAAATCTAACCAATGTAAACCAATAAACTCACCAATCAACGCCACTATTATGATCTATGTCAAAGATTGCATTCCAAACTGAATGGAGGAACAATAGACTAAGATAGCAACCATGATGTGAAAGCCCAAGTATCCATATTAAAGGACAATTTCCACAGAATATGCATGCAATTAAAGGGCATTCCATCATATATGTAAGAGAGCATTAACTCCAAAAAAAATTATTTACATCCATTTCAAAACTGACCATGAAAAGACAATTTAAAACGAGCAACAAGAGCCAATTCATATTTTTGTACTTGCAATCATCAAGAAATTAGGCTAATTGTAAATACCCATAAACAATACTTGGAATATCACAAGAAAAGCACACTTAAAAAACAATTACAAGTGATGCAATGAGTTGTCAAGGACATCTTATGCAATAAGCATAGAAATCAAAACTTTGAATGCCATTTTGTTTCCATGTCAAAATCAAAAGCATCTTATTTCATCAGCTTTCTTTGAGTCGGACTATTGTAAAGAGACAAACAAAAACAAGCAGGCATAATCACTTTGATGCCCACACAAAAGACAACCTTCAGTTAAAAGAGTCTTTCTTAGTTATTTAAAACAAAAAAAAAAAACAAAAAACAAAAAACAAAAAAGACAAAAAACGACCTTGATTCGAGGGCAAATGTGAGTTCAAACACCGTTATGTGTTTCTACATCAAAGCAAAGCAATCAAAGTCTTGTTGAAGTTCTCAAACATATCCTACACAATGAGCAAAAGCAATCAGAGAACTTTGAAGGACATTACATGCTTCCACATCAAATTCAGAAATATCGGCTCATTGCTATGATTTTGCTTTCATGAAATCAGCCACTTTGATTCATGTGGATATTAAACATCAATATTAAGTATATATATTTTAAAAATCTGAGTGATAAATAGATAATGGAGAGCTAAATGAAAACATAATCTCCAAATTCAACGAGTAAATGCTTATTAAGTGGAGATTAGGATCATTAAATCAATTTGAAATTTGGAATTATAACCAATTTAATGTGATTCTCACAACTTAGACGGATGGATCAAGGAAGAGAGAGAGAGAGAGAGTGATGAATGCCGTAATCAAACCATAAACACTAGAAAGAAAGCCAGCAAACAAAACCGAAAACCCTGCCACGATCTTCTGAAAATAAGAGAGAGAAAGAGAGAGAGTGAGAGATCCTCGGAGATCTGAAACTTACCACATGAATGTAGCTCTTCGAAACCCTAATTCGACCATTCCTTGACTCCAAAAACCAGAAAATCCCTAATTAGGCTTTCAACATTGTAAATCCCTAATTAGGAAATCACTAAGGTTGAAATTGATGAAATCTAGACTCTTACCTGTTTCAGATCTTCATCTAAGCCCTGAAATTAATGGCAGCTCGCGAGAGAGAGAGAGTCGGGGGTAGGAAAAAACTGAGAGTCGGGAGAGAGAGAGAGAGAGAGTCGTCGGGAGAGAGAGACAGATAGAGAGAGTCGGGAGAGAGAGAGAGAGAGAGAGAGAGAGAGGGAGAGGGAGAGGGAGAGGGAGAGGGAGAGAGAGAGAGAGAGTCGGGAGAGAGAGATGGGAGCGAAATGAAAATCGCAAATGTTTTTTTTTTTAATTCCAGAACCATCCGTGGCCCGCTTTTAAATAGCGCCGCTGTTTGATACACCAAAGTGCCGCTTTTACCTATTTTTGTTGTAGTGACAGTGTAAGGAATCATTAGTAAAAAAATAAAGTAAAGAGGCATTTGATGAGCATACCTTGGAAGGCCACTTGAGAATCAATCCAACAGAAATCTTGATTATTTCACATATGACTACAATTAATTCAATAGACTAGAAAATCTTATTTTAGTAATTGGAACAAACAACCGTCCACTGATACCTTGGGAGGCCACTTGAGAAAGGAAGACTTAAAATCAGGCAAGGATGTTACCCTGGGCTACGTTTCATCATTGGGCGTACCATAACCCTTCCCCCAAAAAAGAAAAGGAATAAGAGAGAGAACACATGTAAAGAAAATCTGCCTGTGACAGAGCTATACATGCAAAGCCATTCTCACAAAATTAATCTCATATATACAAAAGCATCAGCATAATATCAACACCTGAAGATCTTGAACAATTCATCAATTTCAGAATCCCCAGGGAACATAGGCCGCTGCTTCACCATTTCGGCAAAGCAGGCCAAAGCAGGTCTGGTTGCTTTGGATATATGAGATTCGGCGGCTTAAATTCAACGAGAGAAAAGAAAAGGCTCAAAATTAAACATCACATAATGAATTAAGGATAACAGTATGGTGATATCTTCAAAAAAAACACACCATATACTCAAAAATGAAGTACAAGACATCATTTTCTCTAATAACCTCCTTCAACTTCACAATGTTAGGATGGTTCATCTTCCGTAAGGACTGCCAAAACAGTGAAGGCCATCAGTGCCAAAACAGGATGTGGGAGGCACTGAACCAGTTCTCAATTTCAGCATCATTGAGGAATCATCCATCGAGAGTATGAATACGTTGAAGGAACCCAACCCTGCTGGAGTTATATCCAGGCCATTCATCATGTAGGCCAGTGGAGTCCTTGAGGTCCTCTGATTGGTCTATAGATTGGTGAGCTCTGCATAGCTATATATTTGGATGATCCAAAACATCCTTCTGGTAGGTCCTATTGTGGATGACCACATTTCAAAAGTCAAACTGACATAATCGTCCTGGCCATTTGATCGAACAGATGGCTGAAAACAAAAATGGTCAACAGGAGAAAATTCCCCAGTCATTGTGAATTTATGTGTTGGTCCACCAAAGACGGGTCAACTAGATGGATGATACAATAGGTTCATCTAACCATAGAGCGATTTGTGCCCCATTTACAGAGAGTTGAAACGCAGAACCTCTAGCATGATTAACACAAGAACGTTCTTAGTTGAGGCATTTCCTCAAACAATTAGCATGTAGATTTTCATATAAAAATAATGAAATGCTTTAGTGAAATAAAAATAGAAATTCATATTATTTTCTTAGTTTCTTGATCAGTTACAAAACTTTCATATGATTACATTAACTTCATTTAACTATCAACAGTGAAATGAAAATGATAAGGGGAAAGAAGTCTCACCAAATTAGTTCACAAGAAGAGGAAATGCAAGTGACAAATTCAACGCCACCACATCTTAATAATCGCCTCCATCACTGAAGAACATATGTCGAATCTCATCCAAGAGCCCTAAACCTAGGAGGGAGAAAGAGAGGGAAGGGAAGGGAATAGAATGCAAAAGCCCTAAACCGTAGAGGGGTTTAGATCTGTACCTATTTGTAGTGAGTAAAAGGACTAGATCTGGCCAGAGGATGGAAGAGAGAGAGAGAGAGAGAGAGAGAGAGAGAGAGAGAGAGATGGAGGTTCTCGAGGCGGGAGGGCGGGGACGGGGCCGAGTGTGTGTGTGTGTGTGTGTGTGAGAGAGAGAGAGAGAGAGAGAGAGAGAGAGAGAGAGAGAGAGAGAGAGGAGGAGGTTCTCGAGGTGGGAGGGCGGGGACGGGGGCCCAGAGAGAGAGAGAGAGAGCAGAGACGGAGAGGTGCAGAGAGAGAGAGAGAGGCGCAGAGAGAGAGAGTCTGCCACGGGGAGAGGAAAAGTCCCGAAAATGAGAATGGGGCATTTGCATTTTGATTTAACAAGGACCCTTTTCCGACAGCTGGTTTTGGTTCCAGCCGGCGAAGGGTTCCACCAACAGTCGGTTTTGCCCTCTTTTCTTGTAGTGTCATAACCATTATTTGATGCATAGGATGCTACATAATTCATCATTTGTACTAATGACAAGTCGCGGCAAATTTTAGGGCCAAAAGGTGGAGACAGTCCTTTCACACCAGGCTCACTTGAGAAAGCGACAATTGTCATACATCTCAAGTTAAGGTGTCCTCTCAAATATAAGTAAAATGCAACTGATAATGAATGAACTATACCTGGAAATTCAATACGTACTAGTCTAGCTAATGCACCTAATTCAGACCATCCAATTAATTAACCACTTGTTGGATGGACCATAACCGAAACCCAAATTGATTAAATGATGTTAACAATTGGATCAATGGACCTACTATCGACAAAGTCAAAAAATGATGTTAACAGTTAGCATACCAATTGAACAGTCGAAAGTAGTACACAAGATGATTCATTTCAACGGTCCAGTTGAAGGAACAAATTAGATGGTTAGGATTGTTAGATGTGTAATTTTTTGGTGATGAGCTATCCAAGATGAGTGGTTAAACTATTCTACACAAGACGGCTACAAACACAAGCTACATACAATAACCATGGAAATTACATATACATGGCCCTTATCACTGCATTTGCGTTAATTATAGTTTATTAGCAGCATCTATTGTAGGTACTAAAATGTCTGTCTTCCTTTAACAAACTTAAATAGACAAACCATGGTTGGGACAATGGCAACAAAGCCAAATCCAACATTTGAGTTTTCAAAGAGAAGGCTAGTCTCCAAGCTTTAGGCTACTTTTGCTTGTCGTACCTTCCACATATTCTGCATTGGAAGAAACATAACAAAATTCAAGAGAGAATAACTAGTAAGATGCTAAGAAATCTAGTCCAAAGATGAGAAGGCAAAGAGAGATTACAAGGGGTTCACTTCGGAATCTCCTGCAGCTCCTCTGTCGGAAGAATCCATTTTCTCTTCTCTTTCTAATTCTTTTAGGTCTGTTGGGGCCTCTCGATCCTCCTTCACGGCTGCTAAAGGAGATGCTTGTTCATTTACAAAATCATTTAATAAGAAAAAAGCAGGACATAAGAAACCAAAAGAATAGAGAAGATCTGCAGGTTAAAAGACTCGTTGATTTAGATCAACTCATTCAACCCTAAGTCAAAGTCATGAATCACTCAACTCAAGGATGAATGGGAGGGATCACTCATGGTGTCAAACTGGGTTGGATCTCACCTTGTTTGATGTTATGGGTGAGATCCAACCCAGTTTGACACCTCGAGTGATCCCCCCAATTCATCCTTGAGTGATTCATGAGATCCAATAGCAGATGATGTTGGATAAAGCAGAGGATGTTGAATTGGGTTCTATGCAATGTGGATGGTACTGTTCTAGTGCAGTTGAGCACGGAAGGTTTGTTGTGGACAACTATGATTTGTTCTTGCCTTTTTTAGTGATTTTAGGTTGTTTTCTATTTTGTCTTCTCCATAATGGTTTACTTCTGTTGTGGAGTTATATGATAGATGAGGGACAAAAGTTTTATGTGTCACCCACCCAAAATTGTATATAGCATTATTCTCAATCAGCAGATAATTTACAATGTGCCTCACACATAATGTATAACCTATTTATGTTTAAAAACATTAGTGTTAGGTAATACTAGAATATTATAATATATATGAAAAAAATAACAATGTCTTTTATACCAAAAGTGTTGGGGGTCATGCACAAAACCTTAGGATCTAGCCTCCCAAAAACCACCATAATTATGGGATAATAAAGTAATGAAATAAATCAAAGCATAAACCACATAACACAAGAGATTTTTTACGTGGAAAACCCTCAAAGAGGTAAAAACCACGGGACCTATTCCAGATCAACAATTCACTATGAAGTAAAACGTTACAACTGATCACAAGAACACACCGCTTAGATCAAACCTTTTTCACTCACGCAGGAGCGAATAAACAATAGGATAATAAAGAAAAACAAAGAGATCTCATCGATTACGAGGACGTAGAAGCATTGAGATGTCGAGTGCACAGTAGATCACCTCTACGAGCAAACCTCCCTTCCACAAGCTTCCTCTCTCTCTCTCTCTCTCTCTCTCTCTCTCTCTCTCACACACACACACACACACCTTTGATAGCCTTAAACCCTTTAGCAAACCCTTGCAAAGCTTTAGAAAACTCTCTTGCATCCCCTAGAATAGCCCTAGGGACCTCTATTTATAGTTTAGGTAACTTCCTTTCACATCTCTTGCGAAACTGCCTCCAATTTATGCAGCCTACACAAAATCCGTGCAAATCTGCGTAACCCTCGACTAGTCAAGCCAAGGCCTCGACTGGTCGAGCACTGTTCACTCGACTGGTTAAGCTAGGCCCTCGACTAGTCGAGCACTGTTCACTCGACTAGTCAAGCAGTCCACTTGACTGGTCAAGTAGCATAGTGAAACACTCTGATTTTCAATCGGCTGCACTATCTCTCCTCTGAAATGAGGAGGAAAACCCCCATCAAATGTCTCCCTTTCTAACTCAGGAGGAATTCACCTTCTTTAAGCTAGCCTGATTTCTATAAACCTCAAACTTGCCCTTGAGCAAAGCCTTCGTCATCATATCTGACACGTTATCATCCGTGTGGACCTTCTCAAGCTGTAACACCTTATGTTCCAAAGTATCCCTAATCCGGTGATACCGTATCTCTATGTGCTTCGACTTGGAATGCTGACTTGGATTCTTGCTCAAGTGTATAGCACTTTGACTATCACAATAGACTACGTGTTACTCTGCTTTAGGTTAAGTTCATGTAGGAACGTCTTCATCAAAAGCATCTCTTTACATGCCTCTGTCTTCGATAATGCTACAACCTTCTGTAGCTTACTCTGCCAAGAGACCGCTTCCCCTACAAAAGTGAACATGAACCTCGATGTAGACTTCCTGGAGTCTATGTTACCTGCCATATCTGCATTTGTGTAACCCTCTATCACAGGTTTTCCATCGCCATAGCATGGGCTCAACCTAGATGAGCCTCTTAGATACCGCAGTATCCACTTCACCACTACCTAATGTTCTTTGCCAGGATTGGCAAGATACCGGCTGACAACACCAACCACATATGCTATGTTTGGTCGCTTACATACCATAACATACATCAAACTTCCTACTACTGACACGTAGGGTATCTTCTGCATCTCATCTACCTCTACGTTCGTCTTGGGGCATTGCATGTCGCTCAATCTGAAGTGACCATCCAGTAGGGTACTAACCGGCTTCGCTGCATTCATATTGAACCGCTCTAAGACTTTCTCAATATACCACTCTTGTGACAGCCAATGCTTCCTACTACTTTTGTCATGGGTTATCTACTCAGTTGGGCCCAAGTCTTTCATCGCAAATGACTTGCCCAACTCCTATTTCAGCCTGTCGATCTTCTTAATGTCTTTACCCATGATGAGCATGTCATCAATGTATAACAATAGAACTAAGAAATCACCATTTGAGAACTTACGCGTGACCACACAGTGGTCCGACTTCGTTTTATCATACCCATGCTTTAACATGAATGAGTCAAACTTCTTGTACCATTGCCTTGGAGCTTGTTTCAGCCCATACAAGCTCTTCCTCAGCCTACACACCATATGCTCTTTGCCCTTGACTTCGAACGCCTTTAGTTGGTGCATGTAGATCTCTTCGTCAAGGTCACCATGGAGAAAGGTAGTTTTAACATATAACTGCTCTATCTCTAGATCCATACTACCCATTAACCCAAGCAACACTCGTATAGATGTCATCTTCACCACTAGTGAGAATATCTCCTCGAAGTCTATACCTTTCCTCTGACTAAACCCTTTCACCACAAGTCTGGCCTTGAACTTTGTCTGTGAATTCTTCTTCTCAACTTTCTTTCTGAACACCTACTTATTGCTCAGAGATTTCTTTCCCTTAGGTAATTTCACCATATCATAGGTGTGGTTCTTATGCAAGGATTCCATCTTACATAGCTTTTAACCACTCCCACATTATGCTCGTCAGCTAGGGCCTCAAAATAATCTTCTGGCTCTCCCCCATCAATGAGCATAATGTACTCATGCGGTGAGTACCTCTTGGATGAATGTCTGTCCCTAGATGACTTCCTCACCCGTGGCTCAACCGGTGGATCAAGTGGGGGTTATTCCCTCGGTCCGTCTATTGTAGGAACTCCCTCATCCTCTGTACCTTGTTGTACTCTCCCGTTATTAGTCACCATGGGAGGAATAACCAGATCCATATCCTCTGGCTCACCTGAACTAGGATGGTTCTTCTCTCGCTTACCAATATCTTTTATATATTGATCTTCAAATAATACGACATCTCTGCTCCTCATGAGCTTCTTCTCAATCAGATCCCACGGTCTGTAGGCCAAACTATTCATCACCGTACCCCAAGAACACACATTGTCTGATCTTCATATCGAGCTTTGACCTCTCATCCTTTGGTACGTGAATGGATGCTCTGCATCCAAACACCCTGAGATGACCATGCGATAGATCTTGTCCAGTCCATACCTTCTCGGGTACTTCTCCATTCAACGAGGCTGATGGAGACCTATTTATCAAATACAATGTCGTGTGCATTGCTTCTCCCTAGAACGTCTTGGATAACTTTGCATGGGATAACATGCATCTGATTCTCTCTACAATGATGCGATTCATTCGTTCAGCTACACCATTATGCTAGAGGGTCTTAAGAACCGTCTGTTCATGCCGTATACCCAGGGACTTACAATACCCATAGAAGTCACTAATATATTTACTACCATTGTCAGTGTGGATGCACTTCAATGATCGACTTGTCTCTCTCTCAACCATAGCTTGAAACAATTTAAACGCACCAAAGACCTCGTCCTTAGATTTCAAAGCATAAACCCAAACCCTCCTAGATGCATCATCTACAAAAGTGACAAAATACAATGCCCCACCCAAGGTTTTTGTCCTCATAGGACCACAAACACCAGAATAAACCAAATCTAATGCATGCACTTTATTAACATGAGAAGCAGTTTTAACAAATGAAACTCTATGTTATTTCCCTGATAAATAGTCGATACAGGTTTTGAGAGGTACACCTGTCACGTTTGGAAGGAGCCGCTTCTTTACTAGTAGTTGAAGCCATTTTTCACTCATGTGGCCTGGACACTTGTGCCACATATCAATAGTTGAATCTTTCACTATGTTCAACCCATCCTTACACACACTAACACTTGCCTTGTAAAGGGTGCAACACTTCATTCCTCTGGCTGCAATCAACGAACCCTTGATGACCTTCTAGTGCCCACCAACAAATCGGCTTTCATAACCATCATCATCCAACCTTTCCGTCGATATCAAGTTGAGGCGAAGGTCTGGAATGTGCCTCACATCCCTGAGAACTAACGTGCAGCCCAGATTGGTCTTCACATAAATATCAACGATCCCTATGATCTTTGATATGCCAAAATTTTCTATCTTCACAGTCCCATAGTCACCCAACTTGTAGCTTGTGAAGAAATCCCTGTGTGAAGTCATATGAAATGAGGCTCCCGAGTCTATCACCCAGTCGGTGTCCTGACTCGTAGCCTTGAGACAAATATCATGATCTACAGAAAGAATAACTACAATATCGACATCTGAAGCGACCACAGTGGAGTCTAATTCATCTTCCTTCTCCTTTCATTTTCCTTTCTTGTTGTTCTTCTTCTTACGACATGCATGCTTGTAGTAGCCCTTCTTACCACAATTCTAGCATTCAACATCCTTCTTAATACTCAACTTACCTCTTAATTTATCTCGTGCTTTTTCGCCCTCTTTGTTCTTTCCTCTCTCCCGTTCTTCTGTCACAAGGGCCTCTTGCTGAGTAGACACCTAAGATTTCCTTCTCGTCTCCTCATTGAAGAGACAACTAGTTACCTATTTCAAGGACACCTTTCTGTCTGCGCAGAGTTACTTAGAAACACCACTAATGTCTCCCAACTATCAGGCAATGAGCAAGCAATAGCAAAGCCTGTAATTCATTGTCTAAGACCATCTTCATAGCAGAGAACTGGTTCAATATATTGCTGACCTCATTCATATGCTCAGCCACAGAACCACCATCTTTGAACTTGAGATTCACAAGTCATCTTATCATAAAAATCTTATTGCCGACTTTCTTCCTCACATACAGCCCTTGCAGTTTCAGCTATAGGCTAGCAACTGAGGTCTCCGTAGACACATGGTAGCATATGAAATCGTCCAGCCATTGTTTAATAAGCCTCACCGCCTTCCAGACCAACTTCTTCCAATCTTCATCTGACATATCCTTTGTCTTCACTGATATGCTTAGAATTGGAACATACAAGTCCCTGCAATAAAGCAAGTTCTCCATCTTAGCCTTCCATATGGTCTAGTTAGAACCATTGAGACTGATCATCCTTGATGAGTCACCTTCCATAATTCAGAACTGATCCCACTCTGTTCAATCAACCTGAACTCTCTAATACTACTTTGTTGGGGGCCGTGCATAAGACTTTAAGATCTAGCCTCTTAAAAACCACCAAAATTATGGGATAATAAAGCAATGAAATAAATCAAAGTACATGGAAAATCCTCAAAGAGGTAAAAACCACGGGACCTAGTCCAGATCAATAATCCACTATAAAGTAGAACGTTACAACCGATCACAAGCACACACCGCTTGGATCAAACCTTCTTCACTCACGCAGGAGCGGATAAACAATAAGAGAATAAAGAAAAACAGAGAGATCTCACTGATTACAAGGACGTAGAAGCGTTGAGACGTCAAGTACACAGTAGATCGCCTCTACGAGCAAAACCTCCCTTCCAAAAGCTTCCTCTCTCTCTCTCTCACCTTTGATAGCGCTAAACCCTTTAGCAAACCCTTGTAAAGCTTTAGGAAACTCTCTTGCATCCCCTAGAATAGCCCTAGGGACCTCTATTTATAGCTTAGGCAACACCCTTTCATACCTCTTGCGAAACCGCCTCCAATTTACCCAATCCGCACAGAATCCATGCAAATCTGCATAACCCTCGACTAGTCAAGTCGGGGCCTCGACTGGTCGAGCACTGTTCACTCGATTGGTCAAGCCAAGTCCTGAACTGGTCGAGCACTGTTCACTGAGCTCGCTGGACTTTGAGTCGACTGACCCTCGACTGGTCGAGTAGTCCACTCGACTGGTCGAGCAACGCGGTGAAACACTCCGATTTTCAACCGACTGCACTATCTCTCCTCTGAACTGAGGAGGAAAACCCCATCAAAAAGCATAACTATATCGTTAAATCCATAACTTAAGTTCATTTATCTTTTTATGGGTAAAAAGTTTTGCTAAAAGAGCTAAGAAGCATTACAGATGTGGAAAGCATTCCTACATAGAGATGCTCACTTAACACTAAAATCCATTTCTTGTTCTCAAAAGCAACTTCTTTAAAATCCTGAAATCATTTTTGGCCCTTGTATTTTGGCATATATAATGGCCATTGAAAATTAGGCTAAGACACTTCTATCAATATGTAACACCTAGCACCATTGTCTGCATAATTTCCCAAGTTACATACACAAAAACGGAAAATATAAACACAGATTTAAATGTAACTGGATATTGGCTTGTAGAATCCTCATTTAGAGCAATTAAAAGAGAAGTAAATTGTACATAGCAACGAATGCAACAGAAGAGTACGGATACTAGTAAATTGATTCAAATGCTTGAACCTCCTTACATTCATCAACATTAGGACATGAAGGATGATGTGTAAGTGCAAGGAGCAAATATGTGAGAATATTTTCTGGATAAGTGGAGCACGAGTTCACATCATGTTGCATATATAGAAAGTTGGTGTTCCTTTAGTTAGTGACACATTTGAACAACTTCCATTAGGTTCTGTTTGTCCTGTGGAATCAATATGACAAAGATAGAAAGACATTAGCTAGTATAACTTCATCCCCATTCATACAGGCTAGAAAAGGCACAACATTCAGTGAAATGCTGCATAGAGAAACTTTGCGAAGTGATTGGTTTATAGAATAAATTATAACAAATACTTGCCTCTTTAGACTCAAGTGGATGGGATCCAGGTATGTTGAATAAGAAGCCACAACCACACTTTGCATCCAGAAGCCTTTCCTTTATATATTGGATTAAGCATCCTGCATGCCAAAATAAAGTTGCAACTAGTGGGAAAGATATTAAAATCTCTGTATAAGCAAACATCATCTATTTTTAGGCGACAAAAGGCAATGGAACTATTAATACATTTAAATTTTATATTAAGAATGGGAATACAATGCTAAGTAAAAATCCATTTACAACAGACTTTCGCGTGAAAAAAAGCTCATGTGATGATTTCAAAGTCAAATAAAAGACATCACTTGGTATTTATTTATCCAAGTACTATGACAGGCACATGACAGCTTTTATTGAAGCAGGCTTTTGATGGGTCTTGTCCTCAGTACTGCAAGATGAGAAAGTCTTCTAGTATAATTCTACTGCCAGCTACTTACAACAAGAGATAATTCATATGTAAATTATTAATGTAAAATGAAGGCAACGATGGAAATGGCCAAGAGATGAAAATGTTCAACGTAATAGTAGACCTACAATACCTTGATTTTTTATCCTTTGAAATCTCTCCACAAGAAAGTACGGTCTTTAGGATTTCCAATATGTTTTCTATCCATGGATGCAGATGAGTATCTTTAAATGGTAAAAAGCTTTCCTTTTAATGCATTAAAAATCTTTTCATGAAGGTTTCAATGCTTTTAATGCCAAATACCTGCAATGCAAAATCAGAGAGAAAAACAATGAAGAGGAAAGTGAACTTTATATGATAACTGGATTGCAGAAAATCATAACAATTTTAGAGAATTAGTTGTTACATGTATTAATATTTCATACCATGAAATAACTAAAGGATAATAAACTAGTCATACAGTGACTGATATTCAATAAATAAAGTTCATTTTGTTCTACCCAAGAGGTTTTAAAGTTATCTTATACTTCAGGGAACAGACACAAATATATCTATATGATAAGATCTTATCTAAATGGGAGAAACGTAAAATAGGATGCATAAGATGGCTCAGTTTTGTAAAGGCTACAGACGTATACGTTGCCACACTCTAATATTTTGTTTGTCATGATCCAGGAGCTATGCTACAGAATAGAGAGGTCGATGATAACTGATTACGATGAAAGGAACTGGGGTAATGCAGAAAAATACACAGTAACAATGAGATGTAGCAAGTTATAATATGTTAATATGTGAGTATTTTTTTATATCACTTCCTAGTAAATCATCCATTTTAAAAGAAAACCAAATAGATCAAATGGATGCTAGAATGAATAAGATGAAACTTTAAATGTGTCGAAGTTCAATTACAGTAATGATGCACGTGCATAGTACGGCTCAAGGCCCAAATCATTATATACATAGACCATAACTTTCTACAAATATCGAGTCTAGCCAGGTGAAGACCAGGTCTACTATTTCCCGACTAGGCATGGAGCTAGGTTAAGTTCTTGAGTTACTAAACTATGGCTAATGTGACCTGCCCCAAAAATCATGCTCATCCACTCATATTGCAATGCACGTGGTACATTTAATAATAGCTAGAAACACTTCCACAAATTTAAAAATAAATCATTCTAGAATTTTTAGGGAAACTTATTAAAATTAATATTTATACTTTATAATTAAAATTTTATTATAAAAATTATGATTATCTAAAAAAATTATTTTTTTCGAAAAAGAAGCTCATCATTAAATATTTAAAATGTTATACCATTATGGAGTATAACCTGAAAATTGTACTTATCAGATAATCCTAATATTTCCTTAAGTTACCATGAAATGTACGATTAGAAAGAAAATGGAAAGTAGCTGAATTTGGCAGGCCAAATCAAAATGTTAGTATCTTATGATCTGTGTGATTTCCAAGCTACACCTCGTTCACAACAGTCTGTTAACTGGCCACAATTTGTATGGTATTAATATTGGAAAGAGGACATTCATGTATGCTTAGCTTTTGAGCTGTAGGTGGGCCAATGACTCAATGATACATGTCAGGACTTCAAATTATTGCAATAAGGGTTGTCTTGAAAAAAAAAATAGTTGAACCAAGAAAAAAATCAACAACAACACATCCAACTACAAAAAGTGCCGCATTTGTTGATAATATGTTCCAACCTAAATGTCTTTTGGAAGTGGTTCATCCAATGTCAGTCCAAACCTGTTGAGATCCATGAACCATGATCCCCATTTATACAAAAAAAAAAAAAAACAAAAACAAAAAAACAAAAGACAAAAAACCCGACTTTCAATTAAAGTTCAAGTACAGTCTAAACTTCTAATCTTGTTAGCTGGCGTTCAATGCTATTTCTATTCAATAAATGAACTAAGTCCCACCAAGACATGATCATCACACTCGTAATGTATAAGTAAATAAAAAGTGAAAATTTAATAAACATGAAATATCAAAACCTATTGAGCTCAGTTATTTAAAAAAAAAAAAAATGATCAACCATCATACTTGTAATGTCACATTCCCGTTTTTGTTTTGGAATGGCCTTATTTTTGTTATGTCCATTCATCCGACTAGGATGCATCTTCTAAATGGATTGAATGGCTTACAATAGATATGTTTGGGCCTCATGCTCTGCCTAAAATGTTTAATGGTTGGGCTTTCCTACACTCATGATCTTCAGGTGTAGGGTGATGAAAGGGTGCACCTTATGGATGGATTAGATATGGGTCCTACACCACACTGGACCCCACACACCACATTCTAGAATAATCCTATTATAGAAATGTGTTGGGTGAGAAATGTAGATGGGATAAAAATGAGGAGCTAAATACGTAGATGAGGGACAAAATCGTTTGTAATGCCTGTTTTACACATTGCATAAAACACTCAGGCTCTCTAGGTATATGCAATGTTGTCTATTTGAAATCCATTACCTCCATCAGTTGTACATGGAAAAGATCACCCGGATAGAACAATGTGAATTGCACCTAAAGCCTTTAAGTTTGAGCATTGTGGTGCTCCTGAGTTTTGGATCAAGCTGATTTTCGTATGTAACCTTGATCCAAGTGAGTCCCACCTGATGAACAGATTTGATGCAAGATACATTCCATGCTGACTACACAAACACCAGCCTATGCTTGGGGTCGCATTTTCATTGTTCCCTATGGTGTGGGACACCTGAGTTGTGGGCTTAAATGATTTTTGGCTGCAGAGCATAGAAAGGAAGAATACAACTGGTGGACAAATTTGATCTTACATATACAACATGGTGGTATATGAAGGATGATGTGAACAAGACACCATCCCATGGTAGAATCCTCATTTATAGCAATTAAAAGACCAGTAATTTGTACAGAGCAACTATAAGTAAATTGATTCAAATGCTTGAACCTCTTTGCATTCATCAACATTAGGTTATGAAGGATGATGTGCAGGAGTATGGACCAAATATGTGAGAATACTTTCACATCATGTTGCATAGAATAACACTCTCCTCTCTCTCTCACTTCCCCTTTTGATTATCAAGCAGCGGCAGCTATATCCCCCATTATCCATGGCCGCTGACATCTGCAGGTTAGTTGTTTGAAGAAATGCTTCAACAAATTATGTGTACCACTGTTGTACATTTAATCTCTCTTTTTCTTTCATACTTTTTTCGCCCATCCATGAGTGGACTAACCTGATATATGGGAGGGGAACAATCAACATAGATCCACCTCATTAGGAAGGGCTTTTGCAAACTCATCATCTTTTTCCTTGAGGTGGGAATTGAGTGGTTGTGAGAAGCTAGCATATTGGAAAGAGAGTGACAGTTCGGAAAGGTCTGAGTCCTCTTGGCAGTGGTTTTTGGTTTTGCAAAATGCAACAGGACTGGTAACAACAAATTAATCCTTTTGATGTCCATCTTTAATCATTTGATTTTTGATATGATTTTTCTTTGTTTTAATGAATGCAGTAGTTGGCTTCATTTGTAGTATTGTTACAAAGGTTTAGCCTCACGAGGATATTTACTGTGTTCAGGAACCTATAATGATGTTGTAGCCCTGTTCTCAAATTGTTTCACGTGGACCTGTGTAGAGCATTTCTATAACCTGTAGGGAAAAACACCTGCGATTTCTCAACTACTGTTTTAAACTGATTTTTGGTGTAGCTGATTGGAAATTCAAAAGATTTTATTTTTGGAAATTTTGTTATTATTATTATTATTATTATTATTTTAAAAAAAAGTTTGAGTACTGTTTCTGTGATGGGTTTGGCTGAATTCGTATGTTGTTGGATTTTTAGTAACAAAGTCTGATTTAGTTTACTTTGATTCCCTTTTGGCTGAATTCGGTTTTAAAATTTTGAATGTTAGAGAAGTGCTACTGTGATTTGTCTGGATGTATTTAAGTGACTATTTTGTGTGTTCTCTACACCATAATGAAGGACCATAGCTGGTCACAGAAAGTTGTGAGGCTGAAAAACAGAGGTTTGTTTTATTTTTTAATTTTTATTTTCAAGTGGTTTGATTTGGGTTTTCTCTAAAACAGAGGCCCTTTTGTCTATTTTATCAGTTAAATGATTGTTAGGTCATGCTATATCCATGATAGGTATGCAATCATGTCTGCAATTTTATTTTTTATTTTTGGTTTTTTCTTCTTATTATTTAATCCTATTTAAAATTTAAAATTTTGAAGTATTGTGTAACTTATGTTACGTGCTTATAGAGGGCTGAATGCTACACAGCATGCTATTGCTATTTAAAACACAGGTTCCAGCAAAGAGCTAAGGGAAGTATCCTCCACTTGAGCCTTTCATAAGATGTAAAAAGATCCTTGTTCCAACTAAGGAATGTTTCCCTGAGGCCCACCCTCATTATCCACTTGATGTTGATCAACTAATAAAAAAATTTACTCCACAGGGCTGAGTAGTGTGGAGCTACAATTTATAAATTAAATGGATGATTTCTTTGATCCCATGAGCTACAATGCCCTTTTTGGTATGTTGGATGATTGCATTGATCTTGTGAGCTACAATTTATAAATTAAATGGATGGAAAAGAAAATTGCAGAAATTATTCTGACATTGTGACCAATTTGAGTGGGCTTGGCTTACTTCTTTTGAAGTAGTATCTACATGTTGGGCTCAACCTAATGGATAGTTTGGATCCCACATGTGTTGAGGTGCATATGTTCTTTCTTGTACATGCATGTGGGTTTATCAATCCTCATATTATTGAGTTAAATTTCTATGATACTTAGCCAACATTTAAAAAAATTTGGTGCTTTCTTTAACTGTACGTATTTCATAGTTACACAGAAATTTTGATGACTAAATTGCTGAGCAAATTATTGATGACTAAATTAGAAATTTTCATTTTGAGTGTTTATCATGTGTTTTCGAGTAACCAAAGTTTTTCCAGCAGACTTGCCTCAACAAACTTTCGAGTTTCTAAACTATGTTTCCACCATGTAGATACCTTTGGCTAAATAGTGAGCAAGTCAATCTATGGACAAAAATACTCTTGGGTTGAAATATTAGAACCATTAGCCAAATATGTGCATGGCACTTTCTGACCGTCAATGCAAATATATGGTTACATGTTATGAAAATAAACTATTTAATTTGGGATACTTTTGGGGCACAACCTGTCTGCACTTGATTCCAATAGATCAACAACTAGCATCATTGAATCATGATGTGCCTTACTTGAAATAACAAAAATGCGAGGATATAATATTATAATGCCATTACCTCAGGCTTCGGGATTTAGTATATTAAGTGCTACTACTTGCATTATAGTGATGGGTGTGAGTTGTGAAGGCTAGAATACTTCCCAAATTGTTGTAGGATACTTCAAAACTTTAGTTATTCGGTCAAGATCCTTTTCAATGACCCATATAGTATAAAAGTCAAACTTTAGTAATCTGCCACTGCTTTGCTGCCGTTGCTGTCATTGTCTTTTCCAAACAGAAAGAAATATATCTAGAAACAAAACCATCAGCCTCCCATGGCTGACTCTAAAATGATTGATGAAGAAGGCCAAAAAAGAATTGCACTCTTAGTCTCCCTTCCTCCTTAAAGAGCATCTCTCTTTCAGCCTTGTGCGCTCTCCAGATGGCTGAGATAATACCGCCTGACATTTCCCATAGGCCACAACAGTTTGCAAATGGCTGAAAATAGTTTTAATATTAAACTTGTTAGAGGATTAAACATATCACTATCATTTGAGAAAACAAACAGTTATAACATTGAACCTGGTAGGGGATTAAACATATTGATATCATTTGAGAATATCTTTGAGAGGAGAGAAAACAAATGGAACATTGAAACCCTCATAACACTTTGAAACCTTAGAATGAGCAGCCATGCTATTAGAATCAATGGACAGCAAACAATCTAACTCAACATACAGGCGTGCTATGTGAACTGTTGGGTCAAGGATAATTTGGGAATGATTAAAATTATTTGTATTATGGGCATGAATGTGAATACATAATATCCTCAAAGTTCAAGATTGTAACATCCTTTCAATGGCTTAGAAAACGATGGTTAAAGGGGATGGTTTGCATTTAAATGAAAAGAGTCAAAGACTAAAGAATAGATGGTTTAAGCAAGGTGATGGTAACATTGCATATTTTCATAAGATGGCAAATGCAAGGAGAGTGTTTAATTTCATCCCACCCATCAAGTCTTTTTTTTTTTTTTTTTTGCTACGCGTTTTTGTTAACTATTGTGTTCCCCAACATATTTTCTAGTGGTTTGATTTGGGTTTTCTCTAAAATAGAGGCCCTTTGTCTATTTTACCAGTTAAATGATAGTTAGGCCATGCTATATCCATGATAGGTCTGCAATTTAACCACTATGCATAAGACTATGCAGTTCATGATTCTCCACCATAGAAACAATCATGTTTTCCATGCCAACTTGGAATTTGTAAAATAGACCTGCTATGACCTAGCTTGTATAATAGGAAGTAGCTTGATTTTTCTATAGAATGTTGATGTCATGTTTGGATGAACCCGTTTGAAAATGATTAAACCATTGAGTGAAGGGCATATTATCCCTTGATCCCATCATCTAGATGTTAACATCCAGTCCCCACATAAAAATAGCAAAGACCAGTTTTTTTTTTTTTTTCAACTAGCTATGGACATGGGTATTCCTTGTTGTGTTAGAAATTGCTACTGCTTGTTGATTGTACTACTTGTTGATTGTACTGCTTGTTGATTTATTTTTATTTATTTATTTTCTAAGTCATCATGATCATCTAAGCTTAAGCCTTTATCATAGCTAGTTGTGTTAGGCTTTGTCATGAGCTGAAATATGTTCGACTAATGCTCATCATGACTTGAAAATGTAAAGCATGTAGCAATTTTGCTATATAACATTGATTTCTTTGTGACATTCATGAGGAAGTAGGACTTATTTACATGAATAGATCAACTGAGTTGTTGAACAGCTAATTACAATTTATAGTTGTTAATTGATCTTGCTTAATAATATTTTTATTGCTTTATTAATAGTTGGTTGGATGATAAATATACTTGCGATTGAGAATAGAAATAAACAACTTACAATATATATATATATATATATATAATATATATATACCCTGGAGGATTTATTTTTTATGGGGACATGTTATTATTGTAACTTGGCTTCCTTTGCAAATGAACGGATGATAATGGGGCTTGTTTACATTATAGTAGGAAGCTTTGTCAGGCCTAGAGTTTATTTTCACTAACCCGTCCGAGTGGTTAAGGAAGATACTTATGGATAAGAGTTGGATTCATCTGTCGAGGTACCCATTTAAAAACTTCTCATTTTAATTGTTGTGGCTTAGTGGTCAAGATGCGTTCTTTTGACATATCCTCTAATTTCATTGTTTGATTTAGGGTGAGCGATGCATACTTAAATGGAGCTGTAAAATTTATAGATTTTGCATTTGCAAATGCAAGTAATAGAGGGAGGATCCGATGTCCATGTAAGAACTATAACAATAGCTTTTGGGTGTCTCGAGAAGTAGCATATGATCATATCGTGTGTGACGGATTTAATACAAGTTACACCTACTGGCGTTTCCATGGGAAAGTTACGTCTGCTTCCATGCCTGCTACCACAAATGTCGTAGGTGATGATCCAGATCCACACGATGATATGCATGGATTGTTACATGATGTGTTCAGTATTTCAAATCTAAGTGGTGAAGAGAGTGATGCAGGCCACACGCCATACGGACCTACACAGGGGCAGAATACTGAAGCACAACAATTTTTCAAATTGGTAGAAGATGTTGATCAGGAATTGTACCGAGGTTGTAAGAAATTCACTAAGCTTTCTTTCGTTGTGAAACTATATCACATAAAGTGCCTTGGTGGATGGAGTGATAAATCATTCTCCATGTTACTTGAATTGTTGAAGGAGGCTCTTCCCGAGGGTGAAATGTTGCCAAAGTCTTTCTATGAAACCAAGAAGATTATTGGGGAGTTAGGGCTCAAATATAACAAAATTGATGCATGTTCCAATGATTGTATGCTATACTGGAAGGAGGCCATCAATGAGCAATCATGTGCTATATGTGGTACTTCCAGATGGAAAATGGTTGAACATCAGTCAGATGATGAGGGATCTTCTTCCTCTGCAAAGGATCAAAAATTTTTCACTAAGATATTGCGTCATTTTCCTTGAAACCAAGGCTTCAAAGGTTGTTTATGTCATCAAAAATAGCTTCCTCTATGAAATGGCATGAAGTAGGACGCACCGACGATGGAATATTAAGGCATCCTGCTGATTCCCCAGCATGGAAAACTTTTGACCACAACCACCCAAGCTTTTCTTCGGACGGTCGTAATGTTAGACTTGGGTTAGCAGCTGACGGTTTCAATCCATTCAGGACAATGAGTATTGCTCATAGCACATGGCCTGTTATTCTGATACCATATAACTTACCACCATGGATGTGTATGAAGCAACCTAATCTCATGTTGTCCTTACTTATTCCTGGCCCTTATGGACCCAGTAATGACATTGACATGTATATGCAACCTTTGATAGATGAGTTAAAGGAATTGTGGGAGGTTGGCGCAGACACTTATGATGCCTCAAGCAATGAGACGTTTCGATTACGTGCGGCATTGTTGTGGACTATCAATGACTTCCCTGCATATGCAAACTTGTCTGGATGGAGCACTAATGGACGTCTCGCTTGTCCTTGCTGTAATAAGGACACTTCGTCTAAATGGTTAAAACATGGTCGAAAGTTTTGTTATATGGGTCATCATCGATTTTTAGAACATGATCATAAGTTTAGAACTGATAGCAGATCCTTTGATGGCATGGAAGAATTTGGCGAGGCACCAACTCCACTATTTGGTTCTGATATGTTGGCCCAGTTGCAGGGAATTAATATCACCTTTGGGAAGAAGACTGTAGTCAGTCATGGGCATAAGAGAAGACGAGAAGACAATGAGGAAGAAAGGTATAACTGGAAAAAGAAGAGCATTTTCTTTGATTTGCCATATTGGGAGCATAATCTATTACGTCATAATTTGGACATGATGCATATTGAAAAGAATGTATGTGACAATGTGCTTGCGACGCTGATGAATATTGCAAGGAAAATAAAGGATAGTGTAAAGGCATGTCTTGACCTACAAGATATGGGTATAAGACAAACATTACACCCAAAACAGCTTTCATTTAACAAGACATATTTGCCACCTGCATGCTTTACTATGTCACCAAGTGAGAAGGATGATTTTTGCAAAATCTTAAAGCATGTGAAAGTTTCAGATGGTTATGTAGCCAGTATTTCACGTCGTGTGCATCTCAAAGAGCGCAAAATTTTAGGACTCAAGAGCCACGACTGTCATATCATGATGCAGCAACTACTTCCAATTGCGATACGAACAACATTACCTAAGAACATAACCTCAGTCTTACTTGAATTGAGCGGATTCTTTAGAGAATTATATTCCAAAGTTGGTCGAGTAAGAGACTTTGACCGATTGGAATCTCGAATTGTGCTAACACTTTGCCATTTAGAAAAGATCTTTCCACCAACGTTTTTTGATATTATGGTGCATTTGACCATTCATTTAGCAGGCGAGGCAAAAATAGCTGGACCGGTACAATATCGATGGATGTACCCCATTGAGAGGTGCGTGTTAATGTTTAGAAATTAAAATTATTTGCCATGTTATGCTAGTCATGCTAATCGACCATGTATTTTTAAACTTTTTAATATTGGTGATCACAAATATCTACTCAGATTAAAGTCGTATGTGCGTAATAGAAGTCGGCCCGAGGGATCAATTGCGGAAGGGTACTTGGCAGAAGAATGCTTAACATTCTGCTCAAGGTACCTGCATGGTACAGAGACAAACACTGTTATAGAAGAACAATCCTCTATTTTCCCACTAGTAGGTCGTGCATTAGGGAAGTCTGAGGATTGTGTACTGGATAACATTACATCTGCACAGGCACATCGATATGTCCTGTTTAACTGCCATGAACTCAGCCCATTTCTTGATTAAGCCAACTATATGACTTAATTTACACATAGATAAATTTACTCTTTTATTTTATTTTTTTATTTTGTTAAAACTAACGACTTTTTACAGAGAACATATGAATGTTGTTAAGCGGATGAATCATCGCGCACGGCCAAGGGACATAGAACGCATTCACAATGATACATTTTATAAATGGTTTAGTGATCGTGTAAGTAGTTGATTTGATAAGTTTAAGGACATGTGCATGTTTTTTTTTTAATTTTTTATTATTTAAACATGAGCTTTTGAATGAATATTTTCGATATCTGATTAGGTTGAACAGTTGCGCCATGAAAGGAATGAGCAGGTTTCAGAAGACCTTAGATGGCTAGCTCGGGGTCCTAGTATGGCAAGAAGATATAAGGGTTTTATTGTAAACGGCTTCAGATTTCACACCAAGGATCGTGAGAAAAAAAGAAAAACTCAACACCGTGGAGTTGTTGTGACTGCAAAGACATCGAGCTTCGCAAGTGCCAATGACAGAAATCCTATTGCAGGAGATGTAACATACTATGGTGTATTGACGGACATTATAGAACTGGAATATTGTGGTACTCGGAAGGTTGTATTATTTAGGTGTGATTGGGTTGATGTTCGATCTCAAGGCAGGGGTGTTAAGAAGGATGGGTTGGGGTTCACGCTTGTGAATTTGAAACGATTATGCCATACAGGTCAACATTTGTCTGATGAACCATTTGTCTTTGCATCTCAAGCTGAGCAGGTGTTTTATGTACAAGACCTCATCGAGAAGGATTTGCATGTTGTAGTAAGGACGAAACCTAGAGACTTATTTGAGATGCATGGGCAAGAGTCTGCAGATGATGTTGATACATTCTTAGGCATGTCGCCCTGCGATGATCAATGTTTGGAGGACCCGAGTGATGACACTGCTAGCTGGGAAAGGACAGATGTCGATGGTACAACAGTTGTCACATATTTACCACCCACCCAGCCGATGGTAGAAGAACAAATAGATGATACTGAGTTATCTGATCCCATTGAAGACGACATTTTGAACAATAATTGATTTCTTAAGTACCATGTTTTCCTAATGTATGAAATAGAAATTAAAATGTCTTTTTTCATATGGTTTTATTATTTATTTATTCAAAATTGACTCGTCTTATCAACATGCATCTGTTCGCTAATGTGACTCAGGTTCTTCTTAAGACATGAAACGTGCTCGTTCTAAATGCACGACTAGGCTATCGATAAGCCTTATGACTGGTGGCATCAATCAGCCTCAGCTACCGGAGACTGATGTGGGTCCCTCCCAGCATTAGCCTATAGCTGGTCCCTCCCAGCATAAGCCTTCCCCGGCTACATCAGGTCCAGTCCAGCTTTTATTGCCCGAGTCTACAGCGGGTCCTTCTCATCCCCGGCTTCCCCTGCCTACAGCGGCTCTCTCCCAGAGTTTGCATCAGGATCCACACCAGACAGTCGATTCATTAGAGGATGCTTCTAGTGGTATGTTATGCATTGGTTCTAATATCCTTAAAAATTTAATGTATTTTTTGCTAATGAACTATACATACAAGTCTGCATATTATTTATGTGCATTTTTTTCAACAGATTTGTCGTTCACGAAGAGAAGGAGTCGAGGCCCCACTCGATGCCATCAAGTTTGGAAGATGCATGAAGGGCAACACATTTTTATTACCACCAACAATCTAGGGCAACCTGTTAATGAAAATGTTAGCAAGCTAACAAACTTTTTGGGGACAATAGCACGTAATGGGGATTACGCATCCCTTACATATTCTAATTGGAGGGTAGTGCCAAACGAGAAGAAGGATGATATGTACGAACTTGTCATGGTAATGATGATTTGTTTTATGTATTTTATTATTTTATTATTTATTTTTTGTTCAATATGTGATTGTCTACTTTGTTCATGTGATGCAGTCCAAGTTTCAGTTTGACAAAGAGATTAAATCTTGGGTGTTGATGTCGATTGGTAAAAAATGGAGGGATTGGAAGTGCGAACTGAAGAAATTCCACTACTCGCCTCATGATAATGATGAGGCGCGGCTAGTAGACCTCAATGAGCGTGTCCATATGGATCAGTGGAAGGCCCTCATTGAGTTTTGGAACTCTGAAGAGGGAAAGGTATGTGATGAGTAGCTACTGAAACCTTCACGTTATGAAATTACACAACTATCTTAGGCTAAAATTTCATAAATAACTTTGTTGATGTGTCACATTTTAGGCCCGTAATAAGATAAATACGGAAAATCGGAGAAAACAACGCATCGGCCATGCTGCAGGCACCAAGAGCTTTGTGCGAATACGTGAAGAAGAGGTAATTTGTTATTAATCACATGATAATTTGATGTTAATCTATTTCTCATATATAACTTATTTAAATAATGATAGAGAAAGAAGAGGGCCAATGGGGAGGAGTTGACCCGAGTAGATATTTTCTTGTTGACACATAAATGCAAGAATGGGATGCCTGTGGATGAGGCCTCAGCAAGAGCAATGATATGTATATGTATCTTCTTATTTTGTTTAATCTTTTAGCAATATAAAATCTAAATTGGTGATTTTTAATTGTAGGAACAATTAAATGAACGAACTTCGCAGCAGCCAGAGCCTTCACAGAACAACACTTCGAGGAAAGATATATTCTCGGAAGTCATGGGTGACGAACGACATGGCCGTGTCCATACTTACGGGTTAGGTCCCTCTCCTTCTGATATATGGGGCACAACATCCCACAGTGTCCAGTCCCAAGGGATGACCTCCAATGCCCGGAAGAGAGATGAACAATATGAGGAATTACATGCTGAAATATCTTCCCTAAGGGAAACTATGGCTGAAAGAGATGCTCAGAGATCTTCACTAAGAGAAACTGTGACAACATTTATGGCTGCCATAACGAATCCAAGCATTAATCTATCTACATTATTAGGTGTTTCAGCTAATTCCAACTTGAACCAACCCTCCTCATCATCAAGCCACTTGGTTCCAACCCCTCAGGTAATTATAATATATACATATATATATATATATATATATTTATGTGTAATATGTTTTCAATTATACATAGTTCAAGCTGTATACAATGATTGGCATTGATTTATCATTTGTAAAGAGACTTGGCGAATAAGGGGAATTCTACGAGTTGCACTAATGTGACTCAAGTTCTTCTTAAGAGTATTGTAAGGCCCGGAGATACTGTAGCTAAAGGAACCGTTTTGAGCACGGATCCATTGACAAAAGTAGGGGGGCAAAAACTTAGAGTTAGTTTCTGGGAAGTATCTGTTCAAGTGGCAATAGTACATGATGAGGAATTGATAAGAACCCATGGACGATATAAAACAATTGGGGATGCAATTGGAACGAGTATTGCTTGGCCCACTACTTTATGTATGGTAAGCTTTTATTTTTTATTTTTTATTTTTAAGCAATAGAACTTATTGTATGAGATTGTGAATAGTAATTGATTTATTTTTGTTATTTTTTATAGGTTGCAAACAGAAATGGATGATGACTACATGAGAGAAGTTTTTATTGAGTATTTGGAACTGTAAACATCTTTTGTAAGTGGGGGTAGTAGGGATCCGTGGTTTTAGACTTTTGGATTGAGTTAAACACATCTAAACAGTTTTATAAGCCTATGATTTGTGATTTGATTTTTGCATTTGCATGTCTTTAATTTAATCTCTTCTATATATATATATATATTTTTTATTTATTTTTTTATTTTTTACATGTGGTCACTTAGTCATCATATTTGTAGTGTAAGAGTTCCTATCATACCTTTTAGTAAATTTGCATATAAGTCTTAGGCTCCATTTGGTCATCACATCAATCTTTATGAATATAATTTTTCCTCAAACCAAATGGAGCTTAACCCCTTTTTTAACTCCGCCAATGCAACTTCTTACATTGCCGGTCCCAAGCCCAGGTAAAGGAGGAGGGAAAAGGGCATTAAGGTGAGTTGTGTCATTTTCTTCCATTTTATTTTACATACAATGTTAATCTTCATGTCACTCAACTAATCTTCAAGTCACTTGACTAATTTTCAGGTCACTTGAGATAGTTGGCATGGCCCATGCTCTGTTTGGTTATAAGTGAAATTGATCTATGTACTTTCCCTATTTTAAATGTTATGGTCAATAAGAATAGAGCAGCATGAATGTTGGGACATGGATTTCTTGATTGCAAGCTGTGTTTGCTATCATGCAGGGCCTATGCATGGACATTTCTGCATATGGGGAGGGCAAAGAGAGAAGATTAACAAGCCGCCATGAAACCGCCGACATTAACACGTTCTCATGGGTGAGTAAAATAGGTTCTCATGAATTTCCAAAAGCACATGCACGCACAAAGTAGCTTTCCATTATTCTTCCAAAGATGTCATAATCCATGCATTAAAATCTGTAAATATATATGAATATACTGTCATGTCCTGGAATTCTTGTATATGGTTTGGTTGATTGTTCATTTCTAGCCACAAGGCCATTTTTGTTGTAGTGAGGTGGATATGAACTTATATCATCTTACAGGTAGGCTGAACAACATGACAATTTGTTGTGTTTACCAATGATTGCTAGGTTGAACAAATTCTTTAAGATTATTGTTCAATGACCTTTATGGGTATTGATCCCAAAAACATTTTAGTGCACTATTTCTAGTCTATATCCATTATATTATAAACTTACTTTTTGTGTTTGCTCTAATATAATAAGATGTCAATTTTAGATATCTTCTCTCCCTCTCTATATCTATTATATTATGATCTCTCCGTATGGGTACCCTTTGGGCTTTGACTACCCCAGACGGAATTAGATTGACCGTGCATCTTGTCCTTATACCAAACATGTGGTTTGGCAGATGAATCATTCGGTTGGTTCCAACAATTTACATCTTGGGATTTAGCATCTTCAACCCTCTCATTTCCTGCATCATTTGATTTCCAACTTCCCCAGGGAGTAGATTGATCAGATTGAACGGGCTTCTTTTGCACTTCCGTTCTATTCCAAGAATTAAATCCAGGACACTCCTCTGCTATTGGTCTTTTAGATTCACTTGTCTGTGTTTCCTTTTATTACTATTCCAGCCACCCCATGCATTAGACGATCTGACTGTGTCTGGTGCTTTTTCGTATCTCCCATACTATTATTGTCCCAGCCACCGTGAGCATTATGATCTGCTCGCGTCTGGTGCATCTTTTCCGCATCTCCCACTCTATTACCACCCCAAGCATTAGACTGATCTGATTGCGTATGGTGCTTCTTTTTCGCATCTCTGATACTATTCCAAGAACTAGTTCTGAGCAACTCTGATGATTGGATAGGTTGAGTTGCCTGTGTTTCCATTTTATTAGTATCCCAACTAGACCGAACACTTGTTTTGGATGGTGTTATATCATTTTTGCTTGAATTGGGATGTTTATCAACATCCCAGCCACCCCAACCATTTGATTTCCATTTTATAGCTTGAGTTGAGCTCCGGTGAAGGACAAAACTCCATGTTTCCAATTTCCTCATAAAGATCATCAACATCTGCACCTAGACATTCATTGCTTACTTCTTTTTCACTAGAAATAGTGCTTACCAAATGGAGGAAATCATACACATCTGTTACAACATCTAGATTTGATGCCACCTCTTTCTTGCTCCACATAATCTGAAAAGGTGTTCCTGTGCCAACGGCGACATGTTTACCCCAAGAACATGATGCAACTATACTTGGATAGTGAATCCGTGTGACACCTTTCACCGCTCTCTCAAAACATTTAATTGGCCTAAATAATGTGGTCGCTATAAATGGGACTTGAACATTCAAAGAGTGAAACAGGCCTTGTAGCCAGCCAGATATTGAAACCAATAAGATTTCCACTGCATGTCATGCTATTTGCCACAAGCATCAGATGTTCTTTTAGCACGCCTTTTGCAACCATTTTTATAAATGTTGACAGTCGCTGAACTGACTAACCAAAAGCACATGAAATTCCAAGCCCAAAGATTCTCTCTCAATCGAATTTCCTATTCCGACTCTGTCTTCTTACAGAACATGCTTTGTAAAGTTCATGAAAATATCCCTCAGGTCGATCTTAATTCATTCGAACAAGAAACCAAATTGGGATGTCCTTTTGCTTTGTCCTTCTTACCTTTTGCTTTGTTTAAAGAACTAAAAACATTAAACTTCAGATGCACTTTATTATCTAGATTCAATCAAGTGTTATTCTAGTAAAAAAGGAATCCAAAGCCGTTTTCTCTTCCCACATGAACTGCTGACATAGGGCCCAATCTATATGTGGCAGGGGTGTATGAATCAGGAAGTCCATCAAGTGGGCCCTAACATGGATGGTGCATGGCTCAAAGCCAAGTTGTTGAACAACCTTACTGATGGCTTAATCATTTTTAGAATCTATCAAATTACCCAAAGCAGATAACTTTAGAATATGAGTCATGATAGGCAGTTTTACAGTTTTCAGATAACATTACACTAGTGCATGGCACATACACCCACAACATGACATCTAATGCCATGTCATTAAATATGTATGTAACATATTGAAGTTGGTATCTCTAACATGTTCAAACAAGCAGAAACCCAAACAATGGTAGACTTAGTTGAGTATCTTCTTTTTTTGTTGTCAAAGTCCTATTTATCTCCAGCCAGATTTCCTAAAAGATGAGAATTCAGAACTCTGACTTCATTCCAGATTGATCCTTTGAATCCTCGCAAATCAAACTACTAATGCATCCATAGTCTATGCAGAAGGCCTAACAACTGACAACAGTGCAAAAATTGTTGGGATTTCAAATAACAAGATAAGAGAATTCTTTTAAAAGATATCGATTGTTTGGTTGCCAACCTAAACTCTGGGTCGTGTTTGGTTGGGGTTGGGGTTGGGTTGCCAACCCTCAACCTCACCTAGGTTGGGTTGAAAATCATTAACCCAATCCAACCTGAACTTTACCTTGTATGTAGACCATCTCTTCACAGTGAAGAATCCCTGCCCCAACCTGCATGCTCAATGTAGGTTTGGCTTATTTGGAGTTAAGAGTGGTAGTTTTGACCACTATACATAAAGCAGTTGTCCCATTGCAGTGTCCAAGTGCAATGTCCAAGCTATTCATCAGGTGGTTTTGACCATGTCATGAAAGTAAATCTGGTTCATTCAGCAGGTGGGCTATAATCCTAGAAGCAGTTGGATGGGTAAAGACACTTCAACCAAGTTTTTTGAGCCTTATATTTGTTTCATAAACTGTGGCCCACCTGATGAGTGGACCAACCTGATTCTTGGGGAATAACATCTAAGTGGAGGCTCTACTCTAATGAATAAATTGGATCTCATAGAAAATTTGCCACGCTGGCAGATGTCTGTCATGTACATGAGCTGCCTTGTACATGCCTGTGTTGACCAAAACCCATAGTACCGAAAGGCAAGAAAGAAAAAAGATAAAGATCTTTAGGTTGCTTGCATTTGTCCTTGCTTTGGCTGCGTTTGCAATCCTGTTCCCGTACATAAAGTTAAAAATTGTTTGTGTTGCTTATGCCTCAAATGCTTGCTAAATTCATCATTTTGACAGTGTCGCGTTCCTCTTTCTTCCTCGTTCTGGAATATGTATACAAAGCGAAAAGTGGCTTTCGAAATGGGAGCGGAATTCTTGGAATGTCACTTCTTAATTTGTTATTAGCGTATCTACTTCCAGCGTTGGTTCATATAAATGCACAACCACACCCACTTGTTACTATTTATAGGGAGATTGAAGTTGCTTGTATTTGATATAAATTTCCATTTTCAATATTGTTATCCCTATGGTTGTTAATGAGTTGGGCCTGGGTTGCCTTTGACATAGATTTTTTTTTTTTTTTTTTACTGGGTTGCCTTTGGCGTGGAGTTTGAATTAATTGGATGTGCCTATCTTCTCACTTCCTATTTGGATTTTGTTTTTAAATTATAGGATGAGGGTTTTAGTGTGTTGTCATTCTTTTAACATGGTGCCATGTTGTCACAGGAAGTTCATCCTCATGGGCCTAAGTCATGGACTTGACTAAATTTACGGTAATCTTGTACATTACAGAGATTTTGCACAAATAAATCAAATTCCATTTTAGAGCATTGTGGGATCATAGATAGAAGTTGGTCTTATGATTATATAAATTATTAATTGATATTTTATCAATTGAAGTATCAATGTATTCAACTATTGAGGTTTTTTATTATTATTATTTTTTAAATCAAAGATCTATTTGATTGCTACTATACCTTTTCTCTTCATGTATCTACCTACAGACTGAAATTTCAACACTGAAGATATGCTTCAACCAAGAACGTTCTTAGATAAAACCATGCTATTGGTCCTCTGCTACTCTCTCATTTCTCCCATTTGTAAATCAGGGACTGGTGTGGTTTTCTACTTAGAGAATGCCTTGTCTCAATCCAGTGTATGTAAACAGGACGTGAACTACCTAAATGCCCCTGCTACTTCGACACTGTCTGGTGACCCGAAAGAGAATGTAACAGGCCTTGTTTCATATTAATGAAGATTATAGATGCAAAAAGCTGGAAAGGAGAAACATGTTACAATTCTGTCTGACAGAGCTCACAGGTTGTGGCGAGAAGGCAATAAATTACGGTATGGGTGATGTATTGCTAAGTATTGTGAATGTATCAATATCGCCAATATTTTTTACTGTGCAAATTCCAGGTGTTGATGGGATTCATCTGCTAGATTGTGAGCAATCAGAGTCATCACCCACATATAGGTAAATATAGAAGCCCCACTTTTGTTTCTTCTCCAAAGAGATTATTTTTGTGATATTTTTGTAGTTGTATGATTACATATTTACAGTTAATAGATTAGCAAGAGGCCACAACAAACTTAATAGGTTTGGATCCATGGTTTGCAGCAAACTTAAGAATTTCTTAGTGATACAGCAAACAGGAAAGGGGTTGAAATTTGATATCTCAGCCACTCAAAATTATGAGTTATTTTAGTAGCATGGAGTATTTTACTCGATGTCAAAAGCTATGTCAAATAGAAACCAGGAGAATGGTTATTGTGATGGGGGAGGAGCATTGTGGGGTTGCTAATTACGGTTATTTCTGAGGCCTTTTAGATGGCAGCCGAAGAAGTGGTCTTTACGCTTATTGTTATGCACTGATTGTTGCCACTGTTATGCACTAATTGTTTTAATGTTGTTCATCAATGCACTGCTAGTTTTAATGTTCCTTACCTCGTTAATGATGGTAGTTGTACTTTTTTATTTTATTTTTTTCAATGTGTGTGTTATAGTTGTATTGTATTTTTTTTGCCCCCCAATGTTGAGAAGCTATAAGTTGCTTTGTGAAGTATTCCCTTTGCAGTTCACAAAAAATAATAATAACAATAATAATAATAAATCAAACTCATTGTTGTAAGCTTTGTATGAACCACTGGCCAAGGAGTGCTTTTATGGCCTCTAAAGTTAGCATGATTGCTACTCATGAATGAGCTTATCTGTTGTAGGCTTTTGGAGGTGCTTGGTCATATTTGATTTTTAAATTGTACTTCTACAAAACTCTTAAGACTCTATTGCCATTGAGCATTTAGTCATGAAGTTTTGTGCATGCTTTAACCAGGATTATATTTTACCTTTCTTGGTAAGATTTGAGTACAATGGACCACGCCTTATGGTTATTACCATTTATTCACCATGGCACCTTTTTGGCATTGCTTTCCTAGTTAAAAGAAAGACAACTGTTTAACATTGCTATATGTTTCCATGGTTCTACTAAGTAGATTACAACTACATGCATCAATCTACTGAGTAGATCCTAACTACTTGCATTAATTGTAAAACCAGTACTCAACCCATTATTGTGGTTGACTTGGTTTGACTACCGGTCCTAGGTCAGGCCCTCTTGGACTATTTTGGCCCAAAATCTGCCTCTTTCTAATAATTTAAAAAAGAGAGGCAATTTAACAACTAATCTGTTCTTAGTGTAGTGGTTAGGGTGTTTGGTTTCCAAGTATAAGTTGTGAGTTCAAGGTCAGTCAGATTCAGTACCTTTTTTTTTTTTTTTTTGCACAAAGTAGTTTTCTCTGTAACTGACCAGGTTTTAAGGTTTTAGTGTTTATGTTCTAAAATGTTGACATGCAGCTACTTGATTTCATTTCCCCTTTTCATAGGTAAGTTGCTCGTGGTTTTGAAAATTGGTTTTGGCCATATCATAAGCCACCCTGTTAAGTGATAGAGGGTTGTGCCAGAGAAAAAGGGCCAAATCAGCCCATATCAGTTGATACAGGCTGATACACCCCACATTGACACTGATACAGGTCTGATATAGCCATAAAGGAGCCATTTCAAAAATTTCCAACTTTAGTTTTTGTAGTGGTGAGAACGTCCACCGTTAAAAACTTCCTAAGGCTCACCGTAATGTTTATTTGCCATCCAACCTGTGGATGATGGGAAAACACAAATATCTGCTTGATCAAAACTTTTCAAATGGTGGGAATCCAATCACCACTATTTCCTGTGGCATGGTCCACCTAAGATTTTTATGACTTCATTTTTGGCCCATGACCTAAAATGATCTAGAAAAATGAATGGACGGAGTGGATATACAACGCATACACATGATTTTTATTTTCTCAGTTTTCATTTATTGGATATGTTCATTTGAATCCTTTTCTTACGTATATAAGTGTATATGTTCCATGTTTATGGTGGAGATTGTTGGAGACTAGCAAGCCTTAATCTCTAAGGAGACTCGTGGGGCTTCCAACCTTTTCTCGACAAACCTTCTTTTACTACTGTAAAATTCATGCTACTTGGTTAGAGCTGAAGACCTTACTTTTTCTTCTTTTTTTTTCTGATCGATGATTGCATCATATTGCATTTGCATCGTCAGGTTTGTTCATTCAGAACTTACACTATGCTGATCAGCTACTGGAATGATCTCTTTTTGATTATTTTTACCATTGTCATATTTCCAAGTTTTAAGTCCATGACTTAATTTCATATGATCAGATGGTGGTAGTGGGAGGAATATTGCTAATACTGGAAAGGATAATGGGGTCAATCAAAGCACCGACAGAGGCCTTACATCCACCTCTTCACCAGTTTTGCATGACATAGAAAATAAGGCAACCATTCCAACCATGAGGTAAACTTCATTTATAGATTTTTCTGATCATGGGACCGCCAAATTTTTGAGGATTTTCAGCCTTTGAATTTGAGGACTTTTAGGGAAAATTACAATAGATCAGCCTATGCTCCTCTCACTATCTTTTTTTCCCCTAAAGGAGGTGCTTGAGTCCAAGGGCTGGAAATGTCCAATCAGGGCTCACTTGGTTATCAATTCAGATGAACTACACCTTACATGCATGTGCAAATAATGAGTTGTTAATGTGCTATGCAAAAAGAAAAACAAATCCTCTGTGTAATATAGTTTCTGTTTGAACTAGTGAATATCTGATTGTTGTGTCATTTGTTTATTAAGCCACTGAAATTTGATTGTTGAATGTTGTTCAAGGCGCTAATTTCCAGCATCTTTATGGGATGGAAAAACAAAGACACAAGGCCTTTAAAACAATGAATATTGATGGTGATTAACAGGCTTCCATTCTTTAAAAAAGCAAGGAGAAGGCGATGATGATGGGACCCAAGTTGTGTGTATCCCCTGTTACATGATGCCCATGTAACCCAAAGCACTATAGAACTGATTTTAAGTATCATCTGAGACCAGTATGCATCGCCTGATGGAACTAGTTTCATCCATTGTATTGGCCTGATAGAGGGAGAAATGACCTGATTTGGTGACAATATGGTACATTGAAACTGATTTTTAAACCTTGCATACATTTTTGTTCTTAATTAGACCCAATATAAATGATTAATGTGTTTGAAATCTATTGTCATCAGTGCTCACAACTAAGAAAGAAACTAAATAAATGAACATCTCATCTAATAGAAGTTGTGTGCTGTGTAATTGCATCTTTGTATCTATTTAAAAGCTACATTGTGTGAAAGTTTCTAGATTTTCTCTGTATTTCTTGAAGTTCAGCACAATAGATAACCTGATGTGATTGAACTCATTCTTGCATAAATATTCTCCCCATTACTTTGTTTTTGCTGTTTGTCATGACAGATGAAATATTTTGTGTTTAATTTGCTCAACTGTTCTGGATTTTGGGTGCATTGAGGACCGGTGTAGATGTGAATGATTGAGCAATTCCATTGGTAACATGTGTTGAAGGATGGACTTGCAACTTTACACGTTCCCTATGCATATGGATTTGCAATTATCTTGCTCACTTCATGGTTAATGACACTTCTCATCTTGTTGAGAAATGAAAAATATACAATGTTTGGACTTCTTTTTTTAAAAAACTAATGTTAATATTGTAACTTTGAAAGTATATAATTTTATGATGTACACTTGGCTTGATTACAATTTTAAATTCATGTTTTCAGCTAGAAAAAGGTGTAGATGGGCTATTTGATAGTTTTGCTAGATTGGATTCATGTGTCTCTAACGTGGGACAGATTGCTGCCAAAATTGGAGATCATCTGCAGGTAAAACTAATTCTTTACCAGCATGGTATTAAAAAATGGTCACATAATGATTGTTTAATGTCACACACAGAAAATATCATAATACACTAAGAAAGCCTTCTAAGGTTTCTTGCAGGAGTAGGGTCACAAGTCCTACAGACAATGTACCCTACCTGGTGGAAAAATCTGATCAAGCACATGTGTGGCTAAGTGTGGATGGGCAGGGACAACAGTCTCCACATGTGTGGAATTAGCAAACCTCATGAATGCATATAGTTTTCATACTACAGTTGATCAAGCACATTTTAGCAGTCATTTTTTTTAAAGGAATTTTCTTAATGTGATGCGAACAGTTCATTTGCAGCGACTCCAATCGGCCCTGTTGTTTTCCTTGTGATCGCATTCGGGAACTCGGCAGTGATTATAAGCTTGTGGCCATGCCATGTCGTTTGGACATACTACTGCATTGCAAAGTAATAATTTCAGATAAGTTTTGATTTTTGATTTTATTTATTTATTTCTTCCAAATTTATTTGGCTATTTTGGGTTGGAAAATGGTGTTAATTATGCTTAACAGACCCTGATCAGACGTTTTGGGTCTTCAAATATTCCAATGGGGGAGATTTTTGGGGTACCCTCTATCTATAATGGGACCCATTATGTAGAAGAGGCAATATTCTCTGTTTTAAGGGTTTTCTGTTTTTCCAGGTCAATGACGAAGATGGCATGAGAGAGAGAGAGAGTGGGGTGGGTTTGGGAGGGTGGGTGTTGTTGATGTATCTCATTTTGAGTTGAATTCTTGTTGTTTAATGTTGTTGGCATTTTCGAATTAGTTGGAGGTGGTCCAAAAAGAAACATGAAGGATTATGGTCCAAAAAAAAAAAAAAGAAAAAAAAAAGCAAAAGACGGAAGTATCCTCTTCCGAAGTTGATGATTCCAATTGTCCGCTGCCTCTGCAGAGAATGGAAAACAAGCTTGTAGTCCACTCTCTAGAGGCACTCGATATTGGAAAATGGCATGCTGCAGGTATCCCCTTTATTCTTTCGAACACAATTGCTGCTTTTGATTGAGTTTCAAATGCATATACTACACATTAACTAATTTTGAAGCTCAGCTAGATGATGTTGTTCTTTTCAATTCATAATGGCTAGTTGCACTGTTAAGTTTGATTTTAATGGTAGTTCAATTGGGAATCACAGCCTACCAACAACAGAGATATTCTCAGGAATGACAGGGGTGAATTGATCCTTGTGTTCCTTTCAGATTGGGGAACAATCCTCCAACATAGTGGGGCTATGGGCCTTTATTGAAGGTAGTTGTTAAGAAGTGTGCTCGTGAGTCATCTCAATTGTGGAGGGCGACTCCAATATTGCTATTGTTTGGGTTTTCTTATGCTCTCGAGGATGCCAATGAGGTTGCAGATTCTCACCTGTGATGGTGTGACCTATGTATCTTTGCATATAAGATTGTGTTTACCTTCTTTCTCAGTAAAGTTATTACGTTTTAAAAAGTACTAATTATTACTCCCATCTTTCAGCAATTGCAGCAAGTCATTTATTTTTGGAATCATTATCCTATGCTATTATACTCATACTTCCTAATAACAGTAGTGTAGATTGTCTTATGCCATCTTTCATTTTTCACTTTAATAAAATGTACGTTACTATAAAAAAATTGTCCCATTCAAAAAAGAAAATAAGAAAAATTCTTTTGTTCCATGTTGTGTAATGTTGGGTTTCTTTTTCCATGTTCATAATTTATTAATTGCATGTGTACTGTCTTAGATGCTATTTATTTCCAATTCCAATGGATTTCAATTTATTCAAATTTTGTAGTAGATAAGTATATCCTAACATATGTACTCTCATATCAGATTCTTCTTTGTATTGATGCTGCTGTTACTTCTACTAAGAATGTGGATATTTGCAAGCAGCTTCTAGATAATAACTTGAATGACTAATTGATAGTGTTTGTGTGAGTAGGGCTGGTAATGGATATCAGTTTACCCAATTACCTGATGTAAATGGGGCTGGTTGTAAATGATTTACAGGTTGTGTTTGAATGCTAATTTAAGCCTGTAAAGGTCTTCTGATCTAGAAGATTCAGCCTAGCAAAATTTTTAATTGTTTCTTTTCTTTTCTTTTACATTGTTAGGCATTGACCGATATTCACAGAGGTCTTGATTACATACCTTGTTCAAAATTTTAATTTTCAATTTCATAAGGTTTTCTGCAGAATTTTAATTTTCAATTTATAGCTTTTGTTTCTTTGACAAAGGTCTTAATAACATAAATTCAAGTATGATACACAGATAATGAGAGGTCTTGATTACTTTCGTTTCTTTATCATGTTTTTTTTTTCTCTTATTGATGTATTTTTTATTGTTCATTTCATTGCCTGTATCAGGTGGAACGCACTGTTACTTACAATGAGCACAGGCCGAGAAAACCTCCCCCAAATTTACCATCTCTACTTTTACATGGACGGATAGTTTACATTGGCATTCCTGTAAGTGTTTTAAAATTTCATTTGCTTAGGATTTTTTGGCCAAGTCATTCCAGTTAACATTTAACATAATCGAAATTAATTGTGAATGTTGGTCCAAGTTTACATTTAACATGGACAGATAGTTTACATTGCCCTTTCTATTTTTAACTTTTCTGTCTTTTTTCACAGAATGTTGGTCCCTGAGAAGTATTTCTAAATTTATTTTTGATGTGAATGACAGGAAGAGCAAATTAAAGATAAGCAGACAAAAATTGAACATGGATGGATAGTTTACATTACCCTTTCTATTTTTAACTTTTCTGTCTTTTTTCACAGAATGTTGATCCCCGAGAAGTATTTTTAAATTATATTTGATGTGAATGACAGGAAGAGGAAATTAAAGATAAGCAGGCAAAAATCGAACAAGCTGAGAATCATCTAATGAGTTTGCGTTTGGAGCTGAAGGTAAGCTCACATTTTCTGAGACTAGCTTCCTTTTCAAAGTATAAGTGTGGCCTGCCTGCCGAATGGTCTAGCCTGAGTTTTCGGCCAGTTATATGGGTCAATATCCTGCATATGGCCATGCATGGTTGTAAATGATTGTTAAGCCATGCTATATCCATGATAGGTCTGCAGTTAAATAGGGGAATGATCACATAGTTGTTAGGGGCTCAGCGTGATGCGTGAGTGCCGTCTAACCTATCCATTATATGCATGACCCAAAAATCTAGCCTGATCCACAACTAAGGTGGGCCACACAAAGGGAATAATGGAAGACATTTGAGGGGGAGAGACACCATACAAAGTTCCAGATGGAATGTGGGGTCCACCATGTTGTGAAAGCAAGCCAGTTGAGAGAGTAGATGAGCCTTCCCCTGTTTACAGTAAGGGGAAGCGAGTGGCTAAACCCCAAGCTGGCGATGATTATAGACAGATCTAGGGGTAAGGCCCTGATGAAGATAACAGAAAAGAGCTGTATGACTTGATTAGGTTGGGAAAGACACAAAAATCCACACCATTCGGGAGAAGAAATCGGATCACCTAGAAGAAGAATCTGGTTTTTGGTGACAGATTTAGCAATTTATACACAAGAAAATTAAACAACTTAGGATCTAGGTTGGGAAAATTTCACCAAGCTCTAATTTGAATTTGGGAGATAAATTTTACATATAAGATAAATTCATCATGACTTGAAAATGTAAAGCATGTAGCAATTTTGTTATATAACATTGATTTCTTTGTGACATTCATGAGGAAGTAGGACTTATTTACATGAATAGATCAACTGAGTTGTGGCCCTTGTTTCAATCCACATCCTTATCTCACATAAACATAAGCTTAAGAGATTGGAGATTATCCACCGCACTTCACATCGTCTTCCGATCAGTACACCAATCGAGGTAGCATTTTCCCCTCAAAACTCTATCTTCTAAATAAGAAACTAATTTCTATTTGAATAGGCTTTACTCTATAGATTTTCTCTTTCTGTTCTTTGTAACTGAGTACTTCTTTTTCTCTTTCTGTTCTTTGTTCAGGTATTTGCACTTCTAAATAAGAAACTAATTTCAATTTGCTTACAATTTGTATTGAGGGACTAGTCTCCAAATTTAAATTTGTTTCTTTTAAGTTGGGACTTGAAATGAACATCACCAAATCTTCACTGATTGTTTCACTTGTGCACCTGAACACAGACTATATATGAGCTTTACTATAAGCCCATACACACATGCCGACCCGACCCACCATTGTGGATGGTCTGGCCTATATATCAGGCCAGTCCACTGATCGATGGGAGAACGTGAAAGCAATGGAAGCTTTAAAAAAAAGATTGCCCTCGTCGACATTCAATGCACCCATCCTATGAGTGGGTAGGCCTAGTCCTTAGGCTGGGTCATGTTAGACATTGCCCCACCTGATGCACTAATAGTAGGACCCAAACAATTAGCATGTGGACACATGTGGTTACTTGCAGAAATTCGTGTGGGCTGAGAAAAACTCTTAGTTACATTCATCTTTAGTCGAACTTGATTGTTTTCTTGTCCCGATAATAGGCTTCTGAACTGCCTACTGGTGGCACGGGTTACAAACCTCCCGAATATGGGATGCCTAGAATCGATAATACAAAGAGCGATGTCTATGGGTTCAGAGTTTTGCTATTGGAGCTCCTAACTGGGCTGAAACCTTTTGAGGCATCTTATGTTAAAAAAGCTAGGATTTAGTGGCCTTATTGTTGTTTTTTGTTTGTTTTTCATTAGTTTCTCATAGCAAGTTGCGATTTTGGTTCGTTTCCTTTTGCTATTGAAATGCTAGGAATTTACTTAGCATTTAGAAACTGTGGGCTGCTCCTTGTTTATTTTTCTTTGTTGGATAGACTTGGTAGAAGAGAAGTATCTTGTCCCAGCTTCTTAGGGTCTGCTTCAAGGATCTTTTTTTTCTTGGTTGCCAAAATTCCTATCTATGACCCTATCTTGTGTGAGTGAAAAAGCCATCTTGTCCATTATCACCACCTCTATCATGGCCCCAATTAGTTGGGATAAGGCTTAGATGATGATGATGATCTAACATGTGCCCCGTGTGGCAACTATTTGAGAAAAGTTGTCCTTGTTACATTTCATAGATCAGAGGCAGGTGGAGGCCTTTCTATTTTTGATGCTTCAGTTGGGTTGGTAGGCATAGTTCCTCCTAATTATATGTCTCATACTGTTCTTTCAAATTCAAGGTTTTGTTCTGCTCTGATGCTGCAAGGTGGCATAATTTTCCCATTGTCTGTCAATGTTTTATAACAAATGGTCATATCTAATGAATAAGAAGACTAACCATTCATTTAAACTTTCATTTGTATCTGTCACAGGCTCTGCCAAAGACACTGACCATTGATCAGCTCTTTCATCTGAAGGAGCAGTTTACACTATTGGAGCCGAACAAAAATGGGTGCATCTCTCTAGAGAACATCAGGATGGTTAGTTTCTTTCTTTTAATATTCAGATTTGTTCTGTGGATATGACTTTTGATGGTTGCAATGGTATCTTCCTCTGCTGTTGATGTTTCCAACCATCATATTCTTGGGTAGACCTTGTTGAAAAATGCAACTAATGCAATGAAAGAGTCCCTCATTCAGCTATGCTTCTCAGCCCATTGCAGGGAAACTTCCCAGGGAGGAATTTGGGCTCATTGCAAGAAAAGGGCCTACATCACACATAGTGGACATGTGATCATGGCCAGTGGGGTCGTTGTTGTAGACATTTGCCAGAAGATGTGGCTAGGAAAGGAAGACATATGATCGGTCTAGAAGGGGACCTTACTGAAACAGCTCATGTGGAAGGCTAGGAAAGGAAGACATTTATAGTTTGTTTTGAAAACTTTAAATAGACCATTAATTGTTTTGTTGATATTGTGCTAATTGTTGTCTTGATGAATGTTAAATTATTGGGTAATTCAAATTCTGTGTCATTCAATCATACATTTTTGATAGTTTTGTAGATAGTTTCTAGTAACTTTTGGCAGCGTTTCTAACATAAATTCGCATGTGTTTCTTGTAATATTTAGCGGCGGTTTTATACTTTTAAGCGGCGTTTTTATCACTTTTAACAAGCGTTGTAGTAGCTCATTAGCGGCGTTTTTAGCAGCGCTTTTATAGTTTTTAGGGGCGCTTTTATAGTTTTTAGCGGCAGTCACAAAAGCGCCTCTAAAGTATAGTGTGCGCCGCTAAAAATCGACTATTGGCGACGGCCGTTCAAAACGCCAATAAAAAGGGGCGACCACCGCTAAAAAATACAGCGACGCCCCCCTTTAGTGGCACGTGCCCGACCGCCGGTAATTCTTTTAGCGGCGGTTTTTTGGACTTTTAGGGGCGGTTTTGGCCGCCAGTAAAGGTCTGTTTTCTTGTAGTGGGCACATCCACTAATTGAACATTTAATCATTTTTAGACAATCGAATTAGTCCAGATTGAAGAGTAAATAACTTCATATGTTTAAATCTAATTTCACTCAAATTGTTGATCAATCTTGTATGCCTAATATCTTTCTCATATGTAGTTAGCCTGGTTGGGGCGAGTAACTAGTTAAATTGAGGGTATTGATCAGTAAAATAGAGTGAATGGGCTAGACATATAAAATGGGCTAAATATTGTTGTCAAAATTGTGACCTAACTTATTGACCTTGCGAGAAACTAAGAATTGATGTTCATAAGTTTTGTGGGCCCCATCATGATGTGTGTCGAACATCAACACCATGCATTTAATGTGTCCCCTGTAGGTTATGAGATATCTCAAAAATCATCCATAAACGAAACTCAAGTGGGCATACCATCTAAAACCATGTCAAGACATTAAAAAAATATAAAAGCACTTGGTGGGGCCCACATGAGTTTTGGATGCGGGTAAAACTTGGTCTGATCCCTCATCCAAGTGGGACACACATAATGAGTGGGTTGGATATGTGAATCACATTAAGGCAAGCCCAATATATGATTATGAATGTTTTAAGGAAACCCCTCTACATTTAGGTGAGTTAGTCATTACCCTTACCAAAGTAAACTTTGTGGGGTCCACCATTATTTATTTATTTTATCCATTCCGTTTATCCACATTAACAGATAATTTGAGGTCTAAAGAACAAAAAGGAAGCATATCCAAAGCTCAAGTGGACCACACCACAGGAAATAGTGTGATTGAACCTCTACCATTGAAAATTTCTTAAAGGCCATAGAAGTTTTGGATCAAGTTGATGTTTGTGTTTTCTCTTCATTCATATATATTTGATATTATGAATAGGTTGGATGGCAAATAAACGTTACTGTGGGCCCAAGGAAGGTATCAATGGTGGGAATCATTATTCCACATTGTTTCGTGTGGCATGGTCCACTTGAGTTTTGGATTTACCGAAAATTTGGGATCAACCCACACCGTTCATCCATTTTTTGAGATCATTTTAGAGAATTATTTTAAAAAATGAATCATATTCAAAGATTAAATGGACCGCACCACAAATACCAAAATGGATGGGAACGGATTGGCTACTCTCCTGCCACCGGCCCGTTGGCTAGTATTCGGTGCTATGTGGGCCCCACCATGATGTATGTATTTCATCCATTATGTTCATCCATTTTTACCGATCATTTTAGGGCTTGATCAAAAAAATGATAGGGATATAAACCTAAGGTGGACCACATCATAGGAAAACAATATTGATTGGATATCCACCATTAAAATCCTCTTCTACGGGTGGGTCCCACTATGATGTACATGTTTCATCTATTCCGTTCATCCATTTTTTCAGATTATTTTACAGTTTTATACCAAAAATTAGCGGGACATAAATCTCAGGTGTACCACACCACATGAAAACAATGGTGATTGGATATCCATCATTAAAATCCATCTTCAAGCCCACTGTACTGCTTATTTGACATCCAATCTGTTGATTAGGTCATACAGGACCAGATGAAGGGAAAAACCAAAGATCAGCTTGATCCAAAACTTTTATGGCCCCCAAAAGGTTTTTAATGGTCCACGCTCATTCAACACTGTTTCCTGTAATGTGGTCCATTTGAGATTGGGATATACCTCATTTTTGGTCTTATACCATAAAATTTTTTAGAAAAATAGATGGAAGGCGTGGATGAAACAAGTACGTCATGTTGGGGCTCACAGAGCACCAACCACCAGCCATTGGCTGGTCGCCACTTTTTAACGGGATGCAGATTTCCTGTTAAAGCCCTTGACGTCTTGCATAAGGATGCTGGGTGGGGCCCAACACCATGTGTTTGGAAAATCTACTCCGTTAATCCATTTTTAGAGATCATTTTAGGACAACAGACCAAAAATAAGTTGGATCTAAAAATCAAGTGGGTCACACGAGAGGAAACAGTGGGGAAACAAATACCTATAGTTGAAACCTTCTGGACTCCACCTTGATGTTAATATGCCATCCAAATAGTTTATAAGGTCATTAACACTGGGAATAAGTGAAAATACAAAAGAAAAAAAAAAGCCTGAAACAAAGCTTTTTATGGCCGTAAGAATGTTTTAACGGTTCTCACTGAATCCCCACTGTTTCATCTCGTGTGGCCCACTTGAGTTCTGGATACACTTCATTTTTGGTATCTTTTTCTAAAATGATCTCTATAAATAGATTAACGAAGTAGATTTCCCACAAACATGGTGGGGGCCCCACCCAGCATTCATGCGCAGTAACTTCCTACAAAATGCTTTAGTACGAAATCCACGTCCCTGAGGAGCGGATTGGCTACTCCCCCTGACACCAGCCCCGTGGCTGGTGGTCGGTGCTCTGTGGGCCCCACCATGGTGTTTTGCAACTCCTAAATCCTTCATGGCAAATTCTCTAGATAGTTGTCTTTTAAGATCTGAGATGTCCTTCATGCTTGAACCGGTCGCAAGCATATCATCAACATATAGAAGAATGATGATGTACGACATATCAAACTTCTTCAAGTAACAGTAGTGGTCAGCATAACATCTCATAAATTCTCGACATGAAACTATCAAACTTTTTGTACCACTGCCTCGGGGCCTGCTTTAGGCCGTATAAACTCTTCTTTAGTCTACACACTTTATTCTCATTACCCGATGCCATGTATCCTGTCGGTTGATGCATATATATCTCTTCTTCAAGGTCCCTATGAAGAAAGGTTGTCTTAACATCTAGCTGCTCTAGATGTAAGTCCTCTGTAGCCACTATACTCAAGACCATACGAATCGTAGACATTTTCACTACCGGTGAAAATATTTCAGTGAAATCGATACCTGCCTTTTGTTGAAACCCTTTCACAACCAATCTAGCCTTGTACCATTTCGAACCATCATCTTCCTCCTTTAGTCTGTAAACCCACTTGTTATGAAGAGCTTTCTTATCCTTGGGTAGAGTGACTCGCTCCCATGTATGATTAGACTCAAAAGAGTCCATCTCCTCATCTATGGCCTGCTCCCACTTAACCCGTGTATCTGACTGTAATGCCTCTTCAAAACACTCTGGCTCACCATTATCTATCAGCAGTAGATAATGTAAGGAGGGTGAGTATCGGACCGTGGGTCTCCTCTCCTAAGTAGACCTCCTCATAACCGGTGTCTGTGGCTCTGCCTCATGATATTCTTGTGCATGATTAACCTGTGGCGCTGCAACACCTGTATCCGGTAACTCTTCCAACTCTACGAATTCTTTTTTCTCGGCCTTATTTTCTTGCACACTGTTCTTATGTATCACTTTTTCATTGAAGACTACGTCCTTGCTTCTGATGATTTTCATGTTTTCTGCATCCCAAAACCTATAGCCAAAATCATGCTACCTGTAGCCTATAAACGTGAACCTCCTAGACTTCGCATCCAGCTTGTTCCTGTGCTCTGCATCAATATGAACATATGAAGTGCAATCGAACACTCTAAGATGTGCAAGGTTCACTTCTTTCTCAGTCCACGTTTCTTCTGGTAGCCTACCATCCAATGGTGCTGAGGGACTTCTATTGATGAGATATGCAGTAGTATTCACAACATCTGCCCAAAAGGTCTTGGGCAACGCTGCATGTAACCTCATGCTCTTGACGCGCTCAAGGATGGTCTTGTTAATGTGCTTAACCACACCATTCTGATGCAGTGTCCCTGGAATCATTTTCTGATGTTTGATTCCATGTGCTACACAATACTCCTCAAACCTCTTGTCACAATACTCTCCCCCATTATCAGATCTGAAACACTTTACTATTTTACTTGTCTTGTTTTCTACCATAACTTTTCACTTCTAAAATGCATCAAATACATCAGATTTATGCTTTAAGAAATAAATCCACAGTTTTTTACTAGTATCATCAATAAGAGAAACAAAATAACGTGAGCCACCAAGAGATGATACCTGTGCCAGTCCCCACACATCAGTGTTTACAAGCTCCAACAGATGCGTCTTTGGAGCGCGTCCTGTCTTCTTGAAACCTACCCTCTTCTACTTGTCATATACGTAGTCTCGCAGAATTCCAGTCAATAGACTTCAGCCCTGCCCTTTGACAATAGCACTTTCATCCATTTCTCACTCATATGTCCCAACCTCTGATGCTATAACTGTCCATTCACTCTAGCTGATGCGACTGCAAGTGAACTATATGATCCTGAAGTCACGTATAAGGTACCTTCCTTCTTGCCTCGAAATATCACCAAGGCAACTTTTGTAATCTTTCAGGAATCACTGGTGAATGTCGTCACATAACCGGTATCGGCCAACTTCTCAAACTTGGTACATGCCTGACATCCTTCAATTTTAAAACCGTTCCGTCTTTCTGACTTATCTGAACATCCCACTTTGCAACAATACCGCAAGGCTCATCGTCACCCAGGTAGACTCTTCAAAAGTTACTTGACACGTAATCACGTAGAACTTCCTTACACGAAGTGGCATGAAATGAAGCACTCCGGTCTATAACCCAAGACTCATTCCTCACATCAAGAGACAAGATCAACACCTCTGTATCACTCTCCTCAGATAGATTCACTGAATCATTTTCACCTTGAGAGCTTCCTTCTTGTTTCTTGAGCGCCCTACAATCACATTTTATGTGCCCCTTCTTTTCGCAATGCCAACACCCGTCTTTGTCTTTCGATCCCTTGGACTTCTTCCTTGACTTAGAACGACTGTGTTTATTACCTCCTTTGTTCAGCGATCTTCCTCTTCCTTTAACGTTTAGAGCATTCCCTGAATCCCCTGAAACTCCTGATGCCTTCCTTCTAGATTCTTCACTAAGAATTAGACCGACTACATCATCAAATTTCAACTTTGTCGACCCTGAAGAATTGCTCACAGTAATAACCAAACCATCCCAACTGTTTCGTAAACTGGATAAGATCAATAATGCCCTGATTTCAACCTCAAAAACAATGCCAACGGATTCCAACTGGCTCATGACTGTATTGAACTCGTTTAAATATTCAGCCACGCTCCCACCATCTGACATCTTCATGTTGAATAGCTGTTTCATAAGATGAACCTTGTTGGATGCTGAGGGTTTTTCTTACATGGTGGTTAGGGCTTCCATTAATTCTTTTGTAGTGTTCACCTTGGATATATTAAAGGCGACGCTCTTAGACAAAGAGAGTTGGATCGTTCCTAAAGCCTTCCTATCTAGTAAAAACCATTCATCATCTGTCATGTTTTCTGGTTTCTTCTCTTTTCCTCCTAGAGGAATATAGAGGTCCTTCTGATACAGATAATCCTCCATCTGCATCTTTTAGAAGGCGAAGTTTGAACCATCAAACTTCTCATTTCTATTCCTCCATCCTTCCGTCATCGCTCCCAATAAAACTAAACCAAGCTTTGATACCAGTTGTTGCGCAGCTCGCCAACAATGCAGTGAACTAAGATCCAATCTCCGGTCTCACCCACAAATGATAAACAGAAAGAAATATAAACTAGAAAGTAATCAAAGCAATGCAAACAAACCACAAGATAAGATATACGTGGAAAAACCCTAATAAGGGTAAAAAACCACGGATGCAAACTTCCACTATGAAGAAAAACAGAGATTACAAAGCGATATACTAACCTCTCCGTTGAAAATATAGAGAAAGCCCTTTGCCCACACCTTAGAATAACTTTCCATCATACCTAGAAAAGCCCTAGGTACCCCTATTTATAGTTTAGGCAACTCCCTTACGCACCTTGTGAAAGACCGACTCTAATTTCCGCAGTCTGCATCAAATCCGAAAATGAATCTGTGTAACTATGACCGGTCGAGCAGACTGTACGACCGGTCGAGAGGACCCCACGACCAGTCGAACCAGGGCCACGACCGGTCGAGCACCTCGGAACCCAAAAGTGATGCTCGCTGGACTTTGAGTCGAGCCAGTCCACCACTGGTCGAGCCAGACCCCACGACCGATCGAGCCTGGCCCACGAACGGTCGAGGATGGTCCCAGATGTGGCTCAACATCTCAACACCTATGACTACTAAGCATTCTTCAAATTAAAGAGAAATGGAAATCTCCTATCTTAAATATTCCAAGTGGTTGGAAAATGATTACATGGCATTTGCTTGCTTGTTATCTGCTATCTCTCCAAAATTTTATGGCACATATTTTCTAGCTTAAACAGGCCCATGTAATTGGGATGGTAATTCTTAAGATGTTCTCGCAACAGTTAAAATCCCATGCAAATGCATTATCAACATTCAAAAATATAAGCAGAAAACATCATATATCAATGATTACCTCGGCAATCTCAGAGCCATGAATGATAATCATGCGATCATCAAGGATTCTCTCAATCATTCACATACAAAGTCTACTACATTCTCCAATCACTTTTAAAGAGCTATAAGACGATCTCCACAACTATGAAGATCGGTCAAGTGGGGGCTCGACTCAAAGTCCAGCGACCATCTGATTATTTTCTTCGGGGTGCTCAACCAGTCGAGGGAGGTGCTCGACCATTTGAGGTTACACAAATTCGTTCTGCGATTTTGTGCGGATTGCATATTTTTTAGACCCTTTCACAAGAGGTGCGAAAGGGAGTTTCCTAAACTATAAATAGGAGGTACCTAGGGCTTTCTAGGAAATACAAGAGGGTTTCCTAAATCTTTACAAGGGTTTGCTAAAAGGATGTAAGGCTATCAAAGGTGTGAGAGAGAGAGAGAGAAAGAGAGAGGAAGCTTGTAGAAGGGAGGTTCTGCTCGTAGAGGTGATCTATTGTGCACTTGATATCTAGCGCTTCTACATTCTCGTAACCGGTTAGATCTCTCCATTTTTCTTTTATTCTCTTACTATTTATCCACTCCTGCATAAGTAAAAAAGGTTGTGAATATCAAGTTCAAAGATGGTGGTTCCGTAGTCGAGCACATAAATGAGGTCAGGAATATAGTGAACCAGCTCTCCACTATAAAGATGGTCTTGGATGATGAATTGCAGGCTTTGCTATTGCTTAGTTCATTGTGTGACAGTTGGGAGACATTGGTGGTGTCTCTAAGTAACTCCGCGCCAGACGGAAAGATTTTCATGGAACAGGTAACCAGTTGTCTTTTCAATGAGGAGACAAGGAGGAAGTCTTAGTGGTCTACTCAGCAAGAGGCCCTTGTGACATAGGAATGGGGGAGAGGAAAGAACATGAAGGGTGAGAAGGCCCGATATAAATCAAGAAGGAAATCGAGTACCAGGAAGGATGTTGAATGTTGGAATTATGGCAAGAAGGGCCACTACAAGCATGAATGTCGTGGTAAGAAGAACGACAAGAAAGGAAAAGGAAAGGAGAAGGAAGATGAATCAGATTCCACTGCGGTCGCTTCAAAAGGTGACATTATAGTTATTCTTTCAGCTGATCACGATATATGTCTCACGGCTACGAGTTAGGACACCGACTAGGTGATAGACTCGGGAGCTTTGTTTCATGTGACTCCATGTAGGGACTTATTCACAAGCTACAAGTCAAGTGACTTTAGGACCATAAAGATAGGAAATTCTGGTGTATCGAAGATCGTAGGGGTCGGTGATATTTGTGTAAAGACTGATGTGGGTTGCACATTAGTTCTCAGGGATGTGAGGCATATCCATGACCTTCGCCTCACTTGATGTCGACGGGAAGGTTGGATGATGATGGCTATGAAAGCCAGTTTACTGATGGGCGCTGGAAGCTCATCAAGGGTTCGTTGATCATAGCTAGGTACCTCCTATTTATAGTTTAGGAAACTCCCTTTCTCACAAATATCACGATCTACATCAAATGGACCTTCTCTAGCATCAATTATAAATGTTAAATTCTCATTCAAAAAATCAAAAATGCATGTAAACATGGATTGAGCAATAGATTGGTATGCAGGCCCACCCTAATGTAAGATGTTATCCCAACCTACAGTTTGGAGTAGAGGCAGGATACCAAAATGAGCAATATGGTTAAGATCAACTGGACGTTCAACAATGACATTGCGTATACGCAAATCTCGCACATATGGGGGATCATCTTCGGGAGATCGAAGATGGCGCAGAGAGATAGGAGTTGAACTAGAGGATGATGGACCACGAGAAGTTTTCTTTTTCCCTCTAGCATTCATTTGCAAAAGAGGAATCAAGGAAACAAGAGGTTTCAAAAGAGGTGAAGTGGGGTTTTCATAGATCAGATTTTTCAAAATAAAACCCCAAAATCACAATGAAAAGAAAATAGATTACTCCAAGAGTGAGAATGAAGTAATCATGGGAAGTTTTCTTTTTCCCTCTAGCATTCATAGCCTTTTGATCACATCTCATGAGAACATCTGATTCATTTGATTTTCTTGTGAAATGGGACACCTCCGACACAGGAATAGTTACAGCCCTAGAGGGGGCAGTGGAGATCACTCCATGTGGCCGATAAAAGGCTTGGATCAAGCTAGTTGTGCTTTCCCAACTGGGAAATGTTTCCAGTGCCGACCGTTGCTACAGGCAGCTGCCTGTCTGTTTCTTGCAACAAATGTGTAACGCCCTGAAAATCGGGGGTCGAGTAGCAACTCAACATCCGAGTTCCAAAACATCACTTATGCAACATAAATGCTTATGATTGAATGTTGTCTGTAATAGTGCAATAAACATGAGTGGGATTATACCAAAACAGTAATTCATACTCCAAATCAAGTTATAAAATGCAAGCGGAAGACTAAAAGATGTACATAAATGTATAGGAAGCCAAAATCATCATAATCGGTCTCCGGAGTATGAACACCATACTGAGTCACCATATACATGTATTTGTTTCAAAAGTCAAAATGCTAAAAATGGTACAACTAGAATGGTACACCCTATAGCCCCGTCATCTGAATGGCCTAAGCGTAGCCTCCAGAGAACTGCGTGTAGGAAAACTCATCCTGATCATCATAGTAATTAGGCTCAGCCTCCTGTGTCTCGTCAATACCTGCATCTAAGACAGGGTCTGGTGGGTGTCCAGAACACCGTCCCGTAACATGGGAGTGAGTAGCTAACTTAGTGGAATAATAAAGCACAGGTTAACATGTTATCAATTTAGTTAAGTAGTAATGATAAAGCAATAAAATCAACATTCCTAAGTACTGTAATTAATGCAAGGATGAGATGCGATAATGATGCATGCCCTCACCAACATACTCCCTCGTGCGACACCATCTTACGTCCGCAGTATGCTTTCATCCCTCAGTGCTCCACATCTTCTAGGCATATACAGTGCGATATGAACATGATTACCGAGTTGTTATTAGTCCTTTTTGTACAGCAGTATTGGGAAACTAAGATACCTTCCTTATATCATTCCCAAATAATGATCCATTCTAGGGTCATCAGTCCTAGATAATCTCATATGATGATGCGGTTCTAAGTCGCTGTAAAGGGCTGTCAGGGCTGTTACACGCACTCGTTGCACCGTTCCCTATCACCTTATCAATACAGGCCTAGTTTATACTCTGTTACTATAGGAAGGCTCGTCGCCTCTTCACAGATTCAGAGTATACTCGAGGTTACTACAAAGGGCTCGTCACCAATCAGTGTAGGGAGATAGCTCGAATACAGTATCTCATACCACCGTATTTGGCTCACGAGTCTGGGTTGCTCACTGGTCACTACGGGGAGGCACGTGGCCCCAGGGTAGGCCAACAGCTCGACCACGGTGTCCCATACCATCATGCCTGGCTCATGAGTTTTAGCGGATCGAGGTACCAAGGTTAACGGGGTTACACTGGTAAGTTTGGTACCCTAGGTTCAGCGTCCAAACATGGTGAACATACATTAGACAGATCAGGTTACTTGATGAGCCAGACTAGCACGAGCGCACAACCAGCCGAACGACATGAAGTGCATAAGCACTTCACGTGGCCTAACCACCGTCGCCAACCGAAGTACGACTCGGGTTCGTTAAACACATCCTACGTTGCGAATGAATCTCAACCACGAACTCAAGTTTATTATCGATTGTCTGGACTATAATCATAGCCCCAATCACAATCAATCCTTAACCAGAAGCATGTAGAGTAAAGCAGAAAAAACAAAGTAATTCAAGCATGTTAACAAGAATGTCATAAAGCATATTATAAAGCATAATGTAAACAGCAAATACAAACACATATATTTCATATTAAGCGGTTAAATTAAACAACCAACATGGAGGAAATCATATACATCTCTAAGTTAGTTGAGAATCCTATCTCAACACCTTCCTAAAGCACAATCATCTAAGCACTTACTCTTACAAGCATTTTCACAAACACTTAGAATACACTTATTAACATACATAACGTATATTAGCAAAAACATGTATTAGGGCGAATTCTTTCACCGAGAAAGTATTACACGTATATATAACATGTACATTGTTGAGGGTCAAATATTGCATATCAGACCCCAGTTAATTCCTGAATTTATGAACATGGTACTGTTAAATGGCCTATTTTAATTGTGTTTTGTTGCAGGATGCAATTATGAGCGTGGACTGAAAAGAATGCTAAAGGCATGGATTTAATGCACAGAAGTCACCAAAGGCAAGGGATGGACCTCATGGGGCCAAGATCGACGAATTTACACGCCAGAGATCCGAGAAAATTGAGAAACTGAAGTTCAAGTGGCCAAAAAAAGGGTCCGAAATGCAAAATCACAGGGTTTCCACCATCCATTCGGCCCGAAACTTCATACACGGCCTGATGACCTTAAATTAACCGTACACGTCAAAAATCATCTATTGGATCGTTGTGAAAGTGGCCCAACGAGCGATCAGCCCCTTAAATCCTTAAATGGGGCCCACCTGATCTTTGGATATGCTTCAATTTTGGACTCAGCGCCTTAATTGAGGCTACAAAATAGATGAACGGAAAGGATGTCTCATATATATCAATATGGGACCCATTTTGCATAGAGTGTGTGCACCACACATATGCATGGGATGAGTACTGGAACTCATGAAATCGGTCAGCACTTGCTGACCGATGCATCTTTAAATTTTTTTTTAAAGAGGCAGGGACGGTCCCTGTCCGATTTGGGTTTCCTTAGTGGACCCCACCCATCATGGAAATGGATGATCTGATCCGTCCATATGATCCATAGGGAATTAAATCTACATCTATACGATTTAAAGTGACTAATCTCACTCGAAGAGTCGAGTGACTAATCTCACTCGAAGAGTCGAGGCCATGGAAGGAAAGAAGGAGAAGGTTAATGAAATTGTTTGTGGCATCTGTGATTGCAACATTCACACAACTGAAAATTGTCCTACCATATCTGCCTTTCGAGGAGTGTTGAATGAGCAAGCTAATGCCGTAAATAACTATCAAAGACCTTTCAATGGATCTACCTCCAATACATACAATCCTGGTTGGAGAAATCATCCAAATCTTAGTTGGAGGAATGGACAAGCACTACCCCTCAAAATTTCTTTAATCAAAACCAAAATCGGGGGAAACCTCAAGAAGAACCGGTTCCAAATCCCATACAAGAGTGACTCGGGCAATGCGTGACTTTACGCAGAAAATAGATTCACGTATGACGGTTATAGAAAAGGGATGCTTCCCGCACAACCGCTCCCCAATCCTAAACCGCAATACGAGATAAATGATCCCAGCTCTTCAAATCAAATGGGACACGCTAAATCCATCACCACTCTTAGGAGTGGGAAGATCATTGATAAAACCCTTCCGGTTAGACCTGAAAATTCTCAAGAACCAGAAGAGGACAATAATGATGGATCTCGTGATGTCCCACAAAATTTAGAACCGGAATTTCTAGAGAAGCCAGTTGCTCCATTCCCCCAACGGTTGGTTGCACCAAAACGTCTTTCTAACTCTCAGGATATTCTGGAGGTGTTGAAACAAGTGAAAGTCAACATTCCTCTACTTGATGTCGTAAAACGCATTCCTTCATATGCCAAATTTCTCGAAAGACCTATGTACGACCAAAAGACGGCAAAGCATTCAAAAGAAAATCTTCTTGACCGAGAAAGTGAGTGCCATCCTGACGAAGCAAGACGTGCATGCAGAAATTCAAGGATCCCGTAGCCCAACCATATCATGTGTAATCGGAACCATCGAATTGATCACGCACTTCTTGACTTGGGAGCGAAGCGTCAATCTAATCCCCTACTCGGTATACAAACAGTTAGGATTGGGTGAGTTAAAACCTACCCTAACCACACTACAACTTGCCGATCGAACTGTTCGTGTACCAAGAGGGATTATTGAGGATGTGTTAGTCCAAGTCGATAGATTTTACTACCCTGTAGATTTTATCATCTTGGACACCGAACCCATCAACAACATGAGCACTCGATTCCCGTCATTCTTGGTCGCCCATTCCTTGCCACATCAAATGCAATCATCAATTGCAGGAATGGTGTCATGACTATGTCTTTTGGAAATTTGACATTGGAGTCGAACATCTTTTTCAATAACGGCGACAATGCGAGAGGATGATGACGATGTCCACGACATTAACATGATCGATACTTTCGTGGAAGATAAGACACCCCTTACCTTATCCTCTGATCCTCTAGAGACATGTTTGGCCCACTCCCATGAGTTTGATGATGATATGATTGGGGAGATGAATGCCTTGCTTGATATTGCACCGGTACTTGAAGTTAACCTAGGTGGAGGCCACAATTTGAAGAATTGCCACAAAATGATGTAATGCCTCTACCGTCTAACCTCAAGGCACCGAAGCTTGACCTAAAACCTTTGCCCTCTGATTTGAAATATGCCTATTTAGGTCAAGATGAGACATACCCGGTGGTGATCTCTGCCCACCTGGAGAAAGAACAGGAGAGTATGCTCATATCTACTCTCATTAAGCATAAAGGAGCCCTAGGATGGACGATAGCGGACCTCAAGGGAATCGATCCCTCGATTTGTACTCACCACATATATCTTGAGGAAAATGCGAAAACCGCTCGGCAACCACAACGTAGACTAAATCCAAACATGAAGGAAGTGGTTAAAGCCGAGGTTCTTAAACTATTGGATGTGGGTATCATATACCCTATATCTGATAGTCAATGGGTGAGTCCAACTCAGGTGGTTCCTAAGAAGTCCGGAATCACCATTGTAGCCAATGCTAATAATGAACTCGTGCCAACCAGAGTCACTACTGGTTGGAGAATGTGCATTGACTACAGAAAATTGAATACCGTCACAAGGAAGGATCACTTTCCTCTGCCCTTCATCGATCAAATCTTGGAAAGGCTAGCTGGTCATTCCTATTATTGTTTCCTTGACGGTTATTCGGGCTACAATCAGATTGAAATCGCCCCTGAGGACCAGGAAAAGACCACATTTACATGTCCCTACGGCACCTTTGCTTACCGAAGGATGCCATTTGGACTATGTAATGCCCCTGCCACCTTTCAGCGATGTATGTTGAGTATCTTTTCTGATATGGTGGGGCAATATCTAGAGGTCTTCATGGACGATTTCTCTGTCTATGGCTCATCTTTCAGTAAGTGCTTGGAAAGTCTTAAATGTGTCTGAAAAGATGTGAAGAAAAGAATCACGGTACTTAATTGGGAGAAGTGCCATTTCATGGTTCATAAGGGGATTGTCCTTGGACATATCATCTCGTCCAAGGGAATTGAGGTTGATAAGGCAAAAATCGATCTTATCTCTAACCTACCTCCACCCAAGAATATCAGAGACGTGCGATCCTTCTTAGGACACGCAGGATTTTACAGACGATTCATAAAGGACTTTAGTCTCCTCTCTCGTCCTTTATGTAATCTTCTTCAAAAGGATGTTCCATACGAGTGGACTGAGCAATGCCAGGAAGCTTTTACCAAGCTAAAAGGCATGTTAACCACTGCACCTATCATGCAGCCACCCGACTGGAGCCTTCCTTTTGAGCTTATGTGCGACGCCTCTGATTATGCTCTTGGAGCGGTTCTAGGCCAGAGAAAAGATAAGAGGCCCTGCGTCATCCATTACGCGAGTAGGACTTTAAATCCTGCCCAAGTGAACTACTCGACTACGGAAAAAGAACTCTTAGCCGTAGTGTTCGCCTTGGACAAATTTAGGTCCTACCTGATCGGATCCAAGATCATTATCTATACAGATCATGCGGCACTGAAGTATCTTCTTTCTAAGAATGATTCTAAGCCCCGCCTGATACGATGGATCCTTCTACTCCAAGAATTTGATTTGGAAATTAAAGATAAAAAGGGAGTAGAGAACGTAGTGGCCGATCACCTTTCTCGCCTTAATACCTCTGATTCCCTTGAGGCGACCCATATCAATGACATGTTCCCTGATGAACAACTGTTCAGAGTCTCCCATTCACCTTGGTTCGCTGATATTGCTAATTATCTTGCTACAGGTTCCATACCGACACATTGGACAGCGCAAGATAAGAAGAAATTTTTCACCGAGGTGCGCAAATTCTTCTGGGATGATCCATACTTGTTTAAATATTGCCCAGACCAAATTTTGAGGAGATGTGTGCCAGACGACGAGCATCAGAGTGTCATCTCCTTTTGTCACTCACAGGCCTGTGGTGGTCACTTTTCTGTAAAAAAGACCACGGCCAAGATTCTGTGCAGGCTTCTATTGGCCCACTATGTTCGAGGACACTCATGAGTTTTGCAAAGCTTGTGAGCGTTGTCGAAATTAGAGCATTGTCCCGTCGAAATATGATGCCCTTGAATCCCATTCTTATCATAGAGGCATTTGATTCTTTGGGGCATCGATTTCATGGGACCATTCCCCCAATCTTTTGGAATTTATATATTTTGCTTGCCGTAGACTATGTCACTAAATGGGTCGAAGCGATTCCATGTCGGAATAATGACCATCGCACGGTCATTAAATTCCTAAAAGAAAACATCCTTTCCCGATTCGGAACCTCGAGCCATCATTAGTGATGGGGGCTCACACTTTTGTAATAGGCCATTTGAGAGTTTAATGAAGAAATACGGTATCTCTCATAAGGTGAGCACCCCATACCACCCACAGACAAGTGGGCAAGCTGAGATTTCTAATAGGGAGATCAAACATATTTTGGAGAAAACGGTTAACCCTGACCGTAAGGATTGGTCAATTCGATTGACCGATGCCTTATGGGCGTCTGCATCTTGCTTTTAAAACTCCTATTGGAATGTCTCCTTTAGACTCGTCTATGGGAAGGCTTGCCACTTACCTGTGGAGTTGGAACATAGAGCCTCATCGGGCGATCAAAAATTTAAATTTCAATCTGAACAACGCTGGCTCGCTACGCAAACTTCAATTAAATGAACTTGAAGAAATCCGGAACGACGCATACGAGAACTCGAGAATTTACAAGGATAGGATGAAGGCGTTTCATGACCAACATATTCTACGAAAATCATTCACGCCAGGCCAGAAAGTCCTTTTGTATAATTCTCGATTACATCTCTTTCCGGGTAAGCTTCGATCTCATTGGACCGGCCCTTACATTGTTGTTACTGCATATCCTCATGGGGCCGTCGAGATAAGAGATCCCGACAACGGCAAAGAGTTTAAAGTAAATGGACATCGCTTAAAGCCATTTGTCGAAAAATTTGATTCAGAGGACATGTCCATGCCTCTGACTGATCCTGTTTACCAGGACTGATCTCCTAGTCTGATGGAGGTATAGGTAGGTTTATCGCTTTCTTAGGACTAGGGTAGTTGCTGTAGTTGTTGTCTGGCTGAAGACGTTAAACTTAGCGCTCTGGGAGGCAACCCAGCTTTTCTTTTCCATTTATTTCATTTTCCTAGATAGTTCAATGTTTGTGGGTAACATTGCTGTAAACCCTCACGAGACTACAACTCGTCCACTAGGGGCAACCTAGGGGTTTAAAGGCTTGTTGCATATGCTAAATGCAATCGAGAGCACCTGCGAAAGTGGTATAGGTAGGATTTTATTATTCTTGTTTTGTTTTCTCTCTCGTGCTGACCGGATTCCATGCTGCAATCTCTTGGAAAGTCTCTCTCGATTCATCATTCAGGTACTATCTTCCCATCACTTCTCTTTTACTTTCGTTGTCCCATCTGCATTCCATGCTCATATCTTTTACATTGAGGACAATGTAGATTTTAGGTTGGGGGTGGGAGATTAGGTAACCTAATCAGTGTTTTCTTGGTCTTGAGCAACAATTGTGAAAATTTTTAATAAATTTTTTCTGGAAATTCTTGTGCATTTGAAGTGATTTTGACGACTATCCTGGATGTAGAATTTCAAGATACGTTATGTTGGAAATTCATGACTTTTGGATTCAGTATTCTCGTTAGATTTCGCAGTTAAGGTTGAATTATTAATCCATGATTAGAAGTTGTAAACATTGATTGAGTCATGATCTCACATGTCACATCTCACTTTCACATTAAGGTTTCAATTTGATATTGAAAGGTTGACTTGGTAATCACTAAGCATGGAAGAAACCAGCCTAAAAAAAAAAAAAAAAAAATTTTGGCCATCAGGGTATAAAAAGAGAATTACACCATGGGTTTGCTCCCTATAGGTGTGGATTTGATTTTCAATGATTAACAATTAGACAGAGCTGGGCGACTATTTTCACCATAGGTTTGCTCCCTATAAGTGAAAATTTGATTCCCATCTTGAAATTTAAAAAAAAAAAAAAAAAAAAAAAAACTAGAAAATGAAAGAATGATTTGAAATGCCAAAGTACTGGTTTAGGTGATGGCTGTTATGAATTTTCTGATTGATTACTAAAGAAATCATGAAATCGGCAATTTGATCTCTTAGTGTTGATAGGCTGAGATTTCACTACACAACCATGGAACTCGATGTTTAGAATTATTCTAGTTGACGGATTAATATTTGAACTTAATTATGAAATTCACCGTGCATTGGAGGCCAGGAGAAATTGATATTCAACATCAATGAATCTTAAGATTTCTCATATCTGGATTGTTTTTCAAAATGTCACTCGGCTTCACAAGAATTGTTCGTAATTCTCAACTTAATTTTCGCATATTTTGCTCGGGACTAGCAAAATGCTGGTTGGGGGTTGTGTTGAGGGTCAAATATTGCATATCAGACCCTATTTATTACCTGGTTTTACGAGCATGATACGGTTTAACGGTCGGTTTTAATCGTATTTGTGATACAGGAGGTATTTAGGAGCTGGAACTAAAAATGGGCGCTAAAAGTGTGGATTTAACGCTCTGATGACACCAAGGCAAGGGACGGACCCCAGGGGACCAAGATCATCGGAATTACATGCCAGAGACCCGAGAAAATCACGAAACTGAAGTTCAAAGTGGCCTGAAAGTCAGCCAAAATGCAAGAACACAGGGTTTCCACCATCCGTTCAGTCCGAAACTTCATACACGGCTTGAGGGCCATAAATGAACCGTACACGTCAAAATTCATTCATCGGATCATCGCGGAAGCAGCCCAACGGACAGTTCAGCCCATAAACCATTGATTTTTGGCCCACCTAAGCTCTGGACATACTTCAAATGTTGGCTCGACCCCTCAAAATAGCCGGAAGTATGGATGAATGGATTGGATTTCTTTGAGACCATCGCTGTGGACCCCGCCTGAGCTGAGTGTGCGTGGTGCACAAGTGCACCACATGTGCACCGCATCTCCAAAAAGTCCGAAATCGGCCTGGACCCGTGCTTCACTAGAAAACGGAAATTTCCGTTTTTCTCTGCTACGTGTGATAAAACAGAGGTCCGCGTGATCTCTGGTGGGCCACCAATTTGATTTGGTAGCTCGATCTGGACCATTCAGTAGTCTCTAACGGCCCATATGATCATCACCTAGGTGGCCTTTCGGCTCCATACACGTGTACGCACGTGGTTTGTTGTACAACTCGGAATGGACGGCGGAAAGGATAATTCTATGGGCCACACCAAAATCAACATAAAACGGATTATCCCCGACCGGTTTTTCGTCCTGAGATCAACGGACGGAGTGGATTTCATTAAAAATGACTCCGTGAGGTCCACCGACCATCACAGTGCACGACAGCGACGACGCTGTTCGCAACAGGGAGTTGCGGACGAAGCGCAGTGGGCCACCATCATCACACAAAGCGAGGATCCAAGCCGCTCATTGTAATCAGAGGGTAAAACCGACCACACTCCTACGAAATTCTGGATTTCCGTGAATGTTGCAGGAAGATGAGGGCTTCAATGCAGGTTGGACGGTCACAAGAAAAATGCCTTGAGACTCAATGAAGTTGACCCAAAAACTGATAGTGGTCGACCGGTTTTCCGAGGGGAATTCGATGGACGGCGTGGATTTCTCATCAGAGTTTGATCGGGGCTCCCACTAGGATCGAACGTAAATCCTACGCCGTCCCTGTTTCGCAGACATCCAAGAAAACCGAGATTTCAAGAAAATAGTGGCCCACCACAATGAATCAGATGTATGATCTAGACCGTCCATATTGTAGGCCATCCAAAACCGTTCAAAGGGACGTGTTTTTAATGATTTTGGTGGACGCTAGGAGAATCAGCGAGGCAGCATTCTTGGTGCTGCGTAAGGAGTTGCGAGAGCTTTCCCAGTCACTGTCACTGGCACGCACGCTTTCAAGCCTTCCACAACACTACTCTTGCCTATAAAAGGAGAGAGAGAGAGGAGGGGAGCGGGGGACGGCTGGAAGAAAAAAAAAAAAAGGAGAAAGAGATCAGAGACAGGGAGACGTGAAGAGAGAGAGAGATAGGGAGTAAGGTTTAGGTTTTGTGATTGTTTTCTTCTTCTTTTCTCTATTTTATGAGATCTAGCCCATTCATGTGTGGCTAAATCCTCTTAGCTAGGGCTAAGAGGTGAAGCTTGTAGCGTGATGGGAGGTCTCTTTGCTTGTGCCTTTGTTTAAGACTGATCTGATTTTGATTTAATTTTATTAAGGGAATGTTTTCAGTCTTTAATGGTCTGTTGTGACTGAAATTACAATGGGTCTGCAATGGCTTTGAGCATGTTCTTTTTCTTTTATGTTTATGACGTCAGGAAGTCCTGTTGTTCACCATCGTCTCTTGGGCATGGTTGGATGTCGGTACCCTTCCTAACCTTCATACATTGATTGGTTGGTAATTAGTTTAATTCTGTTGTTTGCTTTGTCTCCTGGGCATGGTTTGATGATGGAATCCATTCTAATTCATATACCTTTCATCTTCTCAAAATTACATTAAAGGCAGTTCAGTTAATTTTCCTGATTTGCAATACAGGCATAAGATCTCCCTGATCTCTATAAGTGGATCCTCTGAATCCCTAGTTTCCCTTTTCCTGAATTTTTCCTAAGTTTTAGATTAATTATTTCACCATTATTCCTCAAATCAAAAATTGGTTTAGATTTCATCTTAGCCTAGTTCTAGATCTGGTTATTTTTAGAAAGCGTACAGGTTTCAGTCCCTGTGGATTCGACCTCGGTCTTACCGAGTTATTACTACATCACAACCCTATACTTGGGGAGTGAACAAGTTTTTGGACATACAGTAATTTATCATGGCAAATATACTTTCACAATTTATACGTATACGGTATTTTCTACAAATATACAGAATACACTATACGCCATAATTCGCATACATAACTGAAACGCAAAATGAACATCGCATTGTACATGTGAAATCGCATCCAAATCATGAATCTATCATTATTTGACATTGAAAGCTTTGAAAACCATAACCTATACATCTAAAGTTTGCACCTTACGCCATAGAAATGAGTAACGGACTCAGTTAAATACCAAGTCTTAATCACTGGCAGAACGGTAACCTAAGACATGAAATAGGTTAGCTATTTCATCACTTGCAACAATCATAACCCTAGAACGGATTAGGGTTAGGGTTTCTTACCTAGAAATGAAGCCGGAATCACCGGAAAAGTGATTAGATCGGAGTAGTTAAGCACGTAGGATAGTAGGGTAGGGTATCCGGAAGAATCCCTCACTTGTCTCACACTTTCTCTCTCTTTCTTCTCTTCTCTCTCCTAGGGTTTTCTCAAATTCGTATGGTGGGAATGAGAGAGGGTTTAAGGTCCTTATATAGGCTTAAAACTCTCCAAAACAGACTCAGGATCAAGGTATACTTAGGTTATGTCCAAAGCGGATTTGTTCCAGCTCAACGGAGCACTTCTAGAGCCCTCCCTTGAGCCAAAGGTCAGACTTAAGCTCACTAACTATGGATCTAGGTCGAGTTAAGTTTTCATTCCAATTGGGTTCCCAGATCACACGTGGCGGACCAGTTTTAGTTCAACGGTTACAGAAAAATCGATCAGGGTTACAAGTACACCGACATATATGGGAGATGTTTCCTGATCCGAGGGTGTATTTGGGTCAGATTCCGATGGTCTGATTGCTTATAGTTAGCCCACAAACACCAAGTCTCATATTACTTAAATTTAATTAAATTTCTAAAGAAAACCAGGTTTTCTCACACTCCTCGGTCCGGGCTCAAGCGAATAACCCCGGAATACTATCTGGTTTTAACTTCCAAGATGGTTGTCAAGCCCAGCGAGGCGATCCTAATTCTATAACCTTGTATCATTCAGACTTTCGATGTGTGGTCCAAATCTGATACAAAGATTCAATGTGCTCCCGAGAGCAGTCAGGTAACGAGTTTGATCCTAGATTTTAGGATAACCTAGCGTCAATGATCCTACAAGTTTTGGGTCTTGTAGATTGTATTTAAAGTGATTCAAGCGGATTTCATGGCTAATCTAGTTTAGCACTTAGTTAACTTTGTCTAATTTCTAAAGGATTTGATCCTAAGTGATTTCTGCCTGAGGTTCCGAGTCGTTACAAAATGGAAAGGGTGGATTCTACCCCAAGGGGTAGCTAGGATCGAAGGAGAGCTCGGGATGCGGACTGCTGACGTGGAGGGTTCCACAATGGCTTTATTTTCAGAATAATGTAGTCGTCCATCCGTGAATGATGTTGCACGAGTACATGCACGTGTGCATGGAACCCTTCGGACGACATGGGTTCGGTTATCCAGGCCTTCCCTGCTCAATGGATGGTTTAGATTGTCCGAAAGGTGGCTCAAAGTGGGCCACAATATGTTCACAGTGAATATTTCTCTACCATTCCTTGCTCATACACGAGCACGCTTGCATGGACTTGGTTGTCTGTCATAGAGGTGGTCATCCGAACCGTGTAAGACTGATGGACAGTCTAGATCTCACGAATGGTGCTCGAAGGTGGGCCACGATTTGCTTAAATGGAATCGTCCGGCTTTGCTCAATGGTGGGTGAAAAATGGGAGAGAAATCCCTCCTTTTTTGTTACTCGTCGGTTAGCGCCCGATTAACCACCCTGTCCATCCAGTGCACGTCGTGCACAGTGGTGTGAGGTGCACGTGCACCTTGTGTGAACCCCACTGTGATGTCTGTGGGAAATCCATACCGTCCATTTACCTTGGCGGTCTTATCAGAGTAATCATGCCAATTATCAGGATGATCCAATACATTGGATGGTCCCCATGTTGCGATTAGAGTATTATTTGGGTTTTTTTCAGAAATTTTGAGGGGCTGGATCTTTCTAAGTTTGAATACGAACGGTTAAAAAAGGGTCTAGGGGTGATGGGTACGTTCAAGCTTAGCTACTTGGCCTGTTGAGTATCCCTAGTGTGCGTGGTCGTGTTTGAGTGTTGAATTCTCTTTACCTTGGTTCAAGTTAAGTCTCGTTGTAATGCCCTGAAATTCGGGGGTCGAGTAGAAACCTAAGTCTCGAGTTCCAACACATCACTTATGCAACACAATTAATGATGATTGTATGTTGTCCGTATTAGTGCATAAAACATGAATGAGATGAAGCTAAAACAACAAAACATAATCCAGGGACAGTTGAAATACACAAGCGGAAGACTGTAATGAAAATATAGAATGTATAAACCAGTTGTAGGTCCCCAAAGTATGTATGCGTTGCCAGGTTAATAATTACAAGTATTGTTTCAAAATACGAAATGTCGAAACAAATGTGATGGTCCACTACAAGTATAAGCCCTGAAGCCCCGTCGATCAGAAAGGTCTATAGAAACCCGCCTGAATACTACATATATGAGAATGCCTCATCATCGTCACAAAAGTCAGGCTCCGCCTCATGGATCGCATCGTCATCTACAACTAAGATAGAGTCTGGTTGATGTTTAAAACACGATCCTAGAAAGTGGGAGTGAGTGATCAACTCAGTGGAGCTATACAACAAAGGTTAACATGTTATCAATTCAGTCAAGCAGTAATGATAAAGCAATATAATCAAACATCCCTAAATACTCTGATTAATGCAAGAATGATATGAAATAATGATGCATTCCCTCAACGACTTCATCTCATGATCACGGCATGAAACCCTTCCTCAGTGCTTGACCTGCTATGCCAAACGCACACGTAATGCAGTGCATGCACGTGATTAGCAAGGTTCTTTCTTACGATTATTCATACAGCAGGATTGGGAAGCTAAGGTACCTCCCTTAGATCAATTCTCAAACAATGATCCATTCTAGGGTCGTCAGTCCTAGTTAATCACATACGATGTTACGGTTCTAGGTCGCTACAAAGGGCTCGTCACCTGATCAGTGTAGGCCTAGTTTATACTCTAATTGCTATGGAAGGCTCATCACCTCAACGTAGTCTCAGAGTATGCTAGAGGTCACTACAAAGGACTCGTCACCTGATCAGTGTAGGCCGACAGCTTGAATATAGTGTCCCATACCACCGTATTCGGCTCACGAGTCTGTGTTGCTCACTAGACACTACAGGGAGGCTCGTCGCCACAGCGTAGGCTGACAGCTCGACCACGGTGTCCCATACTACCATGTCCGGCTCATGAGTCTTAGCGAATCGAGGTACCAAGGTTAAACGGGCTTTCCACTGGTGAGTTTGGTTCCTTAGATTCAAGCAGTGGCGTCCAAACATGGTGAACATACATCGAGTCAATCAGGTTACTTGATGAGCTCGACTAGTACGAGCGCACGTTGAGTTGATCGACATGAAGTACGTAAGCACTCCGTGTGGCCTAACCACTGTCGACATCCCAAGTATGGCTCGGATTCATCGACCACATCCCGTATAGCGAACCAACTTCAGCTACCAGTTCCAAGCCTGTTACCGATTGCCTGAATTATATGATAGCCCCAACCACATTCAATTTCATCAAATAATCATATGAGATAATCAAAGCAATAATAAATAAATAATTCAGATCCTACAATCATTGGAGCATATTATGGAATACAACTTAAACATGAATTTACACGTATGCATTCCATAAATAAAACAGATACTATAATATATGGTACATGGAGGAAATCATACACATAGATAAGGTAGTTGGGAATCATATCTCAACACCCATATAAAGTCCAATGTACTAAATACTTACTCATTCAGACATTTTTACAAACACTTAGACTACACATTCCAACATTCATGACGTATGTTGGTTATATTACATATTAGGGCAAATCCTTTCGCCAAGGAGTTGTTGCATATACAACAAGCACATAACTACGACAGATAATCATGGCAAGCACAAATCCAAATTCCATAACAATACAAATATTTTAACATCCACATGAAATACACAATACTCAACATAGTTCATATATATATGTAAAGCGAAACAGACGTCGCATTTGGCATATGAAATGGCACCCACGTCAGTAATAAATCATTAACCAACATTGAAAGCCTTGAAAACTATAACTTAAATATATATTGTCTACACCTTACGCCTGTAGACTCGTAACAAACTCAGTTTAATCACTAAGTCTTTGTCTACGGCACAACGGTCATCTATAGCATGAAATAGGTTAACTATTTCATCACTTACACTATTGGAAACCCTAAAACAGATTAAGGTTACATTTTCTTACCCAGGTACGGAGTCAGAATTGCCGGAGAAGCGATATAAAGGTGATGGTTAAGCACGTGGAGCAGCGGGGATCGAATCCCAGGTGCAACTCCAACTCTCTCTCACTCTCTCTCTTTCCTTCTCATTCTTCTCTATTCTCTCTCTTAAGGTTTCCCAAATTCGTATGGGATGAGAGAGAGAGGGTTTAAGGGGCTTATATAGGCTAAAAATTATTGGGAATGGCCCCAAGGCCAAGGTATAGGTTATGTCCAAAGAGTGTCCGTTTCGATCCAACGGAGCACTTCTGGAGGCTCCTTTTCTGCATGCGATCGGACTTAAGATCCCTGACATTGGATCTAGGCCCAGTTAAATTTTTGGTCCAATCGAATTTACAGATCGACCGTGGCAGACCAGTTTCAATTCAACGGTCACCGGTACTCGATCAGGGCCACAAGTGCACTGACATGTGTGGGAAATTTTTTCTGATCCGAGGTTGTATTTGGGTCAGATTCTAACGGTCTAAATCCTTATATTTGACCCGCAAGCGACACGACTCAGTTTACTTAAGTTTGGATTTTATTTCTAAAGATATTCACGTTTCTCACACACTTTGCTCCATGCTCAAGTTGTACGTTTCTAGACACAATTAGGACTTGATTTTCGAGGTGGTTTTCAAGTCCAGCTAGGCGGTCATAACCATATAGTTTCATGGTATTCAGACTTTCGACATGCGGTCCAAGTCCGATACAGAGTTTTGAAGTGCTCCCGAGAGCAACCGGGTTTAGAGATGGATCTTAGATTTTAGGGTAATATAGCGTCAGCGATTTTACAAGTTTTGGGTCTTGCAGATCGTATTTAAAGTGATTACTGTTAATCTCATAGGTACTCTAGTTTACCACTAGCTAATTCTCGTCTAATTTCTAAAGGATTTGGTCCTGAGTGATTTCTACCTGAGGTGGTACTTGGGTATTTATACGGATTTTTCTGAGATGTTACAATCTATCCCCCTTAAAGAAAAATTTCATCCTCGAAATTTGCACCTTTTCGTACTCCTCAAGAATCTGAGGGTAGTTCTTACGGACCTCGGTTTCTGTCTCCCAAGTAGCCTCTTCTTCAGTGTGGTGCGTCCATAACACTTTTATAAGTGGGATAACCTTGCTACGCAGTACCTACTCCTTCCTGTCTAAGATATGCATCGGTCGCAGTATATATGTAGCGTCCTCACTCAACCGTACCTACTCCTATCTGATAATGTGGGAAGGATCAGGAACGTATATCTTCAGCATAGATACATGAAATACGTTATGCACACCCGTAAGTAGCGTGGGCAAAGCAAGGCGGTACACCACCTGTCACGCCCCAGACCCAAAAATCAGATTCACAGGAATCCCGATTACCCAATCCGGTGCCAACAGCCTCTGTAGTGCCCCATTCTCGGCTCCCAGCGCACATATGCCAGGTTTCGATCCCGGGATCCCACAAGGAGGATTTTTCCAACATACATTTATCTCGTAAGAAGCATAACACAAGTATACCCAAATCACAAAGACAACATCGCCATCACATATCCACTATTATAAACTTGAATACAATGCTGAAAGGGGAAATACATATGTCAAAATAAAATCAAAGCTCTAAAAGTCAGCTACATGCTCCAAGCTCCACGTTGTTGCAACCTAACATCACCTACACGCATTTATCGTGCATAATCTTATAGAATGCTTAGAGGGTGGTGAAAGTGTGTGCACCAAGTAAGTGCCAAGTATGCAATACAATGTCATGAATCATATAATGGAATAAACGGAAATACTGACAAGATACGATATCAGAGTAAGCAGAATTATACTGGTAAGTCCACGAGTCATACAATATCAGAGTATGCAATATCAGAGTACGCAATATAGGTCAGCTATACAAATGAGGAGTCAAAGAGAGCCAAATATCAGATGTTGAGGGTGTAAATGCAATTTGTAAATCCTGCTAAGTCTATATAGGCCATATAAGTGCAGAAACATAGTAACTCAAAATGCTAAGCACTGCGGATGTAATGTAATATGCAGTGCGAATGAAAGGACCATGCTGGAGTGTGAAGTCGGGATGATAGTACGTAGTATCGCAGGCTACGGGTTCCACCACAAAGGACTCCTATCTAAACCAGTCCCATACCTAAATTTGGATAGTCAGACTCAATGTGGTAGACTACTGATCTCAGGTTAGTCGCGCTCCCAACTGAAATCCTGGCTATGCGAAGGTACACGTAACAAATAGTTACGCACCACCAACCCAAGTGGATAGTGAATGAATGAATATGCAATTCTTGCCACTAAGTCCACATATCAGTACGGTTACTCTCTAGGGAATCACTGGGGTCTATTACACTCCAAAACAGATTGTCGTCCCATCGCGCGCAACAAGGTGAGTGGAAGAGACCTCACTATCCGCCTACCAATATCAGGCCCGGCTCGTCGATAGCAGACCCATTCCTCGAGCTGGTGATAAGGGTCAAATATTGTATATCGGACCCCGATTATTGCCCTATTTTACGTACATGATAATGCCTAACATCATATTTTAATCGTGTTTTTGTTGCAGGATGTAATAAGGAGCGTTGATTGAAAAAGAGTATTAAAAGCATGAATTTGATGCATCGAAGTTACCAGAGCAAGGGACGGACTCCAGAGGACCAATATTGAAGAATTTACACGCTGGGGATCCGAGGAAATCAAGCCGTTCACGTTAAAGAGGCCCGAAACAGGTGAAAATTGCAAGATCATAGGGTTTCCACCATCTGTTTAGCCCAAAACTTCATACACGGCATGAGGACCTTAAATTAACCATACACGTCAAATCTCTCCCATTGGATCATTGTGGAAGTGGCCCAACGTACATATCAGCCCATAAAACTCTGATTTGGGGCCAACATGATATCTAGATATGCCTCAACTTTGGTATCAACCGTTTACATGAGATGATAAAGAAGATGGACGGTTTGGATTTTACATATACATCAATGTGGAGCCCATTTGTATGTGAAGGGAGTGCAGAGGAACCATGCACTCGCCGTGTATCTAACAGACGAAGTCGGTCAGCAGGCGCTGACTCGACGTTCGTGCTTTAAACGGAAACAGCGTCTTCGCTGTTTACAACAGGGCCTTACGAGCGAACCCTGGTGGGCCACCATCATCACATGATTGGAAGATCCACACCGTTCAGAGAGTTCTCGAGGTAAAACCGACAGTACATATGGTGGGTTTTCAGATCCTAGCTCGTGTACGCATGGAGACATCATCACCGCATCAAACGGACGGTGCGTTTAAAAATCAATGGGCCACACTCAAGCTAATTCAAAATCGTACATATCTGGACGGTTTTTCGAGCCGAATATAATGGTCGGAATGGATTTCTAAGATACCAAGTATGTGGACCCCACCTACTCCCATTAAAAAACGGAAACTTCCGTTTTCAACAGCATTAACGCTGTCGATCGCTGGTTCGAGTTGTGGGTCCCACCTATTGTCCATATCGACAATCCAACCCATCCACTGAAATCCTAGTATCGATATCATCAACATGTAGGTGGCCGAATTTCAAATGAGAGCGATTATGGAAATCCAATCGTTCAAAAGCAGATTGAACGGCGGAGAAAACATAGCATTGGACCTCATCAACGGAAGGTGAAAATATGTATTCCTAACCGAAATTTCCTCCTCCGTCCAATGGACAGAGTGGATTTCCCAAAATAACATTGAAATGAGCCCCTCTGGTGTCACAGCGGAAGGACGCTGCCTTCTTCATGCCTTACGCAGGCCGTACGCTGGGATGCTGCGTGGGCCACCGGCATGCATCGAATGACTGATCCAAGCCGATCATATTGTCCAGAAGGAAAAATTCTACATACCCCTATCATTTCCAGGCATTCATGCTTAGGAACAGAAGTGCAAAGATTGGATCGTTCTCTGTACGTTGATTAGTGCAGTGGTCCACAAAGAGCTCAAATCCATTTAAAATTTCGAATAATAGCCGAAATAGGCCCTATTAGATCAATGAACGGCTCTGATTTACTAAGTAACCATTACATATGGGCTCCACAGAGATTCAGCGGAACCCCTGTTCTAGTATCCGCGCCTCTTTACGCAAACTGACTCAGCCACTCTCAGCCTTGGGCAGCTATAAAGGGAGATCCAGAGCCAGAGCTTTGGGGGATGGAGAAAGAGGGGAATTCCAGATCCAGGGAGGAGATCCAGAGAAGAGAAGAAAGGAGAGAGAGAGAGAGAGAGAGAGAGAGAGAGAGAGAGAGAGATCGATTGGTTTAATGTCCCCTTTTTATGAATTTTGTTTATCCATCTTTTTAATAGATTTTATGGGTCACTAATCTCTCAGCTAGGGCTGAGATGAAGCCCCTAATTTGATTAGCTCTTGTATTGGTTGAATTTACTTTGAATATTAATTGATTTGTTTCTTTCTCTAAGTGGGCTTGATTGGTTTAAATTCTATACTTCTCCATCTATGAACTTGACCAAAGTATATATATGGATGTTGTTTGGATGCTTATTATAGGTGCTTATGTCTGATCAAGAACAGGTTTCCTATAGAGGAAGAAACAGGGTGCTTTAATGAACTGTACATTCCATGTGCCCGACCAAGGACATGGGATATGTTATTCATGGCATTGCTTAAAGGAATTAGACATTCTGTATGCCCGATTAAGGACACAGATTGTGCTTTCTCTATATAAGTGGTATCCATCTAGATTAAGGTGAATCAACAGACAAAACAATGGTGAGGATAATTAGGGGTGGATTCGAAAGTCCTAGTGCTCTTTCTCTGATTGAATTTTCTTCCCTATTCTCAATTGTTTTTTTTATAGAATTGTGCTTAGTAATTCGCTCCATTATTTATTGGATTAGTTAAGGAGAATCACAGATTTGAATTATGATGACCAGTCCTTGTGGGAACGATCTCGTAATACGTACCATATCTACATCTGATTCGTATACTTGCAAGTTTAAAAATCATTTAAATCATGTTAGTTTAAATAAAACATCAGCTGGTCAGACTCAACCTAACATTTCCCCCTCCTCTCGAGAAGGTAAGGCCATACCCCCTTCCAACCGACCATGACATAGTGGGAGATGCGACCTATCGGTATACAACCCTCATGCGCTCATACATCCACTCAGTCTAGACGTTGGAGCAACCTTTGGAACCAAGAGGGTTCTAGGACTTTCACCCAAGGATATCTATAGCACCCCATGTAGAACAGATTTTCGGTGTCCCATCTGGCCATCCACGATATGCATGTGGAGGCTACAGCCCTGATGTCGCTAGGGCATATGGTAATCATAATCACACAATGCGAGATGCATGAGTCACACAGTCCAATCATGCATCGATCCTTCACATACCGTGCGCTTATGTGGGGCAACTCCTCTCATCAGGGAGTCCCATGAACAACCTGCCCTATGGCATATGCAACAGTTAACCACATCTCATATCAAACATGCAGATGATGCGTATGGGCATGTATCATGATACTATGTTGTCACATACTCATAATCGGTATCAATAACTGACATTAACAATCGGCCTCGACAATCAGCCTCGACAATGTGGACATTTAACCAACATTGCCCCTAAGAGGTGGCCCACATAGAGCCTAACATATAGTGGACTATGGCCTCATAAAGGGCCTGATATACAACACCATGGGCCTCACTCAAGAGCTTAATACACATCACGATGGGCCTTTCACATAGGCCTAACGTACATCACAATGGGCTTCATCGTCTAGCCCTCAATTACATCACAATAGGCCTCATCACATAGGCCTCATATACATCACATTGGGCCTTAAACACAAGCTGAATACACATCACAATGGGCCTCAAACACGGGCCGCATACACATCACATAGGTCTCGACAATCGGCCTCGGCAATCGAAATCAGCCTCAATAATCGGAATCGACACTCGGTCACATCAATCAGAATGGGCAATCAGCCACGACAATCGGGATCGATCGATAATTAGAATCGGCAAATCGGTCACGTCAATCGGAATCGGCAATTGGTCATGATAATTGGCCTCAATCGCTGATCAGCAATTGGCCACGATAATCAAAATCGATCGATAATCAGAATCGGTAAATCGGTCACGTCAATCGAGATCGGCAATCGATCATGACAATTGGAATCGGCAATCAGTTATGATAATCGGCCTCAATCGTTAATCGGTAATCGGCCACAACAATCAGAATCGATCAATAATCAGAATCGGTAAATCGATCACGTCAATCAGAATCGGCAATCAGCCACGACAATCAGAATCGAACGATAATCAGGATCGGTAATCGGTCACGTCAATCGGAATCGACAATCGGTCATGATAATCGGCCTTGATCGCTAATCGGTAATCGGTCATGATAATCAGCCTCGATCGCTAATCTGCAATCGGGCACGACAATCGGAATCGATCGATAATCAGAATCGGTAAATCAATCACATCAATCAAAATCGGCAATCGGTCACGACAATCAGAATCGATCGTAATCAGAATCAATAAATCGGTCACATCAATTGGAATCGGCAATCGGTCATGACAATCGGAATCGATAATTGGCACCGACAATCAGCATATAAATAAGGCGAGGTCCATAGATGGACAGCTGATCAACCATAATATAAAGATCAACCCACGGCCGTGGTAATATCAAATCTGGTAGCATGGAGCCATCTGTCTATGGTGAATGGGGCCCACTGATTAGGGTTAACCCATACGTGAATGATGAGAATGAGACTATCAAGGCCTTAATGAGATCACAATGTGGGCATTCAACCTTCATTGCCCATCAATGTGGACATCTAACCAACATTGCACCCAAGTAGTGGCCTACATATAGAGCCAAAACACATAATGAGGTCATGGCCTCACATAAGGGCCATGTACACATCAAGTGGGTCGCATCGCATGGGCCTCGAATACATCACAATGGGCCTCGCCCACGAGCCTCGAATACATCAAGTGGGTCGCCTCAATGGTCCACACCAATGGGCCATAAATACATCACATTTAGTCTCATATATGGGCTGCAAATACATCTCAATGGGCCTCATGCCCGAGCCCTAATTACATTTCATCATGCGTCATCAAATGGGCCACATACACATCAAGGTAGGCCCCATGATCTGGATGGTCTGGGTGACCCAGATGGCTAGATAGTTTAAATACAACACGTACCTCAAGGTAGGCTTAGACGATGGAGATATACAATACATGCATCAATGGTAGGCCCCACATGGCACCGTCCAGTAATTGACGGTGTAAACATAGAATACATATATCAAGGTGTGTGGATTTGATTTATACATCAAGGTGGGGCCTACATGTACGGCCACCCAAAAAGTTTAGAATCAAACTGATATTTTGTTTTATTTTTTTTCTTCTTCTTCCCAACCTCCAACGTGCGTCCAGGGAGGTTGGGCGCCAATACACCCCACTGTCCGTTTACACTCCATTGTGTAGCCATGTACGGTTTGGTTACAGGGCCCCACCTACAGGCGTACAACCTAGGTGGGCCACCAAATGGTTGGATAGTGTGGATAAGACATACATCAAGGTGGGGTCCATTCGAGTGGGCCATACATCACAAAATGAAAAAGAGAGAGAGAGAGAGAGAAGCACCCACCTTCAAAACTACTCCTTTCGCACTAGGACGATCTAGCTCCAAGGAAAAAGAATCGATGGTCGAAATTGGATTTTAGAGGTTGGATGATGGGGTATGAAGCTTCATGGTGGGTGGAAAATGGAGGAAAGCTTGGACATTGAGAGTTTTTGGGATTGCTTGGAGAATGAGAGAGATGAGAGAGAGTGTGATGTAAGGGAAGTGATGGGAGAGAGAGGGATGGTGAGGTGATGGAAAGTTGACTTTTTGAGGTTGCTTTTATACATGGGAATGGGAAGAGTAATGGGTTGAGTGATGGGTGTACTTTTGACAAGTGAGGTAATTGATGTGATGGATTCTTTTGGGTTTAGCAACGCGCGGCATTTTCTTCAAACTGAATATGGACCCACATCTCCTAGCCCGGGTATCGCCTCAACGCGCGAGACGCGGCATCGGAACTGCAGCGACGACGCGGTCGCAAGGATACAAGTCTCGGGTCGAGCCGACTCTTTAATACGGGATACGACTCAGGGTTGCGTGCAAATGTCGATAACAGATCGCGGGTCGCCGAAATTCGACCGGTAAGACCGCGGAAGCCTACACAATAGTATGGGCTAGGATACGAGTGTTACATCACCCCCACTCGATCCAATATCTGAAATGGGCCAATGAATCTTGGCGTGAGTTTTCCCTTCTTCCCAAATCGGAGGACTCCCTTCATTGGGGAAACCTTCAAGAACACATGGTCCTTAACCCTGAACTCTAGCGGTCGCCATCTCGTATTGGCATAGCTCTTCTGTCTGCTCTGCACTACCAGAAGTCGACGCCTACTAATGTCGATCTTCTCTGAGGTCGCCTGTACTAACTCTAGGCCAATCAAACTCTTCTTGCCAAACTCTGCCCAGTAATGCGGTGCTCTACACTGGCGCCCATACAAGGCCTCATAGGGAGCCATGCTAATACTCACCTGAAAACTGTTATTGTAGGCGAACTCTGCATAAGGAAGGCAGTCATCCCAATTGTCCTTAAAATCAAGTACACAAGCTCGCAGTATATCCTCAAACACCTGGTTTACCCATTCCGTCTGCCCGTTAGTATGTGGGTGAAACACGATACTGAACTTCAATTTCACACCCATGGCTTCCTGGATATGAGTTCAGAAGATAGATGTGAATCGCGTGTCTCGATCCGACATGATCTCTAGGAGAACTCCATGCAGACGTATAATCTCCTTGATATATAACCTGGCCAACTCGTCTGCTGAGTTCAAGGCTTTAATCGGGAGGAAGTGAGCTAATTTCGTTAACCAATCTATGATCACCCATATGGAATCACACCCCTTCCTCATCTTCAGCAGCCCAGATATAAAATCCATAGAGATGAAATCCCACTTCCATTGTGTTATGGGCATGGGCTGAAGCAAACCAGGAGATCGGCGATGTTCGGCCTTGACCTGCTGGCATGTGAGGTAACGCGACACATAGTCTACTATATGGGCCTTCATGTTGTCCCACCATTACGATCTTTTCATATCTCAATACATCTTCATGCTTCCAAGATGCATCGCCAATTTCGAACTATGTGCAGCCTTGAGAATCTCCTGTCTCAAGTCATGAAGATTCGGGACGCCTAGGCGGCCACGGTAATGTAAGCCCCCATCCGTACCAACTCTCCACTCGCTGCCCTCATCATCGCTAGCCTGCTCTCAAAGCTCAGACAATCGTCCATCGTGCTTCTGGGCCTCAATGATCCTGTCATCAATGAGTGGCCGCACACGAACTTGCGCGACGCTCTCGAACGGTTCCTTCATGGTGAGCTTCTGCCCGAAGTCTCGCATGAACTCTACCATACCCCATTTTGCCACCATCAGCGGAGCCGCAAACTATATGGTTTTCTTGCAACTCAACACCTCAGCCATAAGGTTAGCCTTGCCCGGATGGTAGGAAACCTAGAACTTGAAGTCCTTCAAGGTTTCCATCCATCGTCGCTGCCTCATATTCAGGTCCCGCTAAGTGAATATGTATCTGAGGCTCTTGTGGTCGCAAAAGAGCTCGAAGTCCTCTCCATAGAGGTAATGTCTCCAGAGCTTCAATGCAAAGATGATGGCTAACAACTCTAGGTCCAAGGTAGGGTAGTTCTCCTCTTGTTTCCTCAACTGTCTTGAGGCGTAAGCAATCACTCTGTCCTTCTGCATAAGGACACAACCCAGATCAACACGAGACACGTCGGTGTATATAGTATACCTAACCCCTTGCTCTAGCAATACTAGCATAGGGGCAGACGTTAGCTTGTCCTTCAGCTCCTGAAAAGTTGCTTCCACCTTCTCATTCCAGGCGAACTTCATATCCTTCAGTGTCAACTGAGACAACAGTCTGGCAATCTTGGAGAAGTCCCTAATGAATCGATGGTAGTACCCTGCCAGATCAAGAAAGCTCCTCACCTCAGTAACCGAACTAGGCTGCTCCCAGTCCTGAACCTCGGCTACCTTAGCGAGGTCAACCGCTATCCCTTCCTTGAACACCACATGTCCCAGGAATTTAACTTTCTCTTTCCAGAAGTCGCACTTCTTGTACTGTACAAACAACTGGTTCTTCCTAAGTGTATCAAAGACTGCCCGTAGGTGCTCCTTGTGATCTTCCCGACTTTTAGAGTATATCAGGATGTCATCAATAAACACGATGACGAATCGGTAGAGAAACGACCGAAACACCCTATTCATCAAGTCCATGAACAAGGCCGGGATGTTCGTAAGGCCGAACGACATCACGAGAAACTCATAGTGTCCAAAGCTGGTCCTAAAAGCCGTCTTCTACACGTCCTCATCCCTGACGCGCAACTAATGATACCCTGACTGTAGATCAATCTTCGAGAAGTATCGTACCCCCTTCAACTGATCAAACAGATCATCTATCTTGGGTAAAGGATACTTGTTCTTCATCATCGCTTAGTTCAACCTGCGATAATTAATACACAATCGCAGTGAACTGTCCTTCTTCACAAACAACACAGGTGCTCCCCATGAAGACACACTAGGTCATATGAAACCTGCATGTAACAGATTATCGATTTGTTTCCTCAGCTTTTCCATCTCACACGGAGGCATGTGATACATCAGTAATGAAATGTGTGTCACACCGAGCACAAGATTAATGGTGAAATCGATCTCGCGCTGAGGAGGTAGTCTAGGAATCGTCCTGAACACATCCTGAAAATCCTGAACTACTGGCATGATCCCTAATGTCGGACCATCAACCTGCTCTAATTGGGTAGCATAGCAATTGATGCGGTAGTACCAACTAACCCGCACTAAGAAAGTAAAGACCATGCCCTCAGGTCCATTACTGTCACCACCCTGGCATCATAATCGATCTCTGCCTTCATCTCCGTGAGCCAATCTATGCCGAGAATCACATCGTAATGATGAAGCGGTGCGACCATTAGGTCAACGAGCACTATCCTGCTCCTTAAGTTTATCGAACAACCCCTACACATCTTGGTAGAGTCTGAGAAGGTCTTTGTGGCAGTAAGGAGTCTTAACCTAACCATAAGACTAGTTTCCAACCCTAGTCGCTTGACTGCAACACATTATACTATAGAGATAGTGGACCCGGTGTCCACCAGTAAAAAGACTGGAGGACTTGGACATGAGCTGTGACTTTGAAAGCCATCGGTGCTATGTCTGATGCCTCGGATGCCTCAGCTGCAAGTGAGTGCACCTGAGCCTGCTGAGAACGATTCGGCTGCGGCGCCATAGGTCGTTGAGGCGGCCTAAATTGAGGCACAGGTGGCCGGAATGATGGATGTGTTGGTGCTGATTGTAAAGGCAGGGCTGTAATGGCATGAGGAAGCTGGTGGTTGATCCTCTGGGGTGGTGAGAAGCCGCTATCTCGCATCCTGGTGAAACAGTTCACCTCTGAGTGGCCCGACCTCTTGCAGTAGGCACACCACACATTAGGTCGTCTCATTGGGGTAGGTGAAGCCATCAGCCTTGGCGATGAGTCTGTGCACGGCCTCTTGCCAAGGAACGGTCTGCTCGGAAGATCAGGACGTGGCTAGGGAGCCATAGGCATCCGTGTATGGGACAACCTGTCCCCGTCCTGCTCAGCTCGCAGGGACATGCCTACTAGTTCAGCATAGGTAGATATGCTAGCTAGCACATCTTCAAGCGGATCTCGGGTCGCAGACCCTCAGAAAATCATGGCATCCGCATATCCTGATTCTCTAATATCAATGGAGTATACCTGCCCAGCTCCATAAATCAGTTCTCATACTCGGACATCGACATGCCCCCCTGACAGAGGCGAAAGAACTCGCTCTCCTTCTCGTGCCGATAAGTGAGGGGATAGTATTTCTCATGGAAGCGGGTTTTAAACGCTTCCCACATCCACACATAGCCGACCGCAATAGTCCGCAGGACGCTGTCCCACCATAAGCTGGCTTCCTTCTCGAACATATAGGTGACCAGCTCCACCTGCTCAGGCTCCGTCCAGTGCAGCGGCTTTAGCATCTTAGAGATGCTATCAAGCCAATACTTAGCCTCCTCGGGTTTATAAGTACCCGCAAATGTAGGAGGCCGTAAGCGCTGGAATCACTCAAAGTGGCCGCTGGCACCTGCATTTCCTGTAGGATGTACAAAAGGTGCAGGTGGAGCCACACCCATGCTCTGGGCAAAGATTCCCCCAAGGGTGGCCAAGAGCTGCTGCTGCTACTGATGGTGCTGCATCTACTGCTCCTGCATCGGCAACATCATCTACTCGAACTTATCAGTAGGTGGAGCCGTCTGAGGCACAGGTGACGTCAAAAAAGACGCACGAGCCTGCTAAGGGGCCGGTGAATCAACGGGTGGTGCCGCAGATGATGCCACAGGTGGTGCAGTAGACGGTGGCACAGGTGTCGGCCCATTAGTGGGGCCAGTGGCTGGCTAAGAATTCGTCATAATGTTAGAGTGAGATGGGCCCGAACTGGAGTCCATATGGCTATCGCTTAGGGGAGGTGCCCCATCAAGTGAATTGCCAAGCATAGCACATGCCGTACTCCGCGTGCTCTTAGGTGGCATTCCCTATATAACATAGGGCGCAACCCATGTCAGATGTAACACAACAATACTTAATTCTTTAAGCATTCAACACATCATATAGCAAAAGAAACGGCATGCATTTCATTTAACAAAAATTTTTCATAATACATGGAATAAAGTTCTAAATGAATTATGACAGGAATGCATGCGGCTATGCCAAGCCCAAGCTACCAAACACAAACACATTTTCTACCCACTACATTACTAGGCCCATCAACATTAAAACATAGACATCCTAAAACAGCAACAAAACAAGCTACACGACGACGGCATGGATGACTAGGCATCCGAATCTGGCAACGGAGGAGGGACACCCTTATCCTGTGAGCAGCATAGGATAGCTTTTAAGGTGAGAGTCACCTTCCTAAACTTTTGTTTCACGAGGGCCTGTGTATCAATAATCTCCTGTTGCAGGGTAGCCTGGCCCTCCTCAAGTCAAGCTAAGCGAGCTTCCCTAGTAGCCTGATCAATGTCATGCTCTGATGCCATAGGAGGGGAGCTCTCATCCGTGTCCTAAGCCTCTGCTTCTTCTTCCTGTTCCTCCTCTATCTCTTCCCTCCCTTCCTCATCACTCTCATCCTCCTCACTACCCGTCTCATCCTCACTCTCATCGAGTCGAGCTTGACTTGTAGTGGCCCAATCTTCATGTTGTTGAGAGTTGCGTCGTTGATGAAATGGATCGACACGGGAAGTTCTGCACCAAGTCCGTAGGCGAATTCACATGCAAGCTTGCATATGATTCGGCCGAATGGAAGCAAATCAGACAACCTAGTAGAGCGTACGGTCAGAACTATCTGTCGTAGTACATACGTAGGCACGCACAGCCTCTCTCCCTACCCAGCTCGATACAGGAAGTCTACCATCAGGTGCGTGCACTCGCTGCGGTTGCTCCACCTGGGGTACACATTATACGTGAAGATGTGGTGGAGCAGGCAGAAGTCGTCAGTCATATTAGTCGCCAAGAGGCTATCGTTTGGATTTCAGTGGGCCAGTTGTCCATAAAGGAATCGCGTGCGGAGATCCCTTTCACATGCACTCTTTAGATTCTTTTTGTTTGCATGGACCTCGCCAAGCGACATTACCATGAGTCGGGTTATCAAGCCAACATCAATTGTGGCCTCCCGACCTCTTTTCACGGGAATCTTGAACTGCAAAGGCTCCAGCATAGGCTCTTGAATATGGGCATAGAATGCTCGGACAGTGCCCACATTGGCACAAGACTTGCCCTCAAACACGGGACCCCACCTGACCTCGGCCAGGCGTTCCATCAATAGATATTCCCCAAAAGGTTTCTCATCCACATAAGCTTCAAAAAGGACCCTGCGACCATAAAATCTCCCATGAGACATATCCGTCAGAAGAACCCTTTCGAGGGGAGTCTGGGGATCAAGCTCCCGCTTGGTTCTTATCTCCCGATCGACACTGGCACTTGCGGCGGTGGCCCTCGGTCTCCTTAAACGAGAAGGCCGACTAGGCCCGGCTTCGTTCGTAGGAGTCCGCTTCTTTCCCATGAGCGAAAGAAGGGTGAAAAGGGAGAAGATAGTTGTCACAAGCTCAAAAAGAGCGATTGGAGTGGAATAAAAGGTGGGAATAGGATGGGTTATAGGCTCCCAAGCTCGTTGAAGCACACAATGGTATTTGTGGGTTCAAAATGAGAGAGAAAGAAGAAAGTAGAAGAGCGGTTGTTGCATTCTTGGAATGTTGAGCTACAAAAAGAGGGTTTATAAGCTCAAAGAAAGGGAAAAAGAAGGAGAGCAACAGCTATGAAAGAAGGTTTTGAAGGGGTGGTGTAGGTGGTGCACGAAAATGGAAGAAGAAGTGCTTGGAGGGGGGTTTGAATGGAGATTTGGGTGATTTCTTGAGAAAAAAGAGAGCTTAGAGGGGTAGGTTATGAAGAGGGGGAGTATTGGGAGGGGTTTAAACTGACCCAACACACCTCAGTGGGCTACACAATGCCCTAGAGGCGTCGGCCCGAACCGGCCCGCCCGGCCAGGCCCGCCAGGCGGCGAGGCCTAGCGGAATCGACAAGGGCCTCGCTGACCTTTGGACAAACCGGTGATGGCTCACCAGTGGAGCGAGGTCCTCCTGCCCCCTGGACCCTAAAAACATGTGGGACCCACTCTGGCCACCCCTGGACATGCTCTGTTAGGCCCCCGACTCCATTTTGAGTCGTTTTGGGTCACTTCGAGTATTTTCTGATGTATATTCGCATTTATCGATTGTTGAAGGCTGGGATGGGGTAAATCATGGTCTAAACCTATTGATTGATGGTCTAGGGGTGATCCAGGGTCATCTCAAGCTATCACGGATGTGTACAGACCCGATCTCAGCGATCGTTTTCGGTAAATTTTGCCAATTGGCGAAACTGGGGAACCTAAGCTTGTTTCTACATTTTTCTCGCACCCACCTAGGTCTAAATGCATCAGCGTATATCGTGTGACCATAACCCAGGTCCAGTTTAATCCAAATCATGCTCTTATACTAACTTGTAACACCCTGAAATTTGGGGGTCGAGTAGAAACCTAACTCCCAAGTTCCAATACATCACTTACGCAACACAATTAATGATGATTATATGTTGTCTGTATTAGTGCATAAAATATGAATGACATTAAGCTAAAACAACAAAACATAATTTAGGGACAGTTTAAATATGCAAGCAAAAGACTATGATGAAAATATAGAATGTATAAACCAGTGTAGGTCCCCAAAGTATGTATGCTTTGCCAGGTCAATAATTACAAGTATTATTTCAAAATACAAAATGTCAAAACAAATGTGATGGTCCACTACAAGTATAAGCCCTGAAGCCCCATCAAACAGAAAGGTCTATAGAAAATCGCCTGAATACTGCATATATGAGAATGCCTCCTCATCGTCACAAAAGTCGAGCTCCGCCTCATGGGTTGCATCATCATCTGCAACTACGACAGAGTCTGGTTGATGTTTAAAACACCGTCCTATAATGTAGGAGTGAGTGATCAACTCAGTGGAGCTATACAGCAAAGGTTAACATGTTATCGATTCAGTCAAGTAGTAATGATAAAGCAGTACAATCAAACATCCCTAAATACTCTGATTAATGCAAGAATGATATGAAATAATGATGCATACCCTCACCTACTCTCCTTCAGCGACTTCATCTCACGATCAGGGCATGAAACCCTTCTCAGTGCTTAACCCGCTACGCCAAATGCACAGGTAATGCAGTGCATGCACGTGATTAGCCAGGTTCTTACTTATGTTTATTTATACAGCATGATTGGAAAGCTAAGGTACCTCCCTTATATCAATTCTCAAACAATGATCCATTCTAGGGTCGTCAGTCTTAGCTAATCACATACGATGTTACGGTTCTAGGTTGCTACAAAGGGCTCGCCACCTAATCAGTGTAAACCTAGTTTATACTCCGGTTGCTACGAAAGGCTCATCGCCTCAACATAGTCTCCAAGTATGCTCGAGGTCACTACAAAGGGCTCGTCACCTAATCAGTGTAGGCCGACAACTCGAATACAGTGTCCCATACCACCGTATTCGGCTCACAAGTCTGTGTTGCTCACTGGACACTACGGGGAGGCTCGTCGCCACAGCGTAGGCCGACAGCTCGACCACGATGTCCCATACCATCATGCCTAGCTCATGAGTCTTAGTGGATCGAGGTACCAAGGTTAAACGGGCTTTCCACTGGTGAGTTTGGTACCTTAAATTCAAGCAGTGGCATCCAAATATGATGAACATACATCGGGTCAATCGGGTTACTTGATGAGCTCGACTAGTACGACCGCACGTTGAGTTGATCGACATGAAGTGCGTAAGTACTCCGTGTGGCCTAACCACTGTCGACATCCCAAGTACGGCTCGGATTCATCAACCATACCCGTGTGGTGAACCAACTTCAGCCACCAGTTCAAGGCCTGTTACCGATTGCCTAGACTATATGATAGCCCCAACCACATTCAATTTCATCAAATAATCATATGAAATAATCAAAGTTGTAATGAATAAATAATTCAGATCCTACGATCATTGGAGCATATTATGGAATACAACTTAAACATGAATTTACACGTATGCATTTCATAAATAAAATAGATACTATAATGTACGGTACATGGAGGAAATCATACACATAGTTAAGGTAGCTGGGAATCATATCTCAACACCCATATAAAGTCCAATGTACTAAATACTTACTCATTCAGACATTTTTACAAACATTTAGACTATACATTCCAACATACATGACATATGTTGGTTATATTACGTATTGGGGCAAACCCTTTCGCCAAGGAGTTGTCGCATATACAACAAGCACATAACTACGACAGATAATCATGGCAAGCACAAATCCAAATTTCATAACAATACAAATATTTCAACATCCACATGAAATACACAATACTCAACATAGTTCATATATATATGTAAAGCGAAACAGACATCGCATTTGGCATGTGAAATGGCACCCACGTCAGTAATAAATCATTAACCGACATTGAAAGCCTTAAAAACCATAACCTAAACGTATATAGTCCACACCTTACGCCTGTAGACTCATAACAAACTCAGTTTAATCACTAAGCCTTTGTCTACGGCACAACGGTCACCTATAGCATGAAATAGGTTAGCTATTTCATTACTTACACTATTGGAAACCCTAAAACAGATTAGGGTTAGGTTTTCTTACCCCAAGTATGGAGTCAGAATTGCAGAAAAAGCGATACAAAGGTGATGGTTAAACACGTGGAGCAGCGGGGATCGAATCCCAGGAGTAACCCCAAGTCTCTCTCACTCTTTCTCTCTCTTTCCTTCTCTTTCTTCCCTATTCTCTCTCTTAGGGTTTCCCAAATTCGTATGGGATGAGAGAGAGAGGGTTTAAGGGGCTTATATAGGCCCAAAACTGATGGGAATGGCCCCAGGGCCAACGTATACTTGGGTTATGTCCAAAGAGCATCCGTTTCGATCCAACGGAGCACTTCTGGAGGCCCATTTTCTGTATGTGGTCGGACTTAAGCTCCCTGACATTGGATCTAGGTCTAGTTAAGTTTTTGGTCTGATCGAATTTACAGATTGACTGTGGTGAACCAGTTTCAATTCAACAGTCACCGGTACTCGATCAGGGCCACAAGTGCACTGACATGTGTGGGAAATTTCTCCTGATCTGAGGGTATATTTGGATCAGATTCTAATAGTCTGAATCCCTATATTTGGCCCATAAGTCAGTTTACTTAAGTTTGGATTTTATTTCTAAAGATATTCACGTTTCTCACACACTTTGCTCCGTGCTCAAGTTGTGCATTTCTAGACATAATTAGGACCTGATTTTCGAGGTGGTTGTCAAGTCTAGCTAGGCGGTCATAACAGTATAGGTTCGTGGTATTTGGACTTTCGACGTGTGGTCCAGGTCCGATACAGAGTTTCGAAGTGCTCCCGAGAGCAACCGGGTTTAGAGATGGATCCTAGATTTCAGGGTAATGTAGTGTCAGCGATTCTATAAGTTTTGCATCTTACAGATCGTATTTAAAATGATTAGTACTAATCTCACAGGTACTCTAGTTTATCACTAGCTAATTCTCATCTAATTTTTAAAGGATTTGGACCTGAGTGATTTCTACCTGAGGTGGTACTCGGGTCTTTGTACAGATTTTTTCGAGACGTTACACTCATTTAACAATTAGGTTCATAGTTATGCTAACATAGGTTTTAATGGTAATACCCGCGTACTGGAGGTGCGGGGTGTTATAGTCTACCCCCCTAAAAAAAATTCGTCCTTGAAATTACTTGTGGTGTGTCGTTGAATAGGTGACAGTATTTTTCTCTGACTTCTATTTCCCGCTCCCAAGTTGCCTCTTCTTCTTCGTCATACGACCAAAGGACCTTAATTAATGATATAATCTTTGTCCGCAGGACTTGCTCCTTGTGACCCAATATGTGGATAGGTTCCTCGGTGTAAGAAGTGTCATCTGTAAGTTCAATCTACTCCCAGTTAACAATGTGCAACTCGTTCGGCGTGTACTTGTTCAACATGGATACATGAAAGACGTTATGGATATGCCCAATGCAGTAGGTAACGCAAGGCGGTATGCTACGGTTCCCACGTGATCCAAGATCTCGAAAGGTCCAATGAAATGAGGTGTTAACTTTCCCTTTTGCCAAAACCTCATCAAACCCTTTATAGGAGAGACCTTCAGGAATACGCGATCACTGGTCGCAAACTCTAAGTCACGACATCGATTGTCTACATAGCTCTTCTGCCTGCTTTGGGTGGTGCAAAGTCATTTTCGAACAATATTGATCACTTGAGTGGTATCCTGGATGAGCTCAGGTCCTAGCAAACTCCTTTCTCCTACTTCTGCCCAACACTGCAGAACTTGGCAGGGGCGACCATAAAGAGCTTCGTAAGGAGCCATGCCTATGCTGGACTGAAAACTGTTATTGTACGCAAATTTAGCAAGAGGCAAATGATCGTCCCAATTCCCCTTGAGGTCGAGTGTCACGCCCCAAACTCGGAATCCCGATCGCCGAATCCGGTGCCGACAGCATCCGTAGCACCCCATTCTCAGCTCCTAGTGTGCATACACCAGGTTCCGATCCTGGGATCCTACAAGGAGGATTTTTAACATCAATTTATCTCATAAGAAGCATAACTACAAGTATACCCAAATTACAAAGACAACATCATTATCACATATCCACTAATATAAACATTTGAATACAATGTAAAAAGGGAAATACATATGTCAAAATTAAAGCTCCAGAAGTCAGCTACATGCTCCAAGCTCCACTCTGCTACAACCTAACATTACCTGCACGCATCTATCGTGAATAAACTTATAGAAAGCTTAGAGGGTGGTGTAAGTGTGTGCACAAGGTAAGTGTCAAGTAAGCAATATCAGAGTAATCAGAATAAGTGAAAATACTGACAAGCCTATAAATCATACAATATCAGAGTACACAATACAGATCAGCTATACAAATGAGGAGTCATAAAGAGCCAAAATATCGTATGCCAAGGATGCAATGTAATATACGGTGCGAATGAAATGACCATGCTAGAGTGTGAAGTCGGGATGATAGTACTTAGTATCGCAGGCTATGGGGTCCATCACAAGGGACTTCTATCCAAACTAGTCTCATACCTAATTTGGATAGTCAGACTCAATGTGGTAAACTCTTAATCTCAGGTTAGTCGCACACCCCAACCGAAATCCTAGCCATTGCAAAGGTACATGTAACAGATAGTTGCGCACCACCAGCCCGAGTGGATAGTGAATGAATGAATGAATGAGTATACAACTCCTGCTCAATAAGTCCACGTATCAGTACAGTTCATCTTTGGGATCATCACCGGGGTCTATTACACTCTACGTCAGCTTACCGCCCCTATCCGAGCGCACAACTAGATAAGTGGAAGAGACCTCACTATCTGCCTACCAATATTAGGCCCAGCTTGTCGATAGCGGACCCATTCCTCAAGTTGGTAAGACTCAACCTAAATATTACCCCCTCACTCAGGGGGATAAGGTCACACCCCCTCCCAACCGACCATGAAACAATGGGAGACGCGGCCTACTAGTATATGGCCCTTATACACTCATATACATCCACTCGGTCTTGACGTTGGGGCATCTCCTAGCCTCAAAGGTTTAAGAATTTTTACTCAAGGCCATCTATGGCAGCCCGATGCTAATAACAGATTTTCAGTGACCCATCTGGCCATCCCGATATGCCTATGGAGGCTACGGCCCTAATGTCACTAGGACGTATAGTAATCACAACTCATAATACAAAATGCATGAGTCATACAATCCAGTCATGTATCAATCCTGCGTATACCGTGCGCGCATACGAGTTAGCCTATGCCTATCAGGGAGTCTCATAACAACCTACCCAATGACATATGCAATGGTCAACCACATCTCATAACAAACATGTAGATGATGCGTATGGACATGTATCATGATGTTATGCTATCACATACTTATAATCGGTATCAATAACTGACATCGACAATCGACCTCGACAATGTGAACATTTAACTAACATTGTCCCCCAAGGAATGGCCCACATAGAGCCTAACATATAGTGGACCCATGGTCTGCACAAGGGCCAAATATACAACACCAAGGGCCTCACTCAAGAGCTTAATACACATCACAACGGGCCTCAAATATGGGACGCATATACATCACATTGGGCCTCGACAATCGGAATCGGCCTTGATAAACAGAATTGGCCTCAACAATCTAAAGTGGTATCGACAATTGAAATCAAGGATCGACCTCGATAATCGAAATCGGTGTCGACAATTGGCCTCAACAATCAGAATCGACTTTGATAATCGGCCGAATGAGACCTAAGGTAAGGTCACAATATAGGCATTAAACCTTCATTGCCCATCAATGTAGACATTTAACAAACATTGCTCCTAAGGAGTAGTCCACATAGAACCAAACACATAGTGGGACCACGATGTAACATCCCAAAAATTGGGAGTCGAGCATAAACTCAACTCTCGAGTTCCAGAACATCACTTATGCAACAAAATGAATGATGATTAAATGTTGACTGTATTCGTACATTGAACATGAGTGAGATTAAGCCAAAACAGCATATCATACTCCAAAGACAGTTAAATTTCAGCGGAAGACTGTGATAGATATATATAATATAAAAATAGTGGTGAGTCTCCAGAGTGTGATAAAGTTGTCAGGTTAATTAATTACAAGTACAGTTCTAAAATATACCAAATGTGAGGAAGTGTAATATCTTTTATCCCAAGTACCATAACCCCGTCAATACAATATCAGGTCTTCATAGACCTGCCAGAGAGTTACAGATAGGAGAACTCCTCAACATCATAGTAGTAATCCAGCTCTACTTCATAAGCATCGCCATCACCTGAAACTCAACAAATCTGGTTGGTGTGTACAACATCGTCCCGTAACGTGGGAGTGAGTGATCAACTCTGTGGAACAGTAAAGCATAGGTTAACATGTTATCAATTCAGTCAAGCATTAATGATAAAGCAGTAAAATCAAACACTCCTAACTACTCTTATTAATACAAGTATGGATGCAGTTATGATGGATGCCCTCACTGACATACTCCCTCATGCGACACCATCTTCGTTCGCCGCATGCTTTCATCCCTCAGTGCTCCACATCTTCCAGGCACATGCAATGCATGCTGATCATGATTACCGAGTTGTTATTAGTCCATTTCAAAGAGCAGGATTGGGAAACTAAGGTACCTTCCTTGTATCATTCCCAATCATGATCCATTCTAGGGTCGTCAGTCCTAGACAATCTCATACGATGGTGTGTTTCTAGGTCACTACAAGGGCTGCCAGGGCTGTTACATGGAATCGTTGCACCACTCCCCGATCACCTTATCAATACAGGCCTAGCTTATACTCTATTACTACGGGAAGGCTCGTCGCCTCACCGTAGATTTAGAGTATGCTCGAGGTCACTACACCAGATACGGTCAGGGCTGCCAGGGCTATTACACGGAATCGTTGCACCACTCCCCCATCACCCATCAAGTAGTGTAGGCCGACAGCTCGAATATAGTGTCCCATACCACCATAATCGGCTCACGAGTCTGGTTGCTCACTGGTCACTACGGGGAGGCACATGGCCCCAGTGTAGGCCGACAGCTCGACCACGGTGTCCCATACCACCATGCCCGGCTCATGAGTCTTAGCGGATCGAGGTACCATGGTTAACGGGATTCCACTGGTAAGTTTGGTACCCTAGGTTCAAGCAGTAGCGACCAAATATGGTGAACATACAGTAGACATATCGGGTTACTTGACGGGCCTGACTAGCTTGAGCGCACAATCAATTGAACGACATGAAGTGCATAAGCACTTGGCGTGGCCTAACCACTGTCGCCAACTGACGTATGACTCGGGTTTGTCAAACACATCTTACGTGGCGACATGAAATTCAACCACGATCTCAAGTCTAGTACAGACTGTCTGGACTATAAACATAGTCCCGAACTCAATCAAACCTTATACGTAGCATGTGGAGTAAAGCATCGTAAACAAAGTAATTCAAGCATATTAGTAAGCATGTCATAAAGCATGTTATAAAGCATGTTATAAGCATGTTGTAAAGCACTACATAAGTAGGAATACAAACACATATATTGCACAAGTAAGCGGTTTAAGTAAACAACCTCATGGAGGTAATCATACATGTCTCTAAGGTAGTTGAGAATCCCCTCTCAACACCTACCTAAGGCATCATCATCCAAACACTTACTCACACAAGCATTTTCACAAACACTTAGCATACACTATTTCAACATACTTAGTGTATGTTAGCAAAACAAGTATTAGGGCGAGTCCTTTCGCCAAGCAAGTATTTTACGCATATATAATATATTTATACAGAAAATAATCATGGCAAACACATCTCTAAAATATATACGTATACGGTACTTTCTACAATACAGTATTTCTACATACATAGTGTATATTAGTAAAACATGTATTTGGGCGAATCCTTTTGCCAAATAAGTATTTTATCCATATATCGTATATTCATACAACAAATAATCATGTCAAACATATTTCTAAAATTTATATGCATACGGTATTTTCTACAAATACATAGAATATGTAAAATTCCATAATCTACATCTTTAATCGAAACAGAAAACAGAAAGCACTTTGTATATGTGCAATTGTATGTAGATCATGAATCTATCATTATCTAACATTGAAAGCGTTGAAAACCATAACTTATACACCTAAAGTCCGCACCTTGTGTCGTAGAATCGTAACGGAGTCGATAGATTTGCTAAGCTTCCGTATTCGGCAGTTTGGCAACCTAAAGAACGAAATAGGTTAGTTATTTCATAACCTACAACCTATACAACCTCAAAACAGATTAGGGTTAGGGTTTCTTTCCTAGAAACGGAGATGGAATCGCCGGGAAAGTGATTAGAACGGAGCGGTGGAGCTTGTGGAGCGGCAGGGAAGCACGGCAGGGAGATCTCCCACATCTCCCACACTTTCTCTCTCTTTTCTCTCTTCTCTCTCTAGGGTTTCTCTCAAATTCGTATGGCTGTGAGAGAGAGGATTCTAAGGTCCTTATATAGTCTAAAATCTCTCTGAAATAGACTTGTGGACAAGGTATACTTAGGTTATAACCAAAGCGGCTTTGTTTTAGCTCAACGAAGGATTTCTGGTGGGCCTCCTTGAGCCAAAGGTAGGACTTAAGCTCACTAACACCGGATCTACGTTTAGTTAAGTTTTTGTTTCAATCGGATTTTCAGATCACGCGGATAAACCAGTTTCAGTTCGACGGTCAGTGGGTCTCGATCGGAGATTCCGAGTACATGTAAATGTTTATGAAATTTTTCTTGATCCAAGAGTGTATTTGGGTCAGATTCTGACGGTCTGGTTACTTAATACTAACCCGCAAGCGACAAGTCTCAGATTACTATTCAAGATATTTATTTTGTAAAGAAACAAGTGTTCTCACACTCTCTCACTCCGGACTCAAGCGAACAGTCGTTGGACACTGTTTGGATTTGATTTCCGAGATGGTTGTCAATCCCAGCGAGGCGGTCCTAAATCCTTAACTTCGTGTTAATCGGACTCCCGATGTGCAGTCCAGACTGATACGGAGTTTCAAAGTGCTCCCGAGAGCAGTCGGGTAATGAGTTTGATCCTAAGTTTTAAGGTAACCTAGCGTTAATGATTCTACAAGTTTTGGGTCTTGCAGATCGTATTTAAAGCGATTCAAATGGATTTCGTAGCTAATCTAGTCTAGCACTTAGTTACTTTGTCTCATTTCTAAAGGATTTAATCCTAAGTGATTTCTGGTCGAGGTGGTACTCAGTCCTTTGTAGTTTGTATGTAAGGTGATCCAAGTTATAATACTTAACTAGTTTAAGATAGTGTCTAGGGTGAAAGTACTTAGGAAAATTGAAAGAACAAGGTGGTGAAGGGTTGGATTTGTGAAGGAAATGGGTTCAGAAGCAATTTTAGACTGTGGGATTCAGTTCTGACAAGTTAATAAGGTGTTAGGAGCGGCCCATTACCTAAGGACGTCTAATTCCAGGTTGGCAAAAATTCGGGCTGTTACACACGACCTCGCACAAGGGCCTAATATACATCATCATAGGCCTCACCAAAGGTCACGAACACATCACAATGGGCCGCATGATATGGGCCACACTAATGGGCCTTATACACATCAGGTGGGCCGCATCAATGGGCCTAATGTCATGGGCTTCAAATACACAACAAGTGGGCCTCATGGGTGGGTCACAAATACATCAAGTTAGGCCTCACAGATGGGCCATAAGCACATCAAAGGTGGGCCTCATGGATGGGCCATAAACACATCACATCAGGCCTTGCCCATGGGCCTCGAATACATCACAATGGGCCACAACCCATGGGCTTCAAATAAATAATAGGTGGGCCCTACACATGGGCCTATATACATCACTGGTGGGCCCTGTACATGGGCCTCAAATATACATCATGATGGGCCTCAAATACATCTCATTGATAGGGCCGTGAAGGTGTATGCAATACACTTACACGTACGGCTAAGCTCCTATGCAGGCATGCATTCAAATAATATTACCAAGGAGTGCTTATGGGACCTTAAGCCTCGCACGTGACTTCCTACCATAGTTTAGCTCATGCGCAGATCAGGTGTCCATCCCATATATGTCACATATGCATTCAATATAACCCACCACTCATGCATGTATTACTTGCATCCATGCATGTGTAACACATAACGAGGTGTCATGCACCTTATCACACACTCATCATACATGTATGCATGCATACAACTATTACAAGTACTAACTAGTCATGCATCTCACGTGTACATACACACATGCCATGCATTCAAGTCATTCAACGTGACATGCATGCATGCAATCTATCACCCACAAATGGCATGGGCCCACTTCACTACTAGAGGTCCTCTATGGACCCATGATGTTGCATGAACCTCATCCAAGTGGATAGTGTAGATATAGTACAAACATCACGGCTGGTCCACGTCCTCAAATGGACAGCTGGTATAACACTACGCCAAAACAGCGAAAAAAGGACGGTCCAAAACCGTCTCAAATGACCAAAAAGGACGGTCATGGACTGTCACATAGGCCGTCAAATTTTGACGTGTCTTATTTTTTAAAGGACGGTTGAAAACCGTCATTCTTATTGACAAAAAAAAGACGGTCATGGACCGTCCTTTAAATGGACTGTCATGGACCGTCTCTTATGATCCTAAAAAGGACGGCCATAGACCGTCCTTTAAAAGGACTGTTATGGACCATCCTTAAAAAGGACTGTCATGGACCGTCTCTTATGAGCCTTCAAAGGACGGCCGTAGACTGTCCTTTAAACGGACGGTCATAGACCGTCCTTAAAAAGGACTGTCATGGACCATCTCTTGTGAGCCTTCAAAGGACGGTTATGGACCGTCCTTTAAAAGGACGGTCATAAACCGTCCTTTAAAAGGACTGCTATAGACCGTCTCTTATGACCCTTAAAGGACATTTTCAAATTTGACCTGTTACAGTATTCTTCTTGATATACACCTGTTATACAAACTACGTAAATCCAAACTGTTTCATCACATTCACATACACCTGTTTCATCCAAACAGGACTGATATACACCTGTTTCATTCACATTCACCTGTTTCATCCAAACAGGACTGAGATACACCTGTTTCATTCACATACGTAAATCTAAACTGTTTCATCACATTCACATTCACCTGTTTCATCCAAACAGGACTAATATACACCTGTTTCATTCACATTCACCTGTTTCATCCAAACAGGATTGATATACACCTGTTTCATTCACATACACCTGTTTCATCCAAACAGGACTGATATACACCTGTTTCATCCAAACAGGATTGACATACACCTGATATACACCTGTTTCATTCACATTCACATGTTTCTTCCAAACAGGACTGATATACACCTGTTTCATTCACATACACCCATTTCATCCAAACGGGACTGACATACACCTGTTTCATCCAAACAGGATTGATATACACCTGTTTCATCCAAACAGGACTGACAGACACCTATTTCATTCACATTCACCTGTTTCATCCAAACAGGACTGATATACACCTGTTTCATCCAAACAGGACTAATATACACCTATTTCATTCACACCTGTTTCATTCACATTCACCTGTTTCATCCAAACAGGACTGATATACACCTGTTTCATCACATTCACATTCACATTCACATCCATCTAAACCCAAACTACGTAAATTCATCCAAACATAAACTACATCCATCCAAACACAAACAATCTTATCCACAATACATTATTCATCCACGCATAATACATATAAAGTTTAACTTCATAAGTAAAAAAAAAAAAAAAAAATAAATAAATAAAAAAATCAGCAACAATTTTTTTTTTGTCTTTCATCTAATAAAAAAATATTCAACCAACAAAACATTATAATTCAGAATCATGAAAAATTGCAGAAACTTCATCCAAAAAAGTGGGCACTTTTTTAAAATAAAACTGATCATTAAAATAAACATAATATGAGCAAATAATGCAAAAAAGTGTTTCAATTAATAGAAACAACAACAAAAATTAAAGGTTTGTAAAAAGGGGCATGTGTTAAAAGGGATACATTCTTGTTTGTTGCCTTATGATTGGGCTACATTATTACAGCAATCGGGTTCGGGTTCGATATCGGGTTTAGGTTTGGGTTTTCAAGTTTAGGTTTAGGATTAGGTGTAGGTCTAAGTTTAAGGATTTGAGAATACATTCAGGTTTTAGGTTTAGGTTTTAGGTTATAGGTTCAGGTTTTAAGTTTAGGTTAAGGTTTAGGTTTAGGTTTAGGGAATTGAGAATAGGTTAAGGTTTAAGTTTAGGAAATCAGGTTCAGGTTCGAGATTGGGTTTAGGTTTCGGTTTTCAAGTTTAGGTTTAGCTTAAGGAGTTGAGATTAGGATTAGGTGTAGGTTTAGGTTTAGGATTTGAGAATACATTTAGGTTTTAGGTTTATTTTTAGGTTTTAGGTATTGGTTAAGGTTTAGGTTTTAGGTTTAGGTTAAGGTTAGGTTATAGGTTACAAGTTTAGGTTTTAGGACATAGGTTTTGGTTTTAAGGTTATAGGTTTAGGTTAAGGTTAGGTTATAGGTTACAAGTTTAGGTTTTAGGACATAGGTTTTGGTTTTAAGGTTATAGGTTTAGGTTAAGGTTAAGGTTTTAAGGTCTTATAAGCTATAGGTTTAGGGAATTGAGAATATGTTAAGGTTTAGGTTTAGGAAATTGGGTTCGAGTTCGGGATCGGGTTTAGGTTTGGGTTTGCAAGTTTAGGTTCAGGTTTAGGTTAGGGAGTTGAGATTAGGATTAGGTGTAGGTTTAGGTTTAAGGATTTAAAAATAGGTTAAGGTTTAGGTTTAGGAATTCGGGTTCGGGTTCGGGATTGGGTTTAGGTTTGAGTTTTCAAGTTTAGGTTTAGGTTTAGGTAGGTTAGGGAGTTTAGATTAGGATTAGGTCTAGGTTTAAGTTTAGGGATTTGAGAATAGGTTAAGGTTTTGGTTTAGGAAATCGTGTTCGGGTTCGGATCGGGTTTTAGGTTTGGATTTTCAAGTTTAGGTTTAGGTTTAGGTTAGGGAGTTGAGATTAGGATTAGGTGTAGGTTTAGGTTTAGAGATTTGAGAATACATTTAGGTTTTAGGTCATAAGTTTTGGTTTAGGTTAAGGTTTAGGTTTAGGTTATAAGCTATAGGTTTAGGGAATTGAGAATAGGTTAAGGTTTAGGTTTAGGAAATCGGGTTCAGGTTCGGGATCGGGTTTAGGTTTAGGTTAGGGAGTTGAGATTAGGATTAGGTGTAGGTTTAGGTTTAGGGATTTGAGAATACATTTAGGTTTTAGGTTTATTTTTAGGTTTTAGGTATTGGTTAAGGTTTAGGTTTTAGGTTTAGGTTAAGGTTAGGTTATAAGTTATAAGTTTAGGTTTTAGGACATAGGTTTTGGTTTTAAGGTCTTATAAGCTATACGTTTAGGGAATTGAGAATATGTTAAAGGTTTAGGTTTAGGAAATCAGGTTCGGGTTCGGGATCGGGTATAGGTTTGGGTTTTCAAGTTTAGGTTCAGGTTTAGGTTAGGGAGTCGAGATTAGGATTAGGTGTAGGCTTAGGTTTAGGGATTTGAAAATAGGTTTAGGTTTAGGTTTAGGAATTCGGGTTCGGGTTCGGGATTGGGTTTAAGTTTGGGTTTTCAAGTTTAGGTTTAGGTTTAGGTTAGGGAGTTTAGATTAGGATTAGGTGTAGGTTTAAGTTTAGGGATTTGAGAATAGGTTAAGGTTTAGGTTTAGGAAATCGGGTTCGGGATTGGGTTTTAGGTTTGGGTTTTCAAGTTTTGGTTTAGGTTTAGGTTAGGGAGTTGAGATTAGGATTAAGTGTAGGTTTAGGTTTAGAGATTTGAGAATACATTTAGGTTTTAGGTCATAAGTTTTGGTTTAGCTTAAGGTTATAGGTTTAGGTTTAGGTTTAGGTTATAAGCTATACGTTTAGGGAATTGAGAATAGGTTAAGGTTTAGGTTTAGGGAATCGGTTCGGGTTCGGGTCGGGATCGGGTTTAGGTTTGGGTTTTCAAGTTTAGGTTTAGGTTTACGTTAGGGAGTTGAGATTAGGATTAGGTGTAGGTTTAGGTTTAGGGATTTGAGAATACATTTAGGTTTTAGGTTTAGGTTTAGGTTTTAAGTTATTGGTGTTTAGATTTTAGGTTTAGGTTAAGGTTAGGTTATAAGTTTAGGTTATAGGTTATAGGTTAAGGTTTTAGGTCATAGGTTTTGGTTTTAAGGTTATAGGTTTAGGTTAAGGTTAAGGTTTTAGGACTTATAAGCTATAGGTTTAGGGAATTGAGAATATGTTAAGGTTTAGGTTTATGAAATCAGGTTCGGGTTCGGGATCGGGTTTAGGTTTGGGTTTTCAAGTTTAGGTTTAGGTTTAGGTTAGGGAGTTGAGATTAGGATTAGGTGTAGGTTTAGGTTTAGGGATTTGAAAATAGGTTAAGGTTTAGGTTTAGGAATTCGGGTTCGGGTTCAGGATTGGGTTTAGGTTTGGGTTTTCAAGTTTAGGTTTAGGTTAGGGAGTTTAGATTAGGATTAGGTGTAGGTTTAAGTTTAGGGATTTGAGAATAGTTAAGGTTTAGGTTTAGGAAATCGGGTTCGGGTTCGAGATCGGGTTTTAGGTTTGGGTTTTCAAGTTTAGGTTTAGGTTTAGGTTAGAGAGTTGAGATTAGGATTAGGTGTAGGTTTAGGTTTAGAGATTTGAGAATACATTTAGATTTTAGGTCATAGGTTTTGGTTTAGGTTAAGGTTATAGGTTTAAGTTAAGGTTTAGGTTTAGGTTTAGGTTATAAGCTATAGGTTTAGGGAATTGAGAATAGGTTAAGGTTTAGGTTTAGGGAATCGGGATCGGGTTTAGGTTTATGTTTTCAAGTTTAGTTTTAGGTTTAGGTTGGAGTTGAGATTAGGATTTGGTTTAGGTTTAAGTTTATGGATTTGAGAATACATTTAGGTTTTAGGTTTAAGTTTAGGTTGTAGGTTATTGGTTAAGGTTTAGGTTTTAGGTTTAGGTTAAGGTTAGGTTATAGGTTATAAGTTTAGGTTATAGGTTATAGGTTAAGGTTTTAGGTCATTGGTTTTGGTTTTAAGGTTATAGGTTTAGGTCTTATAAGCTATAGGTTTAGGGAATTGAGAATATGTTAAGGTTTAGGTTTATGAAATCAGGTTCGGGTTCGGGATCGGGTTTAGGTTTGGGTTTTCAAGTTTAGGTTTAGGTTTAGGTTAGGGAGTTGAGATTAGGATTAGGTGTAGGTTTAAGTTTAAGGATTTGAGAATACGTTAAGCTTTAGGTATAGGAAATCAGGTTCGGGTTCAAGATCGGGTTTACGTTTGGCTTTTAGGTTTAGGTTTAGGTTATAGGTTATAAGTGTAGGTTTAGGTTTATGTTTTAGGTTTAGGTATAGGGTTTAGGTTTAGGTTATAGGTTTTGGGATTTGATAATAGGTTTAGGTTATAAGAATAGGTTTAGTTTAGGTTTAGGCTTTATGTTTAGGTTAAGGTTATAAGAATAGGTTTAGTTTATGTTTTAGGTTATATGTTAAAGTTTAGGTTAAGGTTTAGGTTTTAGGCTTAGGTTTAGGTTTAGGTTATAAGTGTAGGTTATAGGTTTAGGTTTAGGTTTAAGTTAGGTTTAGGTTTAGGTTTAGGGATTTGAGAATACATTTAGGTTTTAGGTCATAGGTTTAGGTTTTAGGCTTAAGTTTAAGTTTAGGTTTAGGTTAGGTTATAGGTTAAGGTTTAGGAAATTGAGAATAGGTTAAGGTTTAGGTTTAGGAAATCGGGTTCGGGTTCGGGATCGGGTTTAGGTTTGGGTTTTCAAGTTTAGGTTTAGGCTAAGGTTAGGGAGTTGAGATTAGGATTAGGTGTAGGTTTAGGTTTAGAGATTTGAGAATGCATTTAGGTTTTAGGCCATAGGATTTGGTTTAGGTTAAGGTTATAGGTTTAGGTTAAGGTTTAGGTTTAGATTTAGGTTATAAGCTATAGGTTTAGGGAATTGAGAATAGGTTAAGGTTTAGGTTTAGGAAATCGGGATCAGGTTTAGGTTTAGGTTTTCAAGTTTAGGTTTAGCTTTAGGTTAGGGAGTTGAGATTAGGATTAGGTGTAGGTTTAGGTTTAGGGATTTGAGAATACATATAGGTTTTAGGTCATAGGTTTAGGTTTTAGGCTTAGGTTTAGCTTTAGCTTTAGGTTAGGTTATAGGTTAAGGTTTAGGAAATTGAGAATAGGTTAAGGTTTAGGTTTAGGAAATCGGGTTCGTGTTCGGGTTCGGGATCGGGTTTAGGTTTAGGTTTAGGTTAGGGAGTTGAGATTAGGATTAGGTGTAGGTTTAGGTTTAGAGATTTGAGAATACATTTAGGTTTTAGGTCATAGGATTTGGTTTAGGTTATGGTTATAGGTTTAGGTTAAGGTTTAGGTTTAGATTTAGGTTAAGGTTATAAGCTATAGGTTAAGGTTTAGGAAATTGAGAATAGGTTAAGGTTTAGGTTTAGGAAATCGGGTTCGGGTTCGGGATCAGGTTTTAGGTTTGGGTTTTCAAGTTTAGGTTTAGGTTTAAGGAGGGAGTTGAGATTAGGATTAGGTGTAGGTTTAGGTTTAGAGATTTGAGAATACATTTAGGTTTTAGGTCATAGGTTTTGGTTTAGGTTAAGGTTTAGGTTTAGGAATTAGAATAGGTTAAGGTTTAGGTTTAGGGAGGTTAAGGTTCGGGTTCGGGATCGGGTTTAGGTTTGGGTTTTCAAGTTTAGGTTTAGGTTTAGGTTTAGGAAACCGGGTTTGGGTTCGGGATCGGGTTTAGATTTGGGTTTTCAAGTTTAGGTTTAGGTTTAGGTTAGGGAGTTTAGATTAGGATTAGGTGTAGGTTTAAGTTTAGGGATTTGAGAATAGGTTAAGGTTTAGGTTTAGGAAATCGGGTTCGGGTTCGGGATCGGGTTTTATGTTTGGGTTTTCAAGTTTAGGTTTAGGTTTAGGTTAGGGAGTTGAGATTAGGATTAGGTGTAGGTTTAGGTTAAGGGATTTGAGAATATATATTTAGGTTTTAGGTTTAGGTTATAGGTTTAGGTTTAGGTTAAGGTTAAGGTTTAGGTTTAGGTTATAAGCTTATAGGTTTAGGGAATTGAGAATAGATTAAGGTTTAGGTTTAGGAAATCGGGTTCGGGTTCGGGATCGCGTTTAGGTTTGGGTTTTCAAGTTTAGGTTTAGGTTTAGGTTAGGGAGTTGAGATTAGGATTAGGTGTAGGTTTAGGTTTAGGGATTTGAAAATATGTTAAGGTTTAGGTTTAAGAAATCGGATTCGGGTTTGGGATTGGGTTTAGTTTTGGGTTTTCAAGTTTAGGTTTAAGTTTAGGTTAGGGAGTTTAGATTAGGATTAGGTGTAGGTTTAGGTTTAGGGATTTGAGAATAGGTTAAGGTTTAGGTTTAGGAAACCGGGTTCGGGTTCGGGTTCGGGATCGGGTTTAGGTTTAGGTTTTCAAGTTTAGGTTTAGGTTTAAGTTAGGGAGTTTAGATTAGGATTAGGTGTAGGTTTAGGTTTAGGGATTTGAGAATAGGTTAAGGTTTAGGTTTAGGAAATCGGGTTCGGGTTCGGGTTCGGGATCGGGTTTTAGGTTTGGGTTTTCAAGTTTAGGTTTAGGGAGGGAGTTGAGATTAGGATTAGGTGTAGGTTTAGGTTTAGAGATTTGAGAATACATTTAGGTTTTAGGTCATAAGTTTTGGTTTAGGTTAAGGTGATAGGTTTAGGTTAAGGTTTAGGTTTAGGTTTAGGTTATAAGCTATAGGTTTAGGGAATTGAGAATAGGTTAAGGTTTAGGTTTAGGGAATTGGGTTCAGGTTCAGGATCGGGTTTAGGTTTGGGTTTTCAAGTTTAGGTTTAGGTTTAGGTTTAGGAAACCAGGTTTGGGTTCGGGATTGGTTTAGGTTTGGGTTTTCAAGTTTAGGTTTAGGTTTAGGTTAGGGAGTTAGGTTTAGGTTAGGGAGTTTAGATTAGGATTAGGTGTAGGTTTAAGTTTAGGGATTTGAGAATAGGTTAAGGTTTAGGTTTAGGAAATCGGGTTCGGGTTCGGGATCGGGTTTTAGGTTTGGGTTTTCAAGTTTAGGTTTAGGTTTAGGTTAGGGAGTTGAGATTAGGATTAGGTGTAGGTTTATGTTTAGAGATTTGAGAATACATTTAGGTTTTAGGTCATAGGATTTGGTTTAGGTTAAGGTTATAAGTTTAGGTTTAGGTTTAGGTTTAGGTTATAAGCTATACGTTTAGGGAATTGAGAATAGGTTAAGGTATAGGTTTAGGAAATCGGCTTCGGGTGGGTTCAGGATCGGGTTTAGGTTTGGGTTTTCAAGTTTAGGTTTAGGTTTAGGTTAGGCAGTTGAGATTAGGATTAGGTGTAGGTTTAGGTTTAGAGATTTAGAATACATTTAGGTTTAGGTTTTGGATTTGTGTACGGATTTAGGTTTGGGTTTTCAAGTTTAGGTTTAGGTTAAGGAGTAGATTAGGATTAGGCGTAGGTTTAGGTTTAGGTTTAGGGATTCTCTAGTATTATCTACTACATACTAGTAACATACAACCAATATTGGGGCACCATACCATAAGCTACAAGAATTTCATGTCCCCCTAAACAAGGTATCCTCCATTGATAACATATATATATATATATATTATAAGTTTTTTATTTTCATTTACATTCCCAAATACATTCATCATCCATCCAAGAAAATTAAAACAAGTACTGTCAATCTATCTTATCTTACCGACCGCCTTATGTTTCTTTTCACCTTTGTAACTCTCATATTTGTTGCAGAAGCTAGTTCACCATATGTTTCTTTTCACCTTTGTAACTCTCATATTTGTTGCAGAAGCTAGTTCACCATCAGTAGTCTCCCTAACAAAATCTGTGCAGTCCCTCGATTTGAAGCAGTGGCTGAAGTTACAAGAAGTAGGACTGATTAGTCTTTCTATGTTTTGAAAAAAACAAATTCTTTATTTTTGGCTGCAAGTCTACTTATAATTATCATTGGCTCTTAATCTATTTATAACGAAAATCTTAAATATCACCTGATAGTGCTCCTTTAATGTCCTATTTGGAATAAATAATTTGTTTTATCAGAAATGTTCATAAATAGGATAGCTCCGATGCACATCCGGGTTTGCTCCATTAATTGTGGGTCTCATAACTCATTATGAGTGGAGCATCTCAAAAATCACACTGATCAAGCAATCCTTACTATCTGATTGATGGCCAACAACAATTTGCAATTAGAAGAAAGGGAAGACTGACACTGGCAATGGATTCCGGTGGAGTTCAAGCAAATCAATCATGAGATCCAATTGATGCAGTACATTCTTTTCAGGGAACAATGGTTTCCCTGTAAGCATTTCAGCAAATATGCATCTTATGCTCCAAATATCGATTGCAGGAGTGTACTGCAAAACATGAAAAAAAAAATTATCTTTTAGAATCTTAAAGCTTAACAGCCCACATAAATTTATTCTTTTTAACTAAAATAACCACAATTTGGCATGAACCTTATGGACCAAACATATAATTAAATGGAGCTTCATAAAAGAACTATCCCATGTCATGCAATCTATAGATGTGAAAGCAACAAAAGATTTCACCACAATGCACGTGTACGTTCCTTTTTGTGCATTTGGATGCATTATCCGATTTGAAACATTGAAAATAACGCATGTATTGCGTAATGTATTGCATTCTGAGGGAAACATGGGGAACTTCAGGAAAATGGTGGCAGTTCTCAGTGGAACTTCAGGAGATGTTCAAAGACTCGTGACTACCCAGCCCTGGTTTAGGGTTCATGCAATTAATTTTCGTGATACCACCTTTGGTTTTCATATTTATGACCAGTGATACCAATAGTATTGGCTACTACTTTTAGCAAATTAAGTACTAACTAGAGCGTACAAGTTGCAATATTAAACTTAAAGAACCCTTGGTTTTTTTTTTTTACACGCACACACACCCCACACATGCATGCCATGGGATTTCACCACCATGGGTACTCGAACCCTTGGTTGTTATATAATAGTTGGTCTCATCCAAATGCTTCACAGATGTTTTTCAAACATAAAACTTAAAGAACCCTTTGTTGTTATATAATAACAATCATAAATTCAAGTATGCAATATAAACTGCACCCACCTTTAGGTTATAGGTTTTGGTTTAGGTTATAGGTTTTGGTTTAGGTAATAGGTTTAGGTTGAGGTTTAGGTTTAGGTTATAGGTTTTGGGATTTGAGAATAAGTTTAAGTTTAGGTTTAGGATATAAGTGTAGGTTATAGGTTTAGGGAAAGGTTAGGTTTAGGTTATAGGTTTTGGGATTTGAGAATAGTTTTAGGTTGTAAGTATAGGTTTGGGTTAGGTTATAGGTTAAGGTTTAGGGATTTGAGTTTAGGTTATAAGTATAGGTTTAGGTTTAGGGAATTGAGTTTAGGTTATAAGTTTAGGGAAAGGTTAGGTTAAGGTTATAGGTTTTGCGATTTGAGAATAGTTTTAGGTTATAAGTATAGGTTTAGGTTAAGTTATAGGTTAAGGTTTAAGGATTTGAGAATAGTTTTAGGTTATAAGTAAGGTTTTAGGTTTAGATATAGGCTTAAATTATAGGTTATAGGTTATATGTTTAAGTTAAGGTTTAGGAATTCGGGTTCAGGGGTTCGGGTTTGGCTTCGGGTTTAGGTTATAGGTTTTGGTTTTAGTTTAGGTTTAGGTTATAAGTTTTAGTTTAGGTTATAGGTTATAGGTTAAGGTTTAGGTTTAGGTTATAGGTTTTGGGATTTGAGAATGGGTTCGGGTTTAGCTTATAGGTTTTGGTTTTGGTTTAGGTTTAGGTTATAGGTTATAGGTTTTAGTTTAGGTTATAGGTTATAGGTTTAGGTTTAGGTTTAGGTTATGGGATTTGAGAAGAGGTTTAGGTTATAAGAATAGGTTTGGGTTATAAGTATAGGTTTAGGTTTAGGTTTTATGTTTAGGTTAAGGTTATAGGTTTAGGTTTAGGTTAAGGTTAGGTTATAGGTTAAGGTTTAGGGAATTGAGTTTAGGTTATAGGTTTAGGTTAAGGTTTAGGTTAGAGGTTTAGGTTTAGATTTAGGTTAAGGTTTAGGTTTAGGTTTAAGTTACAGGTTTTGGGATTTGAGAATAGGTTTAGGGTGGTTAGTGAAAATTCTCATATATCATTCTTCCAATTTGAAATATCCTTGGAAAGATAAAAGACACTTACAACGAAGAGGAATAGATTATGGGGAGTGGAGAAATGGTTTATCTATTTATCTTGCTCACCAATCCTGCCATGTCCTATTTGGAGTTATTGCCGTATAAGGAAATAATTATGTTTATTTTAGTTCAAAATCAATGAACTAGGATCATTCTTAGCTGCTGTAGAGAACTACAAATATAACTCAAGCAGAAACTTACGGGAGCTCTATATGGGGGTCAATGTGCAGCAATTTCAAACATACAGCAACCTGAAATAAAATAAAAAATAGAAAACAAATATGAGGTGCATTATTGGTTGGTGATACCTTAGACATCCCAAAAACAAGTTGATATACATCCTTAACTAGGACAAAAAAGAAAAAAATAAGCCACCAGATCTCACCTAATGACCAAATATCAGATTTGTAGCCATAAGGGATATCTGCAAGAAGCTCAGGACACATGTAGCTCGGAGTGCCTACAACTTATAGATGCAAGGCATTAGCTGACATTTACAATTTAGATAGCCATGAACATTACGGAAAAAAAAAAAAAAAAAAAGAAAAAAAAAAAAGCGAGAGAGATTAATTATGCAACGTAAATCAATGAGAACTAAGTTATGTTAGGCCTAACCATGATGTTATAAAAGCCAAGTTCATCTTTTAAACTTGGAATTCTCACCCATGATCACTTTAACATATCTTTGCCTACTATGGAAAAGAAAATTTGCAGGTGGCTTACATTGGAAAAACTGCAGCGAGTCTAGTTCGTCCATGCTGGGATTGTTCAACCATTGTGACTTGTAGACCATGCTCCATTACCACTTAAGGCCTTGCATAGATGGTTGGGAATGGATTTTTTAGGCATGTATGCAACATGTACATTAGCAATTTTCGTGCCTACAATCTGCGGATTCCAGAGGCATTTGGCAGAATTTCTCATGCAATAAACACAGATGAATTTGTGGTCCTTGATAGAGTGTAATGGTGGAACATGATTCATGTAGCCGACTCCAATTCGTTGGGATAAGGCTTAGATGATGGTGGTGTGGTGGTGATGATGAATAAATGCAGATTAAAAGACAATGAATGGGTGGCAAAGTTGACTTAATTCATAGAAGGGAGATCTAACCTGACCACAGTGAACAATTTCCTTATCTGGTATGCTGCACTAGAAGTTGGACATGGGGAACAAGGGTCCACAATCAGCATCATTCATCGAGTGGACCAAGCTGTTGATGGATAGCCATTGCAAATTGCATGGATTGGATGGTCCCACCCATCCAATGAGATTTCATTCTCTCATTCAATGTAGTTCATTGGCAAGCTACTACTGTCCTTTTGCATGTTATTAATTAGATGGATAAGGTCATCCAAGCAGTAAGGTTTTCTATTATGGTGATCTACAAGTGGACCCATTGAATGTCTGGTACAGTTCATGGACCACCATTCCATTTGTCTAATTTGAGTGCAGTGCATTAGATGAGGAATAGGTACATCACAGTCAAGTTAGATGTATCCTCCAAGAAACACAAATGATCTACAGAATTTTCTAATTAAAACGTGATGGAAATTTTTCCCTGGAACACGGCAAATATCAACATCATCTTCTTCTTCTTCCCTTTTTTTTTATATGAAAGATTCTTCTTCTTCCCTTTCTCTCAGCAATTTGGGGTATTGGCTGCCAACCAGACTAGAACATAGCAAATAATATCATCGTTGTCATCATAGTCATCATCTTCCCTTAACAGTAATTTGGGTATCAATTGCTGACCAGACATCAACCCCTTTTACCCAGCCATACCATGTAGAGGCATATGCTGATACCACTATTACATTCACACCATAAAAGGGTAAGCAAGCAATCTAGGGTCATGCAGGGGCAATCGCCAGCAAAATGGTAAGCACAAACCACTGCCACATGTGGCTTCCACGAGCTTAACAGATAAATCACTGCCACTGAATACCATAGGCCCACAAGCAAATAGTCTCTTCATTTCAAAAACCCAATTCCAGAAATTGTAAAAAATAAATAAATAAATGAAATCAAAGACATCTCAAAAAATCCATCAGAATGAAAAGTTCAAGCATCAAAATCCTACCTTGAGCGCCAACATCACCTCCTCCTGCCTTTCAAGCTCATTCAAGACAGCAATCAGAGACAGAGAGAGAGAGACAGAGACGGATAGAGAGAGAGAGAGAGACAGACAGACAGAGACACAGACAGAGGCTGAGCGCGTGAGGGAGATCGAGAGAGGGCGAGGGAGATGGAGAGGCTGAGTGCGAGGGAGAGATAGAGAGATGGGTTTGCTGCGATTGGGAGAAAATGGCGCGCGTGAGGGAGATCGAGATAAGAGGGAGAGGCGTAGACAGAGAGGGAGAGGCGCAGAGAGAGGAGGAGAGATAGAGGGAGAGGGAGAGGCGTAGAGAGAGAGGGAGAGGAGGCGCGAGAGAGGAGGGAGACATAAAGGGAGAGGGAGAAGCGTAGAGAGAGAGGGAGAGGCGCGAGAGAGAGGAGGAGACATAGAGGGAGAGGGAGAGGCGTAGAGAGAGAGGGAGAGGCGCAGAGAGAGGAGGAGAGATAGAGGGAGAGGCATGGAGAGAGAGGGAGAGGCGCAGAGAGAGAGAGCGAAGGAGAGATGGAGGGAGCGGCACAGAAAGAGGGAGAGACGAACTGGCTAGGGCCGGGGCCCTAACCAGTTCTTATTAGATGTTTTTAACGGTGGTGTCACTCTCGCCACTGTTTTCTCTAGTGGGGTCCACTGGAGCTTTGGATGTGACTCATTCTTTGGATCTTACCCTAAAATGATCTCTCCAGATGGATGGACGGTGTGGATACAAAATATACATCATGGTGGGGCCCACGGAACTTGGTGACGTCACTTAGTAGCAGTCTCCCTATAGAGACGAATTGGCTACCCCCAGACACCAGCCAATGGCTGGTGGTCGGTGCTTTGTGGACCCCACCATGATGTATGTGTTTCATCCATGCCGTTCATCTATTTTTATACATCATTTTATGTTATGAGAAAAAAAATGAGGTATATTGAAATCTTAAGTGGACCACATTACAGGAAACAGTGTTGAATAGACGGTGACCATTAAAAACATTTTGGGGGCCATAAAAGTTTTGGATTAAGCTGATATTTATTTTTTCTCTTCATCTGGGTCTTTATGACCCAATTAACAGATTGGATGCCAAATAAACAGTGCAATGGGCCTTAGGAGGATTTTAATGGTGGATTTCCAATCATTATTATTTTCCAGTGGTGTGGTCCACCTAAGATTTATATCCCTATCATTTTTTTCATCTACCTATAAAATGATTTGTAAAAATGGATGAACAGAATGGATGAAGCAAATACATCATAATGGGGCCCACAGAGCACTGACCACCAGCCACGGGGCTGGTGTTAGGGGGAGTAGCCAATCTGTTTCCGTTGCGGGCTGAGGACTCTGTTTCCGTTGCGTGCAGAGTTGGATTGTCCTACTGAGTAAACCCTGTTGGGCCCACCGAGAACGCATGTGGTTTATCCACGCCGTCCATTCGTTTTTCTAGATCATTTTAAGGGTTAAACCCAAAATTGATGTATATACAAAGCTCAAGTGGATCATACCATAAGAAAAAGTGAAAGTATTGATTTCCACCGTTGAAAACTTACTAAGGCCCCAAGTGATGTTTATTTGTCATCCAACCTGTTCGTGAGATCAGACAGACATGGATGAAGGGAAAAAACAAATATCAACTTGATCTAAAACGTCAGTTGCCCCCAAGAATTTTTTAATGGTAGATGTTCAATTCACACCGTTTCCGATGGTGTGGTCCAATTGAGATTTGTATATATTCCATTTTTTGTATAAAGCCCTAAAATCATGTGATAAAACAAATGGACATAGTGGATACAATGCATTAATGACAGTGGGACCCACAGAGTTTACTTAGTATGCTAAGTTACACCTTGATGTTTATATTCCATCCAAATAGTGGGGAAAGGAATACCTACCATCAAAACCTTCCTAAGCTACACCTTGATGTTTATATTCCATCCAAACAGTTTATATTCCATCCAAACAATTTATAAGGAATACCTAATCATATATTGGGTCTGCCTAAATGTGATTCACATATCCAACCCATTCATTACGTGTGTCCCACTTGGATAAGGGGTCGGGCCAATTTTCAACTGCATCCATGTCTGTATTAACTTATAAACAGGTTGGATCTCAAATAAACATCGCGGCAGGCCCTAAGAAGGTTTCAATAGTGGGTGTCACTATCCCACTCTTTTCTATGGTGGGTCCACTTGAACTTTGGATCGGCCCCGTCAATCAGATGCACCATTCCATGGTGAGCCACGACCTTAAAAATAATCATTTATTGGGCCCACCTAGATGTGGTTCATAGATCTAGCCCATTCATTATGTGTGTCCCACTTGGATGAAATACATACATCATGGTGGGACCCATAGAGCACCGACCAACACCCACCAAGTTTTATGGGCCCCACTATGATGTATTTGTTATATCCACACCATCCATCCATTTTGAGATATCATTTTATGTCATGAGCCAAAGAATGAGGCAGATAAAAATCTGTAGTGGACCCCACCACAGAAATCTTAGGTGCACCACACCACATGAAATCAATAGTAATTGGATATCCATCATTAAAATCCTCCTAAGGTTTACTGTACTGTTTATTTGACATCCAATGTGTTGATTAGGTCATACAGGGCCAGATGAAGGGAAAAAACAAAAATCAGCTTGATCCAAAACTTTTATGGCCCCAAAATGGTATGACATCCAATATTGTACTGTTTATATTTTTTTAGATGTCTTCACATAGTTTTAGATGGTAATCAACACTTGAGTTTCGTATATGGATGATTTTGAGATATCTCATAAGCTAAAGGGGAGACATCAAATGCACGGTGTTGATGTTCGATACACAACATGATGGGCCCATTTTACATGTCTAGTCCATTTACTTTATTTTATTGATCATTACCCTCAATTTGACTAGTTACTCGCCTCGATCATACATATGAGAAAGATATTGGGTAAACAAGATTGATCAACAATTTGAGTGAATTTTGATTTAAACATCTGAAGTTATTTACTCTTCATGTCTGGACTGATCAGATTGTCCAAAAATAGTTAAAGGTTGTTCATAATATCAAAAATATATAAATGAATAGAAAACACAAACATCAACTTGATCCAAAACTTTTATGGCCTCTAAGAAATTTTAAATGGTAGAGGTTCAATCACACTATTTCCTGTGGTGTGGTCCACTTGAGCTTTGGATATGCTTCCTTTTTGTTCTTTAGACCTCAAATTATCTGTTAACATGGATGAATGGAGTGGATAAAATAAATAAATAACGGTGAACCCCACAGAGTTTACTCTGGTAAAGGTAACGAGTAACTCACTTAAATGTAGTGGAGAAAGGTTTCCTTAAAACATTCATAATCATATATTGGGCCTGCTTAAATGTGATTCACATATCCAACCCACTCATTATGTGTGTCCCACTTGGATGAGGGGTCAAACCAAGTTTCAACTGCATCCAAAACTCACGTGGGCCCCACCAAGTGCTTTTATATTTTTTAGAATATCTTTACATAGTTTAAAAAGGTATGGCCTACTTGAGTTTCGTTTACCAATGATTTTTGAGATATCTCATAACCTAAAGGGGACACATCAAATCCACGGTGTTGATGTTCGACACACATCATGATGGGGCCCACAAAACTTACTAACATCAATTTTTAGGTTCTCACGACGTCAGTAAGTTGGGTCATAATTTTAACCAGAATATTTGGCCCACTTTACATGTCTGGTCCATTCACTCTATTTTACTGATCAATACTCTCAATTTGACTAGTTACTCACCTTAATCAGGCTACATATGAGAAAGATATTGGGCATACAAGATTGATCAACAATTTCAGTGAAATTTGGTTTAAACATCTGAAGTTATTTACTCATCAATTTGAACTAATTAGATTGTCCAAAAATGATTAAAGGTTCAATTAGTGGATGTGCCTGATAATTTAGTAATTTTATTTTTCATAAATAAATTTAACATTTTTTTTCAAAATGTATATTTTTTTTAATCTTTTAACTAAATATCATTTTTATTATAAAATATTTCAAAAATATTTAAAATACAAATTTTGAATTTTTATTTTCAAAATCTCAAAAAATTTCTCATATTTTTAATTCTTTCTCAAAAATTTCAAAATGCCAATTTTTTTCTTCAAAAGCATTATTTTGTTCTCAAAATATTTCTTAAACATAGTTAAAATTTCTAAACTTTCCAATATTCTTTTTCATGTGATATTACAAATCATTTAAATATTACCTTTTAATTACATATATATAAAAAGTTCCATTCATATGATATAAAAACTATATATATATATATATATATATATATATATATATATATATATATATATATATACACACACACACACATTTTTACCGACAAAATTTTTTTAAAATTAAAACATTTTTACATTATTACCCGGCCCAAAAATGGGTTGGAGAAACATAGGGGCGGCGAGGATATACATCACATCATCAAAATCTCACTTTTGTTATCTAACTTTTCAATTTTTCTTGTCAAAATACAAAATTTAGTTTTCGTTTTTAAAATATGTATTTTTTTACAATTTGTCAATTTTTTCACAATTTTGTTTAATTTTTTTAAATTTTCTTTTTCAAAATATCATTTTTTAAATCTCACTTTTGTTATATAACTTTTTAATTTTTCTTGTCAAAATACAAAATCTAGTTTTCTTTTTTAAAATATATATATTTTTTACAATTTGTCAATTTTTTCATAATTTTGTTTAATTTTTTAATTTTTCTTTTTCAAAATATCATTTTTTTATCGATTTTTTTTTCAAAATTATCAACATTATTCAAAGTTCTTAATCATTTTTTCAAAATTTAAATTTTTCTTAAACATCGTTAATTATTTTTCTAAGCTTCTCAACTATTTTTTTTCGAAATTCATATTTTATTTGAGCATCACTTGAGCATTAGAGATGGTTTAGGACCGTCTCTAATAGAGACGGTCTTTAACAGGGCTATAAGACGGTTTATGACCGTCTCTATTAGAGACGGTCTTTGACAATCTCGAATAGAGACGGTTTACGACCGTCTCTAATAGAGACGGTCCTTGACCGTCTCTAATGGAGACAGTCTTTGACAGTCTCTAATAGAGACGGTCTTTGACAGGGCTTTAAGACGGCTAAGGACCGTCTCTAATAGAGACGGTCTTTGACAGTCTCAGATTACAAGTAAAAGACGGCCAATGACCGTCTCTAATACAGACGGCCAATGACCGTCTCAGATGATCGCATATAAGACGGTCAAAGACCATCTCTAATGCAGATGGCCACTGACCGTCTCAGATGACCCATATAAGACGGTCGTTGACCGTCTTAAATAATTTGTGGACGTTCAAATTTTTAAGACAATATTAAGGATGGTCAGGGGCCATCTAAAATTTTAGAGACGGTTTACGGCCGTCTCTAAAGCATCTTTAAACCAAGCAATTTTAGAGACGGTCTAAAACCGTCTCTAAATCCGTCATTTTTTTCCATTTTTCACGTAGTGTAAATCACATACCTTATATCAGACCCACATGACTTGCTATCATCCGTAGGGGTCCACGGTTCAGATGGGACCCACAGAACTTGTTGACGTGTGCAGCAACTGCTGCCGCTGGTGAGGACCACAAATGGACGGTCTGGAATGAAGCACGTTACACCAAGGTGGGGTCCACTCCCCTGCATGGACGGGGTGAATATAAAACAATTACATCAAGGTGGGTTCCCATGTGGGGCCCACCAAATATGCATCTTACGTATATAATATATAATATATAACATAATACTATATATCATATAACATATTATATGTAATATTTAATACATATACACACCAGTGTCGTCCAGGCCATGGACGGCCTAGATGTGATACATAATCCAAGTGGGTCCCGCTCAAATGGACAGACGTCACAGCATGGGCTGGCCCATTGTCCAAATGATGGACGGTGTAGATTGAACAGATACATCACGGTAGTCCTTGTACAGCAGCACAACAGATGAACGGCTGGGTGTGCACCTACATCAATACAAGGTGGGCCCACATGCTGCCATGGTGGGGTCCATGTCGAATAGGTGGATGATTTAGATATAAAATATATACATTTATTGGGTGGCCCATTACAGCCATGTCCAATCAGTTCAGCACCGTCCAGACATGTTTGGACGGTGTAGGATATAACACATGCTTCGTCAGGGTCCAACATCCTGAGGGATGGTTTGGATAATACACATGCGTCTGGTGGGGCCACGTCCAGGGAGGTAGACAGTCTGGATACAACTCATACAAATACATGGCCCCACGTCCATGCAATGGACGGCATAGATATGCATCACTATGGGTCCAGCACCGTCCACAAGCTGCTGGACGGTGTGGATCTACATGCATCACAGTGGGTCCAGCGTCATCCCAGGGCTGCTGGACGGTGTAGATTCAACGCACACGCCTGGTGGGTCCCACATACAGCCCTGTCCATCAAGGTGGACCATCACGAAAGGAATAAAAGAGAGAGAGAGAGAGATGCGAGGAGGGGAGGGACCCCGCCACTATGCGCCCTCCCTATACAATGCATACATCAAGATGGGTCCCACTAGAAGGGGGCCCTCAAGTCATCAAATTCAAACAAAATCACCCACCTATCGGCCTCCTTCTTGGTCCGATGAAATGGCGAATTCCTTGGCTTCAATTTCAACGGAAGATGATAAAGAATGAAGGGTTGAGATGGGATATGAGAGGGTGGGCCACACTTGGCATTGGAGGAGGGCTTGGACGTTGGGTGCTTGGGAGAATGAGAAAGAGAGAATGAGAAGAGAGAGGTGATGTAGAGAGAGAGGGGAATAGGGTGTGATGGGTGATGGGTGATAGATGTGTACTTGGTTGTAAGGGAGAGTTGACTTTAGGTGAGAGAGGGATGGGTATTGGTAGTTAACATGATGTGACATGGTACTTGATTGATTGATGTGATTGATGGAACATTTCTCTTCAGTTTTGCAACGTGCGGCATTTTCCTCGAACTGACGCGGGCCCACATCTCCTGGCCTGGGTATCACCTCGGCACGCGAGACACGATGTTGGAACCGCAGCCACGACGCGGTCGTAAGGGTACAAGTCTCGGGTCGAGCTGACTCTAGAATACGGGACACGACTTAGGATCACACATAAATGCCAGTAACAGATCACGGATCACCAGAATTCAACCGGGAGGACTACAAAGGCATACGGAATGGTACAGGACAGGATACGGATCTCACATCAAGGACACACGCTCTTAGCATATCTTCCAGAATCTAGTTCACTCTCTCTATCTGCCTGTCTGGCTGGGGGTGAAAGGTCATACTGAACTTGAGTCCGTGCCGAGTTCCTCCTGCAACCTTCTGCAAAAGGTGGATGTGAACCGAGAGTCGTGATCTGATATAATCTCCCAAAGAACCCCGTAAGATTGAATGATTTCATGAACGTACATCTTAGCAAGATCATCAGTCAAATCTGTCATACGAATGGGAAGGAATCGAGCAAACTTTGTCAGCCTATCCATGACAACCCATATTGAGTCATGTTTCTTCCGAGTCTTGGGAAGTCCTGCGATGAAGTCCATAGAAATCTTGTCCCACTTCCATTCTGCCAAAGGTAGTGGCTATAGAAGGCCTGCGAGCTTACAATGCTCAGCTTTTACCTTCTGGCACACCATGCATCTCGGTACAAATACTGTTATATCTCTCTTCATGTTGCCCCACCAATACTGCCTTTTCATGTTATTGTACATTTTCGTACTCCCCGGGTGTATGGCCAATCTGGAATGATGCGCTTCTACCATCACTTCTTTCCTCAGATTTGCATTGTCAGGTACGCATACTCGCCCTTGATACTAGAGGCCGCCATCACCACCAATCCTCCAACCTGGCATCTCTTCTCTTCTACACTTCTCCTTCATCTTGGTAAGCCATTTGTCCTGGTCTTGGGTAGAAATCACCTAGCGAACCAAGGTCAGCTCCGTAGTTAGAAGAGCCACATAAGCATCTGGCTCATCGAGTTTGCATTAGATATCGAAGTCCTAGACAAATTTCATCATTTCCCATTCTTTGATCATTAGAGTGGCTGTCAGCTCATGCTTCTTCTTCTGACTTAGAGCATCGGCTATAGAGTTCACCTTACCAGGATGGTAGGATATGTCTAAGTGGAAGTCCTTAAGTGTCTCCATCCACCAACACTGGTGCATATTCAAGTCCTTCTCTGTGGATATATATTTCAAGCTCTTGTGGTCACAGAAGAACTAAAAATCCTCCCCATAGAGATAATGTCTTCATATTTTTAGAGCAAAAAATATAACTGCCAATTCTGGGTCATGTGTCGGGTAATTCTCCCTGTGCTTCTTCAACTGACAAGAAGCATAAGCGATCACCCTGTTGTTCTGCATCAGCACGTAACCTAGGCCCAACTTCGAGGCGTCACTGTATACCACGAACTTCTCTCCTTCTTATGGAAGAATGAACACTGGCATGATGTCAGCCTCATCTTCAACTCTTGGAAGGTTGCTTCCGTGTTCTCATCCCAGGTGAATCAAGCGTTCTTCTTTGTTAGCCGGGTGAACGGTCGTGCGATCCTTGAGAACTCCTTGATGAAGCGTCTGGAGTACCCTATCATGCCTTAGAAGCTCCGAACCTCCGTGACCGTGGTAGGCTATTCCCACTTAGATACTGCTTTCAACTTAGTGGGATCAACCGTTATGCCTTCTGCTTTTACTACATGCCCCAAAAACTTCACTTCCTCTTCCCAAAACTCCCAATTAGACAGCTTAACATACAGTTGATTTTCTTTCAGAGTACTCAGGACCATGCACATGTGTTGTTCATGCTCCTCTTGGCTTTTGGAGTAAACCAAGATGTCGCCAATGAACATAATACGAACCGGTCCAGGTACGGCATGAAAACTTGGTTCATCAGGTCCATGAATATGTTGGAGTGTTTATGAGGCCAAAGGATATTACCAAGAACTCGCAGTACCCATAGCGAATCCTGAATGTCATCTTAGGGATATCCTCATCTCTAATTCTCAGTTGGTGATACCCTGATTGCAGATCCATCTTGAAGAAGTACCTGGCACCCTTGAGCTAGTCGAATAGGTCGTCGATAGGAAGTAGAGGGTATCTGTTCTTTATCGTGACTTTGTTCAGTCACCGGTAGTCAATGTAAAGGCACATCAATCCATCCTTCTTTTTCATGAAAAGGACCGGCGCTCCCTACGGAGAAACGCTGGGGTGGATGAAGCCTTGGGTCAGCAGCTCATCTATCTAGCTCCTTAGTTCTTCCATTTCACAAGGGGGCATGTGAAATGGGGTTAATGATATGGGGGCAGTCCCTGGTTTGAGATCTATGCAAAAATCTACCACTCGTCTTGGGGGTAACCTTGGTGTCTCTTGAAATACCTCGGGAAAATCTCGCACTACTGGGATTGGGCTGATGATGGACTCGACTGATTCTGATTCGTCTAAGGCTTTTAAGTTTTCTAGCGTACCGTGACTATTTTTTCCTTTCACTGTAAAGGAAGCCTGCCCAGGGACTGTTATAGAGACCGTTTTTCCACGACAGTCCATCACTACTCGGACCTGAGAAAGCCAATCCATACCGAGGATGACGTCGAACAGTTTTATAGGCATGAGGACCATATCCACAACCACTTTGTGGTTTGCAAGAGTTAGGGGACAAGCTTTGTATAATTTTTTTGTTTCAATGAATTTACCCATGGGGGATGCTACGACTAAGGGGGCATGCATTCGAGTTGTGTTCAATTCTAGTCTGTTTGCAATGGTAAAACCTATGAAAGATAAAGTTCTGTCAGAATCAAATAGGAGGAGTACAGGGGTACCGTTAATGTGAGTTGTACCATAGATCGTCTGATGAGGGTCTTCCTCAGCCTTAGTAGCAATTACTGCAAACATGCAAGCTGGGGGAACCCTCTACTAAACTGGAGGTCCTGATCTAGGTGGTTGAGGCCTAGGTTCTGCTCTGGCTGCTGCCGGGTTCAGCTGGGGGCGATTCGCTAGCGGTGGGATGCCTTCGTTCCTCATTCGCTTTAAGCAATTCCGTGCAAGGTGCCCACCTCTGTGGCAGTAATTGCAGTTCCTATTAGAAGGCATGGGCGGAGCGCCTGCAGGTATGACCCTAACCCTTCTCTCTGGTATCGATGGGGTAGGAGGCGCCTGTCTATTCCTGGCTAGGTTGTCCCTTACTAGGGGGCATTCCTCATGGTGCGCTCAAAATCTTTCTCCACCCACATGGCTTTGACCACCAGCTCCGCAAAGTCCTCGAAATCCCAGGTGCATAGCCGTGACTGAATTCCCAGCCTAAGTCCTTCCTTGAACATCTGTAGTTTGTACTTTGTATCCTCCAGTGCGTTGGGTACAAATTGAGAGAGTTCATCAAACCGGGCCTCGTATTGAGCAACGGTCATGCTGCCCTGCCCTAGTTTTAAAAACTGGGCTATCTTCTCATTCTCACATGACCAGGGGAAGTACTTTTCCAGGAACTTTGTCCTAAACCCTGCCCACGTCCATGCGTATGTGGCTGGGATGTCCCGCTATAAACTCTGCCACCAGTTTTCTACTTCTCCCTCTAATAGGTATGTGGCCAAGTTTACCATCTGCGAATCGGAACACTCCAGAGGCCACATCATCTTGGTGATTCTTACAGGCCAATGTTCTGCATACACTGGATCCAGCGCCCCTTCGAACGTTGACAGTCGAAGTCATTGGAATCGTTTAAAAATATCTACACCCCTTCCCTCTTTGTCTCGCGACGACTCCCTACGATCCCTACTCCATAGGGTCTCCATCATCAACGCATGTATGTCCTGCTGTTGTCGCACGAACGTATCCTGTTGTTGATGCATCGCTGTAGCCATTTGTACGAAGGCTGCAAAGGCCACTGTCCCCATCGGTGAATCTACAGGTGCGTCAGCTGAGAGAGTCCTCTGCTCGAAGTATTGTGAGGGCAGCCCAGAAGGAATGACCTAAGGAGGAGGAGAATCCCCTACAGCTTCGGATCTCATATTAAGATTTGGCACACCAGTCGGAAAGCCTGGCGTGTATTTAGGGTTGCACTCTTGTTGGCGCTCTGGAGACGGAAGGAGATGAATATCAACCACGCGAGTCCGCTGTGACCATAACACTGGCGGCATGGCTTCCTGTGACGTCAGAATTTCATAGTTCAGGTAATAAAGCAGTGAATCGCATAATATGACAACAACATCAAGTATATGATGCCACGTTGAATCTAGGCCATGGACCGACCTGTATGCCCAATGTGGAATTTCTACCTGAATGGACCTCAATATTCATCGGCGAATCCCGACCCAATCCTACTCCTAATGGGTTGAACTTGAGTTTATTTTTATCTAGTTTATCATTGGCTTTAATTGGCTCGAGAAGGTCTACTATGTTAGATGTGGTTACTAATCAAGAAAAGGTAAGCTTCTTGTGACGCTCCTAGCATCGTTTAGAAAAACTATCTAGGGGACCTAGGACTTATATTCTAAATTCCTTATTCCTTAATGTTGAGGACTTCTTTGTAGGTTCAAGTGCCTATCCTATAATGTTTGGTGAAACCTAAGTGTTTGTTTCTACATTTGTCCATCCTAACTATTTTCTAGGAGAAATTTCCTAAGTTTAGCCTAAGTTATTTTCTGATGAATTTTGTATGTTGACCCCACGGCCAGGCTATCTCAAACTCCGCTCTGATACCAACTTGTAACGCCCCAAGTTCTAAAACCCAAGTACGAGACTCATTCTAGAAACCCGAGAGTTAATAAATCAGATGACTAGTGGAAATATCAAGTCAGAGTGCGATAGCATAAATAAGCATGGATAATATCATATAAATCTGAATATCTGGCCCACTCAGCTAGGGGCCATCGTTACAAAATTTTAAGAGTTTCAATGTATTAAATCAAACATAAGAAATACTATTACTATTGGTTAAGCCCAAAGTAATCAGTTGCTTCTTGATGCGGCTCATCTTCATAATATCTGACTTCAGCCTCCACCATTGTGCCCTCAAGGCTAGTGCTACCATCCCCTCAATCTACACCTGCATACTATGTATGGTTAGATATTCGATGAATGAATGGTCAGCTCAGTGTGAATTCCCCTTAAGATTACACACCGCCGCCTTAGCAAATATAGTTTAAAGAAAACAATGAAACATACCAAAACAGACAAGATGCAGTCTTATTAAAATGCTCATCCAGTCGGACATGGGCTCATCACCCATGTAAAAGACTGGTCACTAGCGTATCATATCTCGTAAAGCATGATGTCAAGTCATCGTACATATCTTATACGTAGGTCACTAGCGTAGCATAACTCGTACAGCATAGTGACCAAGTGTCGATAATCGATAGTCTGGGAGCTAGCGAAACGATACCCCACTAAACCTAAGGGCACATGCTACATCATCCTAAATTAGCCACCCGGCATTGTCAATATGCCATGAATGCATGATTAACCAAACCATTATTATTTCAATTACAATCAGCCGATTTAAGTAACTCAATGGTCACGACGGGGGGCTCGTCACCCAGCGTAGGCTGATAGCTCGGGCATAGTATCTCATGACTACCATCCCTAGCTCATGAGGTTTTCCACCTTAAGATGCTTAATAGGATCCTTCCACGAGTGGTCGATCAAAATAACTCCAAGTCGAGGGTCCCATTTCTCACAACATCTGTCCAGTTGCATCCCAAGTGTGGCTCAAAAGCAATAGTGGAATTTTCTCCACGTGGATTGTTGTGAATTAAATTTTATGGCGACTCACAACCATTTTTTAACATGTGAAGGTGCATAGAATTACATAATGGTGGTAAAATTTTCAGTGTGTCATCATAGGACTAAAGCACTGACTACTAAGCAATATAATACTAAAACATGGGAATAATGATCATTACTCATGAATTATTAGCTAACATATGAGCCTAATATGTAGCATGAACATAATACATCAATCATGAATTCGAGATAGCACAATCAACAGAACTTAGAAATTCATAACAACTATTAAGACCTTGAACTAGTGATAGTAATTTGATGTATACTATGTTTGGCTAACTTAGAGGTGGAAAACCTAAGGGGAAAAATCATCACTTGGCAGTTCATAGCTCCTTCCTTAATTCAGATTTTTGTGGTTATCTAACGGTCCCACACCGTATGCTTGATTACCTAGAATTGTTTCCAATCCAAGAGTTGTATTAGATTGTGCCCCCAAAGACTCCTAATGAGAAAGTTGTAAGAGCCCCTGCTACAAGTGGATTGGGCCAATTTTGGCCCAACGATCAAGGACAAAAAAGGATCCGGGTCTGATGAGTTTTGGCTGGTAAGCCTGGCCCATTCATGCGGCCTAAATAGAATTAGGCCTGATCTCAAGCTGTGGCCTAGTATGGGGCAGTTCATGGTCCCTTTATTGTTGTACTTTGCCTCAAACGGCATGGGTTGGACTCTACCTGGCCCCACTTGATGCTTGACTACGGCCCGCTGTAATGTAGTGAGGCCCACTGAGATTTGAAGTGAGGCCTATCTGGAATTTTTTCTGGGCGGCTCACTGTAATGTAGTGAGGCCCAATAAGATTTTCTTAAGTGCAGCCCACCTCATGTGACCCACTGAGATTTCTCTCAGTTGTGGCCCACTGGCGCACCCGATGAAGCCCACTGTGATGTGTGGGGTGGCCCACCTGCAATGTTTGCTCCTAAGCAGCCCATAGCTATAGCTAAGCTTTCTGGCTCTGCCCAGTTGTGCGGCCTGAAATGCTCTGCTCGTGAGCAACCCCACCACTGGCCTAGACGTTGCTGTTGGAGGCTTGAATGGTGGTCATTTTCAGCCCAGAATCTGGCCTAGTTCTGGCCCTGATCTGAGGGCTTAGTTTCTGGCCAAATTTCGGCCCATCTAATGGCATTTTCATCTCAGATTTCGGCCCAGAACTTCGACCCTCCTGAAGGTATTTTCAATCCAGATTACGTCCCATCAGAAGGAGTGATTTCTGCCCTCCTTTTGGATGGATTTCAATCTGGAATGTGGGCTGTTTCCAGCCCACTTTCTAGGCTAGTTTGATGGATAGAGCTCAGCCAATAGACGGTCCAAAGGTGGGTCCGATCTCTATGCATTTTTTGGTCCTGCAGAAGGTGTGATTTGAGCTCCTGACTGAGACCGTTTTAGGTCCTAGTTGGGGATCATTTTTTACCCATCTCTCAATCCATATTATAGCCTAAGCTCGACCTATTTCATTGTCATAACAGGGCCTGGTCAAGAGACCTAACGGCCTGAGGTAACTGAAAATTTAAACAGACTAATAAAGGTGGGTGTTTGGCATTACCTAGCTCCTTCTCACACTCTCAAAGATGCCTCTAGTCTACACTGGTTCGACTCAGTCTGAAAGGGCCGGGTCGACTCGATACGGCACCAAGATTGCACCTAGCTTCTCTTCTTCCTGGTTCTCTTCCTCTCTCAATCTCTCTATTCTTCTCTCATTTTTTCTCTCCTCCTGAACGGTGTCTATGGGCTACACTAACCCGACTCGAATGGCTCGACTCGGTGCAGTGCGGCACCTGGTTTTTACACCAACACCCGAACTGATCTCTCTCTCTCTCTCTCTCTCTCTCTCTCTCTCTCTCTCTCTCTCTCTTAGCAGGCTTGAGGTGAGGATCCCGAGGACAACGACCTTCCTTTATAGGGCTAAGACACGTGTGAATCGTCCCTCCAATGGTTGAGATGGGGCATTACTCTATCATGCCCATCTGAATTTTCCTGAATGCATGGGGGCCATCCATCACGAGGGATGGTCTCCTGATGCTAGGGCCCATCAAAAAAGTATTTTTCCTCCCCCAATGGGTCCCACTCATCACGATGGGTGTTTTGGTGAAACAGGGAAGATGACATGGCTGGTAATGGTGGATTTTCATCCACGGTCTGTCGGAGCGATCTGGACCATTTTAGCGGGTTAGATGTGATCACTGATCATCCTAGGGCCCACTTTTCACCCCATTCACAGCCGTTTGATCACATCTTGCGAGAACATCCGCCTCATTTAATTTTCTCATGAGATGGTGTCACGTCCCAAACTCGGAGACCGGGCTCACAAAATTCCCGATCACCGAATCCGGCGCCGACAGCCTCCGTAGTACCCCATTCTCGGCTCTCGGCACCCATATACCAGGTTCCGATCCTGGGATACTACAAGGAGGATTTCTGATAATCCATTTGATTCGTAATGAGCATAACCAAGCATAACCCACGAACAATAACCACAAGAACACCATCACAAAATCCACTATGAACAAAAACTTTGAATACGATTTCGGAAATACAAGGTAGTGCAAATAACAAAAACTCCAAAAGCTCGGCGGCACGCTCCAACTACGGTGAGACTACAACTGCGTCCTGGCGTCACCTGCACGCATCAATCGTGCATAAGCTTATAGAAAGCTTAGAGGGCGGTGTAAGTGTGTGAGAACGTGCTCAAAATGCAATGCCGGAGTAATGCGAAATCATGCTGATGAGTACGAAATGCAACTAGCCGTACCAAGGCTATGCAGTACAAGATGTGAATGCTATCGGCCATACCAAGGCCATGCGATGCAATATGTAAGTCAAGCATGTCAATCCTCATACCAATGCAACTCCTCACTAGAGTATCAAATCAGTACGGTTCTCAGTATGGATAATCACCAGGGTTCAGTATACTCCAAATGGCACTGTCTCTCTCCAAGTAGTACAGTCTAAGTGAGCGTAAGAAACCTCACTATCCGCCTGGCCAATAGTCAGGCAATACCTATCCGGCACGTCGATAGCGAACCCATTTCCGAGCTGGTCAAACTCAGCCAGGAAAATATTTTATACGCACATAAAGGGACCGTGTATACAAGCTAGTCAAACGCATTTTCAACATACATAGTGTATACAAGCAAACATGTATTACAGCGATTCCCTTCACCAAGAAAATATTTTATACGCACATAATATATTTATACGACAATTAATCATGACAAACACATCGTTAAAATATACATGTATATGGTACTTCTTACAATACCGTATTTCTACATACATAGTGTTTATTAGTAAACATGTATTTAGGCGAACCCTTTCGCCAAATAAGTATTTTATCCATACGTCATATATCCATACGACAAATAAACATGTCAAACACATTTCCATAAAAAATACATATACGGTATTTTATACGAATACCTAGAGTATATGAAATTCCAAATTCTACAATTCTAATCGAAACAGAAAATGGAAGGCACTTTGTACATGTGCAATTGCATGCAGATCATGAATCTACCATTATCTGACATTGAAAGCGTTGAAAACCGTAACCTATACACCTAAAGTCCTCACCTTTGCCTTTGGAAATGAAACGAATCAGCAAGGGTAGAAGAACTTCCGTATACGGGAGATTTCTAGCCTAAAGAGCGGAATCGGTTAATTTTTTCATAACCCACAACGGTCCTACCTTAAATCAGACCTAGGGTTAGAGTTTCTTACCTTCAAATGGGATGGATACCTCCGGGAAAGCGCCTAGAACAGGGCGGTGTAGGCCGAATAGCGGCAGGGAACAGCAGTAGGGAATTTCTCCCACATCTCCCTCACTTTCTCTCTCTTTTCTCTCTCTCAAATCCAAATTTGTATGGCTGGAATGGGAGAGGGTTTAAGGTCCTTTTATAGCCTAAAATATTCTGAAAATAGACTCAGGTTCAAGGGTTACTGCTAATATAGGATATTCGTCACTTTTCCAGCTCAAAAGAGAGATTCTGGTAGCCCTCCTTGAGCCAAACGTCAGACTTAAGCTCACCACCTATGGATCTATGTGGGATTACGTTTTTGACTCGATCGGATTCCCAGATCGCACGTGGTGGACCACTTTCAGTTCAACGGTCAGTGAGCCACGATCCGAAATTCCAAGTACATGTAAATGTTCCTGAAATTTTTCTTAATCCGAGGGTGTAATTTGGTCTGATTCTGACGGTCAGGTTGCTTAATACTGACGCGTCAACGAATGATGCCAGATCACTATTCCAGATATTTATTTTTGGATGGGAATAGTGTTTTGCACACTCCCTCGCTCCGAATCGAAACGAATGGCCATGGAACATCGGATGGAGCTGATTTTTGAGATGTTTGTTAAGCCCAGTGGGGCGGTCCTAGTTCCTTAGCTTCGGGTTAATCGGACTCCCGATGTGCGATCTAGACCTAATACGAAGTTTCGTTTCATTCCCGAGAGCAGACGGGAAATGAGTTTGGTTCTAAACTTTAGGGTAACCTAGCGCCAATGATTCTACAAGTTTTGGGTCTTGCAGAACATATTTAAAGCGATTCGAACGGATTTCGTAGCTAATCTGGTTTCACACCTAGTTACTTTGTCTCATTTCTAAAGGATTTAGTCCTAAGTGAATTCTGGTCGAGGTGGTACTCAGGCCTTTGGAGTTTGTATATAAAGTGATCCAAGTTATACTACTTAGCTAGTTTGAGATAGTGTCTAGGGTGAAAGTTATTAGAAAAAATTAGAAGATCAAGGTGATGAAGGGTGAGGTTTGTGAAGGAAATGAGTTCAAAGGCGGCTTTAGACTTTGGGATTCAGTTCTGACAAGTTAATGAGGTATTACAATCGACCCATTGCCTAAGGTCATCTAATCCCAGGTTGGCAAAAATCCGGGGCGTTACACAGACATGCATCAATCATGTGCATACATGCACTCATGTAGGGCAACTCCGCATATCGGGGAGCCCGTAATCAGTCTGCCCAAAGGCACGTGCTATGATCAGACACTCCTCATCTCAAGCATACATATGATGCGTATGATCATGAATCATGGAGCTGTGCTAAACATGTTATAAAGCAATAAACTATCCTTTCAATGAAGATGGGCCTAGATGGCCTACATGAAACAGATATGGGCCTATCAGTGGCCTTAGGGAGAGTTATAATGTGGACATCGAACCAACATTACTCGTACAATGTGGACGTCAAACCAACATTGTCCCCAAGGCTCGGCTCACCTCAAGTACCATTAAATAAATCCTGGTGGAATCACACATTGCAATGTGCCTTAGGTACATCCCACTGGGCCCTAAATACATCAAATGGGCCGTATCTCATAGGCCTTATATTCATCAAGTGAGCTACCTCAATGAACCTCACCAATGGGCCTTAGGTACATTGCAATGGGCCATCATCCATGGGCCTGAGAATGCATTAACAAGAGCCCAATCACATAAGCTCTATGTGTATCAAATGGGCCTAATCATATAGGCCTTATATATCAAAGTGGGCCTTAATATTGGGCCCATATTCCTACCAAGATAGGCCTAAATGCATGGCCCATATATACCAAAGTGGGCCTTAATAATGGGCCTAAAAGAATACATCAAGATGGGCCTAAGCACATGAGCCCATATTTGCCAAGGTGAGCCTCATGCGAGGCCTGCCATAATGTTTATTTTCCTATCCAATCCGTTGATAAGGTCACATGAGTAGGGGGCCCACCATAATATTTATTTTCCTTCCACCTGTTGATGAGGCCATGTAGCAAGGGGCCCACCAAAATACTTATTTGAAATCCATCCTAATCATACGGTTATGGGACCAGGGCCCACTAGAATGTTTATTTGGCACCCATTCTGGTAGGAGATCAAGTGGGCCAGGGGCCCACAACCACCCAACCTGTTCACAAGGTCTCTCTGACCACTGGAATGTTTATTTGCCATGCAACCTGTTCGTAAGAGCACGTGGGCAAGGGGGGCCCACGGTAATGTTTACTTCATCCAACCTATTCACATGCTCACGGTCAAGAGGGGGGCCACTGTGATGTGGTTCGCAAATCCGACCCACCCATTAGGTGTGTCCCACTTGGCTGAGGGTTCAGACCAAGTTTCAGCCTCATCCAAATTTCAGATAGACCCCACTAAGTGATTTTATGTGTTTAGGCATGTCTTCACATGATTTTACATGGTATGGCCCACCTGAGTTCCGTATACGGGTGATTTTTGGGGTAGGACCCTTTTTAGAAGGGGGACCCACAATGGACGGTCTTGATGTCCGAAACGCATCATGATGGGACCCACAACTAGGGCCGTGGGTCGACCCGATCGTCTGCCGCGGCATGATTAGGCGTTGCAAAGGCTTCTCAAGCAGCAGCGCCATTGCCTTTTTTTCTTTTCTTTTTTTTTTTTTTTTGATTTTACCACCGAGATGTGATTCACAATCCAGCCCACCCATTATGTGTTTCCCGCTTTTCAGGCCGTCCAGAACAATTTTCAGCTGCATCCAAACTCCAGGTGGGTCCCACCAAGTACTTTTATATGTTTTAGCGTGTCTTTACATGGTTTTAGAGGGTATGGCCCACCTGGTGATCGGATCATCTTGAAAATTCGGCTCAACGTCTAAAACAATCTGAAGATCAGAATGGACAGTGTGGATCAGTATCATACATCAAGGTGGGGCCTGCATGAGTAGCCCACACTAAAAGTAACCTTTTTTTTTTTTGCATGTAAACGTCCTTCACGTCCAGCGTCTCTGGACGCTGGACGGTATACAGAACTCACGGTCGGTCCCACATACACAGACCTCATGGTGGGTCCCACATGCACGTGGCCCACCATGTACATATATATATATATTAATATATATTATAATAATATAATATAATATATACTACTACATATATACATACGTATATATGAAGGGTAGGTTTCACCTGAAATGCGGTAGACCACACCGTCTGATGGATGGAGTGGATTTAACATGATTTGGTGGGGTCCACAACATTCAAGGAGAAAAGAAAGAAAGAGAGAGATAGAGAAAGAGACAAGAGGCAAAAAGACGGCGATGGTGGAGCCTCGCCACTATGGGCCCCACATGATACAATTCATACATAAAAAAATGGGTCCCACCAACAAGTGGCCCTAAGAAAAGAAATTTAACGGTGGATCACCCACCTTGTTGTGATCCTCCTTGCTCCCTTGGCTTGAAAACTCCTCACCTACGGTTCTTATGGACGTCGATCGGGTTTTAACGGTGCGGATGATGATCGGACGGTTGAGATGGAAGTTGAGGAGGTGGGCCACACTTAGAAATGTTTTGGGAAATTGGGTTGCTTAGAAGAAGCTTGGACGTGTGAGAGAGAGGGAATGAGAGAATGAGAGAAAGAAAGAAATAAATTAAAGGAATAAGGGATGGAGGGAGTGGTGTTGTAATTAATGATGTATGGTTGAGTTTGAAAATGTGAAAAATGAGGAATGGTGAGAGGAGGGAGAGTTTGACTTGTGGGAAAAGGGAGAGAGGCCACTTGTACTTGTTGTTGGGTGAGGTGGCATGGAGGTAAGGTGGTGTACTTGACTTGATTGATGGGACATCTTGTAGAGATTCCCTCGAGATTCGCAACGTGCGGCGTTTCTTCGAACTGAATGCTGACTGGCATCTTCTCACCTAGGTATCGGTTCGATGCGCGAGTCGCGGCGTTGGAACCGCGGCGACGGCGCGATCGCTAGGATACAAGTTTCGGTTCGAGCTGACTTTGGTATGCAGGACTCGGCTTAGGATCGCGCGCAATGATGAAAATGGGTTGAGGATTGCCGGAATTCGACCGGTAGGATCGCGGAAGCCTACGAAACGGTATGGACTAGGGTACGGGTCTTACAGATGGGATGCCTTCGACGTGGGAATAGTTGTAGCCCTAGAGGGGGCAGTGGAGATCACTCCACGTGGCTGGTAAAAGGCTTGGATTAAGCCAGCTGTGCTTTTCCAACTAGGAAATGTTTCCAGCGTCGACCGTTGCTACAGACAGCTGCCTGTCTGTTTCTGGTAATGAATGGAAAGGGTGGATTCTACCTCAAGGGGCGGCTAGGATCGAAGGAGAGCTCAGGAAACGGATTGCTGACATGGAGGGTTCCACAACGGCTTTATTTTCAGAAGAATACAGTCGTCTGTCCGTGACTGGTGTTGCACGAGTACATGCATGTGTGCATGGAACCCTTCGAACGACGTGGGTTCGGTCGTCCAGGCCTTCCCTGCTCAATAGACGGTTCAAATTGTCCGAAAGGTGGCTCAAAGTAGGCCACCATACGTTCACAACGAAAGTTTCTCTGTCATTCCTTGCTCATCCATCAGCACGCTTGCATGGACTTGGTTGTCTATCATGGAGGTGGTCGTCCGGACTGTGTAAGATTGATGGACGGTCTAGATCTCATGGATGGTGGCAAGAGGTGGGCAACAATCTGCCTGAATGGTATCATTCGGTCCTGCTCGATGGTGGATGAAAAACGGGAGAGAAATCCCTCCTTTTTTGTTACTCGTCGGGTCAGCGCCCGATTAACCACCCTGGTCGTCCAGTGCACGTCGTGCACAGTGGCATGAGGTGCACGTGCACCTTGTGTGGACCCCATTGTGATGTCTGTGGGAAATCCATACCGTCTATTTACCTTGGTGGTCTTATAAGAGTAATTATGCCACTGATCAGGACGATCCAATACCTTGGACGGTCCCCATGTTGCGATTGGAGTATTACTTGGGTTTTTCCAGAAATTCTGAGGGCTAGTTCTTTCTAAGTTTGAATGTTAATGGTCAAAAAGGGGTCTAGGGGTGATGGGTACGTTCAGGCTTAGCTACTTGGCCTATTGAGTATCCCTAGTATGCGTGGTCGTGTTTAAGTGTTGAGTTCTCTTTGCCTTGGTTCAAGTTAAGTTTCATTTAGCAATTAGGTTCATAGCTATACTAACGCAGGTTTTAATGGTAATACCCGCATACAAGAGGTGCAGGGTGTTACACTGAAATCAGCCATGGATTCATGGTATCGTCGATCAGCCAACACCTGTTCATATTAAGTAAAGAAATGTAAGAAATTGTGTTTTTGTAATGCCCTGAAAATCAAGGGTCGAGTATACGCTCAACTCCCGAGTTCCAACGCATCACTTATGCAACATAGATAATAATGATTAAATGTTGTTCATATTAGTGCATTAAACATGAGTGGGATTAAGCTAAAACAGCATGTCATACTCCAGAGATAGTTAATTTACGCAAGCGGATGACTGTGACAAGTATATAAAGTATGTAAGTAATCGTAAGTCTCCCAAGTATGATCATGTTACCAGGTCAAATAGTTACAAGTATTGTTTTAAAATATAAAATGTCAAAATATGGTGGTCCACTACAAGTATAAGCCCTGAAGCCCCGCCGATCAGAACGGACTACATAAACCCGCTTAAATACTGCATATATGAGAATGCCTCCTCATCATCCTCAAAGTCTGGCTCTGCCTCGTAGGCATCGCCATCACCTGCAGCTAAGACAGAGTCTGGTTGGTGTTTAAAACATCGTCCCAGAACGTGGGACTGAGTGATCAACTCAGTGGAGCTATAAGGCAAAGGTTAACATGTTATCAATTCAATCAAGCAGTAATGATAAAGTAGTACAGCAATCAAGTCCTAAATACTCTTATTAATGCAAGAATGGTATGCGATAATGATGCATGCCCTTGCCTACACTCCCTCAACGTCTTCATCTCACGGCGCGCAACTCCCGAAAGTGCTCTTCCTCGCCAAAGCACATGTAATGCGGTGCATGCTCATGTTAGCCAATACTTAATTAGATTGATTTATACAGCAGTGTTGGGAAGCCAAGGTACCTCCCTTGTATCATTTGCCCAAATAATGATCCATCCTAAGGTCGTCAGTCCTAGTAAATCTCATATGATGTTGCGGTTCTAGGTCGCTACAAAGGGCTCATCACCTGATCAGTGTAGGCTTAGTTTATACTCTAGTGGCTATGGAAAGGCTCGTCGCCTCAACGTAGTCTCAGAGTATGCTTGATGTCACTACAAAGAGCTCGTCACCTGATCAGTGTAGGCCGACAGCTCGAATACAGTGTCCCAGACCACCGTATTCGTCTTACGAGTCTGTGTTGCTCACTGGACACTACAGGGAGGCTCATCACCTCAGCGTAGGCTGACAACTCGACCACGATGTCCCATACCACGATGTCCCATACCACCATACCCGGCTCATGAGTCTTAGCGGATCGAGGTACCAGAGTTAACCGGGCTTCTCACTAGTGAGTTTGGTACCTTAAATTCAAGCAGTAATGTCCATACCACCATACACGATGGTGAACGTACATCGGGTCAATTGGGTTACTTGACGAGCTTGACTGGTATGAGTGTACATCGAGTTAATCGACATGAAGTGCGTAAGCACTCCGTGTGGCCTAACCACTATCGATAACCAAAGTACGGCTCAGATTCATCGAACACATCTTGTGTGGCGAAGCAAACTCAGCCACCAAACCAAGACCAGTTACCGATTGCCTGGACTACGTAGTAGTCCCAAACACATGTAAATATAACAGGATAACACATGTGGTATGCATATCAAAGTTAAACAACTAATTCAAGTAACGTAACCAATTGAACATTTCACAAAATAAAGGTAAACATAATTTGCACAAATGCATTTCATGCTAAATCCCACAATTTAATCTAAGTTACATGAAGGGATATATACACATAGCTAAGGTAGTTAAGAATATCACCTCAACACCTATATAACAGACACCTTATTAAATATTTACTCATCTAGACATTTTCACAAACATTTAGACTACACACATCAGCATACATAATGTATGTTGATCACAACATGTATTAGGGCAAATCCTTTCACTAAGGAGTTGTCACGAATACAACACGCATATATCCACGACAGATAATCATGGCAAGTAGGGATTCAAATTCCATACTCATTCAATCATTTCCACAAACACTTAAACTACACATTTCAACCTACATGATACAACTCAGTTATAAGCTATATTAGGTAATATGAAATAGGTTAACTATTTCATCACTTACACTATCTGAAACCCTAAAACAAATTAGGGTTAGGTTTTCTTATCAAAGAATAGGATCAAAATTGCCCGAATAGCGATACAGGAATGGTGGATAAGCACGTGGAACAGCCAGATTGAGTCCCGAGAACAATCCCCCACACTCTCTCTCTCTCTCTCTTTTCTCCTCACTTTCCTCTTCTCTTTTCTCTCTCCTTTCTCTTCTAGGGTTGAGAATTCGTATGTGAATGGAGAGAGAGGGTTTAAGACCCTTATATAGGCCCAGAACTGATGGAAATGGCCCTGGGGCCATGATATACTTGTGTTATAACCAAATGGGGTCTGTCCCGATCCAATAGAGCACTTCTGGAGGCCCCTTTTCTACATGCGGTCGGACTTAAGATCCCTGACATTGGATCTAGGTCGAGTTAAGTTTTCAGTCCGATCGGATTTATAAATCGACCGTGGTGGACTAGTTTCAGTTCAACGATCACCAGTATTCAATCAGGGCCACAAGTGCACTGACATGTGTTGAAATTTTCCCCTGATCTGAGGGTGTAATTAGGTCTAAATCTGATGGTTTGAATCCTTAGATTTGGCCCGTAAGTGAGATGACTCAATTCACTTAAGTTTCAGTTCATTTTCTAAAGATATTCGCGTTCCTCACACACTTCGCTCCGGGCTGAAGTTGTGCATTTTTGGACACTATTAGGACTTGATTTCCGAGGTGGTTGTCAAGCCCAGCAAGGCAGTCATAACCATATAGTTTCATGATCATCGAACTTTCGACGTGCGGTCCAGGTCCGATATGGAGTTTCAAGGTACTCCCGAGAGCAACCGGGTTTAGAGATTGATTAATTTTTAGGGTAAAGTACCGTCATTGATTTTACATGTTTTGGGTCTTACAGATCATATTTAAAGTGATTTAAGCTAATTTCACAGACTATCTAGTTTAGCACTTAGTTAATCCCGTCTAATTTCTAAAGGATTTGGTCCTGAGTGATTTCTGCCTGAGGTGGTACTTGGGTCTTTGTACGGATTTTTTCGAGACGTTACAGTTTTGATTTCAAATATTTTTTTAATAAACTATTCATGCTTTCACTTCATTGAGTGTTATTTATTCAGCACAAAATGTATTTCGTCCATAAACCAAAGCCCATTTTTCTCTCACTTTAAACAAATCATGTGGCCACTTATTTTGCACTAAATCATACTTCTCAAGCATAGCATTCAATGCAATCATAAAATCTTCCTTCCTCTCACAATCATATACACTTACCGAAATCAATTTTAAAACCTTTTGAACCTTTAAATAGACGGTTAAGGTGCTTGGCAGTATTTTGGTAAATATGTCATATACATAGACGATGATATGATTCTGGCGTCGGTGAAGCTATCGCATCAGCCATTGCAGCATCTCAATCTGTTAGAATTGTTATTGGTAGGTTTCCAGACATCACACTTAAAAATGTTTGAAACAACCATTTGAAAGATTTAATCGTTTCATCGTATAGTAAGGCCACGCCAAATATTATAGTTTGCTTATGATGATTTATCCCAATAAGTGGGGCAAATGGCCGCCCATAACTATTTCCTCTATATGTGGTGTCAAAGCAAACCACATCTCCAAAAATGTTATAGTCCATTATTGACTTTGCATCTACCCAAAACATATTCATAATCTGATCATCTTCATCTACTTGTATTGCGTAAAAGAAAGATGGGTCCTCTAATTGCATTTTCTGAAAATATTTTAAAATAGCTCATGCATCACCCTTTTCCATTATTTTCATCCGCTTCTTCCATAAGTAATTTTTATAATCAATGGGTAAGAAACCTAGATATTCCCAACCACCATATTGCTTACTTAGATAATCTATAGTTGCTTTAGGTGTTATTCCTGAATCATCCGCCATATCAGCTTCAGCTTTTTAAACGTCAATCAAGCCCCTTTATGACCTTAACATATGTACCTTTGATGGTGAAACAACCTCATGGTTATGCTCCGCCACAAAGCCGGTCACACAATATTTTCCATTTGCTTGAAGCTTCAAACTCATGCTTGCTTGACATTCAGTTCTTGTAATTGGATGATTAAACTTCAGTTGATTGATTTGTTTCTTTTCATATTTTTGGCTTTCTTTAGAACAACAAAATCTTCTTTGAAGTATGACCCCATCGTCTGATTTTCTTACCCAATCCTTTCGAACACTGAATCCTATGTTCCCAGCATAATTATTGTAATACTCATATGCACTCTCGTCAGAAATGAACTTTATTCCTACTTTTAGTTCTTCATCAAACTTTTCATATGCATTGATTGGTACATCTTGTCCTGCTTCTTGATTCTCTATTTGCTGGCTTGCTTCCTAATTATATATTTCAACATTAAATTCTAACCTCCAACATGGTTGAAAAAATAATTGACTTTTAAAAGCATTATCATCTATTTCACTACCTACAAAAGTAAAAAATCACAAAAGAGAGTAAAGTTGGAATTATTAAATGCTAACCCAAAGAAATAGAAATCATATTTTTTTAGATTTATCGAACCTTAAGTTGATTAAATTTCAAGAGATGAATATTGACACACTAATTAACCAATTGCAATTGATATGTTATCTTTATAAACCTTTCATGTTTCATAAAGATAACAGGGCAACATCTTGAATGGTCTGAAGTATCCTAATGTTGTAAATTTTTAGGCATAATTCATTTACAACAGAGCTTAAATATGTTGCAAATAAACTAAAATATCAAGAAATATATGCACATGTAAGGATTATCAACATAAATGCAGTCCCCTCTCAGACTAAGCACACGCACTATAATAAAGGCAATATAGTAAATCTACTATTGTATTTGAATTTCTCATAATTTCCATTAGATTTGTTAAACTCATGTATAGTATTTCAGTCCAAGAATTAAATTGTTACATTGAATCTCTAAGTGATTTTTTATACTATATTTCCCTCATTCAATTCCCTAATTTCTCTAAGAATTAATCATATTAGTAGATTTACTTCAGTCGTGATCGATTGCATGAGTGAATTGAATTGCAAAAATATGGTTAGTCGAGAGGGAAAAAAATTCCAAAGATAGCTCCTATATTCATAACAAGTAGTCTTCGAATTGCAGTTGCATTTCTTTCAGGTTAAGTTCATTTTGTAGCCATCCTAAGGAAATTACAATCCCTTTTCTTTAGACTAACAATCGCAATTCAATTAGATGGTGCATTGAAAGAATCCATTGCAAATTGGGGTTCATACAATCCCACCAACCTCCATTTCATTATCGTTCCTAGTATAATATCTTTTGAATATTGATAGCTGTGATGGCAATGGGTCAGGTATACGAGCAGTCCATTTCCGTTGTCTGCCAAATTGACTGGCCAAAAGAATGTTTATTGATTCAAATACTCGATGACTCTGATGATGAGAGCATCCAATGGCTAATCAAAGCTGAGGTCATGTGAGTCCAGTCATGCAATGGCTAATTCAAGTACTCGATGACTCTTACTGAACATTATGAGTCTAGTCATCTAGTTATCTTTATGAACCTTTCATGTTTCATAAAGATAACAGGGCAACAATTTGAATGGTCTAAAGTATCCTAATGTTGCAAAATTTCGGGCATTATTCATTCACAATAGAGCTTAGATATGTTGCAAATAAATTAAAATATCAAGAAATATATGCACATGCAGGGATTATCAACATAAATGGGGTCCCCTCTCAGACTGAGCACACGCACAAACCTGATTTGGACGCACGACGGAGGTGGGTGGGTGGTGATTAAGATGCAAGGCAGGTTTGCATTATCAGGAGACTAGATCGAGAGGAAGATAATGAGGATGTTATAGAGTGGGTAATGTTGATGGTAAGAAGCGAAGAGAGAGAGAGAGAGAGAGAGAGAGAGAGAAGAAAAAAAATATATGAAAATGGAGTTTACCTGTGCATGGCCGAGTGCATTCACGGCCTAAATGGAAAAACATCCGTTAATGAAGCTATGTTGGAAGAGCATTTATTGGAAGGAAACACACGATCGGTATCCAACCAATAGCATCTTGCCATGTCACTTCAGCAGCCTTTTGGCTACCGAAGCGTTTATTATCCAATCTGCTCCTGTTAGTAGCTAATCCGCGTCCCTCCACCTGTTAGTAGCTAATCCGCGTCAGCTGTGGAGTGACAGGTTGAGCAGCGAGACTGGCTACTGAAGTGATGTCACTAAGTTCTGTGGGTCCCACCAGCATGTGGGGCCCACAGAGGACCCCACTTATTATAAATGTTCACAGTCAATCCATTTTATTGACCCCTTGTAGGACCGGCTCAATCGGGTTTTGCTTGGGTCCATTTTGAGTTGTGTGTTGGCCAAGTGTTAGGCCATCTTGTAAATACTATTGAGTGCACTTTAAACCCCATTGATGTGTTCACAATAACTTTAGAGTGGTGGGCTTAATTGCCTTAAAATGTTATATGAATTGTGTACGTTTGGTTGCCTTTGGGCCTTATGAAAAGATGGTGATTGAGTTCTTCAATGGATAGATCGTGATGAGATAGATCGTGATGATCAAACAGGCTACTCATTAAGCTAGATGTATGGTTTGTAGCGACCCACTAATTAGCCCATTCAAGTGAGGATATGAATTGGGCCTTAGTTGGGTTGGAATACTAAATGGATGTGATGAATGTATTGAATTTTAATCACGTTATGTATGTGATGATGTGGTGAGATATGTGTAATGATGATTATGGGTGGTTGGATGCAGTGTTATGTGTGAAAGTGTTACCCTTAGTTGAGTTCGAGTAGATTTAAGGACTAAGTGGGGCTATTGTACATGTCACCTAGACTTGTAAAAAAAAATGCACATATTGCGATAAGGTGGCATGACACTTGTACACAAATTTATTATGGGACTAATGAGGTTGTCCACTTAATCCTTATATGCCAATGAATGTGTTGGTGGAGCAACTGTTATGTTTATTCCATATGTGATTATAGTTATTTGTTATGCCTTGTTGATTAGCTATACCATGTGCAAATCATACATGCTTGAGATGTGGAAGGTGTCATAGCCTACTTGATCATGTGTGGAGAGTGCACATCGGACCACCGTCTTACTTATTTGGGGCATGTTGGATCACAAAAATCAAAACTTACACTAGATGGCTGTGTCGCGTGGCTGTGCAATAGAGATGGGTTGCACAACTGTGTAACAAAGGACAAAGTCCTAGGAAGTTGGTAGAGCATAAACCTAACCAAGTTGCATAAAAAGGTGATTGCGTGACCACACAATAGAGGTACATTGTGCGGTCATGCACCAACACCTTGTTGCGCGAATTTGGTAGCTCGCACGTGTGAAGGCCTATAAATACTCCATCTCCCTCTCATTTGGGGATCGGAGAAAGAAGCATAAGAGAGATCAGACAGAGAGATATTCGGAAGCTTTTAAGATCAAGAGCTTCAGAGATCAGGTATCTTGTGTCGAAGCATAGGGGAAGGGGAGAAAGAAGATGCAGGGAGTAGGGAGTCAGCCTGTTGTGCGACCACACAATAGAGGTCCCAAGTGATCTATATGTTATGCAACTTTCGTAGATTCGTCATGGATTATAAATTATATATGTGTCTTATCCATGCCGACATAAAGTAAGGGTTATGAACCCACACAACTATTTGTCATTACAATTAATTCTCTACAACACGAAATGTTATCGAAATTTTCTGATAAATTACTATCGATTAAATTAATCAAATGTATTTTATTTTGGAATTCAGATTAATGAAATAAAGTGATGATGATTATTTTTTAATGAAATTTCTTTCATTATTATTATTAAATATAGATATTCCAATCTCCGGCTCATGTTTCTAAAAAAACAAAATAACGACTCTGTTGGGGAACAAACCCAAAATCTCTTATTAGAATATCTATGTTTAATATTAATGAAAGAACACTTGTCATCAAATGACTCCATAATGGCGATTCTCGACAGGAACATCCCTCCTTCATCCCTAAAATAAAGTACAGTTTGATTCAATCTAAATAACCAATTGTCCGTTTTGAAACTCAGGTACTTTGTTCTTACATAATCACAATTGCTTCTCTTTCGATCATGTAACGCCCCAAAAATCGTCACGCGAGTACATAGACTCCGATTCTGAGTTCTCGGGTGTTAACTTAATAAAATGCACACGTGGCTTCATTCAGATTCACATAAAAATAATCAGAGTAACGTAAGTTAACTCAGCGGATCCCAAGCGAGGTAGAGATAGTCAAATCCAAAAATACAGGGCTACCACTTAAAAATTATAGTTCCAAAAGTGGTGACCACCCATATGAGAATTATACGAACCACAATAATTTTAATAAGAATAAAGAACAACTACTAAGCCGTAAGAAGGTAGAGATCTATTTGGCGCCCCGAGGGCACCACCGACTGGTTCTATTCTTAAGTTATCTGCATATGTCAAATAAGAGGCGTTAAACTTCAACATAGTGAAGAAATATCCCAAAGATTGTTCCTTGGGACATTTTAGTGATTAGCATGTTTACAACGAATACATATTCATACACTCAAATTTGTTATCTTTAATGCACAACTAATAACCAAATTACATATGTTATCAACACAACTAAACGCAAGTAACGATGGCATAATAAACAAATAATTTTCTAATCTATTTGGTAAATATATTATGCTATAATGAAATTAAGCATGCTCCTTATAATCCAGCACTCCCCCACAAGTGACTTCCACGCCTATTTCGCAAATGCCAACACTCCCTCATAAGCAACTCCAACGCCAAACCGCAACCTATCCTATGATATGTATAATTAGCCAAGTTATTATTAGTTCCAATTCATACAGCAGGTCGGAGAAGCCAGAATACCGCCATTATGTCACGAGTCATCATCCGGATCACGTGGCTAGTTACGACATGTGGAGGCTCCTCACCGGTGTCCCTTAATCCAAATTAAGCTATCAATAAGGTACAGGTCGTCACCCAATACCGAGTATGAATTAGCAATTTAAAGGTACAGACTTGTAACACCCTGGTTTCCGGAACCCGAGTACACTACTCATTTTCCAAAAACCCGAATGTTAACTTTTAAAATATCCCAACTTTCACGTACCTTATTTTTTCTTTATTATCAGAGTTCACAAACCAGCAGGAAGGAGCAATTCGAGTATAAGAGGGAGTCTAGATATACATAACCAAGGTTTCAAGTGGTTACCCAAAAACTTATACAAATCAATATCTTAACTCTTACAAACATGACAATACAAATTAAATACAAATAAAATTAAGAATGAGGAGTCACAAGGTCATCTGGCTCCTCCCATTCCATATGAATGCCAGCATGCATGCCATCAACGTCTTCTACATACTGAATACGGTTTGATAGCGTCAATGGCTATCTAGTAGGGTATAACCCCCAAGATTTATCACAGCATCAAGATAATTAAGCATAGTTATTAGAGACAGTATATAACAAATATTACACAATGATTATTAAGGGAATTAGATAAGGTTCATCAGATACACATTCATTAAATAAATCACACAAGATAATCTTATTTAAATGCATGGATGCATGCACATGCTCACAGACCTAGGGATGTACATCTAGCTGGTAAAAATTCACCCAAGGAAAACTAGTCACCCGAAAAAGACCATACAGACTGCCCGCGGTAGATTAACTACCTGGAAAAGGCCATGTAGACCACCTGCGGTAGATTACCTACCTGAAAAAGGCCATATAAACCGCCCATGGTAGATGAACTACCTGAAAAAGATTATAATAATATATAGATCACCCAAGGAGGATTAGTCATCCGGAAAAGTACACAAAGGTACGCCTAAGGAGAACTAACTACCCGGAAAAGACCATAATATATGCCATGAAAATGCATGATCAGCCCAACCATTATTCATCCAATTTCATATAATCCATTTAAGAAAGCTTAAAGGTCATTATAGGGGGTTTATCACCGATCATAAGCCAACAGCTCAGTCATAATGTCCCATTCCACCATCCCTGGCCCATGAGACTAACAACTGTGGTGTTTAAAGGTAATCTACTCAACTAGTGGCCAATTATAGTTCTACAAGTGGGACTTATTATCAAAGGACTATTTAATATTAATTCTTTAAAGTCGTGAGGGCAAATAGCCAATCCGAGCCATAATGGGGCAAATAGTCAATCCCAGCCACAAAGGACAAATAGCCTAACAAGGCCGCAAAAGAGTAATTAACCCATCAAAGCTATTAGGGCAATTACAAGCCGCAAGGGAAAATAACAAAAGCCACTTAGGCAATAAATGGTCCATAAGATGGTAAGTCCTCCATAATTTATTTTAATTCATTACACAAATGGCCACTAATTCGAGGACCTCTAAATACAAACATAAAGTAATCATGGATGATAAATTAAATCATGTACAATAATATATCAGGATAGCACATGCATGTTTAAAGTGTATATTTCCAATTGGATTAGAGGCATTTAATTCACATTGAATCCAATTCATCAATTATTTAAAGGATTCAAAATCAATAAGAGTAACCTACTACCTTGAGCAATTAATGAGGTAAACGAGTAAGGAAAAATAGTGGAGCTAATCACCAAGATGTCTATTAAGAATCGAATTGGCTTACAATGTTGCAGATACTTGTATGCGCGCTTAAAGGTTAACCTCTCCACCAATTGCTTTAATTTCACCCAAAATCTAATCAAGTCCCTAATCACTCCAACCTTGAATAAGGAGATCTTAACCTCTCAACTCAACTCAAATTCTATCCCCAACTTGTTTTATTTCTTTGAATACATTCACGATTGTATTCCACGGGGTAGATTTAGCTAAGAAAATTTGGAAAATCCTACAATTAATCAAATTAGGAACTTGATACACTAAATTAGTTTTATTTAATCGCCAACTAGAATGCACTAATGAGTCGGCTCACCTACCAGTCAGTTGAACCACGATTCGGCTCGATCAACCCCACTTAGTTTCAATTCGGTCCAAACGAGGGATACATTGTCCAACTAAGTTAGCTACACTCGGTCAACCTTTACCAAGATCAAATTGCATCAATCCGAGTATTCACTCGAACTAGGCCAATCCAAACTCAGCAAGTCGCTGAGTTGACTTAGGCAATCCAAACTGAGTTGCCCAAGCATCACGACTCACTTTGACTGGATTGGTGCAACAAGGCTCGAATCCTCAGATCCCAATTCAATCTTAAGAGGATCAACGGTTGTCATTCATTCAAAAGTCGAGAATAGCCCCGAGGATTAACTGGTTCCCGAGGATTATTGAGTTGGCTATAATGAGTTAGCTAAAATCAATTTCCCATAACTCAACCACATACTACCGATTCTAATACATATGATAGATCAAGAGGGTCAAAAGTATGCATACCTGACCATCCATTAGGATGAGCATGACTTGGATCAACTCAGTGATGTGATGAGTTGGTTCGGTTACGAGGCGCACTGGTTGAGACCGAATCGATTCATACTTCAACCCGCCCCGCAAATCTGATCAGACGGATGGATCGGATCTGATTCTAGAGTTTCTTCAGCGAGTTTGGGGAGTTTCTGAGCTACTGAGACTCAGTAGGACAGGACCCAACTGTTATGGGTGACTCAGAAGTCGACTGAGTTGACTCACCTGTCGAACCCGCTGGCAAAGTATCGTCGAACGGGATGGCCTGGATCGACCTGGGATGAACTTGTCTTCATCATTCTACTCCCCAATAGAGATGGAGTTCATCAAGATGACTTGGAGAAACTCAGGTGAGGTCTGAGTTGCAGTCGTAACTCGACTTAACTCGGGTAGTGTGGCACTCGCTTAAGCCCGCACCCGACGTTCTCTCTTATCTTCCTTTTCTTCTTCTCCTTCTTCTTCTCTCCTTCCTTTCTTTACTTTTAATCATCCTTCCTGCATCCAAACAGAGCCCAAATCTGCTATGACTCAGCCATGACTCGAACGGGTGGGTGCAGAAGGCTCCAAACCACACCATGCTCTCTCTCTCTCTCTCTCTCTCTCTCTCTCTCTCTCTCTCTCTCTCTCTCTCTCTCCTTTTGGATTTTTAGGGCTCACTACCCAAAATAGAAAGAGAGATTTTATAGCTCGCAGAAGCCTCTCCAGAACATTCTGTAGTAACTAATCAGAAGATTAGTTATGATTTAGTGGTGTCATTCGTTAAGTTTTAACGACATTATAATTGAATCAGGCCTATATGGTCAGATCGGACTACTTGGATGGGCTTATAGGGCCCTGACCCACCTAAAGGATGGTCTAGATCAGCAGGTGGGACCCACGTACAGGTGGTGGGTTTTTCGAATGGATGAGGAAGATGATGGCTATGATCATGGCAAGTTTCGATCGAAGGACTGAATCCATGATCTTAGGCTTTTGAAGGGTCTTGATCTGTCCTAAAGAGCTCATGGGACCCACTAGATGCGTTGTCATTAGCTTCTCCCATTATAAGCTTTGGTTTCCACATACAGCGGCTCTTCCGTTGCGACGGAAGCCCTAAAGTGTGGAAAGGAATGGATGGATAGGATTAGTTTGCACAGAGGGTTAGGATGAAAGGGAATCTCGCACGAGGATTGCCAGGTTGGTAGCTAAAACCGAGATTTTCCATTTTTGACAAAATGTCATACGTGTAGGTTTACTTGTGCTATTCTTTGTGTGCACGCTCGTGTATGGATATGTATACCATTTCCAGGATTTTATCATCTTTGGCCCTCCTACAAGTTGGATAGGTCGGATTACTTTGTCGGTCTCTGATGGTGGACCACAATCTAGACAAACGGACTGTCTCCGTTTAAAATGCAAGTAGGCGGGAGAAATGGAAGGAAAAGGAGAGAAATTCTCCTTTTTATCGGGTCAGCGCCTGGTCTGCGCTGTTGACCGGTTCGGTGTCCAGCAGGTGCACACGCTATTATGCACACAACACTTATGTGGGGTTCATATGGGTGTCTTTGACAAATCTAGCCCATCAGTTCATTTTTCAAGACCATATTAGGGTAAAGGGTTGAAGATGAGGTAGATGTATAGATTAGGTGGACCATAATGACTAAAATATAGCTGTTAAGCGCCAATTATCATCGATTTGACGATTGGATCGGTTTTAGTTTGTATATTAAGGGCACTAATGGTCCACGAAGTTGATTAGTGAAATCCACTCCATCCATTTGTCTTGAATAAGTTCATTGGGCCATCCCACCAAAGATGAGGTGGATCCATCATTCAGGTGGGCCTCACCAAGCGATGCTTGGGCTTTAATCAATGATTTCTGTCAATCTTTGACAATCTACCGGTCAGGTAGGCTTTAGATGCTAATTCGAATGATTCCACCCAATTTTTAAGTAATTTAGTTTACAATTACAACCCCCCCCCCCCCCCCCATTCCTTTTATTAAGTTATCCTTGAGCAAATGTGCATCTCTGGGGTTGTATGCTTAACTACAATGTTTACTCTTTAAATCCGTGGTTGGATTGATTTAAAACCCTCTATTAGTGGTCCTAGTAGCCCTAAGATCCATCTAAGAGGACTCTAATGCTTGATCGAACCCCTAGATTGTCAGATTAGCATGTCAGGTGGTTGATCACTCTACAAGATATTGTGGACATGTTGATCAGTGGATCTCGTGAGTTAGGGTTCTAAATCTAAGATGGTTGGTTAGATTTGTCTACCAAGGAGACTAGAATCCTAAAATGGGTTCTTCTGACCATGTTACCGCTCATCTCAAATAAGATCGGATGGAAAGCTTGATTTGTGGTTGAGAATTACTTTCAACGGTCAGATCTAGACTAGAATGAGCATGCATGTTCACTTACACTAGGTTTGTATCCATAGTAAGTCAAGTTACACGGTGACACCCGAGTACTGGAAAGTATGGGGTGTTATGTAACGCCCTGAAAATCGGGGGTCGAGTGTAACTCAACTCCCGAGTTCCAACGCATCACTTATGCAACATGTTTAATGATATTTGAATGTTGTCTGTGTTAGAGCAGTAAACATGAATGAGATTATACCAAAGCAGTAATTCATACTCCAGATCAGTTGTATAAAAACAAGCGGAAGACTGAACTGTATATATATGTATGTAAAGAAACGAAATACGATTCATTATCCAGAGTATGAATCCTTCTGAGTCACAATATACATGTCTGTTTATATAAACAAAATGTCAAAATGAACTAGGTACAATCCTCAGAAATCCCATCATCCCAAAGTGACCTAGTCGAAGCCGCCAAATGCTTGCATATACGAGAACTCCTCCCGGTCCTCGTCATAATCGAGCTCCGCCTCCGAAATAGTCGGATCGCCTAAACTTCGAGACAGAGTCCGGTTGGTGTGCGCAACACCGTCCCGCAATGTGGGGAGTGAGTAGCTAACTCAAGTGGAACGATAAGACATAAGTTATCATGTTATCAATACGGTCAAGCAAGAATGATAAAGCAAGAAATCAAACACTCCTAGTTACTCGATTAATGTAAGTATGAATGCGGTATGATGGATGCCCTCTCCGACATACTCCCTCAAGCGACACCATCTCACATTCGCGCATGCTTACATCCCACAAGTTGCTCCACATCTTCCGTGGCACATGCGATGCATGATGAGTATGATTACCGAGTTTTTAATTAGTTCGTTTCAAACAAACAGGATTGGGAAACTAAGGTACCTCCTTGTATCATATCCAAACATGATCCAATCTAGGGTCGTCACCTAGTTAATATCGACGATGGTGTGTTTTCTAGGTCACCGCAGAGGTCAATTTCATGGGTATCAAGAAGTACGCACAAAGGTTGCACCACTCCCTCATCACCCCTTAAACGATTCATCACTATAAAGCTATAAAGAAACAGGCCTAGTTCATACTCTATATATCGCGGCGGACCCTAAGGCACGCTGCAACTTCAGAATATGCTCGCGGTCACTACAAAGGGTTGCTAGGGCTGTTACGCACAAAGGTTGCACCACTCCCCATCACCTTATCGGTGTAGGCCGACACAGCGAATATAGTGTCCCATACCACCATAATCGGCTCACGAGTTGAGTTGCTCACTTTGGTCACTACGGGGAGGCACGTAGCCCCGCCAGAGGCCGACATTCGACCACGGTGTCCCATACCACCATGCCTCTCATGAGTCTTAGCGGATCGAGGTACCATGGTTAACGGGATTATCACTGGTAAGTTTGGTACCCTAGGTTCAAGCATTAGCGACCAAACATGGTGAACATACATAAGACACACGGTTTACTTGACGTGTTCGGCTAGCTCGAGCGCACAACAAGTTGGGCGATATGAGGCGCAGAAGCACCTCGTGTGGCCAACCACTATCGCCAACCGAAGTATGACACGGGTTCACCAACACATCATGTGTGGCGGAACGAATCCCAACCACATCTTCAAGTCTGATACCGGATGCCTGGACTATGAACATAGTCCCAAGCTCAGTCAAATCCTAACCATAGCATGTGAAATACGGCATGATAACATGGTGATTCAAGAATACTAGCAAGCATATTATAAAGCATAACATAAAGCATGTTAATAGACAAGTCACAAAGCATGTTCAAAAGCATGTTATAAAGCATTATGTAAATAGGGATACAATTACTTAAATTTCGTAGGCGAGTGGTTAGAGTGAACAACCACATGGAGAGTGTCATACGTGACTCTAAGGTAGCCGAGAATCCCATCTCAAAACCTACCTAGGATTCTAACACTTAAGCACTTACACTCACAAGTGAATTCACCAACACTTGGAATGCACAATATTTCAACATACATGACGTATGCTAGGGAAGTGTGTACTAGGGTTGTCCCTTTACCAAACTAGTATTTTATACATATACATCATATTCATACAAAGAATTAAACATGGCAATCACATCAGCAAATTTTATACGTATAGGGTACTTCCACGTATACCCAATTTCGACATACATAGTGTTTACAAAGGAACATAGATTTCGGCGATTCCTTTCGCCAAGCTAGTATTTTAATCATGTATTGTATAATCATACATTAAATACATATGTCAAACATTATTCCAAAAGAAATACGTATACGGTATTTCTACAATACGTAATTTCAACATACTACGCATTTACAAGTAAACATATATTTTGGCGATTCCTTTCGCCAAACTAGTATTTTATTCATATGTTATATAATTATACATTAAATAAACATGTCAAGCATTTATCCAAAAAAATACGTATACGGTATTTCTACGTATACCTAGAATATGTGAAATTCCATATTTCACAATCGTTAATCAAAAATCAGAAACGGAAAGCACTTTGTACATGTGCAATTGCAAGCGTATCATGAATCTACCATTATCTCGATATTGAAAGCGTTGAAAACCGTAACTTATACGCTTAAAGTCCTCACCTTTGCCTTTGGAAACGGAACGAATCGAAAGAAGGGTAATGGAACTTCCGTCTACTGCGATTTCTAGCCTAAAGAGCGGAATCGGTTAGTCGGTACACATCCTACATCGATCCCACCTCAAATCAGACCTAGGGTTAGGTTTTCTTACCTCCAAATGAGATGGATACCGCCGGGAAAGCGTCTAGAATAGGGCGGTGTAGGCCGTGTAACAAGCCAAAGCCAAAGATGCTATAACTCGAGAGGAGGAAGATCGGCAACAATCTCCAAGACTTTCTCTCTCTTTTCTCTCTCTCCCTCTAGGGTTTTCTTCAAAATTCGTATGGCTGTGAGAGGGGCTGTTCTAAGCTCCTTTTATAGCCACAAACATTACGAATTTAGACTTAGGTTCATGGGGTACTGCTTATATAGGATATTCACCGCTTTTCCAGCTCAAAAGGGAAGTTCTGGTGGTCCTCTTTGAACCAAACGTCAGACTTAAGCTCACCATCGACGGATCTACGTGGGATTACGTTTTTGACTCGATCGGATACCCAGATCGCACGTGACGGACCTCTTTCAGTTCGACGGTCAGTGGGCCACGATCAGAAATTCCAAGTACATGTAAATGTTCCTGAAATTTTTCTTAATCCGAGGGTGTAATTTGGTCTGATTCTGACGGTCAGGTTGCTTATCTTGACGCGCCAATCAACAAATGATGCCGATCACTATTCCGTATATTTATTTTGGCATATGAATAGTGTTTTTCACACTACCTCGCTCCAATTCAAACGAATGGCCGTGGAACATCGGATAGAGCGATTTTTAGATGATTGTTAAGTCCAAGGGGGCGGTCCTAGTTCCTTAAGCTTCGGGTTAATCGGACTCCCGATGTGCGATCTAGACCCTAATACTGAAGTTTCGTTTCATTCCCTGGGAGCAGACGGGAAATGAGTTTGGTTCTAAACTTTAGGGTAGCCTAGCGTCAATGACTCTGCAACTTTTGGGTCTTGCAGATCGTATTAAAAGCGATCCTAACGGATTTCACAACAAATCGAGTTTAGTACTTAGTTAACTTTGTTAAATTTCTAAAGGATTTAATCCTATGATTTCAGTCGAGGTGGTACTCGACCCAATGTACTGGAAATTTTCAGGTCGTTACATGTTATAATCTACCCCCCTTAAAGAGAATCTCGTCCTCGAGATTTAATAATATACATCGCATTTAACACCATTACAAGTAGTGAAATCATCCTACGATGCATCTCATCTCAATTCCTTTTATGCGTGCAATTGCGACTTAAATTCCTGAGAACTTATATCTAATTTTGTTACCGTTCTTGAGTCTTTAGACTAAGAGATTTAACTAATGTATATGGATGTCGCTAAAGGTTAGAAACATGCACAGTACTACTCAAAATAATTGAGATTTGTTTCAACATTTATCACCATTTCAATTTCCAATGATATTTATTAGGATTTTAAGTTCGTTTAGGTGACGATTAACGATAGTTTCCTAACATTTAAAGTACTATGAAATTTTCTATCTTCAGTGTTTGGACAGTTATGAACAGATTGTTGTAATTGGTTGGAACCCAATACATCGATCCTCTACTTGCGTGGAGCAGTGGATTTACCGGTATCATTTCCTACTCCTGGTAAGTTTCAATCTTCTGCTTGATCAGGCATTGAGATCATTGAAAATTTTCTAGGATGTAGAATTTGGATCAAACCACATATGCTTTGCATAAAATACGATTCCATCAGTTCATGGTCCTACTTAATTCAGACTCTTGGGGAATTTTCATATGATTTTCTACTTTCATAATAAGAGTACTTGAGATTTAAGTGAAATAGACACAGATGACCTTTACATTGATTTTCTAATGCATGATTTGAAAATTTATGGATAAAAATTTCTACAGGAGCATTCGAGTTCAACACTTACTAATTAAACTTTTCCAAATTCTCGATTCTAGTCTCAATATGTTTAATATAGGGTTGAAAAGTTCACTCGAAATTCTATAACTTTACTTCTAATTAGTTTTAATTGCTAGATTTTTACGAGAAATATTGTCCCCGACCAATGAGGGGACTTAGAGGATTTAAATTACTATTTCTAGTATGATTCTTTAAATACGGGGAGTACTTATGTTTGACATAATGTACAATAAGATGGTTGGTGAATTTCCTATGAGGCTTAAGTTCATTTCATTTCTTAAAGGTCATAATGATTTTATTTCCAACTAAGGGAAAATCTTGAAAATCTCTAAAATTGTTTCTTGGGAGTCAAGTCAAAGGAATGTTCTCATTTGATTTTAATTGCATTGTGAAGAGCACTCGTCTTCCCAAAGTACTTAGGTTTTTGTTTCTAAGTTTCAAATAATTAGTCCTAAGAATTTTAAGGAACCTAATGATTAAGTCCATACATTCTCAATTTATTTCCTAATTCTAAGGGAATTTCATAAGTTCGAATTGCTATACTAATAATTTTCTAAGTGGACCTAAGTTTGATGGTTGCGCAGGCAATCTCTTAGAGAACTTAGAATCTTAAGTATCTATATTCTATATTTTCATAATTCTAAAATAATTCCAAAACAAGTTTAAATGGCTATCCTAATAAGTTTGACAGGGACCTATGTTTGGGTCTCTAAATTCTCAATTTTCTTTAATTCAATGAGAATTTCATATAAGTTCAAATGACTATCCTACTAAATCTGAAGGGAACTTAAATTTAGGTTCCTATGTTCTCAAACATTCTCTAAATCTAGAGGAAATTTGTTAAAGTTCAAACTCTAATTCTAACTTCTCAACTGGAGACATTAAAGATTTATATAAGTTTGTTTCCCATAGGCAAGGTTTGTCTAGACTCTCTCTCCAATACCATCTTGTAACACCCTAGTTTTTGAAACCCGAGTACACTACTCGTTTTCCAAAAACCCGAGTGTTAACCTCTAAAATATCACAACTTTCACATACCTTTTTTTTCTTTATTATCAGAGTTCACAAACCAGCGGGAAGGAGTAATTCGAGTATAAGAGGGAGTCTAAATATACATAACCAAGGTTTTAAGTGGTTACCCAAAAACTTATACAAATCAATGTCTTAACTCTTACAAACATGACAATACAAATTAAATACAAATGAAATTAGGAATGAGGAGTCGCAAGATCATCTGGCTCCTCCCATTCCATATGAACGCAAGCATACACGTCATCTGCATCTCCTACACACTAAATACGGTTTGATAGCGTCAATGGCTATCCTGTGAGGTATAACCCCCAAGATTTATCGCAGCATCAAGATAATTAAGCATAGTTATTAGAGACAGTATATAATAAATATTACATAATGATTATTAAGGGAATTAGATAAGGTTCATCAGATAAACATTCATTAAATAAATCACACAAGATAATCTTGTTTAAATGCATGGATGCATGCACATGCTCACAGACCTAGGGATGCACATACAGCTGGTAAAAAGTCGCCCAAGGAGAACTAGTCACCCAGAAAAGACCATACAGACTGCACGCGGTAGATTAACTACCTGAAAAAGGTCATGTAGACCACCTGGGGTAGATTAACTACCTGGAAAAGGCCATGTAGATTGCCCATGGTAGCTTAACTACCTGAAAAAGGCCATATAAACCACCCGCGATAGATGAACTACTTGGAAAAGGTTATAATAATATATAGATCGCCCAAGGAGGATTAGTCACCCAGAAAAGTACACAAAGGTATGCCCAAGGAGAACTATCTACCCGAAAAAGACCATAATATATGCCATAAAAATGCATGATCAGCCCAACCATTATTTATCCAATTTCAAATAATCCATTTAAGAAAGCTTAAAGGTCACTATAGGGGGTTTATCACCCATCATAGGCCGACAGTTCAGTCATAATGTCTCATTCTACCATCCCTGGCTCATGAGACTAACAAATATGGTGTTTAGAGGTAATCTACACAACTAGTGGCCAATTATAGTTCTACAAGTGGGACTTATCATTAAAGGACTATAAAATAATAATTCTTTAAAGCTGCGAGCACAAATAGCCAATCCAAGGCACAATGGGGCAAATAGTCAATCCCAACCACAAAGGGTAAATAGCCTAACAAGGCCTTAAAAGAGTAATTAACCAATCAAAGCCACTAGGGAAATTACAAGCCGCAAGGGCAAACAACAAAAGCCACTTAGGCAATAAATGGTCCATAAGATTGTAAGTCCCCCATAATTTCATTTAATTCATTACATAAATGGCCACTAATTCGAGGACCTCTAAATACGCCATAAAGTAATCATGGATGATAAATTAAATCATGTATAATAATATTAGGATAGCACATGCATGTCTAAAGTAATCATGTATAATAATAATTTCCCAGAGCAGCTTGGCACGAAGATTTTTTTAGAAAATGCTACATATGAAGTGAAGCTCGCCAATACCCTTGAAGGATGGATAGCTTTCAACACTCCTCTAACAAATACTCCTCAGAATGATGATTCAGTACAGTTCTATCCTCCTCCGCCTTTGCAGATATTATGAGGTAATTCTCCTTTATCGTTAGAAAGGCAGGAGATGCCAGAACATCGTCATTAACCTCGAAAAGACAAACATATTATCGTGGAAGACTCATCCTCTTCAAAAGAATAAATATATTTTGAAACACTTTAGAGTAAAGAATGTCAAACATTGGATATTTTGATCTAATTTAAGACAATTGTGATTCCATTTACTTTAGAAGAAATGCAATGCATTCTGCATATAAAATTTTGTGATCTATATCATTATATCAAACAGTCGACATATTTCAGATGAATACATGCTCGTACATTTTCACATTATCTCAATGTTACGTGTTCTTGCATATGTACTTATTTATTTCAAGCAGATTCATCTATGTAATCTTAACATGATTTTTAATAAGGAAGTAATTATAAAACACCAGTACTTTTACTTGTTAGTGTGGGATTTCCTATGTGATTTTTCTTTATTGGCGGTGCTAAGTTTCAATTCAGTTAATTACACACAATTTAAGCTCTTGAGTAGTGGAGCCCACGAAGTTTTTTAAACTCTTGAGTAGTGGAGTCGGGTCTCACGTGATGGTCTCTGTCACACCCCAAGTCCAGAGACGGACAGCTTCCGTGATGCCCTGAATCCGACACTCGACTTCCATACACCAAGTCCCAAGTTTGGCGCACCACAAGGAAGATTTTTTACTATTTTTTTATATATATACACATAATAATACCAGAGCATGAAGATCCATGATCAAAATACCAAACAACACTCTCCATTATAAATCCTGATGGTTACAAGTACAATATTTTCCAAGGGTACATGACGTCAACATTGCCAAATCAAAAGAATAAATACAATGCATCGAGAAAGCTAAGTCTTCCAAGCTACTCCTTCCTTGAAAAAAAATGAGAAATAGGAAGCTTAGGCAAAAGCCTAGTGAATACACACGTGTGTGCAGTGTGTCGTACATGCAAGCAAGATGGATGTGCCACGAAGAAATCATGTATGGTGAAAGCATATAGTATGTAAGGTATGATGCTAATGCCAATGCCAATGTCAATGCAATACATATGCATCATAGTAATACTCCGAGTCAATGCTACCAACATCACCAAGTCATATTTTCATTTCTCCTATACCACAACCACAACCGTATTACATGCATCCGTAATCACATTATCATCATCGTATTATCATGCCATAATCATACAATATCGGAATACTGGTAAGATCATGAATCATACAATATCATAGTAAGCGGAAATACTGACAAGTCCATGAGTCATACAATATCAGAGTATGCAATACAGATCAGCTATTCAAATGAGGAGTCATAAAGAACCAAATATCAGATATCGAGGATGCAGTGCAATATAAAATTCCTGATGAGTTCACGAATACCGTCGACCGTATCTAAATACAGAAACGCAGTAACCCAAAATGTCATGTGCCGTGGATGTAATGCAATATGTGGTGTGAATGGAATGACCATGCTGGAGTGAATTTGGGATGATAGTACGTAGTATCGCAGGCTATGGGGTCCATCACAAGGGACTTCTATCTAAACCAGTCCCATACCTAAATTTGGATAGTCAGACTCAATGTGGTAAACTCTTGATCTTAGGTTAGTCACGCACCCCAACTGAAATCTTGGCCGTTGCGAAGGTACACGTAACAAATAATTACGCACCACCAGCCCGAGTGGATAGTGAGTGAATGAATGAGTATACAACTTCTGCTCAACAAGTCCACATATCAGTACGGTTCATCTCTAGGATCATCACCGGGGTTTAGTACACTCCAAATGGCACTGCCCCTCTCCCAGCAGCACAGTCCAAGTGAGTATAAGAAACCTCACTATCCGCCTGGCCAATAGTCTGCCAATACCTATCCGGCACGTCAATAGCGGACCCATTCACGAGCTGGTTAAACTCAAACTAGCTATGCCCCCTACCCTCGTGCGGGTAAGGTCACACCCCTTCCCAACCGACCACGACACAATGGGAGACGCGGCCTCCTGGTATTCGGCACTCGGGCACTCATGTATCTAGGGGTGTACACAAACCGGGCTAGCCCGGTTAGCTCGCTCGACCCGGCCCAAAAAAGCTCGATTCGGCCCAACCCGGAACTGAGTTAAGGTCGGGACGGGCCATTTTTCTCAGCCCGAAACTAAGTTCAGGCCCAGTTCAGATAGGGCCCAGTTCAGCCCGACTCGGTCCGAAACCCGACTCAACTCGATCGGACCCGACCCGACCCTATCAAAACCACGAGAGCAATGAGAAAATACAACAGTTGTACTATTTTCTTGCCATGGGCACACGGTGGGCATTGATGTCAATTCCCATTGTAAATTGTATAATATTTTAGCAACGTATGATGATTAATATGCAGGGACTCAGAAATTGTACAAGTTTCATGTATCAGCTCATATTGATTCGTACAATTACGTGACCCACTATAGATTGTCCATCCTCTAATGTTCAGAATAGTTGAATGATTATAATTCCGATTGACATTTGTTTATTGAATTAGGACCATTGAATAACAATCAGCAGATGGTTGGGAAATCAAACCGTTGTAATCTTCTATCTTTGAGCCATGTAAATTAGGTTCCGCTATTTAGGCGTTTTAACTAATTAACATGTATGTAATTTCACAGTGCCTGAGTATTGACCATCACACTACCAGAGTATCAAAGTTTTTCTCTAAGGTACACAGCTGGGCATTGATTAATATGCACAGAATACTGAAGTATTCAATTTGCACAAATGAGGGTCACGGTTCAACGATCCAAACCTTTGATTTGATGGGGCCACTTAGTCCAATTTTCATCGAAGGTTTGGAAATGGCCCGAACTCGCCTGATTGCTACCGGGCTAGGTTCGGGCTGGACAAGTTGGCCTGGTGACCGGGTTGGGCTGGGTTCGGGCTGGGTGTGGCTAGTGACCAGGCCAGGCCGGGTTGAGCCCAGTTGGACTCGGATCGACCCATGTACACCCCTACATGTATCTACTCGGTCTCGACTTTGGGGCGTCCTCTGGTACCAAGAGGGTTTAAGGATTTTCACCTAGGGCCATCTATGGCAGCCTGATGTTAGAACAAATTTTCGATGTCCCGTCTGGCCATCCACAATATGCCTATGGAGGCTACGGCCCTGATGTCACTAGGGCGTACAGTAATCATAATGCAAGATGCATGAATCATACAATCCAATCATGCATCAATCCAGCGCATACCGTATGCTCATGTGAGATAACCTCCGCCTATTAGGGAGTCTCATAACAACATGCTCAATGACATATGCAATGATCAGCCACATCTCATAACAAACATGCAGATGATGAGTATGTACATGTATCATGATGCTATGCTATCATGTACTCATAATCGGTATCGATAACCGTCATCAACAATCGGCCTCGACAATGTGGACATTTAACCAACATTGCCTCCAAGTAATGGCCCGCATAGAGCCTAATGTAAAGTGGACCCATGGCCTCATACAAGGGCCAAATATACAATACCATGGGCCTCACTCAAGAGCTTAATGTGCATTATGATGGGCCTTTCACATGGGCCTAACATACATTACAATGGGCTCCATCGCCTAGCCCTCAACGCATCACAATAGGCCTTATCACGTAGGCCTCATATACATCACATTGGGCCTTAAACACGGGCTGAATGTACATCACAATGGGCCTCAAATACAGGTCGCATATACATCACATTGGGCCTCAATAATCGGCCTCGATGATCGGAATCGACAATCGGCCACAACAATCGGAATCAATCAATAATCAGCCTCGGTGATCGGAATTGGCCTATGCAATCGGCCTCGATAAATTGAAATTAGCCTATACAATCGGCCTCGATGATCAACCAAACGAAGCCTAAGGGAAGGTCACAATGTGGACATTTAACCATCATCGCCCGTCAATGTGGACATTTAACCCTCATTGATCCCAAGAAGTGATCCACATAGAGCCAAACGTGTCGTGGGCCCGCGACCTCACACAAGGGCATAATATGCATCACCAAGGACCTTGCTCAAGGGTCTAATATACATCACCACGGGCCGCATCACATGGGCCTTATACACATCACAATGGGCCACGACATATAGGCCGGAAATACATCTCATTGGGCCTTATCAAATGGGCCGGAAATAAATCACAATAGGCCTTGTCCATAGGCCCCGAATATGTCACAATAGGCCTCAGATACATCACAATGGGCCTCGCCCAAGGGCCCTAAATACATCACTTTGGGCCTCGCTCATGGACCTCATGTACGTCACAATGGGCCGCAATACACGGGCTGAAAAATTCATCTCATTGGACTTTACCAAATGGGCCGGTAATATATCACAATGAGCCTTACCAAATGGGTCAGAAATACATCAAGTGGGCCGCATCATATGGGCCTAATATACATCACAATGGGCTCCAACCATGGGCCTAATACATCACGGTGGGCCTTAAATACCTTATAATGGGGTGGCCCAACAACTAGTCCAACACTTTTCTGAAGTTAGGCCCCAACCATGAATATAAGACTCTTACATTGAGGCGAGTCCACGACCCAACCCAATACACATGGTGGGCCCACAGATAGATGACCATTCGGACAATCGTGCAGTCTCAAGAAGGTTTCAATGGTGTGGCCCACATGAGTTTTGAATCTGCTTCAGCTATGGCCCATGCCCAATGAGCGGGTTCACTGGCAAGATGGGGCCACATCATAAATGAGCTGAAGAGAATGGACAACAGAATGAAGCATTCATTAGGGTGTGGTCCACTCGTCCAAGGACGGTGGACGAATCCCACAACCACGTTGGATCTCCAGCACTAGAGGCTTTGACTCCCTTCTTCTTATTATTATTACTATTATTATATTATTATTATTTATTTTTATTTTTATTATATATATATATATATATATATATATATATATATATATATATATATATATATATATATATATAAACAGGTTTAATGTCCTTGGGTGGTAAATGAGCATCATGATTGGCTCAGGAATGTTTGAATGGTGGTGGCCCCTGATCACTATCTTGTATGGTATGGCCCACCTGAGGTTTGCATCAGGTCCATCCTTTGGATTTCATTCTAAAATGACTTGGATAATGGAATGGATGGCTTGGATAACAAGTACATAATGGTAGGCCCATAAGAGAATTTCAATGGTTAAGAGTTCAATGCCATGTTTTCTGTGTGGTGTAGCCCATCCTAGCCGTAGATCTATGTTGATCTTGGGACCATCACCTAACATGAGCTGGCGATACATCTTGGCGGTATGGATAATACACATATAATCAAGGTGGATCCCACAGAAACTCGCTGACGTCCGCAGCTATATAGCTGGTGAGAAGGTACTCCAGCCAACCCGCATACAGAGGTGGGTCCCACGTGGGGCCCACCATAATGTTTATTTTCCATCCAATCTGATCACAAGGTCACAAATACCTGAATTAATAGGAAAAATAAATTTCATATGGATCCAAAACTTCTTTGGCCCAAAAAGGGTTTCAATGGTGGACGTTCAATCTCCACTGATTTCTGCAGTGGCCCACCTGATAGACAGCATGGATGTTAAATAAATACATCAATGGTGGGTCCCACCGTCCAGCCATCTGGACGTTGTGGATAAGACCCAAACATCACGGTGGCCCTCATAACAAGTGCTTTTATTTGTTAAGCATGTCTTCACATGATTTAAGATGGTGTGGGCCACCTAAGTGCTGTGAATGGCTGATTTTTGGGGTGACTCGTTGATTAAAGGGGACCAATCAAATACACGGTGTAGATGCTCAACCCGCATTAAGGTGGGACCTGTGGTGGGGCCCACTTTCCTCCAGCGTCAATGCTGGTTTTTTTTGTCGTTTTTCACATATGGGAACCATAACAGAATGATCCAATCCGTCTACTAAGTTCTATGGCCTGGGATAGATTTAATAAGCTAAATATTCAATATTTTGACACACAGAAACATCATAGTGGGCCCTAACAGTCTATCATTATTAAAGTAATCCTTTTGATGGTGTGGCCTACCAGAGATTTGGATTAGCTTCATCTTTTGGCTCAATGCCTAAATTGAACTGGGGAATAGGATGGACGGCATGGATTAAATATATACCTCGTGGGTGGCGTGCGTTGTGGACCCACACCCCAACCCCTTTGACATGTAGTTGGGACGCTGCCTGCACTGGACGCTGGCAGCAGCGTCTCTTTTATATATATATATATATATATATATATATATATATATATATATATATATATATATATATATATATGTGTGTGTGTGTGTGTTTTATTTTATTTTATTTTTAATGTTATGCTTGTGAGTACGTGGCCAGCCTAAATGGCCACCCTTTAGACGGTTTGGATGGCCTACAAAGTTCTGGTGGGGCCCACTATCAATGGGTCCCACATGAAGTGTATAATAAATTATTTTTTATTATTCATCTTTTTATATGCATTTTCCCATGAATCCACACCATTAAACATATTATTATCATTATATCATCACCATTTTTTTATCATTTTTTTATTATAGGTACTCTCCTATGTATCCACACCGTTGCTCACATCATTATCATCAAATCGTCACCACTAATAATCATACAAATAATCAACAAAGAAAACAAACCACAAGAGTAGAGGGGGGTCTACTCACCTTGATGAATTAGATGGATGGTTGAGATGGATAGAAGAGATGGAATTGATGGTTGAGATGGATGGAAGGAATGGGATTGATGGAGTTGATAGCCCACCAAGATCACTCCTCTCTCTCTCTCTCTCTCTCTCTCTCTCTCTCTCTCTCTCTCTCTCTCTCTCTCTCTCTCTCTCTCCATGTGTAGGAAAATGGTAAAATGCTAAGGGTTGAAGCGATATATGTAGAAAAATTGTTAAAAATGTGGTTAGATTTAATTAATGTGATCTTAGTTAGCTTAGATTAGGATTATATTAATTAATTCATTATTTACAATTAATGGTGGATTAAAGGAGCATGGGATGACATGGTGTGATGATGTCATGCTTAAGGTATGGAATGGAGAGGTGTTGACTTTGGGGAGACATGAGAGTTGGGAGGTATAAGTGTGTGACATCACACACATGGGTAGAGATTCTCTCACCCATGTGTGGCATGTACATGTGTGTATGACATGTGTTGTGCACATGTGTGGAATGAAGTACATGGCGCCTTGTGCACATGATACACTAATGATTCTTCACGGCGTATCTCACTAATTAACGGAGTATTGTATAGATGCACGGGTGATACCTACGCGATCGTAGCGACGGGGCGGTCGATATGAGATAGATTTCGAGGTCTTGGGGTTCCGGTCAGTCGGGTGTGTACTATGAATGGTCAATCTAGGTCTATCTAAGGGCATCAATCATTGTGTACGTATACATTGAAAATGGTATGGAATGGATGAGGTGTTACAGTCTCTGTAACTCTTAAGAGTTGGCTGGACTTCTCACAGCCTGGGGAGTTCACAAACCGCGATCCATTAGAGGGGCCCAGTGAAGCTACCAGAGCCATGAACTCGGTTAGAATTACGCACAGGGTTGGCCACGGTAACTCTCTAGAGTTCAAAGAGATCACAAGGTAACCTTTGGGGTACCAAATCTAGGGCCGTCAGTCCATCAATGAGTAGGTTTAAGCCCTTCCTCATGAGTTAGTACTGAAATCAAACCCAAGATCTGGGGGGTCTTACGCATGGTTGGCCTATCTATGGACATGGTCAAAGAGCTTACACTGCAGCTTACTTTTCCTTCGTTTACAAGGTCTAACCCATTCACGGGAGGGCATTTTCCTCCATTCCTCATGACGCTGCCGAAAAACTATACAAACGGCATTGGTCTTACGTATTAACTGGCCGTTGAGGACTTTTGGCCTTTTAGGCTTTTAGTCACTGGCTTCATCAGCTGCCCGCATGAGTATGCATATGATGGCCTTCACAAGCTTTTTAGGGCCACTAGCTTCTCATTGCTGCCAGAATGGCGAAAATGATAGGCTTTATGCCCTTATGCGTAGTCGGTCCTTTTAAGGCTTGGCTAAGCTGCCTTGAAATATCTTAGAAGACAATAATAGGTGTAATCATCGTTGCTGCTAAAATGATAGGCATCTTTGACTAAGATTGATATGGCACCACTTCTACTAATATCTTCCATGATATCTGTCTGTGTTGTTCATAATATATCAGCTTGATGACGATATCAATTTCAATAGAACTTTGTAGAGTTCGCTTGATGATGACGATGGTCACTTTCTTTTCAAGATACTTGTTGGTACATAACTTTGACATGCTTGCAAATTTCTTCTTTATTCATTCATCTGACTATACATAACCGTGGTCTTGTTTATACTTGCCCCCTTTTGATACAGAATCATTATCCTGATAATATTCTAGATCAAAATTAGTAGTGCCTTCATGGACGGTATCTTTTGATGAAGCGAGCATTGACCGGTATACTGATGCCTTGCCCATCTGTTCACTCCCCAAGTATAGGGTTGTGATGTAGTAATAAACTCGGTAAGACCGAGGTCGAATCCACAGGGACTGAAACCTGTACGCTTTCTAAAAATAACCAGATCTAGAACTAGGCTAAGATGAAATCTAAACCAATTATGATTTGAGGAATAATGGTGAAATAATTAATCTAAAACTTTAGGAAAAATCAGAGAAGGGAAACTAGGGATTCAGAGGATCCACTTGTAGAGATCAGGGAGATCTTATGCCTGTATTACAATTTAGGAAAATTAACTGAACTGCCTTTAATGTAATTTTGATAAGATGAAAGGTATATGAATTAGAATGGATTCCATCACCAAACCATGCCCGGAGACAAAGCAAACAACAAATTAAACTAATTACCAACCAATCAATGTATGAAGGTTAGGAAGAATGGTACAGACATCCAACCATGCCCGGAGACGATGGTGAACAACAGGGCTTCCTGACGTCATAAACATAAAAGAAAAAGAACATGCTCAAAGCCATTGCAGACCCATTGTAATTTCAGTCACAACAGACCATTAAAGACTGAAAACATTCCCTTAATAAAATTATATCAAAATCAGATCAGTCTAAACAAAAGGCAAGCAAAGAGGCCTCCCATCACGCTACAAGCTTCACCTCTTAGCCCTATCTAAGAGGTTTAGCCACGCATAGACATGGTGGACTAAATCTCTAAAAAAAATAAAATAATTAACAAGAAGGAAAACAAACTCTTTTTCTGTCTCTCTCTCCTCACGTCTGCCCCAAGCTAACCTCTGCTCTCCAGCCAAGCTGCCTCAGCCTTCACCTTCCACCCCTCGATTCCTCTCCCCAGCTCCCAGCCGTCTGCTCTCTTATATAGAACCAGGTGGGGAGGTCGATCAAGACTCTTTACAAAACCAATCCGCTCGCGTACAGCAAAACGCGAAATAACCTGCGGTGGCATCAGTGGGGTCCACATACCCCACTGATTGAGAAATCCACTCCGTCCATCATTTTCAGGAAGAAAAACCGTCCAGGAAGGAGAGTTTTTTTTTATTTCAATGTGGCCCACAAGATGCTTTAGTCCACCGTCCATCTTGCGTTGGATAATGATCTACATCCGTACACGAGCATGGGTCCAAAAGGACACCTAGGGGAGGTTATTTTGGCCCTCCCGAAGCATTTGAACAGTTCAGATTACCGATTCGGAAGCTGAATGGGCCCCACTACTCAAAACCGGCGTCCGATTTTCGCAAACGCTGCGAAACAGAGCTCATTCAGCGTGCTACCAAGGCCGAGTCGGCTCTGGGCTCCACTTCGATGTATTTTTAAGAAATCCAAATCGTCCATTAGGTCGACGTCGAAAAACCGTCCGGGGAAGAATATGTTCGGAGAAAAATCGGCGCGGCCCACTTGATCTTTAGTTCCACCGTCCGTAGATGTTGTGGACATCGTCTCCACATGTGCACGAACTGGAATTTGAAAATCCACCGTACTACGGTCGGTTTTACCTGATGAGTACAGTGAACGGTCTGGATCATCAAGATTTGTGATGATGATGGCCCACCAGGAGTTGAGCGCAACTCCCTGTTGCGTAATTTCGAATTTGCGTCGGGTCAGCGACCGTGTTGACCGGCTTCCGAATCCGGTGCGCACGTGGAGTTTCCATGGTGCACATGCATCGTACAATGTGGGGTCCATTGCAACATTTCTGAGAAATCTGCTCCAACCATCCGATTAGTCCCCCAATTTAAGGAGTTGAGACCAAAATTGGAGCATATCCGGATCTCAGGTGGGCCCCAATCTACGATCTATGGGCTGATCCAATCGTTGGGCCATTTTCGATAGATCCAATGGATGAAAATTGATGTGTACGGTTAAATTATGGTCCTCGTGCCATGTATGTAATTTTGAGCCAAACGGATGGTGGGAACCACCGTGATCTTGCATTTTGTCGACTTTCGTGCCACTTGAGCTTCGGTTTCTCGATTTTCTCGGTCTTTGGCGTGTAATTCCGTTGATCTTCGTGACACTGGGGTCCGTTCCTTGCTCGGTAAATTCGAAGCGTCAAATACACACTTTTAATACCCAAGTTCGGTTTAAGCTCTAAATACATCCCGCATCGAAAACACGATTAAATTAACGTTAATCAAGACTATGTTTGTAAATTCAGGCAATAAATAGGGTCGATATGCAATATTTGACACTTAACACAACCCCAACCAAAGATTTTGCTAGTCCCGAGCAAAATATGCGAAAATTAAGTTGAGAATTACGAAACAATTCTTGTGAAGCCGAGTGATATTTTGAAAAATAATCCAGAAATGGGAAATCTTAGGATTTATGAATGTTGATTAGCAATTTCTCCTGGCCTCCTATGCACGGTGAATTTCATAATCAAGTTCAAATATTAATCCATAAACTAGAATATTTTAAACATTAAGTTTCATGGGTGTATAGGGAAATCTCGGCTTACCATCATTAAAGGATCAAATTGTCGATTTCATGATATCATTGGTAATTAATCAGAAAATTTATAACTACCATCACCTAAACCAGAACTTTGCCTCACAGATCATTCTTTCATTTTTCTAGTTTTTTTTTTTTTTTTTTTTTTTTTTTTTAAATGTCAAGATGGGAATCAAATTTTCACTTATAGGGAGCAAACCTATGGTGAAACTAGTTGCCCAACTCTTTTCAATTGTTAATCATGAAAATCGAATCCACACCTATAGGGAGCAAACCCATGGTGCAACTCTTTCGTATACCTTGATGGCCAAATCTTTTAGGCTGGTTTCTTTCATGCTCAGTGATTACCAAGTTAATCATTCAATATCAAACTGAGATCTCAATGTGTAAGTGAGATGTGGTATGTGAAATCATGACTCAATCAATGTTTACAACTTCTAATCATAGATTAATAATTCAAACTTAACTGTGAAATCTAACAAATACTGAATCCAAGAGTTATAAATTTCCAATATCACGTATCTTGAAATTCTAAATTCAGGATATCTGTCAAAATCACTTTGAATTCACAAGAAAGACCAGAAAAAATTTAAAAATTTTCACAATTTTTGCTCAAGACGAAGAAAACACTGATTAGGTAACCTAATCTCACACCCCCAACCTAAAATCTATATTGTCCTCAATGTAAAAGATATGAGCATGGAATGCACATGGGACAACAAAAGTAAATGTGAAGTGATGGGAAGATAGTACCTGGATGATGAATCGTAAGAGACTTTCCAAGAGATCGCAAAGATGGAATCCAACAAGACACGAGAGAAAGCAGAACAAAAATAACAAAAATAAAATAAAATCCTACCTATACCACTTTCGCAGGTGCTCTCAATTGCATTTAGCGCATGCAACAAGCCTTTCAAACCCCTAGGTTACCCCTAGTGGACGAGTTGTAGTCTCGTGAGGGTTTGCAGTAATGTTACCCACAAACATTGAACTAACTAGGAAAATGAAATAAGTTGAAAAAGAAAAGCTGGGTTGCCTCCCAGGAGCGCTAAGTTTAACGTCTTCAGCCAGACAACTACAGCAACTACCCTAGTCCTGAGAAAGCGATAAACCTACCTATACCTCCATCAGACTAGGAGATCAGTCCTGGTAGACAGGATCAGTCAGAGGCATGGACATGTCCTCTGAATCAAATTTCTCGACAAATGGCTTTAAGCGATGTCCATTTACTTTAAATTCCTTGCCATTGTCGGGATCTCTTATCTCGACGGCCCCATGAGGATATGCAGTAACAACAATGTAAGGGCCGGTCCAACGAGATCGAAGCTTACCCGGAAAGAGATGTAATCGGGAATTATACAAAAGGACTTTCTGGCCTGGCGTGAATGATTTTCGTAGAATATGTTGGTCATGAAACGCCTTCATCCTGTCCTTGTAAATTCTCGAATTCTCGTATGCGTCGTTCCGGATTTCTTCAAGTTCATTTAATTGAAGTTTGCGTAGCGAGCGAGCCGGCGTTGTTCAGATTGAAATTTAAATTTTTGATCGCCCAGTAGGCTCTATGTTCCAACTCTACAGGCAAGTGGCAAGCCTTCCCATAGACGAGTCTAAAGGGAGACATTCCAATAGGAGTTTTAAAAGCAGTACGGTACGCCCATAAGGCATCGGCCAATCGAATTGACCAATCCTTACGGTCAGGGTTAACCGTTTTCTCCAAAATGTGTTTGATCTCCCTATTAGAAATCTCAGCTTGCCCACTTGTCTGAGGGTGGTATGGGGTGCTCACCTTATGAGAGATACCATATTTCTTCATTAAGCTCTCGAATGGCCTATTACAAAAGTGTGAGCCCCTATCACTAATAATGGCTCGAGGCGTTCCAAATCGGGAAAGGATGTTTTCTTTTAGGAATTTAATGACCGTGCGATGGTCATTATTTCGACACGGAATCACTTCGACCCATTTAGTGACATAGTCTACAGCAAGCAAAATATATAAATTCCCAAAAGATTGGGGGAATGGTCCCATGAAATCGATGCCCCAGCAATCAAATGCCTCTATGATAAGAATGGGATTCAAGGGCATCATATTTCGACGGGACAATGCTCCCAATTTCTGACAACGCTCACAAGCTTTGCAAAACTCATGAGTGTCCCTAAACATAGTGGGCCAATAGAAGCCACACTGCAGAATCTTGTCCGTGGTCTTTTTTGCAGAAAAGTGACCACCATAGGCCTGTGAGTGACAAAAGGAGATGACACTCTGATGCTCATCGTCTGGCACACATCTCCTCAAGATTTGGTCTGGGCAATATTTAAACAAGTATGGATCATCCCAGAAGAATTTGCGCACCTCGGTGAAAATTTTCTTCTTATCTTGCACAGTCCAATGTGTCGGTATGGAACCTGCAGCAAGATAATTAGCAAATCAGCGAACCAAGGTGAATGGGAGACTCTGAACAGTTGTTCATCAGGGAACATGTCATTGATATGGGTCGCCTCAAGGGAATCAGAGGTATTAAGGTGAGAAAGGTGATCGGCCACTATGTTCTCTACTCCCTTTTTATCTTTAATTTCCAAATCAAATTCTTGGAGTAGAAGGATCCATCGTATCAAGCGGGGCTTAGAATCATTCTTAGAAAGAAGATACTTCAGTGCCGCATGATCTGTATAGATAATGATTTTGGATCCGATCAGGTAGGACCTAAATTTGCCCAAGGCGAACACTACGGCTAAAAGTTCCTTTTCTGTAGTCGAGTAGTTCACTTGGGCAGGATTTAAAGTCCTACTCGTATAATGGATGACGTAGGGCCTCTTATCTTTTCTCTGGCCTAGAACCGCTCCGAGAGCATAATCAGAGGCGTCGCACATAAGCTCAAAAGGAAGGCTCCAGTCGGGTGGCTGCATGATGGGTGCAGTGGTTAACATGCCTTTAAGCTTGGTGAAAGCTTCCTGGCATTGCTCAGTCCACTCGTATGGAACATCCTTTTGAAGAAGATTACATAAAGGACGAGAGAGGAGACTAAAGTCCTTTATGAATCGCCTGTAAAATCCTTCGTGTCCTAAGAAGGATCGCACGTCCCTGATGTTCTTGGGTGGAGGTAGGTTAGAGATAAGATCGATTTTTGCCTTATCTACCTCAATTCCCTTGGACGAGATGATATGTCCAAGGACAATCCCCTTATGAACCATGAAATGGCACTTCTCCCAATTAAGTACTAGATTCTTTTCTTCACATCTTTTCAGCACACATTTAAGACTTTCCAAGCATTTGCTGAAAGATGAACCATAGACAGAGAAATCGTCCATGAAGACCTCAAGATATTGCCCCACCATATTAGAAAAGATACTCAACATACATCGCTGAAAGGTGGCAGGGGCATTACATAATCCAAATGGCATCCTTCGATAAGCAAAGGTGCCATAGGGACATGTAAATGTGGTCTTTTCCTGGTCTTCAGGGGCGATTTCAATCTGATTGTAGCCCGAATACCCGTCAAGGAAACAGTAATAGGAATGACCAGCTAGCCTTTCTAAGATTTGATCAATGAAGGGCAAAGGAAAGTGATCCTTCCTTGTGACGGTATTCAACTTTCTATAGTCAATGCACATTCTCCAACCAGTAGTGAATCTGGTTGGCACGAGTTCATTATTAGCATTGGCTACGATGGTGATTCCGGACTTCTTAGGAACCACCTGAGTTGGACTCACCCATTGACTATCAGATATAGGATATATGATACCCACATCCAATAGTTTAAGAACCTCGGCCTTAACCACTTCCTTCATGTTTGGATTTAATCTACGTTGTGGTTGCCAAGCGGTCTTCGCATTTTCCTCAAGATATATGTGGTGAGTACAAATCGAGGGATCGATTCCTTTGAGGTCCGCTATCGTCCATCCTAGAGCTCCTTTATGCTCAATGAGAGTAGATATGAGCATACTCTCCTGTTCTTTCTCCAGGTGGGCAGAGATCACCACCGGGTATGTCTCATCTTGACCTAAATAGGCATATTTCAAATCAGAAGGCAAAGGTTTTAGGTCAAGCTTCGGTGCCTTGAGGTTAGACGGTAGAGGCACTACATCATTTTGTGGCAATTCTTCAAATTGTGGCCTCCACCGGTTAACTTCAAGTACCGGTGCAGTATCAAGCAAGGCACACGTCTCCCTAATCATATCATCATCAAACTCATGGGAGTGGGCCAAGCACGTCTCTAGAGGATCAGAGGATAAGGTAAGGGTTGTCCTATCTTCCACGAAAGTATCGATCATGTTAATGTCGTGGACATCGTCATCATCCTCTGCGTTGCTGCCGTTATTGAAAAAGATGTTTTACTCCAATGTCAAATTTCCAAAAGACATAGTCATGACACCATTCCTGCAGTTGATGATTGCATTTGACGTGGCAAGGAATGGGCGACCAAGAATGACGGGAATCTGAGTGCTCATATTGTTGATGGGTTCGGTGTCCAGGATGATAAAATCTACAGGGTAGTAAAATCTATCGACTTGGACTAACACATCCTCAATAATCCCTCTTGGTACACGACAGATTCGATCGGCAAGTTGTAGTGTAGTTAGGGTAGGTTTTAACTCACCCAATCCTAACTGTTTGTATACCGAGTAGGGGATCAGATTGACGCTCGCTCCCAAGTCAAGAAGTGCGTGATCAATTCGATGGTTCCCGATTACACATGATATGGTTGGGCTACCGGGATCCTTGAATTTCTGCGGCACGTCTTGCTTCAGGATGGCACTCACTTTCTCAGTTAAGAAAATCTTCTTTTGAATACTCTACCGTCTTTTGGTCGTACATAGGTCTTTCAGAAATTTTGCATATGAAGGAATCTGTTTTACGAAGTAGAGGAATATTGACTTTCACTTGTTTCAACACCTCCAGAATATCCTGAGAGTTAGAAAGACGTTTTGGTGCAACCAACCGTTGGGGGAATGGAGCAACTGGCTTCTCTAGAAGTTCCGGTTCTAAATTTTGTGGGACATCACGAGATCCATCATTATTGTCCTCTTCTGGTTCTTGAGGCTTTTCGGGCCTAACCGGAAGGGTTTTATCAATGATCTTCCCACTCCTAAGAGTGGTGATGGATTTAGCGTGTCCCATTTGATTTGAAGAGCTGGGATCATTTATCTCGTATTGCGGTTTAGGATTGGGGAGCGGTTGTGCAAGAAGCATCCCCTTTTCTATACCGTCATACGTGAATCTATTTTCTGCATAAAGTCTGTGAGTCCACGCACTGCCTGAGTCAGCTCTTGTATGGGATTTTGAGCCGGTTCTTCTTGAGGTTTCCCCTGATTTGGATTTTGATTGAAGAAACTTTAAGGGGTAGCAGTTTGTCCATTCCTCCAACTAAAATTTGGATGATTTCTCCAACCAGGATTGTATGTATTGGAGGTAGATCCATTGAAAGGTCTTTGATAGTTATTTACGGCATTGGCTTGCTCATTCAACACTCCTCGAAAGGCAGATATGGTAGGACAATTTTCAGTTGTGTGAATGTTGCAATCACAGATGCCGCAAACAATTTCATTAACCTTCTCCTTCTTTCCTTCCATGGCCTCGACTCTTCGAGTGAGATTAGTCACTTTAAAATTTTCATCGTCCTCTTCTTTCAGGAGATATACTCCACCTTTCTCCTTAGATTGAGTTGGCCTAGGCGTGGTGTTTGATTTTGGGTAATGGTCCCATGATTGTGCATTCTCGGCAAGTCTATCGAGGTAATCCCATACCTCGTCGACCTCTTTATTCATGAATTCACCATTACACATTGTCTCGACCAGTTGGCGCATGGAAGATGTCAGTCCATCATAGAAAAAATTTGTAATGCGCCACATTTCAAAACCGTGTTGTGGGCATGAACTGACAAGATCCTTGAACCTTTCCCAACATTGGTAGAATGTTTCATCTTCCTTTTGGGCAAAGTTCATGATTGCTTTTCTGAGGGTAATCGTTTTATGGTGTGGGAAAAATTTCGTTATGAATTCCCTCTGCAAATCATTCCATGTGCCAATGGATCTAGGACGCAGTGAATGTAACCACGTCTTAGCCTTCTCTTTCAAGGAAAAAGGAAAGAGTTTCACTGATCGTATCCTCGGATACATTGGGAAAGTATAAGGTGGCTATAATCTCATCGAACTCTTTCAAATGTAAGTATGGACTTTCTGATTCAAGCCCATGGAATTTAGGAAGGAGTTGGATAACTCCTAGCTTGATGTCCATATGTCCTGTGTTTTCGGGAAAAATCATGCATGAGGGCGTGCTCACCCCCGCCGGTTGTAAATAATCTCGTAAGGTACGAGGCGGGGGTGCTTGAAGCACCTCATTCTCATCATGTACTTCCTCATTCATCTGTTGAGGTAGTGCTTGAGGTTGATTTTCAGCCATAACCTCAATTAACTCGGGGAATTCGAGCGGTGTCTAATCTGCGATGGACAATCAACCCTCAACTAACCCTCCTTCAGTCAAGAGACGTCGAGTGTCGTCACGGGCCCACTTGGGCATGAAACACTCGCAGCCCTCAATCAAATTCTAAACCTAATCCTAAGAAAGAAGATGAAAATCTAGAAAGAAAGAGAAAGTTGGAAGGAGATTACCAACTTGAAGTCCCTAAGCTAAAGACCTGCAAAACAAAACAAAATAAGTTAGTTTCTAAATAGAAGAAATTTCTAAAGCAAATCAAATCTAAGAGTAAAAAAAAAAATCTAGCAAATCAGAAAGAGTTTACCAAATTAGAAGTTCTATCTTAAAAACCTACAGAACAAGAAATATGTTAGTTCTATGAAGAATAGAAAACAAAATTTAAAATTTAAAATTAGTAGAATCCTAATCTTAAACTAACTCTAAATCCAATTAATTTCAGAAAATCGTAGTCAGTCGAGTCCCAAGCCAACGGCGCCAAAAACTTGTTCACTCCCCAAGTATAGGGTTGTGATGTAGTAATAAACTCGGTAAGACCGAGGTCGAATCCACAGGGACTGAAACCTGTACGCTTTCTAAAAATAACCAGATCTAGAACTAGGCTAAGATGAAATCTAAACCAATTATGATTTGAGGAATAATGGTGAAATAATTAATCTAAAACTTTAGGAAAAATCAGAGAAGGGAAACTAGGGATTCAGAGGATCCACTTGTAGAGATCAGGGAGATCTTATGCCTGTATTGCAATTTAGGAAAATTAATGAATCGCTATGCTTTAATGTAATTTTGATAAGATGAAAGGTATATGAATTAGAATGGATTCCATCACCAAACCATGCCCAGGAGACAAAGCAAACAACAGAATTAAACTAATTTCCAACCAATCAATGTATGAAGGTTAGGAAGGGTACCGACATCCAACCATGCCCAGGAGACGATGGTGAACAACAGGGCTTCCTGACGTCATAAACATAAAAGAAAAAGAACATGCTCAAAGCCATTGCAGACCCATTGTAATTTCAGTCACAACAGACCATTAAAGACTGAAAACATTCCCTTAATAAAATTATATCAAAATCAGATCAGTCTAAACAAAAGGCGAGCAAAGAGGCCTCCCATCACGCTACAAGCTTCACCTCTTAGCCCTAGCTAAGAGGTTTAGCCACACATAGACATGGTGGACTAAATCTCTAAAAAAAATAAAATAATTAACAAGAAGGAAAACAAACTCTTTTTCTGTCTCTCTCTCCTCACGTCTGCCCCAAGTTAACCTCTGCTCTCCAGCCAAGCTGCCTCAGCCTTCACCTTTCACCCCTCGATTCCTCTCCCCAGCTCCCAGCCGTCTGCTCTCTTATATAGAACCAGGTGGGGAGGTCGATCAAGACTCTTTACAAAACCAATCCGCTCGCGTACAGCAAAACGCGAAATAACCTGCGGTGGCATCAGTGGGGTCCACATACCCCACTGATTGAGAAATCCACTCCTTCCATCATTTTCAGAAAGAAAAACCGTCCAGAAAGGAGAGTTTTTCTTTTATTTCAATGTGGCCCACACGATGCTTTAGTCCACCGTCCATCTTGCGTTGGATAATGATCTACGTCCGTACACGAGCATGGGTCCAAAAGGACACCTAGGGGAGGTTATTTTGGCCCTCCCGAAGCATTTGAACAGTTCAGATTACTGATTCGGAAGCTGAATGGGCCCCACTACTCAAAACCGGCGTCCGATTTTCACAGACGCTGCGAAACAGAGCTCATTCAGCTGTGCTGACGAGGCCGGTGGGCTCCACTTCGATGTATTTTTAAGAAATCCAAACCGTCCATTAGGTCGACGTCGAAAAACCGTCCGGGGAAGAATATGTTCGGAGAAAAATCGGCGCGGCCCACTTGATCTTTAGTTCCACCGTCCGTAGATGTTGTGGACATCGTCTCCACATGTGCACGAACTGGAATTTGAAAATCCACCGTACTACGGTCGGTTTTACCTGATGAGTACAGTGAACGGTCTGGATCATCAAGATTTGTGATGATGATGGCCCACCAGGAGTTGAGTGCAACTCCCTGTTGCGTAATTTCGAATTTGCGTCGGGTCAGCGACCGTGTTGACCGGCTCTGAATCCGGTGCGGCGCACGTGGAGTTTCCATGGTGCACATGCATCGTACAATGTGGGGTCCATTGCAACATTTCTGAGAAATCTGCTCCAACCATCCGATTAGTCCCCCAATTTAAGGAGTTGAGACCAAAATTGGAGCATATCCGGATCTCAGGTGGGCCCCAATCTATAGATCTATGGGCTGATCTAATCGTTGGGCCATTTTCAGATAGATCCAATGGATGAAAATTGATGTGTACGGTTAAATTATGGTCCTCAGGCCATGTATGTAATTTTGAGCCAAACGGATGGTGGGAACCCTGTGATCTTGCATTTTGTCTGACTTTCAGGCCACTTGAGCTTCAGTTTCTCGATTTTCTCGGGTCTTTGGCGTGTAATTCCGTTGATCTTCGTACCCTGGGGTCCGTTCCTTGCTCTGGTAAATTCTGAGCGTCAAATACACACTTTTAATACCCAAGTTCAGTTTAAGCTCCTAAATACATCCTGCATCGAAAACACGATTAAATTAACCCGTTAATCAGTACTATGTTTGTAAATTCAGGCAATAAATAGGGTCTGATATGCAATATTTGACACTTAACACCATCTCAATCCACAACTTTGTATGCACCATTGGAGTACACTTCTTTTATTATGTACGGCCCATCCCATTTAGGCCCGAATTTGCCCCCTGTTCGACGGGTGACCACAATAGGCCTTTTCAACATCAGCATCATGTCCCCTTTTTTGAAAGAGCAATATTTAACTCGTTTATCAAAGGCAGTCGATATCCTTGCTTGATACGATTGCAATCGTTGTTGGGCTGCTAAACGCTTCTCATCGAGCAAATCTAGCTCTTTTAACCTTATTTTTGCATTTTCATCATCTATTATAGACTGATGTACTGCCATTCTAAGTGACGCTACTTGTATTTCAATCAGGATCACTGCTTCTACACCATAGAACAGCGAATACGGTGTTGCTTTTGTTGCAATCTGATGAGCAGTTTTGTACGCCCACAATGCTTCTTGTAACCTTTTGTCCCAATCACACTTGTTTCCAGTCATTGTCTTTTTCAATATCTTAGCTATCGTCTTATTAAATGCCTCTACTAATCCATTGGCCAGCGGATAGTAAGGTATTGAAAAGGAATGATGAATACTGAATTTCTGACATAGCTTTTCCATGCCTCTATTTTTGAAGGGAGTGTCATTATCTGTAATAATTTTCTTCAGAATACCATGGCAGTATATTATTGTATGTCGGATGAAATTAACCACATCCCTTTCTTTAACATTACATAACGCCACTGCTTCTGTCCACTTAGAGAAATAATCGGTTGCTGCCAAAATATATTGCTTTCCTTTCGATGAAGGCAGATTTATAGGACCAATTACATCAAGCCCCCAGGCAGAGAAGGGTCAAGAGGCGACTGACTGATGCAAGTCTTCGGTGAGGAACATGTATAACATCTCTGTGAATCTGACATTCATGACACCATTTAGCATAATCTATCATGTCTTTGAACATGGTGGGCCAATAGTACCCCATGCGATGTATTTTATGGAATAGGTTTCGGCTAACTTGATGTGCCCCGCATTCTCCAGAATGTGCTTACCACAATATCTGGCCCACTTCTTGTTCGTCTAAGCAACGTAACCGCATTCCATTGTAAGTTTTTCTATACAATACTTCGCTACATATGATAAATCTATTTGACCGTTGCTTAATTTGTTGTCTTTGTACTGGATCTTCTGGCAGGATGTTATATTTGAGATAATCGATGAAAGGCTGACGCCAATCATCTATCGTTATCTCTAAACACGATACAGGAAGTGTTTCAATGACCTCCGAAAATGGTAAAAATCTTCTTTCTTCTATAGTTATTTGGAGAGGACTTCAATTCGGGCAGGACAGAGCCGCCACGAGGCTAGCCGAGTATTTGTGTTTTCAGATCGCGGTATGTGCTTGATTTCAATATGATAGAACTGTTCTAACAACTGCTATGCTTTTCAGTAGTAAGGCAAAAGCTCTTGCTTTCGTGTCTCTAATTCAGTCGTCAATTGATTGATGACTAATTTAGAATCTCCGAAGATATGCAGCGTCTTTATCTTCATTTCCTGAGCTATTTCTATCCCGATGATGAGGGCTCTATATTCAGCCTCATTGTTTGTACATAAAGCTCCCAATGTAAAGGAGTAAGGCAATAAGTCACCTTGAGGGGTAATGAATATCACTCCTGCCCCTGCTCCTGATATTCGAGAAGCGCCATCAAAATATATCTACCATGGGCTTTGGGATTCAGTCAATATAACTTGCTCATCTGGAAAATCATCACTGATGGTTTCGCATTCTGTTACAGGGTGCGCTGCAAGAAAGTCTGCCACTGCTTGTCCTTTTACCGCCTTTGCCGGCTCATACGTAATAGTATATTCTGAAAGTAACAGCATCTATTTGGCCAATATTCCAGACAACATTGGCCTTGTCATAAAAAATTTTATCGGATCTGCTCTTGAAATCAAAGTTATGTCATGGGAGAGACAATAATGTCTCAATTTCTGAACCGTAAATATCAGTGCCAGACACTCTTTCTTGATCGAAGAGTAATTACATTGTGCACCCATCATCGTTCGGCTTAAATAATAAAGAGCATTTTCTTTCCCAGATTCATTCACTTGAGCTAACAAGGCTCCTAAAGAATTCTCGGTTGCGAATATGTACAAAATCAGCGGCTTTCCTTTTATCGGAGATGTTAGTACCGGCGGCTGTTTCAGCAATTCCTTTATTGAGTCAAATGCATTCTAACAGGCTTGATCCCATACAAACTCCGTACCTTTCTTCATCAAATGGGAAAATGGCTGGCATCTCCCTGCTAGATTTGAAATGAAACGGCGAATGTATGCCAGCTTTCCTTGTAAACTTTTCAATTCTTTTAATGTCTTTGGTGGCGGCATATTTTGAATAGCTTTAACTTTTCTTAGGTCAATTTCAATGCCTGCTGGACAACAAAACCAAGAAATTTACCCGAAGACACCTCAAATGCGCATTTAGCTGGATTCATCTTCGGCTACTTCTTTCTGAGTCGACGGAACACCGATGCCAAATGTTCGCAATGCTCTTGATGATCTCCGGACCTAACCACCAAGTCATCAACATAGCACTCAACCTGCTTGTGCATCATGTCTTGGAAGATATTCTGCATTGCCCTTTGATATGTCGCCCCGGCATTCTTGAGACCAAATGGCATAACTTTATAACAATAAATCCCCAGCGAAGTTCTAAATGTCGTCGCTTCTTCATCTTCAAGTGTCATCCTAATTTAATTATACCCTGCATAACCATCTATGAAGGACATAGCATACTGTGTTGTACTGTCGATTAGTAATTCGGTTATTGGGAGAGGAAAATCATCTTTCGGGCAGGCTTCATTCAGATCTCTAAAGTCAATGCACACTATGACTTGTCCGCTTTTCTCCTTTACTGGGACAATGTTAGATTTCCACTTGGGATACTTAACCTCTCTAATAAACCCGACTTTTATCAACTTATTCACCTCTTCCTCAATTAAGGGAACCAAGTCTGGATGAAATCGCTGTTGGGCTTGTTTAAGAGGTCTTCTCTCTTTAGAAATATTTAGTCGATGCATCACTACGGAGGGCTCCAAACCTGGCATTTCCGCATACGTTCAGGCGAAAACATCTTTATTTTCTTTGAGAAGCTGGACGTATTTCTCAAACTCTTGTTCAGAAAGACCTGTGCTGATAAATGTGTTCCTCGGCTTGATCTTCCTCTGTACCTAAGTTTATTTCTCGCAGACTGTCTATTGACGGTTGCCCCTCGTCCTCCATCTGCTTTGAAGCCATTTCAAGATGTTTAGTTGTTTTGGGATCCTCTTCTGGTAACTTCATGGCCCCTGAAAAAATTTTATACAAGTTGGCCCCTAATGATTAACGGTTCACACGAGATGGGTCCCCACAACAGTCCTGATCGAAGAAGGAAGATAAGTACGCGAAGAAGGAAGATAAGTACGGAAAGCTTCCCAGTTTTGGCACGTCGGTACTAGACATTGGTATTTTATTTTATTTTATAAATTTTCTTTTATTTTGTTAATTTAATGTGGGTGCCACTGAGATGTATACGAGCAATCCCACTTTACCATTCATTTCGTCATATTACATTGGGACACAAATCCAAGATTGAGAAAGATCTACTACTTAGGTGTAGGTGGACTGCATGATTTGATGATCTCGAGCAGTCAAGATTCAATTCTTCCAAGTCCAGCCCTAAGTTCTCATTCCACCAATGATAAAACACACGTAGAAACTACCTCAGTAGTATTTCTATTTAATTGGACTCCAGGGATGATAGAAAATGTCCCATATGGATGGTTAGGATTTGAGGGAGGATTCTCTCCTAGATCATGCATGAGATCCCGTATTTGACTGGGAAACAGAGGAAAACGAAAACGTGAATTTACCTTAAATCACTTGTTCACACGGATGCAGCTTACTGTCAGTTCTTAAAAGTTCCACTTTGATATACATTTTCAAAATCACTTCCGTTCATTAGTTTTATCAGGTCATGTTGGCCCATGGGACCAGATATGGAGTAGATCAAAGTCTTAACTGGGCCACGTACCATATGGCGTGGATGATGTTCTAACACATAGAGCGTGTTTTCCAATTTTTTTAAAAAACAACCAAAGTCTCAGTACGTAGAGACGTGTCAGAGAATGATTGTCTCACTTCCTTCCTTCAGGTAATTAAACTTTAGTCTTGCGTTTCTTTTAGTTGGACCGTCCGAATAAAGCGAAATTTTAACATGGCAAGTCATTTTGTATACTCTATCATCCGACTAAGTTTGAGCCTTGATCTCATGAGGATGGCCAAGATGAATTTTTAATGGCTTACATTTACCCATAATTCAAAACAACGCGTTTATCGACATCCTATGTAAAAATTAACCGGTAGTTTTGATGTATACCTTATGATCTCCCTAATGAATGGTTCATTTAAATATTTGGATGGCCCCGTTGGCGGATCTGTAAGCCAAGTGGCCTTACTAATGGATAGTTTAGATTGATGGCCGTCAAAGTTTAGATGGTTAAAATTTAAAAAAAAAAAAAAAAAATGGTGGATGGAAGGTGTAGTTTGGTTAGCTGACAGTTTGATGTGTGGTTAGGAGTTTGGGATGGCTAGTGTTGGAAGATTGTCTTTGAGCACATCAATGGGTCCACTTATTGGATGGTCTGGATAATGGGTATTTTAGATCCACCACAAAACACGGTAGTTTAGATTCACCACAAAATCCGGCATCTGGAAAGCAAGGAAGAATTTTAGATAGTATAGGCTTTAAAATAAGCGTGTGTGGCAATGCATCTAAATAGGGTTTGTGTTTTATTTAAATTTAAATTCCTTTTATCATTATTTTATTAGTTTTATTTTTATACAAAAGAGGACGTAATTTAGTGGAAAAGTGATAGTGTCCAGAGACTTTGAACTCCCAATATATTTTTGAATTTTAGGTCATTAATAATCGTAGATTGAACCGTTTGATTTGGGCGAAACTTGATATCCTACTTCAACTTGTCGTGTCTATCTAATGAGCTCAATATTGACCCATGATATTTAATGACAACTAAAATGCATCTTAACGGATCTCACTTAGCCATGGTTCATTAACGAAGTGTGTAAGTCCTATGTATAAATTAAACTAATGGTTCTATGAGTTATAAATTTAAAAGTTTACTTTAGTAATTAGGTGAGCCAGTTGACGAATACAAGTGTGATGTGCGGCTAGATGATTTAATACCATTGAAATAATCAAATGATTAGTAATCTAATCTGTATATAAAGTGGTGCACGCTCAGTTTTTTTTTTTTTTTTTTTTTGAACACGCACGTAAAAATGTAGATTTTAAGATGGATTTCCACATATATGCCTAAGTTAATGTAAGTGTACATATTCGGGTGCATGCATACACGCACCCAAAACCACGGGTCGTTACAGCAAACAACAGCAATTTACCAATCTCACAGCCTATTATAAGAGAAATGTGAAAGATAGGAAGGATTCTGTCACTTTACCATGCCCGTGGGACGATGGTGAACAACATGTCCTACTAATTTCACAATCTCAATAGTGGGAAGAACATACTTAAAGCTATCGCAGATCCATTGTAATTTAAGTCACAACAAACCATTAAAAATTAAAAGTATACCTTCATAATCGAACTAGAATCCAAAACAGTTCAACAAAGATATGAATCAAAGCACAGAAAATCATCCATTACATTACTAGTTTCACCTCGTAGCCCTAGATAAGAGGTTTAGCCTGACATGATCATGCTAAAGTCTCAGAAAATATAACAAAATAAATAGGAAAAGATAGAGGAAATCTGGTCGTCCCAAGCTCCCTCTGTATTTTGCTTCTTGTTCACGTCCACAACCACCCACCATGCCTCAACGGCTGCCCACTACCTGGCTGCTCCTCTCTCTTGTTGGAATATTTGGTTGAATTAAATAGACTATTAAAATCGATAACCAAAAAAGAAAATAAAGTTTTTGAGAAGGACTTATTGAATTGAGTCGAGGCGTGACTGAGTCACATGGCTTAAAATTGAATTTGCTTCCCTTGGACAACGTCCTAAGTGCAATAAGTTTCCAAAGCAATCGACCTCCAGGATACAACGACTATGACCCGGTCCCAGCGGTGCACTCACTGTACGTAAGCTCGAACCACTTGCAGTTTAATCCAAAAGTGTTGAGTTGACTTGCTAGTGATGAACTCAGTAAAATTCTTAAACTAGAATAGCAGAGAGAGTTTTATAAAAGAAAAGAATTTTCATATTTTTGAAACTAGAACGGAAGTCCTTATATAGACTCTGAAGTAGTGCATAAGCACCCTTTACAAAGGGTTAGGTCCGTTGGGTTTAAACCCAACAGATGCGACCAACCGGAATGGACACATCTCTTTGTTTTAAAATGAAGAGGCGCAAGTGCAAGTACACTCTCGTAAATAAAGTCCCGCGAGTACCCATACACACACACCCACGCGAGTACACTCACACCGCACCCACACCAAGGCCCATGCCCAGCCCAGCCCAACCCGTCACGTCGCGCACACAGACTCGGACTCGACTCGGCGCACGCGCGCGCGTGTGTGGTCAATGGCATAGATTAGAGCTATTGCCATAGCTTGCCCCCCACAGGACCAAATTCACATGTCCCCTGAATAGGGCTCAAGCCCAAGGCAAAATGTCTATCTTATAAACAAGAGAATTTTCTTTGTCAAATCCAATGTGAGACAAAACTCACACATCAAAAACACCAAAATTTAAATGTGGAGGGAAAACACCGAAAATTTGAAAAATCAAATTTTAATATTATTTTAAAACAAAATACAACATCTCTCTCTCCTCTTCTCTTTTTATAGGCAAAAGAAGGGGATGCTAGGTCGGTCGCCGACCTTCTTTACGCACAAAGGCGGTGGAGACTTCCTGTGGAAATTCTCAGCAGACTGTGTGCACAGGAGAAAGGACAGCTTGCATTTGATGCTTGGTGGGGCCCATATTCTATGTTTGCTGAAGAATCAAGTCTGTTCATTAGTTTCGTGGCGTCGATTTAGGCCACTCTTCCAAGATTGAAGTGGATTCAAGTTCTGGGTGGACCACACCACTAACCGACGTGGTGGCGGTCCTGATCACCTCCACCTCCGATCAGGCCTGCTCTAATCAATCTTGAGCCCTTCTCTAGTCCATCTAAGCGTCACTCTACATCACTAAAGGTGTGTGAAACCCTCTACTCAATGCTATCCATGGGACCCATGGTTATAATACTCTTCCGAGTCAGGTGCCACTCAGATGAGTCAACTCAAACTAGACAGGACTAGATTAAGTTCTACATGACAGATCACCCTCAAGTTAGGTGAGAGACTTGAATGAAGGCCAATCAATTCGATCACAAGCTTTCCATTTTTCTTCGTTTCACACTCAATTCAATCCATTGGATTCCAAGATTTCCATTTTTCTTCGTTTCACATTCAATTCGAAAAGCCTAGAGTTAGTTTTTTGGTGCAAATTCCTTTTTCAAGGTGTTGAGGGTCAAATATTGCATATTAGACCCTAATTATTGCCTGGATTTATGAACATGATACCGTTTAATGGCCCGCTTTAATCGTGTTTGTGATGCAGAGTGTAGTTGTAAGCATGGACCGAAACAGGGAGCTTAAAGCATGGATTTAACACTCTGAAGTCACCAGAATAAGGGACGGACTCTAGAGGACCAATATTGAAGAATTTACATACCAGGGATCCGAGGAAATCAAGCCGTTCACATTAAAGGGGCCCGAAACTAGTGCAAAATGCAAGATCACGGGGTTCTCACCGTCCGTTTGACACGAGACTCCATAGATGGGATGTGAGCCATAAAATAACTGTACATATTAAATTTCAGTCATTGAAGATCTCGAAAAGTGGACCAACGGACAAATCAGCCCTTAAACGGTCAATTTTGGGCCCACTGATATCTGGATATGCTTCAAACTTGGTCCCAACGGCTTAAATGAGGTTAGAATACGGATGGATGGATTGGATCTTTCATAAGCATCACGGTGGACCCCACAAGGGGAGCGTGCGAGTGCATAGACGGTGCACTCCTGCGGTGCACCGAATCCCTACAAAGGGTCAGCAACCGCTGACCCGTGTCATCCTCAAAAATGAAAAACTCCGTTTTCCTTCTTTCGCCAGTGTCCGCACGGACGATTTCAGTGGGGCTCACCCCTCACCCAAATCATCCATCTGAACCGTTCATTATGTACATAGGGGGGACATTCACCTCACCTAGGCGTCCCTTATCCACCATGCAAAGCTGACGTGTGAATATCTCAGTCGCATGCAAGATGAACGGTAGCACGAAATATCGTGTGGGCCACACTGAAATCAAACCAGTCTCACCCTTTCTGGACAGTTTTTCATCCTGAAGCTAATGGACGGAGTAAATTTTTCACCTGGCATCGGAAAATGGCTCACCGACCATCACAGTGGAAGGACGGAAGGCTCTGTTCGCAACAGAGCCTGCGGACGATTTAGTGGGCCACCAATATCACTTCAAATGGATGATCTGGTCCGTCCAGTGCGTTCATATGATGAAACTAGACAAACCCATGCCAAGCATATAGACCCATACAAACATTCAAGAATACAATGGCAAGGAAAAGTCACCACGTCAGTTTATGGTGTGGTCCACCCAGAACTCGAGTCTACTTCAATATTGGAAGACTGGCCTAAACCGACGCTACAAAGCTAATGGATAGACCTGATTCTTTGGTAAATACAAAATATGGGCCCACCAAGCATCCAACGCAAGTTGGCTTGTCTCCCTGCGTAAACATACGCTGTTGTGCATAAAGGAAGCTGCCGCCGACTCTATTCACCGACTCCAGGCTTCTATAAAAGAGAGAGAGGACGTGAGATCGAGGCCATCTTTGGACGTGGAGAGCAGAGGAACAGAGAAGAGTAGAGTTTGTTTTTATTTTTATTTTTATTTTTATTTTATTTTGTTTTGTTTTGTCTAGGGATTTAGTCCATCCATGTCGGGCTAAACCTCTTAGCTAGTTCTAAGAGGTGAAGCTTGTAGCGTGATGGGGAACTTTCTGCTATGCCTTTTGTTTAGATTAAACTGATGTTGATTTTGGTTTAATTAAGGGAATGTTTTTAGTTTTTAATGGTCTATTGTGACTAAAATTACAATGGATCTGCAATGGCTTTGAGCATGTTCCTTTCCTTTTTATGTTTATGACGTCAGGAAGCCCTGTTGTTCACCATCGTCTCCTGGGCATGGTCGGATGTCGGTACCGTTCCTAACCTTCATGACATGATTGATTGGTTGGTAATTAGTTTAATTTTGTTGTTTACTTTGTCTTCTAGGCATGGTTTGGTGATGGAATCCATTCTAAATCATATACCTTTCATCTCTTGAAAACTATATCAAGTAAGTTTAGTTTAATTTCCATGATTCTTGAAGCAGGCGTAAGATCACCCTGATCTCAACAAGTGGATCCTCTGAATCCCTAGTTTCCTACCTTTAAATTTCACCAGTTTTAGATAAATATTTTCACCATTATTCCTTCATATTCACCTGATTAGATTTCATCTTATTTTAGTTCTAGTTCTAGTTAGTTTCAGATTACGTACAGGTTTCAGTCCTTATGGATTCGACCTCGGTATCACCGAGTTTATTACTACATCACAACCCTATACTTGGGGAGTGAACACAAGGTAGAACAGAATGCTAGCCCATAATACACGATTTAGAAAGCCTGAAACTGATCGATCTGTGACCTATTCTGAGGCGGACACGTTAATGTCAGAAATGAAGCCGTATAAGAGACGCACATGAATTTGTCCTGTGAAGGAAGGATTCTAAGTCATCCGGTCATAAACCATCCTATTCAATGTGGAAATCTGTTGATGATGATGGGTGGCCTGTATCATATTTAGATTAGGAGGGAAATTCAGTCCGCCCACTGTCAATGGGTCGCCACCAATGTTCTAATGGTGGTCCATTTTCTGACGGTATAGATAGAGTCGGTACCAATGTTTGGCGTTTAGACTGGGACGTGGATAGCCTGATGACCCTGCCACCACCGACCTCTGGCAGGACTTTATGAGCCCACCATGATGGATGTGTTTTATCCACCTTGACCATCTGCTTTGCCAGCTCATTTTAGGACATAAACCTAAAATTGAAGCATACCCAAAGCTCAAGTACCCCACCACAGGAAATAGTGAGGATAATGATGTCCACAGTTGAAATCTTTCCAATGCTCACAATGATGCTTATTTGTCATCCAACTTGTTCATAAGGTGACACTAAACTTGATGAGGGCGTGTTTGGACGGGCACGCTGGATGGGATTAGGTTGTATTAGGGTGGATTGGGTATCAAAGCAGACCTGTTTGGACGGGCGGTGGATTTGCCACGGGATGAAAATCCCCTGGATTATGAGGGATTGGTCGCTGGATTGTAGGGGTTATTGGGCATACGGCGCAATCATGCGGGACTTGATGCTGGATAGGGGCTTTTTTGGAAACCATGATGTATGTGTTTCATCCTTTCCATTCATCCACTTTTACATATCATTTTATGGCTTGATCCAAAAAATGAGAGGTACATGCATTTCACTTGGACCACACCGCATGAAAACAATATTGATTGGATATCCATCATTCAAATCCTCATAAGGCCCACTGTATTGTTTTTTTGACATCCAATAGGTTGATTAGGTCGTACAGCCCCAGATGAAGGGAAAAAACAAAAATGAGCTTGATCCAAAACTTTTATGGCCCCAAATTATTTTTTCAAGGTTGTTGCTCATTCAATAATGTTTACTGTAATGTGGTCCATTTAAGATTGGGATATAACTTATTTTTGTTCTTAGATAATAAAATGATCTGTTAAATTAGATGGACGGCATGGATGAGACACATGCATTGTGGTGGGTCCCATGGAGCACCGACCAGCAGCCGCTCCAAACACCATCACTGCATGCATTTTGGATTGCCGTCTGCCCATCCAAACATGCCATACCTGGGCCGCTGGATACAGCAATACAGTGGGATTGCAGGCAATCCACTGACACCGTCTTGAAAGGCGTGCAATCCACCCTAATACAACCTAATCCCATCCAGCGTGCCCGTCCAAACACGCCCTAAAGGGATAAGGTGACACAGAACTTGATGAAGGGAAAATACATGGGATCGGATTAGTGGTGAATAACCATTAAAAGCTTTTTATAGGTCATTTTAGATCAAGCTAATTTTTGTATTTTTCCTTCATCAAGTTCTAATTGACCTTATCAACGGGTTAGATGGCAAATAAATACTATGGATCTACTTACAATGGGCTTTGGGAAGGTTTTCAATGGTGAGCATTCATTTATCACTATTTCTTGTGGTGAGGTCCACTTAAGACCTAGACATGCATAGGGTCTTTTGGCACCGGTTAGGGGTTTCAAATCCCTCAACGAGGAAATCGAGTTGTGTACTGAGTAACTCAGTGGGCTCTTATGGTAATGAGTAAACTTTGTTGGGCTCACCGTGAATGCATTTGGTTTATCCATGTCGTCCATCAGTTTTTTCAGATCATTTTAGGGATTGAGCCCAAAATTGAATCATATCCAAAGTTCAAATGGCCCATGCCACGGGAAACAGTGGAAGTATTGATTTCCACCGTTGAAACCTTTCTAAGGCCTCCAGTGATGTTTATTTGTCATCCAACCTGTTAGTAAGATCGAAAAGACATGGATTAAGTGAAAAAACAAACATCAGCTTGATCTAAAACTTCTGTGGCCCCCTAGAACTTTTCAATGGTAAACATTAAATTGACACTCCTTCCAGTGATGTGGTCCACTTGATCTTTGAATATGCTTCGTTTTTGCACTAACCACCTAAAATTAAATAATAAAATGGATGGACAGAGTGGATAAAATGCATAAATGATGGTGGAAGCATTCTGAGCTACGCAGTATGCAATCCGCTTTCCTCAAAGATAGAGTTTGAAAGGCAAAAGCTTGGATTACATTTAAAATCCATTGGAGAGTTCATGTGTAACATGTTTGTCACTAGGCTATTAATCTATTGGGCATTGTGGCCTACCGACAATATTCCAAAACAATCAAATTATTAATTGCATCATTGATAATTACATTAATATGATGATCTACGCCTTCCAAATATTGTCCATGTAAATCAATGGTTAAAAATCATTGGTTAGTTACTCAAATGTGAACTTGTGCTTGTAGTCCATCAGAGACTTAAAATTTTATCATTTTCAGGCAAAGTATATATTTCAACAGGCTTATTATAACCATCATGTCAAACATTACATACTTACACTAATTAGAGATATTAAAGTTGATTTAGTAATTAAATTCAAACCCATTTAAATATATTATGCATGCATAGCTACTTTTGAAATACAAGCGATTGTGAATCCATGGTGCCAAACCCAAAATGAGGTCATACTCCACGCGGCACACGTGTATTCTTATCCATCCAAATGGCAGGGCACATCATTCACGGGACATACATAGCATTAAAATCAAGCTTATAAAGTAATTTTAACCATCCAAATAAAACTAACATAGGTAGTCAACCAAGTTGCAAGATCGGATGCTCAGTGTCATCTTATCAGTGCATTTTATTTATTTTTTAATGCTCTATCTCAAATTGGATCAGCAATTTAGACAATCTACGGCTAAGCCATGTGAAGGCTTGAAGAGCCACCGCCACTTTTTTAAAATAGCGGTGGACTATCACAGGAGTATGGCTCCTTATCTGAAATAGAAAGGCATGGTGTTTCAGCAGACAGCAAACGTGTCTATAACAAACTAGCCGTGTATCAGGTGGGCAATTGACCTGGACCTAAAATAAAGCGGTTCAACACACGTATGGCTAAAGACTTTTATAGATGTAAGGGTCAGTTTGGGCGGTGGGATCAGAAGGGATTAGGTGGGATGGGATTCAAAAAACATAATTATTATCCAGTGCAGGGATTGTCCCCTGTTTCCCTGTCATAAAATTAATGCCTTGCTTTGTTAATAATACGGTGGTACATTGAATAGATATACCCATCATCATTTGAAATTTCTGAGAATAACACACGTGTGTTATATCTAGACCGTTCATTTATTTTGTAACTTCATTTTATGGCATGGGCCAAAAAATGAGGTAGATCCAAAACTTATGTAGCCTCAAAGAAGTTTTCAATGATAAGTATTCAATCCACATTGCTTTCTATGGTAGGGTCCACTTGAGCTTTAGATTTACCTTATTTTTTGGCCTATGCTCTAAAATAATCTCGATAAATGGGTGGACGGTGTAGATATAGTCCACACATCATGGTGGGATCTACACAACTTCCTAAACATTGAGTGAAATTGGCACAAGACCCAATGCAATTCCATTGAATGTAATTCCATGCTTTTCCATTCTTCCCAGAGCGGAATTGGCACGGATGAATCCCATCCCACTAAATCCCTTCTAATCCCACCGCCCAAACTGACCCTAAGGGCCCGTTTGGCCTGGTGGCTTAGAAGGGATTGAATGGCAGTAGGGTGGAAGGCATGGATTTCTAAGTAATGATGGAGTTGTCAGTAGTGGATTGTCTTGAGATGCATAAGATTGATATATCTCTTAATTGCTATATAACGACCAATCCTGGGATTAAACCTTCCCATCCCTTCCAATCCTTAGAGCCAAATACGGCCCAAGTAAATTTGAACGGATTAAGGTGGATTGAATGGGATTTAAAGGTAATGATGGTGTTGTCAGTAGATTGTCTTAAGATCCATGAGATTGGGATCATATCACCGTCTCTGCTTGTCATGCCCAGCCGTTCCCGGGATTTAACTTCTAATTCCTTGCAATACCATCCAATCCCTTTCAATCCGACTGGCCAAACAGGCCCTAAAAGTCTAGGCCGAGTCCTTGCTCAAGTCTTTTCTGGGCCCACCTGAAGATTAGACTGTATTTATTGACTTGAATCAATATATTATAATTAAAATATAAAACTAAAGGTTTGGATCCTAAGTTACTTATGTCGAAAGTAACTTATATTAGCTACTTATTTAGCTAGTAAGTATGTTTAACAAACAAATTATCAACCAAAAATTATAAATACAAGTTTAGTCCCTTACATCTATCATCCATCATGTGGGGCTAACATTTGATGTTGACCATTTATTGGGTGGACCCCACCTTTGATGTGTATAGTCCAACATAGAGGGCCCACGCGGGATGTTGGCCATTCATCATTATGGTCTGACCTTTAATGTGCATCATTCATTATGTAGGGCTCACCTTTGATGTTGTTCATCCATCAAGTAGGACCCATGATCAATGTTATTGTCCATCATATGGGGCCCACCTTCAATATCAATTGTCCATCATGTGGAGCAGCCCACCTTTGATGTCCTGTCCATCATGTGGGCCTCATCTCTGATGTGGCTTGTCCATCATGTGGAGCCCACCTTTGATGTCCCGTCCATCATGTGGGCCTCATCGCTAATGTGGCTCGTCCATCATGCGGGCCCTGACTTGGATATGGGCCACTCATCATTAGGCTTGACCATTGATTTGGATCATTCATCATATGGGCTACACCTTTGATGTGGGTTGCCCATCATGTTGTAGGTCATTCATCAATATAGGTCGACCTTTAATGTGGACTATCCATCATATGGAACCACCTCAATATGGGCCATCCATCATGTGGGGCCCATATTCAATGTCCACTTCCTATCATGTGGAGCCCACCTTTAACGTGAACCTTCTATCATGTAGGCCCCAACTTTGAAGTAGGGTCGTCCATCATGCTAGCCCACTTTGGATGTGAATTTTTTTATCATTATGGGTTAAGCATTGATGTGGACCATCCATATGTGGGCCCACATTAAAATGGGGTCATCCATTATATGGAGTCCACCTTTTATGTGGACTGTCCACCTTTTATGTGGACTGTCCACCTTTGGAGCCCCACCTTCAATGTCCACCGTCCACCATTTGGAGCCTCCTCCAAGATGGATTGTGAGAGAGAATTTCCTTTAGTATAGATGGTGAGGGAGAAGTAAAAACGTCACAGGTTAAAAAATAACTTGTTAAAATAAGTCGCTTTTAGAGGTAAGTTTTTAATGAAAATAGTAACTTAATTACTTAACATAATTTTTTTAGAAAGTAACTTATTTGATGATATCCAATCATGCCTTTAATGTTAAACATTTTTTAGGTAGGTAAAATAAATATGACACCTCCATCAAAAGCAACCATACAACGTGTGGAGTACAAACCTCTTGACACTTCCTTCAAAGATAGCTAGGCACGTTGTGGAGCCCAATCCCTTGTTTGGGCATGGTTAGCATTTCAAGCCTAGAAAAATGAATTGGGAAAGGCTTCGGAAGACTAGGTTTATGGTTAACTTGGTAGGCCCGGTTCAAAAGTACATTTGGACCCAACCTGTTGCCACCATGGACCTGACCCAGTGGATCCTGTTGTGGGGAAAACTGAATTGGTCTGTCGTGTGGAAAATGCAACCAATTATAAGAAAATGCCTTAAAACTTAGCCAATTGAAATTCTAGGATGAGCTTCTCAAGCTGATAAGACACTGAACTCGGAAGCTATAATAAGTGACTCTTCCGGCAGATATATGGGCCATGAGCTGAGCTGCTAAGGGAAGAGCCTAGTGAGGGGAATCATGTCCCGAGCTGATCAAATTGACCCCGACCAGATGCGCAATTGAAAACTTGGAAAGAATCCCGCCTCGAACCAGAAAATGAAAGTTCGGCATGATTCTACTCGAAAATCACATTGACTAAGGCAGTCTTGATGATACTTTCGAAAGTAAATTCTCATCTAAATATAGACCTTCCAGCGAATCCAGTGGATCCCACCATGATACACAATAAGTACACCCATTGTAATTAGAATGAAGTAATTAGGAACAAAAACCATATCTTAAGTCCTGTTTTTACTTCTAGTCTGCCTGCCTGACTCAGGCATCGGAGGGTCCCCAACTGCAATCAGCACCCCCACTGTCCTTTACATGTTGTTTAGGCAGGTATACATGCATCTACGAGTGACTACTCTTGTCCATCTGTATTTAAGCAATAACAGATTAGCGTCGTCTATGGGAATGATAGCAAAGCTATAAAGTTCACATCAACATCAACATGGATTGCAATTCTTCCATCTTCCCCCTCAATAGTTAAAAAGAAGGGAATGGCACTAGCTGTGGCTGAGCCTGTTTATCACCACCAAACTCGGAAACCAAGCTCACAAAATTTTCGATCGCCGAATCTAGTGCCGACAGCCTCCGTAGTACCCCATTCTCGGCTCCTAGCGTCCATACGCCGGATTCCGATCCTGGAATCCTACAAGGAGGATTTTCCAATGTACATTTAACTCGTAATAAGCATAACCACAAGTTTAACCAAATCACAAAGGCAACATCATCATCACAGATCCACTAATATAAATAATTGAATACAGTGTTGAAAGAGAAATACATATGTCAAAAATTAAAGCTCCATAAGTCTACTGTACGCTCCAAGCTCAATGCTGCTGCAACCTAACGCCGCCTGCACGCATCTATTGTGCATAAACTTATAGAAAGCTTAGTAGGCCGTGAAAGTGTGTGCACAAGGTAAGTGCCAATTAAGCAATATCAGAGTAATCAGAGTAAGCGGAAGTACAGACAAGTTCATAAGTCATACAATTTCAAGGTACACAATGCAAATTAGCTATACAAATGAGGTGTCAGAGCGAGCCAAATATTAGATGCCGAGGATACGATGCCATAAATCATACAATATCAAAATAAGCGGAAATATACTGATAAGTCTATGAGTGCCATCAGCCGTACCAAGGCTATGCGATACAGGGCATGAGTACTAACGGCCATATCAATGCAGAAACATGACAACCCAAAATGTTAAGTACTGCGGATGCAATGTAATATGCGGTGCGAATGAAATGACCAAGCTGGAGTGAAGTCGGGATGATAGTACGTAGTATCGCAGGCTATGGGGTCCATCACAAGGGACTTTTATCCAAACCAGTCCCATACCTAAATTTGGATAGTCAGACTCAATGTGGTGAACTCCTGATCTCAAGTTAGTCACGCGCCTAACCGAAATCCTGGTCATGCGAAGGTACACAACAATTAGTTGCGTACCACCAGCCTGAGTGGATAGTGAATGAATGTATGAGTATGCAATTTCTGTTCAATAAGTCCACATATCAGTACGATTCCTCTCTGGGGAAATCACCGGGGTCTATTACACTCCAAACCAGATTGTCGTCCCATCGCACGCAATAAGGTGAGTGGAAGAGACCTCACTATCTGCCTGCCAATATCGGGCCCGGCTCGTCGATAGCGAACCCATTCCTCGAGCTGGTTAGACTCAGCCTAGCATTGCCCCCTCCTCTCGAGCAGGTAAGGTCGTACCCCTTCCAACCAACCACGACACAGTGGGAGACACGGCCGAACAGTATGCGTCCCTCATGCTCTCATGCATTCACTCGGTCTAGACGTTGGAGCAACCTCTGGAACCAAGAGGATTCTGCAACTTTCACCCAAGGATATCTATAGCACCCCATGTAGAACAGATTTTCGGTGTCCCATCTGGCCATCCGCGAAATACCTGTGGAGGCTACGGCCCTAATGTCACTAGGGCATATGGTGGTCATGTCACACAAATGTGAGATGCATGAGTCACATAGTCCAATCATGCATCAATCATGTACATGTCATGCTCTCATGTAGGGCAATTCCGCCTATCAGGGAGCCCTATGAACAACCTGCCCTATGTCATATGCAATGGTCAATCATATCTCATAACAAACATGTAAATGATGCGTATGGGCATGTATTATGATGCTATGCTATAAATACTCATGATCGATATCAATATCCTGCATCAACAATCGGCCTCGACAATGCAGACATTTAACCAACATCGCCCCCAAGGAATGGCCCACATAGAGTCTAACATATAGTGGACCCATGGCCTCACACAAGGACCTAATACACAACACCATGGACCTCACTCAAGAGCTTAATATACGTCACGATGGGCCCCTCTCATAGGCCTAACATACATCACAATGGGCTCCATCTCCTAGCCCTCAAAAGCATCATAATGGACCTCATCGCGTAGGCCTCATATACATCACATTGGGCCTTAAACACGGGCAGAATACACATCACAACAGCCTCAAATACGAGCTGCATATACATCACATTGGGTCTCGATAATCGACAACGATAATTAGCCTCGATCAATAATCGGTCAATCGACCACGACAATCATAATCGGTAATCGGCCACGATAATCGACCTCGATCGATAATCGGTCAATCGGCCACGATAATCATAATCGGCCTATACAATCAGTCTCGACAATCAGAATCGGCTTCGATACTCAGAATCGGCAAATTGGTCATGTCAACCGGAGTCAGTAATCAGTCACGACAATCAGAATTGATCAATAATCAGAATTGGCAAATCGGTCACATTAATCGAAGTCGGTAATCGATCACGACAAGCGGAATCGATCGATAATCAGGGTCGGCAAATCGGTCACGTCAATCGGAGTCGGTAATCGGTCAAGACAATCGGAATCGATCGATAATCAGAATCGGCAAATCGGTCACGTCAATCGGAGTCGATAATCGGTCACGACAATCGGAATCGATCGATAATTAGAATCGGCAAATCGGTCACGTCAATCGGAGTCGGTAATCGGTCACGACAATCAGAATTGATCGATAATCAGAATCGGTAAATCGGTCACATCAATCGGAGTCGGTAATCGGTCACGACAATCAGAATCGACAAATCAATCTCGTAAATCGGAGTCGGTAATCAGTCACGACAATCAGACTTGATCGATAATCAGAATTGGAAAATCGGTCACGTCAATCGGAGTCGGTAATTGGTCACGACAATCAGAATTGATCGATAATCAGAATCGGCAAATCGGTCACATCAATCGGAGTCGATAATCGGTCACGACAATCGAAATCGATCGATAATTAGAATCGGCAAATCGGTCAAGTCAATAGGAGTCGGTAATCGATCATAACAATCAGAATTGATCGATAATCAGAATCGGCAAATCGGTCACGTCATTCGGAGTCGGTAATCGGTCACAACAATCGAAATTGATCGAACATTAATCGAAGTCGGTAATCGGTCACAACAAGCGGAATCGATCAATAATTAGAGTCGACAAATCGGTCACGTCAACCAGAGTCGGTAATCGGTCACAACAATCAGAATTGATCGATAATCAGAATCGGCAAATCAGTCATGTCAATTGGAGTCGGTAATCGGTCACGACAATCGGAATCGATCGACGATCAGAATCGACAATCGGCACCAACAATCAGCATCGATAATCGGCACCGATAATCAACATATAAACAAGGCGGGATCCATAGATGAACAACCGATCAACTATAATATAAAAATCAGCCCTCGGCCATGGTTATATCAAACCCAATAGCGTGAAACCCTCTGTCTATGGCGAATGGGGCCCACTTATCTAGGTTAACCCATAGGAAGATTAAGAGGATGGGTCTAACAAGGCCTAAGGGAAGGTCACAATGTGGACATCCAACCATCATTGCCCATCAATGTAGACATTAAACTATCATTGCTCCCAAGGCATGACCCGCCATAATCATCATTGCATACATGATGGAGTAATCACACATCGCAATGGATCTCATATATATCGAGTTGGCCATATCACATGGGCCGCACCAGTGAGCCTCATATACATCACGATGGGCCACAACTCATAGGCCTTAGATATATCACAATGGGCCTCAAATATATCACAATGGGCCTTACTCATGTGCTTCATGTACATCAAAGTGGGCCGCATGACATGGACAGCTCGGATCAAACGCGTACATCATGTGGGGGCCACATGAATGGACGGTTTGAATATATAACACATATATGTATCACGGTGAGTCCTACGTCCTGACAGACGATGAGAGCTTGGGTTACATCTAAAATCATTTCAATAGTGGCAGGTGCAACATGTGTATCACTATCCACTATCATAGGGGTACATGGCTCACTAATGTGATCAACACTGTCCAAACATTGACCGTGTTCATCAACACTATCTGAACATTGTCCAGCACCACCCAGCACAATCTAGATGGTGTCGATTCACACCATTTGGATGGACGGTGTGGATACACATGTGTGCAGCGAGGTGCGTCCTCGCCCTAAACAGTTGGACGGCACGGATGAAACACGTGCATCATTGGACATACATCAGTGGCCCCACCGTCCATTGCTGGACGGTGGTGAAAGCCACACCTAAATCATGTGGGTCCACATGGTGTGGCCCACCCACTACATATATATTATATTATATTATAAGTATAATATACATCACTGTCCACGTGGTGTGGCACACCCACTACACATATTATATTATATTATAAGGTATACACCACCGTCCTGCACCAACGTCCAGGTGCGCTGGACGGATGGTCAAGATGCTAGATACATACACATGTCATGTAGGCCCCCTGATGCACGATGTGGAATTAAAACACATATATCATGGCTGGCCCATGATCTGGATGGCCAGGATTAGGCAGGCCTGGATGTACAATACATCATCAGGTGGTCCACCTCCACACGCACCATCAAAACATATGTACTGCATGGGTTAAAATAGATGGGCAGCGTTGATAAAACGCCTGCATCGCATGGAGTCCACACACACGTGGGTCCACAGCTGCTGATGCAGCAAAATAAAACACATATATCACGGTGGGTCCTATGTAGGGCCCACCATATAATACTATATATATTATTATATTAATATTATATATATATATATATATATATATATATATGTGCTCACCTGCGAACCAGTTCGTACGTAGTACACACTTTTTGATGACTCATCATAGTTGAATCTGTGAACCGTTTGTGAAGCAGCACCTAGTGAAACCTCCCAGGACCAAGTTTTACTTTTATCTAAAACTTTTATCCATACCGTCCATAGAAAGACAAATCAAGGAAAGAAGCTGTTTACATTTTTCACGGTCCACCAAAGTTTCAGATCAAGGTAAAAATTTATACTATGAGGTTTCATGAGGTTCTGCTTCATGTGAACCGTTCAGATTTCGTTCAGATTCATCACGTATGATGGGTCATCAGTTCGTGATGGGTCATCAAAAAGTTTGTACTACGTTCGAGGTGACTTTTCTAAGAGGTTTATATATATATATATATATATATATGAGTAATGCTCACACACAATTAGTTGGACTGTGAGTTTTGGTCCAACTAGCCGGGGATTTAATGCTAATTAATGTTGAGACGGAGGGGCATTTATTTCACGTTAGCCTTTTAAGAGGTCTCTAGAAAATGACCTCTGACCATCAATGTAAAATTCGCCCCGACCATCATGTGTGTCACATCGTGTTAAACTTATGTACTAAAAATAAACCCCATTGGTAGCTTGGATGGAACACACAATTGGAAACAGTATGCTAAAAAAGCTCGCCCTCCAAAATGATTGTTTAATGAGGCCCACTTGAATCACTTATGGATATGATTTTTAATTCCCACAGCTAGTCTTTACTTTCGCATCTAATGGTTAGAGCTGATTTCACATGCTCATGATTGTGGTCGGGTAAAAATCAAAGGTGGATGTCTTCCCTTCAAATATTTCATTGGTGTGGCTCACCTAAATTACAAATCTACCTTATATTTTCTCTTTAGACCTACAATGAGATTGCACATCCAATGGTCGGAGTGGATCTTACCTACATGATAAGGTGGGCCATATAAAAAATCGAGGTAAGCTTTCTCTCCTGCCCTTAAACTTCTTTGCATTCCCCGAGAGAAAAAGTGTCTGTTCCCAAAAAATTGGGAGTACATTGGGTGCAGCCTGTACATATGCGGTTATGTTCATCCCTCATCCTGGGCCTACCTTGATAAAGGTATTGTATATCCATTCTCCACATCTATATTTTTAACTAATGATAAGAAAGGATTCCAAAAATGAAATAGATACATATTTCAGGTGGGCCACACCACAGAAATAGTGGTGATTGGCCATTAAAAACTTTTTGTGGGCCAAAAGTTTTAGATTAAGCTGAAATTTATTTTTAATTTTATTTTCCTTCATCAAGGTCTTTGTGACATTATCAATAAGTTGGGTGGCAAGTAAAAAATTACGGTGGGCCCTAGGAAATTTTAATGGCAAAAGTTCAATTTTCACTATTTTCTATTTGGTGTGGACCACTCGAGATTTATAATTGGTTCGTTTTTAGATCAATGTTCTAAAATGAGCTTAAAAAAACTAATGGACCGCATGGATATACAATACATACAAGAAGGTGGGTGACATGGTCAGGGACAAATTGTGTTGCATACGCAATGGACTGTACTTAATCCACTCTTGATATTTTTCCTAACATGTCTTTTTTTTCTTTTTTTTTTTCTTATAAAGAAGCTAGAAGAAGCTTAACGGTGGAAGAGGAATATCTAACCTTATTTTTATTAGGCCCACCATGATGTCAAAAGACCTCTTAAAAGGCTAACGTGAAGCAAACGCTCCTCTCTCTCAACATTAACTAGCATTAAATGCCCAGCTAGTTGGACCAAAACTCATGTGTATATATATACAAGTCCATGCCCCTGGACGGGTGGCCTGGACAAAACACTAGAATAATGTGGGCCCCACGTCATCTGGGATGGATGGCCAAGATAAAACTCATACATTGTGGGGTCCACATGATCTGCATGGACGGACGGTGTGTAAGAAACACATACAAAAAGGGGTGGGTCCCACTGTCAATACTCAATGGACGGTGTGGATACACAGACCCACGAAACTGCTGACGTGCAGCAACAGCTGCTGTTGTTGCTGCTGCGGCAAAATGAATGCACGGTGTGGATGAAATCCATATCACAGTGGGCTCCACCATGGATGGACAGTTAATACAAACATCAAGGTGGGCCCCACCCCTGACACACGTGCAGGGTGGGTCCCACACAAGCCATGAGCTCTCTACAAATGGCTGCACGGTATGGATTTAACGCATACCTCATGACAGGGCCATAGGCCTGCTGACGTCCTATGAGTGGACGGTGGAGGAAGGTGGGTCCCACACGACACATGGCCCACAGCTTGGGACCAAGCTGATATTTGTGATTTCCCTGCATCCAGATTCGGGCATTGGGCTGGCCCAATGGTTGGACGGTCTGAATCAGCTGTGCACACATTTAATAGGTAGGCCACATCAAAATAAAATAATCAAAGAGAGAGAGAGAGAGGTCGGACGGTGGAGGGACCCCGCCATTATGGGTCCCTCAATACAATGTATACATCAAGATGGGTCCCACACAAATGGGCCCTCAAATCAACGGCTAAAAACTCATAAGATCACCCACCTCAAGATCTCTTTGTCCTTCTTCCATCAACGCGTTCTATAGCTCCAAAGAACGTGATCCAACGGTTGAGATGAGGCTTTAATGGTGGAGATGGGAGGTAGGAAGGTGGGCCACACATGGCTCTCTTATGGAGTTCTCATAGACGTGGGTTGCTTGGGAGGAAAATGAGAGAGAGAGAGAGAGGGGTGTAAGAAAGAGAGAGAGAGAGAGAGAGAGAGAGAGAGAGAGAAATGGGTGAGTGATGGGTGAGGGATGGGTAAGTGATGGGTGTACCTTGTTGTAAGAGGGTGTTGACTTTAGGGTTGCTTAGGGATGGGTAAAAGGTGATGTGGTACTTGAGTGATGGGATGTGATGTGGTACTTGAGTGATGAGATGTGGTGTGGTTGATTTGATTAGAGATTCTCTTAGGTTTGCAAATGCGCGACATTTTCTCGAACCGAATGCGGGCCCACATCTCCTGGCCTGGGTATTGCCTCGGCGCGCGAGACGCGGCATTGGAACCGCGATGATGGTGCGATCGCTAGGGTACAAGTCTTGGGTCGAGCCGACTCTAAAATACGGGATACAAGTCAGGATCACATGCAACTGCTATTTATGAGTCGCGGGTCGTTGGAATTCGACCCGGAGCACCGCGGAAGCCTATGGAACGGTACGGGCTAGGATACGGGTCTTACACTGTTCATGGGGAGCAGCCTAAGGATGCCCAGGTTCGCAGTCGGTCCCCCAGTCTCTGCCACCATTCTAAATAATAGCGCAAAGATCCCGGAACCAGGGGAGCCAGCTCATCTCCCTCAAAAATCAGGTAGGAGCCTTGACCGGTAACATCGATCGCATCATAAGACTATTAGAAAGGCAACACACCCTCCCCACCGATCAACAATAAGAGTTGGAAGCAGCAACTGAATAATCCCACCCAACACCTGTACGCCCTGAGTCGCACACCACGAAGGCCCGACGAGGAGGAAGCATGTTTATCCCAACACAAAACCCAAAAGCCACCGTATTCACCTAGTTCAATCTACGATATACATTAGACAAAAGAAGGCAAGCTCGGGAAAAGGCCCCATAAATCATGGTTGAAAATAAGGTCCCCTAGGGGGCAGAAATTAAAGAAATTCGGGATCAGCTCGGTGATATGCAGCAAACTTGCCAAGCAAAGGCCCTGGCATCCGTCGATAACCTTTTCGAACAAACTAAACCACCATCTACGGACAACATCATGCAAGCCCAACTGCCGTTAAGATTTTGGATGCCTCAAATATCGCCTTATTCATGCTTGGGGGATCCAACTGAACACCTGTAATATTTCAAAGCAAGGCGTACTCCCTAAAATGCTGATTGGGGCAGCTCGAAAGTGATATAGGCACGTGAAGCCGAAATCTTTTAGTTCATTCGGCCAGCCTAACAAAATGTTCAGGCTTACATACCAAACTAACTTTTACAATGATGCTTACTGAACTAACTTTAGTGAAAACTGTAACTTTTTCTTTCTTTTTTTTTTTCAAAAAGTGGACTCGTGTCACATCATATTCATTGATCAGAGAGATTTACAGAAATACGAGAGGGTCCCTACAAAAAATCAGAGGACCACTCCTATCCTATCGCCCCTCAAAAGACTAAAAGAAAAACCCATAAAAAATAGGATCCTAAAGGTCCTCTATGCAAACGGAAGAAAAAAAAAAAAAACCGAGATCCCTGATCAAGTTCTTCTAGTGGAGCCTAGGCCTGAGTTATCCAATACAAGCGCTCCTCTGACACTTCTAAGAAGGTCAAAAATGGTTCGGAATATTCTGCCTAGGCAACCTTCACTAGTCGTTTGAGCGAGCTCATCAGCAACCGCATTACCTTCTCGGAAAATGTGGGCGAAGATGATGTTAAGCTCATTCATCGTTGCTTGAATTTCCCCCATCCTATACCAAATACTCCATGGACAAGCCCCTTGAGGATCCCTTGCCGCATTAATGACAATTTTAGAGTCTGATTCGACAATCACTTTTTTTCAGGCCCATATTTGAGCAGATGGACAGGCCATCAAGCATGGCCTGTTCCACCACCGTATTAGATTCAATCCCATACTGTCTGCAAAAGGCAAAGATCAGTCTCCCATGTTGGTCTCGACATACTCCTCCACCTCCGCTATCACCCGAGTTGTTTCTAGACGAGCCATCAGTGTTCAGTTTCAACCAGCCAATCGGAGGCTTGGACCATCTGACAAACTGGGTACCACCTGAAGATATTAGGGCTGGGCATTTAATATTCAAGTTTTGGAGAATGGTATTAGTAGCCATGGACTGAGAATCCTCCTCCAGAAGAGACGTTCCAATCTCTCTCAACCAAAAGGACACCTTAGATATGATGGATTTCTCAGATATTTTGTGTCCCTCAAACCGAGCTGAATTCCTATTTAACCATATTTCCCATATGACCAAAGAAGGGAGGAGACCAATTAGAATAGAGGAGCAGGAATGGGGGCTGGCCGCTGATGTCCACTAGCGGAAGCGTTGAAGAATGGTTTGGTCAGGAGTTAGGGGAATGCCAAAAAGTTGGTAGAAATGCAGCCAAATGTTTGAAGCGATAAATCCCTGACTGAGAAGATGATCGATGGATTCCACTTCATAACCATGATGGGTAGCTGAGTGCATAGAGTGTTGCTGCTGATGATGGACTCTGTTGAGATGGACCGTTGCTGATGGGGAAGACTGCTCAGCCCCTGATGGGTGATGCTGCTGGCTGATGGGGAAGACTGCTCAGCCCCTGATGGGTGATGCTGCTGGCTGACGCTGTTCTGGTGAGGCATAGCTGATGAATGATGTTGTAATGCCCCTAGCAGATATTGGTGCTGATTGCCGCTACTCAGGGAAAGGTTGAGAGGAGGGCGGTGTGAAGAAGGAATTTGGTTGCTTGGAGGATGCAGATCTGCAGAGGGATAGGGAGGTGACAGGAGTATTGAACAGCATTCGCATTTTGAAACTATATGAACACCGAATCTCTGCACTGCGGAATCAACAGGGATTGCGTGGTGAGCTGTTTTCCAAGCAAAGATAAAAAATTTCGGCGGGAAGAGTTTATGCCAAAGCCATTTAATCCATGGAATTTCTGGCTGATGATCCCTGATAGCATCCCATGCTGATTTGAGTGAAAACTGTAACTTAATTACTTAACATAAGTTAAAAAGTAACTTATTTGGTGGTATCCAACCGGCTCTTAATGTTAAACAACTTTTAGGTAGGTAAAATAAATATGACACCTTCATCAAAGTGACTTTACAACATGTGCCAGTGTGGAGTACAAACCTTTCGACACTTCCTTCAAAGATAACTAGGCCAGTTGTCCAGCCCAATCCCTTGTTTGGGCAGGGTTGGCATGTCAAGCCTAAAAAATGATCTGGGCGAGTCCTCGGATGACTGGGTTTATGGTTAGCCTGGTAGGCCCGGTTCAAAAGTACATCTGGACCCAGCCTATTGCCACCCTGATCCAGTCCAATGACACACTTAGATTGACCTGAACCATTTGCGTTCTTACCTTCCGGTTTGGGTATTGAGTACTACACATGAGTTACCAGATTCGGACTGAGGCTTATAAGTAGATCTTTTAATCAACAGTTTGCATTGGACCATGGGTCATCTGGGAAAACCCACTTACCACCCACATCCAGTAAGTAGTCACGAATTAGAATTCGAGCGGTCCCACAAAGTACTAACCTCAAGAATTTTGACTGGAGCGTCGTTTTGGAAATGGATATCCACGTGGGATGCAAAAGACCAATGGTGAAGCTTGGCATGGTGACCCTCTTCTTCTTATAGTTGCCGTTGGTTCTAAAGCTTGAAATCTTAGCCTTGAAATTTTGGCCATTTGTGGTTGGACATCACTACGAAATGGATGGTTATGATGCATGGCATTTGAGCTCGACCATGATTATGTGACCAGTCATTCTCATTATGATATCCAACCACAAATCATGATCATCATCGATATCACATGGCACGAAAATCAGGGTGGCCCACCCGTACACTGGGTCAGGTCAGTGGCCATCCACGCACCTAATGGAGTGGATCAGCCTGCTTTCCTGTGCCAATTGACCTTCATGATGAGGCCCACCTTTTGAATTGCTTGGATGCCATATGGCATGTTAGTGGGATTTGAACTATGATGCTGTGACCTGATGACCTGATTTTCAACCGCCATGCCTAGGCCTGTTAAAAATTTCTAGCAGAAATAAACCCAGGCGAGCCACCTATCCACCATTTTGGCCTGAAATTTCCCAACCATCTCTAAGATTACACTGGCACTAACCACTTACTACATCTGAATTCTTAAAAAATACATGATCTGGATGGTGGCCCATTTTTTGGATGGCTGATATAGCTCAGAAATCACATACTGCTAAAAAAACAAAAAGTAAAAGACAAGCAAATTTTTATATAGAAAATGAAATCACCCCTTTTAAGTATAAAATAATAGTTGGATTGGAACAAAGCCAACAAAAAACATTTCACTAGTTTTAGCACATACATGAAAAGGTTGAAAGCAACTCCCATGTTGCTAATGTACAGAAAGCCCTGTTTCATTGCGGATCCTGCCTAGGTAAAAAGCCCTCCAGCAACATTTTTCATCATTCCATTTATCTGTACACAAACACCACAAATCAGCGGGTCTCATCAGCGATCGATGAATATAAAATCTCTAAGATGATGAAGCTAAGACTAAATTGAAAAAATTAGAAAAAGTTGGATTCAATCAGATTTGGAGTTAGTACCAGGCAGATATGGGGACTACGTGATGTATGCAAGACATCTGGCCCATCGGATGGGTCACTGCATGTTACATCACGGGCCCAAAAACCTGCCCAAATGGAAACTCAGGTGGGCCACAGCACATGGGACAAGTTGAGAGGGATGGTCACCCTTGATTTTTGTGGAGAGCCCATCATGTTGTGTATACGGAATCTAGGCAGTCCAGACCCTTATCCAGGACAAAAATCAGGTTGTTTAGCAATTCAGGTGGGCCATGGTGAAATTCAAGCCTTGGTGTCCCCTCCCACCTTTGATTGGACGGGTTGGATGTGATACATGCACCATGTGAGCCCCCACCTCTGCTGTGTACCCCCACCTCTGCTGCGTACCACTGGGATTGCAACTCAATTTAAAATGGGTTTTAATCATCCCACAAGTGTGTATGATCCAGCACAACTACACACACCAGCAAGTGGCATGCTAGCACTCCCACAATCATCCCCTCCCACACAATCCCACAAGTGTGTATAGCCCAGAACACTGGTGAGATCTGGGCTGTCTATCAGATGGATCCTGCCCATGACATGCCAACTCAAATCTCACAAAAATGTGAAAGCACAGACACAGTTGCTAGCTACACATATTTCTAAGAGCTATCTATACATGCATCTGGGCATGGGGGGGAGTCTTCAAGTCAACCGATTCGGCTGAACAGCAACAGAATGAGTTGCATGTTTGAGCAACAAGGAGGTGAGCATGGCCACCAACACGAAAAAAAAAGAAATAAATATCCAAACTAGCAGGCATATTGTCATGCTCTCGGTGAAAAGATCTGATCTTCGTCGAATTGGAGTTGGGCCGATGCTGGATATATAAACCGGTCACAAGGAGTAGAACCTCTTGGCCAAGAACTTCATGAACAGTGATTTTCAGATACATCATACATGTACCAATGTTAGTCGTATTTTCTTGTGTATTTTGGTTTGACAACAAACCACATTTTGTAGAACCAAAATGCTAATGGTTGGATCATTAAGCCAATTGTTTTGGCCACTATTCCCAGCCAAGCGATCAATGTGCCCTTTCAGTAGGTTGGTGATGCCCAATCACAGACCGCCATCAGTCTGGGATGGGATCTCAATGGTCCAAAATGCCCTATGTTATTAAAGAGAGGATTTCTCTTTCTAAAGATGGCTTTAGGAAGCCATTAATCCCAACACTTGGGAAAGAGTAATACCTGCTTGGTGGAAAGGCCTATTTCTTTTAAGCCATCAAGCTGCAAACCAAAATATAACCCATCTTAGTCACATATTCCCGTTAATGAAAAAAAAAAAAAAAAACCTCTATGGTTATGAAGCAATCATTATCTAATGATATACACTAGAATTCTTACATCCTTGAAAGGTTCAGGATCTTCTTCACGAAGTCCAAGTATGTAATTGGCTCTTTTCTCTCCAATCCCCTGCACATATGCATCGATTCTTATGAGACTTCATACGACAAAGATAACATAACGAAATATGTTTAACATGAAGTTGAAAACTTGGAATTAGAATTGAGGGTACGCTAGGATGCTCAATTGAATTGAACTGAAAATAATCCAATTCACTAAAAAAGAAGAAAAGGACAGCAGAGAATGCAACAATCCCATGCGTGGAGCTGAAAAGATTGTGTAGTTTTAATTTCAGCCCCGTCTCCCTCACTTTATTATTGAATTGCATTAGAGTGAATTCAATTCAATTGAGCATCCAAAAATAATTGAAATCATGAAACAGAAAACGAGCTGACCTTCAATTGTTTTAGTTCCTCCCTGAGATTCAAAAAATAAAACAAAAATGTTAGCTCTTAGTGCTAAGTGAGTAAGAAATTCTCATTAGCCAAAATGTAGAACCAGTGTTCGGCAAAATCATATTCCAAATATAGCTTTGAGAACTTACTTGCTGGCAGAATTGAGAAACTTTAGATACTCCTGAACTAGAGATTTCTGTGTGTTGGCATTAAAAAATGAAGAACTGGAATCAGTGACAAGAATGTCTTGAAACTCAATATCAAATCCACCAGTTATCAAACAAGGACCTAAGTGCATGTCAATCCCAGATTATCCAAATCATGGGCCCACTGTAAGTGGAGAAGTTCCAGAATATCATACCGAAGAGACGTTCCTAAGAATTTCAGTCAATCAGTGGTGTCTATAAAATGGACACATGGTTAGGGACCCAACTTCAGGAGCTGATATCAGATGGTAAGATTCTGCAATCAATGTGAATTTTGGACAAAAGGGTGGGTACATGTATGCCACATTACGTCTGCATCGATGGGTCATAGCATTGAAGAAATGGTGCACGATGCACATACAGTAGTCTACCACCTAAAGAATCTACAATTAGAAAATTTGGCATTACCTTCAGCCCGCAGCTGCGTGTTTTGAATACATCTGCAGGAGTACCAGTGTTTTCACTCTCCAAATTATCTGAAGCTCCCAAACGAAAAGGAATTCCCAGAGTTTTTGGTTCTGTTAGATCCTTGCTGACTTGACTACAGCTAAGTGTAACCTCTTTCGGCATTTGGATGCTGCTCAAGTGAGATGGTGAACAAAGAGACTTCAACGTATTTGTAATTTCTCTAAGCCTTACGCTTATTGGTGGTGAGGATCCATCAATAGAAGACGGCGAACTGTATCTCTCATTCTCCAAGCTACAATCTACATAAAGATTAAAACAGGTTCGTCACTCATCAGTCTTAATTCCATTTTGTGTCATGTGAAATACTAAATCAACCTTGAAAACCCAAAATACAATGAAAATATTATGGTTTGCATCCACCACCATTAAATAGTGGTGAGTCATCCATCGTAAAGGTGGCAAGCACAGATGTCAATGGAACCTCCAAATTGTGGTTCTCATTATGGATGGAGCGCATTTTCTGAAAGTTACACCAGCCGAACATTCTAACTTTCCAACCTTTTCCATCAATGGACAGCTAAGCATTGGTCCATGTATAAATTCGATGGGCAATGGTGAAGAGGAGCATGTTTTCTTTAACAACATGGACTGTATGGGTAAATTAGATAGGCGTCAATCAGTGGGACCTTTGGGTTATGCGTGGCTGTCAATGGACCCGTCCTATTTCAGCTTCAGCCCAGTTTTTGAAATATTCAGGCCTGGGCTATTTTTTAAACTAAGATTGTTTGGCCCAGCCTGGCTTATTGACGGCCCTAGTTAGCTGTAACCACAACAGGACCGATAATTTAAATAGTGTGTTTTGTCATACACACATGGTTGTTATGTGGTGGTTGATTGACCATCATTAAGAAAATGGCAGTGAATGCAAAACCTGTAGTCCGATGATAATATAGATTATCTTGTTAAGCAATGCCACTATGATAAGGTGGGCCACCAACCTTATCAAGGTGTTAATCACCATACATGTTTGCCACAATGTATGGGGAGTATTACACTTAATAGAACCTACATTACTGACATTCTTCACAATAGCATTCACTTATCTAGTATATATCTACTCCTTACCTCCTGAAACAACCGATGCTTTTACATTGAATCCAGCATCATTGGTTTCTAGATGATTGCACTCAGTTTGGAGGCACACATCCTAGCCATTGAAGTTTACAAATAAATTTGATAAATATGCTGCAAACTGAAGAGACTCACTTACAACCATTGAAAATTACAAAGAAAGAAAGGTAAGTACCTCTTTTGATGTAAAATGTTCTATGGCCCCAACAATGCTTGGTAACAGATTTTCCTACATAAGTTTAAATGGTCTCAGGAAATGTTGAATTAGATGTAATTCCTCATATAGGTAATTTACACTATATTACAAACATAGTACAACCTGTTGTGAATAACAAAAAGAAAAAAAAGGCCTAAAATTCCACTTTTGGCACATAATTTCTACTGTTGGAAGTTGGAACCTCACTAGGTAAGGAGAGGTTTGTAAGCCCACACGTATGAACGAGTCAGTTAAATGCACACGCCACCTACATATGCCAACAATGGCATACAGGTGAAACATCCAAGTCATCCATCAGGTGGACCTCACCGTATAGATGTTACTTCCAAAGATAAAGGTGATCGGATTCAGTATGCGTGTTATGATATTTGGAATAGGTCAATGGGTTAGAAAGCTTTGGCTGATTTTACACCAAAGTATATTTGTTTGCTTAATTGTAGCCCACCCGACTAGTGGACCAACCTGATTCTTCTGATAGGGCATCTACATAGTGGTACTCTCTGATGGATGGCTTGGATTGTCTGCCGTGCTGGCATACGTGGTGGCATGTGCGTCAGTTGACTTGTACATGTGTATGGGCTTAGCAAAGCTCACATAAGGTAATTCCATCATAGTTGAGTGAAACGTTGGATTTTGCGTATGATCTACCAACATTTTCTAATCCCACGAAGAACACAAGCCTTTTCGAAATGAAGGTTTCCCATGAAGATACCTCCAAAGTGCTCAAATCCACACTTCACCATGAACATGAAAAATGTACAACATGATCAAAGCCTATTGCCTTGTGGGTCCACTTGTGGACAAGGACCTTATTTCACCAAATAGAGGATCACAACTATTTAATCCGTGCAAATTTCCAAAATGGTCCATCCATCCAAGGTGGTGCACGTTTTGGGGTATGGTTCCAGTCATTGTGTACAGTGCACTCAAGTGCAATGGATATTGGCTAGTGTCCTTGTGGGACCTAAAATAAGTGCTCAAGGAAGAATACCTCTTTTCGCGTAAAAGGTTCTGCGTCATTAGCAACAACTGAAGCAGAATGTTCCTACAAAAAATTTTCAGGCCTCAAAAGTCACCGAAAGTAGACGAAATATTCCAAAGCAATATACAAATTGTACCTCATGAAAGTATCACAACCCATTGAGAATCAGAAAGAACAAAAAACTAAGCTATTCTACCTCTTTTTCTATAAAAGGTTCTATAGCTAAAGCAACACCCGATACGGAATTATCCTGCATCAGATTCCGAAAGAGCAATTATTGAGTAGAAAACTAAAATCTTCTATATGACAAAGCGGAATCATAAACTGAAATCCTTGTTTCTTTTGTTCAAGTGACCCATGGTTTGGTGACCCAAACTATTAATCTGATGGGCCCCAAAATGGATGGACCCTGTTCCAAAATCCCTTTGATTGAAAATTTATTAAGCTCACATTGGTGGCCCCTAAAATATAAATAGATTGTCAAGGAAATAGAAACAGTAACAGTCTACATTCAACTGAGACGAATGACCAAACCTTAACATTTTGGTTAGAATCATCCAATCAATGTGATTTTTTGCAGTGGCCCATAAAAAGTGGGTTGGAAACATGGAATTAATGGATGGATTAGATTGATGATTGGACTATCCAAGATTCTAAAACCACCAGGTGCACTTAAAAAACTTAAATACACTCTTGAGCGTGATCGAGCATTCTTTTTAAGGTCTTGAACAAATTACCAATATACGGACTGGATGCAGTTAAAAAGTACACTCCCAAGCATAGTTGAGCATTCCTTACTTAGGTCTCGAACATATAACCAATAGAAGACTTCAATTATCACCGTGTACAGTTTAGATTGGTTACCTTCACAGATTTGACGGTTGGACTCGCAACATCGAATAGCTTACTGCAAGTAAATGAAATGAGAAGGTTTATTAAAATGAATAACAAGACATGATCAATAACTATTTCTCTAAAAACTAAATATGAATATCACATCCACACACCTCCCTTTTGTCGTAGGTGGCTTCTGACTATTTTTCTTCTCAACGGAAAAAAATCGGGAGGTTGCAGATTTCTTTGCCGTGGTAGACAATGTTTGAGGCTTAGTAACGGGTGTCATCAGTGTGGCTCCTCTATTAATCTTCTTACTGGAGTCGTTCTTGCCTTGATCACCAGCTTGGCATGATTGGGCAGCCAATTTCAGTGTGTAAATGGTATCTTGACATACAAATAGATTTTACATCAACAAAAAATGACATTCATTGAATATGATTAACATAAAATATAATACAAGGAGGCAAATATTGAGTATGATTTAAAAGGAAAAGAATCTAGTGCTATTACTAATATCTGAGTTAATGGATGGATTAGATTGATGATTGGACTGTACAGGATTCTAAAACCACCAGGTGCACTTAAAAAACTTAAATACACTCTTGAGCGTGATCGAGCATTCCTTTTTAGGTCTTGAACAAATTACCAATATACGGACTGGATGCATGCAGTTAAAAAGTACACTCCCAAGCATAGTTGAGCATTCCTTACTTAGGTCTCGAACATATTACCAATAGAAGACTTCAATTATCACCGTGTACAGTTTGGATTGGTTACCTTCACAGATTTGACGGTTGGACTCGAAACATCGAATAGCTTACTGCAAGTAAATGAAATCAGAAGGTTCATTAAAATGAATAACGAGACATGATCAATAACTATTTCTCTAAAAACTAAATATGAATATCACATCCACACACCTCCCTTTTGTCGTAGGTGGCTTCTGACTATTTTTCTTCTCAACGGAAAAAAATCAGGAGGTTGCAGATTTCTTTGCCGTGGTAGACAATGTTGAAGGCTTAGTAACGGGTGTCATCAGTGTGGCTCCTTTATTAATCTTCTTACTAGAGTCGTTCTTGCTTTGATCACCAGCTTGGCATGATTGGGCAGCCAATTTCAGTGTGTAAATGGTATCTTGACATACAAATGGATTCTACATCAACAAAAAATGACATTCATTGAATATGATTAACATAAAATACAATACAATGATGCAAATATTGAGTATGATTTAAAAGGAAAAGAATCTGGTGCTATTACTAATATCTGAATGAATTACCAAGTTCTCTATCTTTTTCATCTACTAGTAGATAACTGCACAATGCTCGGTGCACACGTTTTTGTAGTGTGGAACGTGGGTTGTGTGCCTATACCCTGCCTGTTGTATGTAGCATAGCCAATGCCCAATCTCTGTTTGGCCACTATGATGTGTCCATGATATCCACTTCATCCATCACATTAACCACATTATATACACCATACACAACAGAAGTCAAATACATCAAAAACTTAGGTGGGCCCCCACACAAACCAAACCTATAGTCAAAGTCCTCTTTATAGTTCTGTGTGGTGTGGAACACCTAAAAATTTTGACTCATGGCCTAATAGTGAGGGGCTTAGCTGATGGACGGGGTCGATTTCACACACACAACATAGCAGGTCCCACCAAAATCATGTTTTATTCATGGTGCGCATGAGAAAGTTACCTAGTGTTTACCAAGCAGTTGCCACTTACCAATGTAACATGCCTTATCTTGTAAAGTTAAAAAGGAAAAAAAAAAATCCTATAAAAATTAGAAAAATAGGAGGGTGAATACAGAGGGGCTGCCACGTAACTAACCCCATGTGAAAGGAGAATTTGCTTAATATATTTAATTATTTATAGATAGGATTTGCATTGTTCATTTGCCTACTCTTTGCAGTGATGGATTGTATCAAAAAAATACACTAGCTGGATCTTAGCCACACTAGATGGAGGAATTTCAACTATTAAAAATGGATGTTTTAAAGGAAATTTAACCAACAGTTGGCATCCAACGGGTAAGAAAGAACATCTTTATTAGTAATTAAAATCATCCAGTTGTTGTAATTCATGGTAATCTAATAAATGAACGGCCTGGATTTGTGCATGCGTGCCACATGTGCACAGAGATGGAGAGCTTCATAACCAAGATATAAGTGTTCAACTGTCATATCCACTCCCCAATTGAATTGAAAACAATAAGCTACAGAAAGAATTTAAGAAAAATCAGAAAATCCTGATAATAGAATAACAAAAACCCTCACCAAACAAGCAATCATCAAAGCTTGGCTTGTTCCGCCTATAGAATCTTGCAACATGTGAGTGAGTTTGGTCTCTCAGTATGGGATGTGACTATCATTGGCATTCAAAGAGAAAACAACTTTCTAAAAGGAGTATAAAGACTTGTTAATCCTAACACTTTCAGCGGGATGAGGGCTGCCACTACTCATCCTTCGATTTCTGTCTTCATAGCCTGATGAAAAAATTTAAAATCTAAAAAAAACATGAGACATGACAAGGACCAAATAAGCTCATAGGCCAACTCACGAGTTTTGCTCACCTTCTACATTGCATGTATGTGGGACAGCTGACCCATGCACAAGCTGAGTCCCATTGCATGGATGATTTGGCCCACAAATTAGACTGCTCCATTCATCAGGAGGGCCACACAAGCATATTGAATGTGGACCTTTGACAGGTCTTTCAGACAGGCATTTTTTCCACACATGTGTGGGTCACATGATGAATGGACCCACCTATTTTCTCTGGAAAGTATTTTCAGACAGCGCATTGTTATGCATGCACCTGTTGTAAAGTATTTTCACACATGAATTGTATGTTGGATAATTGACCTGTTGTAAAGAGGCTTATTAAAAGCTTCTGAACCACCTTTATCACAAAAACGGATGGTCGGTGCTACAACAACATCATATTTTGCAAAGAGGCTTATTAAAAGCTTCTGAACCACCTTTTCATCAGAAATAGAATCTCCATAGATTCTAATCTGATTCACTACTTCAATCACTCGTGAAAGATACTCTTTCATCTTTTCCGAGTCTTTCATTTTCAGATTTTCATACTCCCTCCGTAGAGTTTGTAACTTGATGGCAATCACTTTAGACGTACCTTTGAACTCCTGTTGTAAAGTGTCCCAAGCTTGCTTTGTAGTTTGAGATGGAATGATTCTAGAGAAGATAGAATTAGAGACACTTTGTTGGGTGAAGAAGAGGGCCTTCGCATCTTTCTTCTTATTATCCTTCAGTTGTTCTTGTTGTATGGCTGAAAGAGACGTGAGATCAGTTGTAGTTGGATAACCGGTTTCAACAATCTCCCATAGCCCTTGAGATTGGAACAAGGTCTTCATTTTGATACTCCAATGATCAAAGTTCTCCCCTCCAAAAATAGGAATTGCAGGATGAATCGTTGCACTATTCGTTGCTATCGATTCTACTTCTTTAGAAGTTTCTAACACCCAGTCAAGACCCGAAACTAAGCTTTGATACCACTTCCTTTGAGCTTTGATACCACTTTGTAGGCTATTGTAGCCTTTTTACTTTTCAAAAAAATAACTTAGAAGGGAATAGGAGAATACCGATTTTTGTTGTATTGCTTCTTCATACTTGAAAATGAAATCCATACACATATTTATAGGCTTTTAGATACATTCAACAAATAAAAGCTATTTAATATATGCACAAAAAACTAAGGGACATGTAACTCTTCAACAAAGAGACATGAACCTTTTCACAAAATTCTAAGCATGAATACATTCATGTATTACAACAAATACATGTATTCCAAAAGGTACATGTATTGGAACAAATACATGTATCTCTCTTCAAGTGTATTAATTCAACATTATCTCACTCACCCAGTCTTTGCTTTTTAATTTTGGGGACTTTTACCCCCAAAGCTTCTTACTGTTATGATTATACTGCTTTTATCAACGACTATTACCGAATCTGAATCCTAGAGAGGCGGCAAAGGGTGTGGACATTTGTTACAATTGAAGAGGAGATGCATCAAGGCTCTCCTTCCTACCTGTTCCTCCCTTTGAAAATACGCAACTTCTCTCACTGAATCCTATCTTTGCTTTTCAATTTTGGAGATTTTTACCCCCAAGCTTCTTACTTTTATGATTTTACTTCTTTTAGCAACGACTATTACTGAATCCAAATCTGAATCCTAGAGAAGAGGCAAAGGGTGTGGACGTCTTTTGGAGATGAAGAGGAGATGCATCAATGCTCTCCTTCCTATCCCTTCCTTTACAAGTATACCACTTCTTGTTTCGCAGCATGCCAACAACGTAGTGAACCGAGATCCAATCTCCGGTCTCACCCACAAACGATAAACAGGAAGAAATATAAACTAGAAAAGGATAAAAGCAATCCAAAAAACCACAAGATAAGATATATGTGGAAAAACCCCAACAAGGGTAAAAAACCACGGATGCAAAAACTTCCACTATGAAGAAAACAGAGATTACAAAGCGATATACTAACCTCTCCCTTGGAAATATAGAGAAAACTCTTTGCCCACACCTTAGAATAAATTTCATAATACCTAGAAAAGCCCTAGGAACCCCTATTTATAGTTTAGGTAACTCTCCTTTCGCACCCATGCGAAAACTGACTCAAATTTCCGCAATCCGCATCAAATCCGAAAACGAATCTGCGTAACCACGACCGGTCGAGCAGACTGCACGACCGGTCGAGAGGACCCCACGACCGGTCGAGCACCTCGGAACCCCAAAATTGATGCTCGCTGGACTTTGAGTCGAGCCAGTCCACGACTGGTTACGACCGGTCGAGCATGGGCCACGATCGGTCGTGCGCGGCCCCAGATGTGGCTCCACTTCTCAATAATCTCCCACTGGGAGACACATCGCCATAAACCTTTGTCTTCTTCATCCGGAGTGCACCACCTCCCTATCTTCAAGCCTGAAGACCAATCAAAGCTGAACAGAGCTTTAGCTTCTCCCGTATGACCACCTTGGTCAGCATATCCGCAGGATTCTGACTTGTATGAATCTTCTCCAGAGTAATCGATCCATCTTCCAGTAACGAGCGTATGAAGTGATATCTGATGGCAATATGCTTAGTCTTTGAATGAAAGGCTGAATTCTTAGCCGAGTGTATTGCACTCTGACTGTCACTGTACAGCTTGCAATCTGCTTATTTCTTACCCAACTCTTCCATGAAACCTTGCATCCACACCATCTCCTTACACGCTTCTGTAGCCGCAACATATTCTGCTTCCGTCGTACTAATAGATACTATCTTCTGTAACTGAGAGACCCAACTGACTGCAACACTACCCAGAGTAAAGACATAACCTATAGCGCTTCTTCTGTTGTCGATATCTCCTGCCAAATCTGAATCCACGTAGCCTTGTAGCTTGATTTCCGATCCACCATAACACAACCCTACATCCTTAGTACCTACCAGGTATCTAAGAATCCACTTCACAGCTTCTCAATGTTCCTTCCTAGGGTTGTTCATGAACCTACTAACAACTCTCACTGCTTGAGCAATGTTTGGCCTCGTGCTCACTATAGCATACATGAGACTCCCAATAGCTGACGTGTATGGGACTTTAGCCATGTAGTCTCGTTCCTCCTGCGTCTTTGTACCTTGCTCCTTAGATAGCTTGAAGTGGTTGGCTAATGGAGTACTAACCGGCTTAGTACCTCCTATATTGAATCGATCAAATACCTTGGTTATGTACTCTGCCTGTGACAAAACCAGTTTCTTGTTTTCTCTGTCACGCTTTATCCTCATGCCTAGGATTTATTTTGCAGCTCCTAAATCCTTCATGGCAAATTCTTTAGACAGTTGTCTTTTGAGATCTGAGATGTCCCTCATGTTTGAACCGGCCACTAGCATATCATCAATGTACAGAAGAAGGATGATGTACGACGTATCAAACTTCTTCAAATAGCAACAGTGGTCTGCATGACATCTCCTAAAATTGTTTCCTGACATGAAACTATCAAACTTCTTGTACTACTGCCTCGAGGCCTACTTGAGGCCATACAGACTCTTTTTCAGTCTGCAAACCTTGTTCTCCTTTCCTAGTGCCACGTATCCTGTCGGTTGATGCATATATATCTCCTCTTCAAGGTCCCCATGAAGAAATGTTGTCTTAACATCTAGCTGCTCTAGATGTAAGTCCTCTGTAGCCACTATACTCAAGACCATACGAATCATAGACATTTTCACTACCGGTGAAAATATTTCAGTGAAATCGATACCTGCCTTTTATTAAAACCCTTTCACAACCAATCTAGCCTTATACCATTTCGAACCATCGTGCTCCTCCTTCAATCTGTAAACTCACTTGTTATGAAGAGCTTTCTTACCCTTTGGTAGAGTGACTAGCTCCCATGTACGATTAGACTCAAGAGAGTCCATCTCATCATTCATGGCCTGCTCCCACTTAACCCGTGTATCTGACTGTAACGCCTCTTCAAAACATTCTGGTTCACCATTATCTGTCAGCATTAGATAATGTAAGGAGGGTGAGTAACGGACCGTGGGTCTCCTCTCCCGAGTAGACCTCCTCACAACCGGTGTATGCTGCTCTGCCTCATAATGCTCCTGTGCATGATCATCCTGTGGCGCTGTAACACTAGTATTCGGTAACTCTTCCAACTCTACAAATTCCTTTTCCTCGGCCTTATTTTCTAGCACACAGTCCTTATGCATCACCTTTTCATTGAAGACTACGTCCTTGCTTCTAATGATTTTCTTGTTTTTTGCATCCCAAAACTTGTAGCCAAAATCATGCTGCCCGTAGCTTATAAACGTGCACCTTCTAGACTTCACGTCCAGCTTATTTTTGTGCTCTACGTCAATGTGAACATATGAAGTACAACCGAACACTCTGAGATGTACAAGGTTCACTTCTTTCCCAGTCTACGTTTCTTCTGATAGCCCACCATCCAATGGTGCTGAGGGACTTTTATTGATGAGATATGCGGCAGTATTCACAACATCTGCCCAAAAGGTCTTCGGCAACCCTGCATGTAACCTCATGCTCCTGGTGCGCTCAAGGATGGTCCTGTTAATGCGCTCAGCCACACTATTCTGCTGCGGTGTCCTTGGAATCGTTTTCTAATGTTTGATTCCACTTTCTGCACAATACTCCTCAAACCTCTTATCACAGTACTCTCCCCCATTATCAAATCTGAGACACTTTACTGTTTTATCTTTCTCATTTTCTACCATAACTTTCCACTTCTTAAATACATCAAATACATCAGATTTGTGCTTTAAGAAATAAACCCACAGTTTTCTACTAGCATCATCAATAAAAGAAACAAAGTAACGTGAGCCACCAAGCGATGATACCTGTGCCGTTCCCCACACATCAATGTGTACAAGCTCCAACAGATGCTTCTTTGGAGCGCATCCTGTCTTCTTGAAACTTAACCTCTTCTACTTGCCATACACGCAGTCCTCGCAGAATTCCACGTCAATAGACTTCAGCCCTGGTAGCTTCCCTTTTGACAGTAGCACTTTCATCCCTTTCTCACTCATTTATCCCAACCTCTGATGCCATAACTGCCCATTCACTCCAGTTGATGCGACTGCGAGTGAACTATACGATCCTAAAGTCACGTACAAGGTACATTCCTTCTTACCTCGAGATATCACCAAAGCACCATTTGTGATCTTCCAGGAATCACTGGTGAATGTCGTTACATAACCGGTATCGGCCAACTGCCCCACTGAGATCAGATTCCTTCTCAAACTCGGTACATGTCTGACATCCTTCAATTTCAAAGTTGTTTCATTTTTCTGATTTATATGAACGTCCCCCTTTCCAACAATACTGCACGGTTCATCATCACCCAAGTAGACTCCCAAAGTCACCGGACATATAATCACGCAGAACTTCCTTACACGAAGTGGCATGAAACGAAGCACCCGAGTCTATAACCCAAGACTCGTTCCTTGAATCAAGAGACAAGATCAACGCCTCTGTGTCACTCTTACTTTTAGTCTTCCTTCCTTCCATCATCGCTCCCAATAGAACTAAACCAATAGCTCTGATACCAGTTGTTGCGCAGCACGCCAACAACGCAGTGAACCGAGATCCAATCTCCGGTCTCACTCACAAACGATAAACAGGAAGAAATATAAACTAGAAAAGGATAAAAGCAATCCAAACAAACCACAAGACAAGATATACGTGGAAAAACCCCAACAAGGGTAAAAAACCATGGATGCAAAAACTTCCACTATGAAGAAAACAGAGATTACAAAGCGATATACTAACCTCTCCCTTTGAAATATTGAGAAAACCCTTTGCCCACACCTTAGAATAACTTTCATAATACCTAGAAAAGCCCTAGGAACCCCTATTTATAGTTTAGGTAACTCCCCTTTCACACCCTTGCGAAAATCGACTCAAATTTCCGCAGTCTGCATCAAATCCGGAAACGAATCTGCATAACCACGACCAGTCGAGCAGACTGCACGACCGGTCGAGAGGACCCCACAACCGGTCGAACACCTCGAAACCCCAAAATTGATGCTCGCTGGACTTGAGTCGAGCCAATCCACGACTGGTCACGATCGGTCAAGTGGACCCCCACGACCGGTCGAGCATGGGCCACGACCGGTTGTGCGCGGCCCCAGATGTGGCTCCACTTCTCAACACTTCTCTCACTCAACCTTATCTTTGCTTTTTAATTTTGGGGATATTTACCTGCAAGCTTCTTACTTTTATGATTTTACTGCATTTAGCAATGACTATTAGCGAATCCTAACCTGAATCGTAGAGAGGCAGAAAAGGGTGTGGACATCTATTGGAATTGAAGAGGAGATGCATCAGTGCTCTCCTTCCTACCTCTTCCTCCCTTTGTAAGTACCCCACTTCTCTCACTCCACCTTATCTTTGCTTTTTTATTTTGGGGATTTTTACCCCCAAGCTTCTTACTTTTACATTTTATTGCTCCGAATTTGAATCCTAGAGAGGCAGCAAAGGGTGTGGACATCTCTTGGAGTTGAAGAGGAGATGCATCTACGCTCTTCTTCCTTCCTCTTCCTCCCAACTCCTTGTTTTGCAGATCTCAAAGCTAACATCTTAAAAGCCAATGCAGCAGTTAGTTCAGTACAGGGTCCTGCCAAAATCTCATTAGAGGGAGTTCCCTAGTATTTTCTCTAGCTCACACTCCTGGAGAGGCAAATACGGTGGCTGGCAACTTAGCTAGAAGAGGCAGCGCCTCCCAGTCAAGCGAGTTTTTCAGTTCTCAATCGGATCTTCCACATATTGCAAAGGGCCTAGTACTTTTGGATAAGGTAGGCTTAGGTTATTTGAAGGAGGCTTAGCTCCTTTTCGCTATATGATAGGTGAGGCATTGGCTCACACCCTGATCCATAGCTCAAGTGGTAGACTGAGTGAAAGATACCTCATTTCAACACTGAGGTCTTGGTATCGATCCCTAGTGGGGGTGGCTAACAGTGAAGTGTGAACTGACAGTGGGGTGTACTAACAAGCTAACAAAAAAAAAAAAAAGTGAGGCATTGGCTATTTTGTGATGCCCGCCCGAAAGGTTTGTATACCCTTCATGTTTTGTGAATATATAGAGGGAGTTCGTTTTTTAAAAAAAAATAATAAAATAAAAAAATCAGCATTTAGAGATGATTGGCAGGAAACTAGCAGCATTTTTACAATATGAACTTTGGTAAGCCAGTTTTAGAATAAATCCGGATCCTCAGCTTGCCACAAGCAAGAATATCCTGTTTGTTTGTTGCAATCTAATTGGGCCACATCACCACACACTACATTTAATGCGGCATTACTGATAATGCCAGTAATGATGTAGACCAATCAGGATGCAGAAAAACATGATTTTCCTGCTTGTGGCAAGTAGAGGATCCTGATTCTTTTAGAATTACATGTTAAGATTCCCATCCATTATTTATAGATGGCAGGTGATACTCTCAGAAAATGCTTGGAACAGTTCAGTGTTCTAAATATCGCCGGTAATTATCTGTCTTATAGACAAAATATTGGTGCCGCCAGCCTGGTGATACCAAGAACTCCTTGTTTGCCCCATTCATCACTAGCTTTGGCCTGATCTAGCCCAATCACAAGGTTCAGATTTCAAGTTGGGGCCTCCCCTTGGACCAACTTTAGGGAAAGGAAGGCCCAAGTCCGCTCTATGCACTGTTCAATTTTCAATAAGCTACTTAGCCTGTGTTGGAATCTCTCACCAATAACACTGAAATTGGTCAGGCTCCCCGCTAGACCCAGGTGGCCCAACCTTGTAGGGCAAGGGCTAGCTTGGGCCCTCAAACTTGGCTGGGTAGGGTCAGGCTTGAAAACTAGGCCTGATGTAGATTAGGCATGGGCAAACGATACCCCCGTTGGGCCCATTTGCTTGGCGTCATCATCAAGTGGGCCATAGTTATACAGAAGAACTAGTTTAAAATTATTTATAATCGGCTTACATTCGATGTAAATATGTAGTTTAAAGGCACTCTTGTATTTTGGGTCATGCTTCAAAGATCAAGATCCTTTATACCCAAGCCGAACTAGCCATAGCTTGGCTCATTACCACCGTTGCTGGCCAAGCCTACGTCCATATCAAAACCCAGACCCGGCCCCATTTAGCTATCGGGTTCAATTCCAGTGAACTGGTGCTCCGCTGGTTCTAATTCGAGATTTGGCCCAAAATGGGCCCAGCCCACTTCTAATTCACTCCTTCAGCAAAAAGCCATCCTTGGATTCTACAAAACACGAATCTCAAGATGGAGATAGGAGGAGAAGAAGGCAAGGGCAAAAGCGTAATTTTCATCGAAGGCACCTGGTTCGATTCCCAGTTCAATCTTTCCATTCCAGACAGATTCAATGCTTGAACTTGCAATGGTAATTATCAAAGAAAAAAAAAGAAATTTTTAGTTCTATTTCATTCTCCTTTTCTTCCGTTCTGAGATTTTCAAACGAAATTCTTGATTTCCAAATGATAAGGTAATTAAGCCTCATGTTTTTGATAGACACGCCCTGCCTGTCTACTTTTGGGAAGCGGAGCGGGTAGTGACCCCAAAACCACCCAGCTAGGTGGTGCTGGGCGCTGTGTGGCCCGCCGTGATGTGTGTTTTATCGATGCCATCCATCCGTTTGGCCAGCTCATTTTAGGGTATGAGCTTAAAAATGAAGCAGATAAAAAACTCAATGGGACCATACTACAGGAAACAGGTGTGGTTGAACGTCCGCCATTAAAAACTTCTCGGGGGCCACAAAAGTTTTAGATCAAGTTGATATTTGCGCCTTTCCTTCATCCAGGTCCATGTGACCTTATCAACAAGTTAAATGGCAAATAAACATTATCATCATCCCACTGTTTCCTGTGGTGTGGTCCACTTGGGCTTCGGATCTGCTTCATTTTTGGGCTTATGGCATAAAATGAGCTGGCAACAAGGATGGATGGTGTGGATATAAAACACATACACCACAGTTGGCCCCACAGCACCCAACACCTCCCAGAACAACCTAGTTGGGTGGTGTTGAGGTCATTGCCCAATCCGCTTCCCTGCTGTGGTGGTAGGGTAGTACCAAGGGTCTACCATTCTAATACTAAGAAGTACAAGAATGAGTGTAGAAAATATATTTGAGATTTTCAATGCAGAATTCTAGATTCTTTTAATGTTAAATACACCTCATGTTTTTGATAGACACGCTCTGTTTTCCTACTTTTGGTAATAGAGTAGTAGGTTGTAGAAGAGTGGGTCAATTTATAAAACATATAGGTTGTATATATCAGCTCCATTTTTTATTTTTTTTATTGATCAATTTTCTTTTTCTTTTTTAATTGGGGGGCAGCGTCAAAATTGTAGGCCTCCAAGAGGGCAGATCAGTGGGACCAGCTGGTTATAGAATACATCGAGGCCGCTGAAGGATATCTCGGGTATCAACAGCCAGGTTCGGTGCACCGATTCACAGATGCTGGGAATGGTGACAGAAAAGTCAGTAATCCTTGCTCTTTTCTTTGTATCTGTTTCATTTCAATGAGATATGTCTTTGGATGGTGGAATGGACGTCTTGTTCAAAGCATAGTTCAAAAACCCAAGAACTTTACTTGACTTGATATCTAATAATTATAAAAAATAAAAATAACATTGGTAGTAAATATGTAAAATACTTACATTTAGTATATACGTAATATAAAATAGAGAAACAAACAGCTAGACACTGAAATATAGGATGCGGGTTAAGGGTGCTGCTTTTTGTGCTAGAGGTCAAGTGGCCGATTTGCACAGCCCTTCCATGTATATGTCTTAATAAAACCTTTAACAAGGCAAGTTACTCGGTTTGAATCACCGCCAGTTGACTTGAGTCAACTAAGTCGGTGGATTGACTTGATGAGTCTCTTTGAGTTGGAAACAAACCATAATGCAGGACAATTAACCACTTACTCTAAAAGCTCGAACTGTTAGAGTATGGCGAATTAATCCCTTTATCTCATAGCCCAGGCGCCACATCTCATGGGTTTTAGGACCTCGGCTGAACCCCCTTCATGGGCCCCAAATCACATGGGCTGCCCACCTCGAGTGTGTCCCCGCTTCCCACAGGCTACCCCACTCGAGCCCTGTGTGAAATGCACATTAATCACCCCTGGTGAGGAGTCTCGAACACGAGACCTCCTCCGTGGGCCGCACCCACCCCGAATGTGCCCCTGCATCCCACAAGCGACCCACTCGAGCCCAGTGTGAAAATGCCCCTGCATTAAACCACTTTTAGAACTGAGTTCTTATTGATCTGGCTCAATATCTTGCCAATTCAGGTTGACTCAGCTGAGTTTCGACTCAAGTTAGCTAGTGTTAGAACTATGCTTCAAAACGTGGACGCTATTTATCAATTGGGTTTGTTTTAGGAGAAAAATGATGATACTCTAGTATGAATGTGATGGTTCTTATACATGTATAACTCTAAATCAAACTGTCAAAATTCTAGACCCTACTTTAGATGGGTTATAAACCAAAAACTATACTGAACTGATGTCCTAAGTGGCTGGCCGGTGGACATTAATGCATGGTTAAAATGAAAAAAAAGTAGTCAATTTGGCATGTGGGTCTTGATCAACTCAAATACATGCATGGTATTTGTTGTTTGTTAGTTGGGGCTGATACTCGTGTGCAATGTCTGCACTTGTCATGGACATTTGAGAAGCAAGGAGTAAAGTTAGAATGTCGTTGAAGATGCCAGGCTTCATCTGATAGAAAGCAAACTACAACTGGAATCCTGGATTTTCTTATGGATGCAAATTACGACCGAGTGTAAGGCCTTCCATCCTTGATCGTTGTCCATCGGTTTTATTTAGTTTTTTACTTCGATTTCCCTCTCTATGCTTTACCTGATGCACGTGGTTTGTGGGTGATTGCATGCATCCGCAGGGATTAGTCTCGCCTTAAAAAAAGGGGCAAGGACACCCTATCGTCATTAAAAAAATGTTTTCAGCTTTTTGTGTGAACTTCTATATTTTTATTCCTTTTCTGCTCTTTTGAAGTTTGCATATAGAGCTTTGCTAAGTCCACATACATGTAGGAGGCTGTTGTGCATGCCACACATGTGCTAGCATTAGAAATTGATATGAGATCCAATCCATCAAAGGCGTAAACATTATGTGGATTGTCTCACCCAATAATCACGTCAGTCCATTTATCAAGTGGACCACTGTTAATGAAACAAATGTTGTCATTGTATCATCATCATTATCTAATATCCCGACTACTTGGGGTTGGCAACATGAATCCTTCTTTGCGATTCCACTCTATAAAGGGCCATAACTACAGTTAGATCATAGGTCATCAAGTATTTTCTTATTACCTCCACGGCTCCACCCACATCTTTTTAGGCCTTCCCTTGCCCTTTTAGAGCCCTCAACTTGTACCAACTCCCTCCTAACCATTGGAGTTCTTGGTCCCTAAGTCTACTTTCTCTCATCTTACTACCTATTGGTGCTACTCCTTAATCCCCTTGAATGTTTCATTCCTAATTCTATCCTTATCTTACCACTCATCCATCTCAACATCTATACTTAAACATCAACATCTTAACACAACAAATGTACAACTAAAAACACTTGGCTGCAGATTTCTTTTTCTTTTTCTTTTCTTTCCTTTTCTCAATTTTTTTTTTGAAGTGATGATAATGAAATTTATTAAAAGAAAGGCCAAAGGACAAAGAATACAAAAGAAACAAGAAAAAGAAAAGCAAAATGACAACAACAACAACAACAACAACAACAACAACAAAAAAAAAAAAAAAAAAAAAAAACCCTATACAACTCTTAACCAACTAACAAGCAACTGATCAGTAGCTAAAATGTTAGCTGCATGCGTCCATTCTATTATGTTTTGTTTTTCCCTGTTGAGAACTTCCAAAGGACAACCCTATGATTCTTGAAACAACGACTATTTCTCTCCGACCAAATACACCAAAGACCTTGTAATAAACATAGATGCCAGATTCGAATCTTTCCTTTACTTTTACCCCCACTATGCCAAGCGAAGACAAACTAATCAGTCTACCTCGGATTAACTCATAAGGTTCCAAAAAGGCAGAGAATGCATTCAGATCTAAAGCTGCAATGGAGCAATGGATAAATAAGTGATCAACCAACTCCTCGCCGTTATAGCATAGTGATGCGGACATCAGTGGTGCACCTTTTAGAGTGTACCAGAGAAGGAGGCGTCGCCAACAAAGTACCGGAGCGGAAGAGTTGATGTGGATGGATTTTAAGTCCATCGGACCCATTTTCTGATGCGCTACGAGTGCAAGAGCGACATGACCGCACCCTGACCGTAGATTCATAGGTCGGATTTCACACCCTACCACACGTGTGTTTTAGTTTTAGGCGTTTTTGTTCTTTTTCCTTGTTTTAGAGGCTTTATTGCACTTTCTTTAATTTTTCATCTTTTTTTTTGTTATTTTCTTGTTTTCAGGGGCTTTAGTGTACTTTTACTTTTTCTATAGCTTATATATACGTTGTGAGAAACCTTTTTTTCATTATTATTGAATGAATAGAAATTTGTCTCTTTTCTTCCTCTTTATTCACGAGATTAGGGTTTCGAGATTGGCCTTTGGGTATTGAGGATTCCACCCTGATTTTAGATTTCATTTTCTCTAGATCTTCAAGGTGTAGGAAAAGGTAAGAATCATCCTCCTTTTCTTTTGACGACAAAAGGACCTATACTTTCTTCATCTCGAACCCTTCATTCTTCACCCCTTTCTAGTTTGAACAGAAAAGAGAAATGGTTAATCAGTAGAATCAGATCCAAACTTGACCGTGGACTGACTTATGCTAGATTTGGGATATCCTCATATCCCTAGGTCCTCCATTTTTACTGTTTATGCGATTTTATACTAAGGGGCATGATCCTGACGGAATGACCTCATATTTGTGTTGAAATTTACCTAATCCCTTTGATTGGAAATGATTAGTTGATTCGTGTATTTATTTAAACATTCTTTAACCTGATTATGCATGCATCTAGGATTAGGTCATCACATAGTAAACACACATTTGGTATTGTCATGCCTTACCTTCGTAAATTGTCAATAAGAACCTTCTTTATGCCCACTTGCCTAGCAAATGCCACCACCTTGGATGGAGCTCCATAATGCCATATGTGAGTTGTATGACATATAGCTTGCTTAACATGCACCCCCAGCTAGTTTCTTGTAAAAGAACTTCACCGAGAATTTTCATGATTTTTTGATGAGCCATACCAATGAATCTTCCTCCAAGGGTAATGGATGTCAACTTGACAAGAGTTACAAAAGCTTTAATACCTCCTTCATCTCTTCATCATTAAGATTTCTTCTACAAGGAAGAGCCCAGATGAATGCCTCACCTTAAAATGAGAATCACCCTTCTACCAAAATATTAGGCTCATGGCAATACCCGCTAATCAGGAAAATAAGATGCTCAAATTTTTTATTCCTAACCTAGGCATCTTTCCAAAAGTGAGTCTTCTGACCATTCCCAAGTAAGAATCTCACATTTTCCCAAACATTTTCTTTATAAAATTCACCAACTTCCATAATGAAGAAGCCTTATAAAGATGATGTTTTTATCCACCTTCCCCCTTCTTCAACAACATATTTTATTCCCAATACATGGTTTTAAATGTTGGTATCGGTCGGCATATTGGCCCGGTAAAAAAATGATACGATACGATGTTGTGTATCGGTATCAGCCCATATCAGTAAAAAAAAATCTAAGCAAAAAAATAAAATAAAATAATAGGAAAAATGAGATATCCAAGAATCTATCTCTTTTTTCTAATTTTATTTTTTTTATGAGAATGTATTCAATGGTGTATCGGACCATTATTTGATGAGAATATTGTCTATCGATTTGACTTGTTGAAGTCAACTAAATTAGCCCTAATTGAACACAAAACAAGCATGATTTGGTGAACTAGGGCCCATTACATTGAAATGCAATAAAAAAGAATATGAAAATATAAAAAAGAAAGTGAAGGTTTACCATTCTTTTTTATTTTTCACATAATGGTCCACTTCGTTTCGATTTGTCAAATCCCATTCAAATCATTTGCTTTGATCCCAAAATAGGTCTAGATCTAGCCTAAAATGAGTTTTTAAGCTTATTCCATGGTTTAAATGGAAAAGAAGAAGAAGAAGAAGAAGAGGAGGAGACATGAGTAAAATTTCAAAAAAAATTAAAAAAAATAAAATAAAATTAGGCTTTTATGGGCGTATTGGTGCTCATATGCCTTTTAATGGCCAACATGGGTTGATACAGGCTAATACGAGTCAGTTTTGTACTGGGCCAATATGACCTTGTATCCTGTACCGTAATACGGTACCAATCTTCATATCCATGACCCAATACCTGTCTTCACAAGTTACCTTCCTCTACCCCGAAACTCTAGACCCACTTTCCTAATAATGCCCTATCATTACGTCCAAATCTCACAAGCCTGCACCCTCCTTAACCATTGGTTTACATGCTTCTTTCAATTTTAACAAATAGAATTTATGATTATCTATCGAATCTTGCCAAAGGAAGTTCCGCCTGATCTTTTCTAGCTTAGCAAGGATGGATTTTTGCCAGGCTGTGGTTTTCTTACCCTCCTACTGTTTCTAATATCATGGCCCACCTGCTAGATGGACCGAATTTAGTATGAGGTGAGAAAATCTACAAGGTCAGACCCACCTAATGGCTTGGATATTACCTCTGTTAGCTCTACTGGCACTTGTGGCATTGTTTGCACGAGTTGCTTGCAAATGCATGTGGGCAATTGATTTGGATTCTATAAATTATTATCCATTTGCTATGAATCTATCTTTAATTTCTTAACTCACTAGCAAAATGGATGATCCCACTTATTGTTCTTAGGGCTTATTGTAGATCAAAGTCCTTGGTTTTTTATTCAGTAATTGTTGTTTTCATGTGGGTTTGAAATTCGTTGTGTATTATTTTGCTTATAGGCATTCTGCATGATAGCTATAAAGTTTACTTCTCGAGGACCAATTAGTAGATCCCTAGACCTTCGCAAAATGCGGTTGACCCCAGTTTCCTTCATACATGGGCAAGTTATGGCAATTATATCCAGTCAAGAGAGATCCTTACCATGGATGACTAATGGAAGATCAAACTGATTGTATGATCCTAACCATCCAACCAACAGCCTAAAAATGGGCCATTAAAGCTAAAAATGACTGACAAATCACATTCAATAGACGTTCCTCTGTTGATTTTGATTGAATGTTTATGCTCATGCAGTCAACATGCCTTCTGTCAGAGTTTTTTTTTTTAATTATAATTTTTTATAATTTTATTTTTAAGCCAATTTTCAGAGGATATTAAGCATTTTGGCTTTTATTTTGGTATACACAGTCTAGTGTTTGAGGTTTTAACTAGGGACATTCAGGAAGTGTTATTCCTGTCCCCGGGGCTTTCTCTCCTGCTAGCAAATTTCTATGACTTACATAAAATACATTGCAACTATCTATGTGAGCCAGGGATTGGTAACCCACATCTCGAAGAACTATGCATATCAACATTCAAGCATGTGCCCATATGGAGTACATGGGAGGGATCTGAGCTTTCCATCTAGTGGACTACACTATTTAATTAGACCTTCTGGCCTAAAAATCCATGTTCACTCCTGACTCATGGGAGAGCATGGAAAGGGAAGATGAGGAAGATCACTGTCTTCCTCAAGTGATAAAACCCTTGAATCCACAATGTATTTTCTTGAATCCATAAGAAAAAAGAGATAAAAACTTAAGTTATTTATTTATTTATTGAATAATGTCTATAATGTCTAGTTTTTCAATTACACCATTAATAAATTAAAAAAAAAAAATCAAAATTCGTAATTATAAAAAAAGAAAAATTCTAACCCTAATAAGAGTCTTAATTCTAGCAAAGCACTTCTAAAGCCTAATTTTTAAAAATAAAAATTCAAGATAAACTTTTGCTAGAAGAGTATAAGAATAATTACAAATAATTTCTAAAAAAGAATGGAAATCTAAAACTCTAAAAAAAATACTACAAAAATTGAAATTACTAAAAACAGTATTTTTTTTTCTTCATTAAATCACGTTTTTGAGCTGGAAGCACATGTTTTCTTGCGAAACAGACTAACACAACCCACTTTGTGGGTTAGTTGACCCCGAATGACCCGTTACGATAAAGATTGATAGGTTTTGCGTCTCGTAATGATATCCAGATCAAAAGTTTTGGCCAATTTATGATTCACCTTCTTTTGGTCCAACCATGCCAGAAATGTATCCGTGCCACGTCCTACATCAGACCCCTCCACTTGGAAAAAACTCGTCCTTGAGTTACTCAAGAGACTTGGCTCATGATGCTCAAACAACTTCTGGCACCGATGTTTATCAGCATTTTCCTTGTACTTTGCGTTAGCCCAATGTTTTTCTGTATTTCCTGTCACCAGCGATATCAATATTGTTTTCATACCCTAGCTAGCGAAACTTATAGCAATACCGGTACTTCAAACATTGGTTGGGGACTGGGTGAAGGACAAAATAGCACGTCTTGCTTTGATTGGTTCTTGGATACCCTCGAACATGTGACACTCCCATTAGATCTTGAAGTAAGTTTGCATGATAATTTTGGAGACCTTTAAGAGTAAATGTATGTAGGAGCCACATGTCATTTTATCGTAAGGAGATACAAAAAGATAAAAGATACTTATTGTATAAAAAAACAGAGAATGACACAGCACAAAAAGAGAAATGGTGGATGACACATGGTGTGGGTATAAAAGTCAAGATTTTGGGGCTTTTTGCTCAAATTATGTTAGGGACATATATAACCTAATCTAATGGTTATAATTCTTTGAAAGAAGTGGCCCTCCTGATTGGTCCAATCGGTTAATCCATTGTCAAGTGGGGTGGGGTATCTATAGTTTGCAATTCTTCTCAGTTCAAATTGCTTGTGTGTCAAAATGAAGCCTTAGCCAGCGAGACAATAAGTTCAAATGGGTGCAACAACCTTTTGTTCGAGGACCGAAGACTTTGAGTGTTGTTGTCGCTCTTTAAGCTCATTTTCCAACTCCTCAACCTGGGTAGAATGTAGAGCAGAAGTTAGTTACAACCTCTGTCTTTCTTTGTAACAAACTATTGAGTTTTGATACTTGATCAGGTGAAGCCCATGTTTTCAGTAATTCAGACTGTTAATCTTATGGGGCCCCACACTGTGGGATGGAGGATCCTCCAAAGTCCTTGACTGATAGTTCCTAGAAAAACCCAGTCTTTGGCCTTTTTCAAGATGGTTGCTGGTATTTTTCCTTCACTGTGTGTTTGTGCTGATCAAAGGGTTATTTGGATCTTCCAATTTGGAGGATTGAGGGGATCCATTAGACCAAAGGACTAGATCCAAACTGTTAATTTGATGGGCCCCCACACTGCTGATGAAGGATGCTCCAAAGTCATTGACTAGAAGTAACTAGCCAATCTAATCTTTTGCCCTTTTCCAAGACAGTTGTTCTTTTTCCTTAACTGCCTGTTTGTGAGGCCACTGAACAAAGGCCACCATATCAAAGGTCTGGATCAGCTGATGATGGGCCCCACTTGCATGGAATGAAGGCATCAGGATACTATTCTTGATCACTGGGCTATTGACCCACATTTTTTTTTTCTGACAGTGGGATGAATAAAGAGTTTGCAAACCTTAAGCTGTAGTGCCATGGATGCCGCGTGCTGTTGTTTTTTCAGTCGGGTTTCAAGCTCCCCTACCTTTTTAAAGCATGCATGACACAAGTTAGTTGTTGAAAATCGATGTTCTTCAATCTGAATATGAGCAAATCTATATTGTTTTCAGCAGTTTTTTCCCCATTCAAACCAACCTTTTGTTCAAGTGCCATGCACATTTCTTCCCTCCCTTTCAATTTCTCTGAGAGTTGCCACAGTTGCCTCTCCGATTGGATTTGTAGTGACTCCGTCTTTGATTGAATCTGGCCTTTGAGTTCTTTGACCTTCAAAACTCGAAAATATCGTAAATATCTTTTTAGCTTTAACAGCTTTGGATTGACATAGTAATTAGTAGTAGTGCGGTGGTTTATGCTGCGTTGAGGAAGTATACAATGTTAGTTGAGCGAAATGGTAGGGCCACCTTTCAATGATCGAAATTGCTTTATCTGGTGACCCCATCAATGGTAAGTCATGATCCAAATAATTTCACTACCCCAACATCATCATAGCTGTTGAATGCAGACCATTGACCGACCTGTCCATTTGCAGGTCACCATTTGCATCATGCAGGAAGGGATTCTTGGGGAATGGCCTATCTGTGATTGAGCCACTAGACAAACAAATTGGACCACTGGTAGTTGGACCCCACCCATATTAGCTGCTGGGATGAATTAAAAGCACTATCTGGTTCAGTTGAGGATCACATGCTACCTTCACTACATACAAATAGAACCTACCTTGTCCTGCTGGTCTCTAATAATCTGATCTTTGCTTCTGAGTTTGTTTTCAATGGTCTGACAGTTCTCTTCCAGATTCCATAGAGACTCATCTTTACATCTCAATTCTTGCCTTGCTTTGTCGAGCTTCAGGTGAAATCCAAACAGGAAAAAGATCAGTACATCATACGTAACGCATATACTAGCAATTGAGATGCGACAATCAAATTGCATTACTTCGATCTGCTTTAGAGCCTACCATCAGTTTCATCTTTTGAAGCTCGCCAGTGTCGATTTGCTTCTTTGCAGGACCTAGCTCAACCCCTCGAACTCGAGCTGCAAAATTCAATGAACTCAGCGTCTCACCCAAGTCATTATCCGAAGGGCTTATTTGTACGAACATCAACATCTTTGAGTCACCCCCTTCATTTCAAGAAAAAGAAAGTCTAAGAATCGAATGGAAGAAAATTGCAGTTTGATGGAAAAAAAAAAAACTGTATTGATATTAGATAGAACAAATAGTTAGATTAAATTGAGTTTTGCTAAGTCCAAAATTCCCTGTCCCACCATATCACATGCATACACTGAACATGGAAATTTGGCCTTTCTTTTGCAGTCCATGTTTCTGTACATGTGGCCCACCTGATTAGTGGACTCACTTATTTTTGGGCCAGATCATCTACATGCAATGGCCCCTTGATGGGTCGCCTCTCAAAATAACACTAAATGGATAGAAAGAGACGAGATGACTATCAATCAAGATAAAGATACCTAATGAATCTTGAAGTAAATGTGTCAACTTGGAATTCCTGGAAATACCCACAAGAATCAAATTAGAAAAATCGAAGATTGGGCTGAATTATTCTCATGGGTCCCAGTAACTAGGATCAAACCTATATGGCATGTGACTGCTTTTAGATGCCAGGGCTGATATGACATCTCCAAGGGCTGAGAGCGATCTGTTGATGTTCTGAGCTTCCTTGAGCCGCTTCCCCCTGTGCATCTGTCTTTGCAAGCCGCTCGCTGCCTGCCAAGTCCACAAGCCAAAGCTTGCTCTTCGTGCATTCTCCATTCATCAGATTCTTGGATTTTACCATTATGCAAAGCATGCTGAGCAAACAAACGTGAGAAGAATAAAACTCCGAAATGGATCGAACAGTAGGATTCACAAACATATCACTCTCCTCATACCTACCAACATGAAGGATCTTATCGTTCATCAGTTGGGGTCCCAGTCGCACCATGTCAAGGCCCAAACACCAGGCTACCCCCAATCATCGGTTGGGCCATACCTGTATGCAAATTGGACCATTCTTTTATTTATTTTTATTGGTATACATGAATTGAAACATTGTGGCCCACCTAATGACCTGACATGCCTATTTTTGGGCTGAAGGACAGTGATCCCAACCTCATGAGCAATGCAACATTGGTGAATAGCTATTATTCTCAAAATAGAATGCTAAAAGGGCACACAAACCAGTGAGATCGGCTACTATGCTCATTGACATTATTAGATCCAATGGCCCTGGCTTGCTTCCTGCCTGCAACACATCCCAGACCTCCTTTATGTTGTTAACTTTGGCCTCAACAATTCCCGGCACGTGATGAGATCCTTCAGCTGCTTGTCTTATTTCCAATCTAAAATACAGTCATAAACCATGTTAAAACTGAAAAAAAAAAAAAAAAAAAAAAAAAAAAAAAAAAAAGGAAGAAAAGAGAGGGATTGCCGACATCTATTTCTCAACAGAAAGGTTGCAACAGTAGGATCAAATCCTACTCAGGTCTGGATCATTCATCGGGTGGGCCCCAACAGTGTTTTTTTTTTAAAGGTACCCCTCCAGTGTATTTACAACGAACTTTACATGAAAATAGGCTTATCCAGTCATCAAGTGGGCCACACATGTACATTGTATGTGAATTTGTTCATGGGCAACTCCACTGATGACTAACCATCCTGAATTTGGATCCACACGGCACTTCGGTGGGGCCTACCTGATGAATGGTATGGATCTTACACAAACGTGCCATGTTGCTAGAGTAGGGAATGTGGCCAGAAAATACTAAAGATTCAGATGTGAGCCGTACTTCTTTGATGAAGGAGATGTGGCTAGCAAGTCTCTGATCTGTTCGTTATATACTTCAAGTACGCTAACAGATATGTTATAGGCAAAAGTCTCCTGCCCTTCCTTTGAAATTTTGAAAAGCTCCTCTAAAGTCCAATAATTGACTCCCCTGTTGTGCTCATTGCCCTCCATCGTGAAGGTTTTTCCGGTCCCCATCTGCCCGTATGCAAAGATGCAAACGTTGTATCCATCTAGGACTGAAACCACCATAGGAGAAGCATCCGCAAACACATCGACTGTTCACAGTAAATATATTCCAATTCAATACCATTGCTCCATCATAGTAGAAAACTCTCATGCATCATTGGTTCACCATATGCATAATTTGGATCGCCCACAAGGTTGTCCCCAGATGTTCATTGCTTGACCAGAAACCGTATTTCCTTTTATATCTGTCAACTTAATCATGTTATATAACTATAATTTGTATCGATCACAGATTGATGGTATCCACATACCTTGATTGTCCTTTGGAGTATAAACACGGTCGAATTTGAAGGTTTTCTTTGAAGACCTGCCTGTCAATAGCCCAAGTTCGCCGTCCTTGGCAGCATCGAAGTCCACTATAGTTGCACAGCCAGATGTGACCTCCGCCTTGCTTAATGGGCGGCACCTACAAAACACCCTTATATTCCCTGAAAAATAAGTATAAGGTCAGATCACTCCGATTCTTGTGTTAAAAAGCATAATACACATAAAGAATGCATACCCTTTATTTCCTGAACTTGATTATGGAGCTTCTTCCTCTTCACAAGCTCTTCTCCATACTTGGCTTTACGGTCTTCGCACTGTGCAACTACAAGGTGATACACACCATGTTATATGATGAATGATGCTAATGATGAATGATGCTAAGTCATCTGTATTGTACATGTTGCACTAGTACAACATGTACAATACAGATAAAGAATCACTCCGATTCTTGTGTTAAAAAGCATAATACACATAAAGAATGCATACCCTTTATTTCCTGAACTTGATTATGGAGCTTCTTCCTCTTCACAAGCTCTTCTCCATACTTGGCTTTACGGTCTTCGCACTGTGCAACTACAAGGTGATACACACCATGTTATATGATGAATGATGCTAAGTCATCTGTATTGTACATGTTGCACTAGTACATGGTCATCATTACAGTCGACTTGGTCCATGGCCCACAGGACCATGGCAGGTAAAAGGGAAAATTCACTCAAACCCGATCAATGATCCACATTCGACTAGCAACCCAAAGAGTTGGATAAATAAATTTCATATGACAAATGCTAATATGATGCAAGGCCTTCATGGAGATACATGAAGTGTGCACCAAAACATCTCTATGGTACATGTCACATTAGTACCTGATCATCATGACATTTGAGTTGGTTGAAGGCCCACATCCCATGGCGGGAAAAGGGGACAATTTATTCAAACATGATCAGCGATCCACACTTGACTTTCAATTATTTATCCAATCGCTGCAATGTTTTTAGCCTTCAGTTGGGATGCATACTTCATAGAGCTTCCATGAGGCATGCATCATAATAGCATTTTGTATCTCACATTGGTTACAGATCAGTGAATTCAAACTTACCTAATGCTTGGACTGCAAATGCCATTTTATTCAATTCGGGAATCGAATCAGTGCAGTCGTGTGCTTCCTTAGATAGTTGGGCATGCTCATGTTTCCTCGCCTAAGAAGAATATCAGTAAAGAATTACAATAAGAAACTACATTTCCAAACTAATCAAATAACGGATTTGTAGGGATATTACCTTTATTTTTCCTTCTAAATCATTTACTGATGCCACCCAAAACTTCTTATCGTGTTTGTATCTATCAGAAACATCCCTCAATAGTGCTGCTTGTTTATCCATATCTCGGTCTAAAATGAATAAAATCAGAGGTGCAATGTCCTTTAGAGAAATAGCCTGTGCTAACTGCTAAGGAATCCGCAAAAGAATTGTCATCGCACAGAAACATCAACATGGCACACACAAGCAAGATCCAGGAATCCCACTAATCAGATGGGGCGGCCCAAAAATAGGCCAGTCTTCACATCGGGTGGACCACACCACACTGTACATTGAATATGGACCCCTTTGTAATTTTTATTAACTGCCCATTTTTCTTATATACGTGTGGACCTGCCTAACGAGTAGAGCAGCCTCATTTTTGGGCTAGATTTCATGGTGGACCCACATGCTCCATGAATCACCTTGGCTACGATTTCTTACCGAGCAATTCAGCTCGAAAGAACTTATTGTCAAGTTCCATTTTGAGCTTCTTTAATTGATCATTCGTGGCTGCCAGAGACATCCAAGCTTCGTAGCACTCGTCGTTTTTAAGCTGGCATTGACTTGTCAGCTGCTGTATCTTCTTCTCATACTTGACGATATATTTTGCAGTTCTAGCCCTATTCTGCAAACCATAAGGCAAAATAAACATAGTGTACTTCTATCGGGATGTTTTAAAGTTTGAATTTGAATCATAAATTTCTGACCCAAGTCGGAGAAACTTCCATCTTGGTAGAGCAGTTGTTACAAACGCGATACTCAGGCTTCACCAAGGCTGCTGAAATTCAAGTAGCAAGACAACTCAAAATAAAAATCTGCGACTGGTAGATCGATGAAGGAATTTGGATGATGAATTGAATTGAATTGTAACATTGTCATTTAATAAAAACATGGGCTCATTTGGATGTACCCCAATTCACAAGTGGTTTGAACATTTTGACGGAATGGATGATTTTTCATTAGAAAGAGAAGACCATTCTAGGTGTGGGATAGTTTCTTTTTCTTTCTTTTTCTTTTCTTTTCTTTCTTTTCTTTTTTTTTTTTTCTAATTTTTGTTTTATATTGAATTGGATTATAGTAATTTGGTTATGAGAGTGAGAGAGAAAGACCCGATGGCTTTGATGCATTTCTGATGCAAATTCCACAAACGACAGCGCTTCCGAGAATCGCCTCAAACCTTATAACCATTGCCCCATTGTCTATGATGGGAACCCTGACATCGACCAGCTGCAAAGGCTCATTGGCTCCAACGACAGAATATATATCGAGTTCAGACACGACCTGCAGCTTCTCACATGGAGACATCTCAGAGATTTGCTTAAGATTCATAAGGTACACAAAAACATATCTGTTGTACAGGTGATCAGGACCATTCATATGATAGCCACCATGCAGATGAGCGATGTCTGTAAAGTCAAGGTGATCGGGCTACAGTAGCCATCCAATCAGTTGCCTAGAAAGGTAATAATTAAATCATATGATGGGCGATGGCCCACACTCACAGGGGCAGAACTTACTGCAAGTGGATGGTCAGAGTTGTCACAACCATTTCTAGCCTAGAGCGCATCCATGTGGTGGCCCACCAGACCAATGTTCCTGATTACCGATACCATACAATTCGCCACAGAGAACTTAGATGAAGCTTGTTTCATAGTAGCATTGCTACGAAGTGATTACAGAAGATTGTCTCTTGCCTTCTCCTCCTGCACAAAGACGTTAAAGACTCTCATTCCTTTCGGCCCATTTGTGTTCACGATCTCTGCAAAATGCAAATCGACGAAATAATCCCCAGGAAGAAGATCATCAAACTGGTAATAGAAATCTCCATAATGTGCGGATTGATAAACCGATGAGTAATCGCCACCATTGATTATACTCTCATCTGTTCTTATTATATCCCCTCCTTGAAAACAAAAATCACCCTTGAGATTCAATCTGGAATCTAAACCCTTAATAGCCCCACCTCCAGCATTCACAAACAGCACACAATCCCCTGCTAAACAAACGCAAAATCCCAAAATCTCAGAGGAAATGGAAAATACAAAATACTAAAAAATCAAATTCTAATAGTATTTGGAGGGGGGGTGGGGATGACTGCCCAAGAGCTAAAAGAACCCAAGCAAGAAAAATTAACAAAATTTCGATATCCGAAGACCCAATGAAAGTGGCCCACGAGTGGACAGTTGTAAAAGGAACTACACAGCCAATGCTCCATATGCAATGGATATATCCACCAACTGGATGGCTGGGATTGTTAGATGAAGGAGATTGCTTGACCATCACTCATCCAAGGTGGGGCCCAGAAGACAAATGAACTGAATCACTAAATGCTAGGCTGCCTGTAACTAATGCTGGTCCTAATGAAAATGCCCATAACTTGAGCCAAGGATAGCATAATACCTTAAATTTTAAACAGTAAGACCCAACAATGCTCTGGAATTCTCTACAACATCTATTTTACATAGTGTGCAAAACCAGTCTATGGGGCCCACGATGTTGTATGTGCAAACCCACACCGTCTATCAGGTTCTATTGTCAATGTTAAGCCATAAGACCAAAAATCAGCTAGACCCATTACTCAGATGGGCACAAAACATGGAACGACAGCCATGGGATGCTAACCATAGGTTTGTGTGTGGAGCCACCATGGTGATGAAGAGAAGATTAAAAAAGATCAGCCTGTTTTTAAAAAACTCAGGTGGGCCACACCATGTGAACTTAGCGGTTCTGGGAGCAATTTTACAAGTTTCCAACGTTGTGGCCCATATGAGTTCTTAATCAGGCTTATCTTCTGCATTTACGGTCCAAATAACAGTCTAACCTGATGGACTGAGTGAATTTTACATACTAAAACAAGGTAGACTCCACAGCTTGAGCGTTTTATGTGTTGCATAAAACAGGTGTTGCAGATTATTCCGGTTCCCCCAATAATCTGAATGGACTGACAGAGGCAGGAAACCTCAAGATCTGAAGATTCCAACCCAAATGAACAGAAAACAGAAGGAAAAAAAAAAAAACACCCCAAGATCAACAAAAGTCAGATTCAAATCAATGCATTTCAAGAAAATAAATCCCTACTCCAAGAAAGAAAATAGAAAACCCCCAACACTTAAAAACCCAATTCGAGTTACTGCATTTTTAAACAGTTCTCCCAAAATCAGACCAGAGAGAACTGAAAAAAAATCCAAGATCTTGAAAACCCATTTCATAATAACACGGTAAAAAGATAAAGATAATGAAAGAAACACAAACCCGTGAAATTCATTTGATTAAACCCGGTAGGAACTAGCATCGAACCAGAAAGACGTTGCGGCGAATCGACGGAAACTCCATAATCACCACCACCACCGACGCGAACACCTGAAAACGCATCTTGTTTGTGAGAAGGCGATGAGAAATTCTGCAAATCTTTCTCCCAATCACAGATCCTGGGAAAACAAGAATCATGGTTCTCTTCCATGAGATCGACGGTTTCTCTTTTAATATCGTCGGAAATTTCGAGATCTTTGCACGCAAGAGCTTTTTTCTGGCAAGATTTCTGTGCTTCGGAGGAAATGAGAAGGGTGCGAATTTTTTCTCTCTTTTGCTCTCCGCTCTTTCGAATTTCGAATTTACATGACCGTTTGAATCCGCCGACCATTACATTCTATGATGTTTTGCAGTCGGAGTCATCTAATGACGAAAGTACCCTTGGAATTTTAGACGTAAATCGATACGGTAGAGCCGTGTCTATCGTAATACGATACAGACATCCTCTTCACGTTGTCACTGCTGCTTTTGAAAGCTCCCCTTGACAGAAGATCATCCTCCCTTTTGTAAGTCATTTTCCATATGATCGGTTACAACTTACAACGAATCACTGACATTCTTTCCTTAATGATTTTTCAAGGTTACTGGCATGGTTCTTAGAGGCATTTTTCTGTCACGGAAGAAGGAACTTGATTGGTTTCATGAGGGTGGTGCAGCTGCTATTTTCCCAGATGGCATGTTGTCTATGTTTTTTATTTAATGGAAAGGTTACGATATTCATTTTCCATATGTTTTTTTGAAAGGTATGTTCTCTATGTTTTTCAGTGTACGGATGGTATGTTTTTGCTATTGCTCCTTTCAAGAGTAGGATTTTGAAAGTCTCCCTACGTAATTGCATGATCCTTCTAATCAGGTGCCACTCCCACTTCAAATTGCACTTTGGACCCATGCCCCTCCACTTCCAATTTGTTTATACCTGCTATCATTTTAAAACAGATGCTTCCCTGCTCCTTCCCCCAAATAAGTTGCCACTTTGCTTTACGCTTCCTGCAATGCCAATGTGACATGTAGGTGCTAGATCTAGTTTGTTCATAAGGTGGCCCACCGTGTATGCAATGTGGCGAAAATCAGGTGGGCCAGGTCATCAGGTGAGCTGCTCCATCCGTTGTTGATCATTTTTTTACCATCATTTTTTTCGTAAATGTGTTTCTGTGAAACAATCAGGAGCACCCTAAACCAAGAAACACCTTTGATTCCATAAGAGCCAATCACCCATCCAATATTGAATGACTCGGCACTCAGATCCCATCACGAGTCTGGATGCAAAAGTCGCTTCAGTCCTTTAACCTGCTTACCGGATTGGATTGATTTGGCTAGGCACATAATGGTGAGGCCTACCTGATGACTGGCTTGGAACTTACACATACTTGCCAAATTGGCATGTCCGAGGACTGGGAGAGTTGGATTTTGGATCCTACTCTCACCAGTAGGCGTTGTGTTTTGTCATGGTCCGGGATTGTACATTGGGTAATCAAAGTTTAATTTCAGCCTGTTGAAGAAATGTTTGTTAGATATGACATTGTTTCACATCATGTGTCTTCAAATTACTGTCAAGAAATGCAAAAGAAACAAATATACTGTCTCAAAGTATTTCGTTGTAGCAGTTCACTGCAGTGTTGGCAAAATGTCATACGGAAAAAGACTCTGTTAAATGTTTGCATAATTTGGTTTTGATCCTTACAAAAACGGTCAAAGAAATGGAAACACCAAAAATTCAGAGAACAAAAGGTTCAGGTTTAATCTGGTTTTGGCTAAAAAGAATGACATGAAGGGAAAATGGATATATATGCGTTTATACGTCTTTACATACTATATATAAACATCAAAGGAATTATATGATATGTAGCCTGCATATTTGCACAGTATGCATGAGTTTTCAGTTCTGACGAGTTGGGCCAATGGTTTGCCAGTCGAGACCATTGGCCTCTTATGTCCTACCATGGATGGACCATGCTTTAGAAATCCTCCTCAATAGGATTACTTAACATTTGATTTTTGGCCTGCAGATGGACCATATATGATTTTAAGGTAGAACGAGCTACTTTAACCTACCACCAAAGATGGATATGAAAAGGCCTGGTCGACGACAGAAGTGATCCAGACCATCGGACATTAAATCAGGCGTGACTCGCAATCCGGAATGAGTTATCTGACGTAAAATATATGATTTTGGGGTAGAACGAGATAGTTTAACCTACTGCCAAAGATGGATCAGAAAAGGCCCGATCGACGACAGCAGTGATCTAGTCCATCGGACCTTAAATCGGGCATATCTCGCAATCCAAAACGAGTTATCTGACGTAAAATATATGATTTTGGGGTAGAACGAGCTACTTTAGCCAAACAACCAGGCTACGCCAAGTTATCCAAGCCGGATTTGCGAAATACCGCCAAAGATGTATTAGAAAAGGCCCGGTCAACGACAGCAGTGATCCAGACCATCGGACCTTAAATCGGGCGTATGTCGCAATCCGGAATGAGTTACCTAACCTAAAATATATGATTTTCAGGTAAAACGAGCTACTTTAGCCTACCGCCAAAGATGGATCAGAAAAGGCTCGGTTGACGACAGAAGTGATCCAAACCATCGGACCTTAAATCGGGCGTGTTGCGCAATCCGGAATGAGTTATCTGACGTAAAATATATGATTTGGTGGCAAAACGAGCTAGTTTAGCCTACCCCCAAAGATGGATCAGAAACGGCCTGGTCGACGACAAAAGTGATCTGGACCATTGCACTTTAAATCGGGCATATCTCGCAATCCGGAATGAATTATCTGACGTAAAATATATAATTTTGGGGTAGAGCAAGCTACTTTAGCCAACCAACACAGCTACGCTGGGTTGCCCAAGATGGTTTGCGAAATACCGCCAAAGATGGATTAGAAAAGGCCCGGTCAACAACAGAATTGATCCAGACCATCAGACATTAAATCAGCATATCTCGCAATCCGAAATGAGTTATCTGACGTAAAATATATGATTTTGGGGTAGAACGAGCTACTTTAGCCAACCAACATGGTTACACTGGGTTGCCCAAACCAGATTTGCGAAATACCGCCAAAGATGGATTAGAAAAGGACCAGTCAACGACAGAAATGATCCAGACCATTGCACCTTAAATTGGGCGTATCTCGCAATCTGGAATGAGTTACCTGACGTAAAATATATGATTTTGGGGTAGAACGAGCTACTTTAGCCTACCGCCAAAGATGGATCAGAAATGGTCCGGTCGACGACAGAAGTGATCCAAACCATCGGACTTTAAATCGGGCGTATCACGCAATCCGGAATGAGTTATCTGACGTAAAATATATGATTTTAGGGTAGAACGAGTTACTTTAGCCTACCGCCAAAGATGGATAAGAAAGGCCCGGTCAACGACAGAAGTGATCTAGACCATCGGACATTAAATCAGGCATCACTCGCAATCCGGAATGAGTTATCTGACGTAAAATATACGATTTTGGGGTAGAACGAGCTAGTTTAGCCTACCGCCAAAGATGGATCGGAAAAGGCCCGGTCGATAACAAAAGTGATCTAGTCCATCAAACCTTCAATCGGGCGTATCTCGCAATCTGGAATGACTTATCTGACGTAGAATATATGATTTTGGGGTAGAACGAGCTACTTTAGCCAAACAACCCAGCTACGCCAGGTTGCCCAAGCCGGATTTGCGAAACACTGCCAAAGATGTATTAGAAAAGGCCCGGTCAACTTCAGTAGTGATCCATACCATCGGACCTTAAATCGGGCATATCTCGCAATCCGTATAGAGTTACCTGACGTAAAATAAATGACTTTGGGGTAGAACGAGCTACTTTAGCCTACCGCCAAGGATGGATCTGATAAGGCCCGATCGACGACAGAAGTGATCCAGACCATCGGAACTTAAATTAGGCGTATCTCGCAATCCAAAATGAGTTACCTGACGTAAAATATATGATTTTGGGGTAGAACGAGCAACTTTAGCCTACCACCAAAGATGGATCAAAAACAGCCCGGTCGACGACAAAAGTGATCCAGACCATCGGACTTCAGATCGGCCGTATCTCGCAATCCAGAATGAGTTATCTGATGTAAAATATATGATTTTAGGATGCAACGAGCTACTTTAGCCTACCGCCTGAAAAGGCCCAATCGACGAGAGAAGTGATCCAGACCATAGGACCTTAAATCGGACGTATCTCGCAATACGAAATGACTTATGTGACGTAAAATATATGATTTTAGGGAAGAACGAGCTACTTTAGCCCATCGCCAATGTTGGATCAGAAAAGGCCTGGTTGACGACAGAACTGATCCGGACCATCGGACCTTAAATCGGGCGTGTCTCGCAATCCGGAATGAGTTATCTGACGTAAAATATATGATTTTGGGGTAGAACGAGCTAGTTTAGCCTACTGCCAAAGATGGATCAGAAAAGGCCCGGTCGACGACAAAAGTGATCTAGACCATCGAACCTTAAATCGGGCGTATCTCGCAATCCGGAATGAGTTATCTGACGTAAAATATATGATTTTGGGATAGAACGAGCTACTTTAGCCAACCAACACAGCTTTGCCGGGCTACCCAAGCCGGATGTGCAAAATACTGCCAAAGATGGATCAGAAAAGGACCAGTCAAAGACAGAAGTGATCCAGACCATCGGAACTTAAATCCAGCGTATCTCGCAATCCGGAATGATTTATGTGACGTAAAATATATGATTTTTGGGTAGAACGAGCTACTTTAGCCTACCGCAAAAGATGGATCAAAAATGGCCCGGTCGATAACAGAAGTGATCCAGACCATCGGACCTTAAATCGGGCGTATCTCGCAATTCGGAATGAGTTATCTGATGGAAAATATATGATTTTGGGGTAGAACGAGCTACTTTAGCCAGTCTCCAAAGATAGATCAAAAAAGGCCCGGTCGACGACAGAATTGATCCAGACCATTGGACCTTAAATCGGGCGTGTCTTGCAATCCGGAATGTGTTATATGATGTAAAATATATGATTTTGCGGTAGAACAAGCTAGTTTAGCCTAACGCCAAAGATGGATTAGAAAAGGTCCGGTTGACAACAGAAGTGATCTAGACCATCGGACCTTAAATCGGGCGTATCTCGCATTCAAGAATGAGTTATCTAACGTAAAATATATGGTTTTGGGACGAGCTACTTTAGCCAACCAACCCATCTATGTCGGGTTGCCGAAGAAAGATTTGCGAAATACCGCCAAAGAAGGATTTGAAAAGGCTCAGTCAACGACAAAAGTGATCTAGACCATCGGACCTTCAATCAGACGTAACTCACAATCCTGAATGAGTTATCGAACGTAAAATATATGATTTAGGGGTAGAACGAGCAACTTTAACCTACTGCCAAAGATGGATCAGAAAAGGCCAGGTCGACGACATAAGTGATCCAGACCATCGGAACTTAAATTAGGCGTATCTCGTAATCCGGAATGAGTTACCTGAAGTAAAATATATGATTTTGGGGTAGAACGAGCTACTTTAGCATACCACCAAAGATGGATCAGCCCGATCAACGACAGAAGTGATACAGACCATCGGACTTCAAATCAGGCGTATCTCTCAATCCAGAATGAGTTATCAGATGTAAAATATATGATTTTAGGGTGGAACGAGCTACTTTAGCTTACCGCCAAACATGGATAAGAAAAGGCCCGGTCGACGAGAGAAGTGATCCAGACCATCGAACCTTAAATCGTGCGTATCTCGCAATCTGGAATGAGTTATTTAACGTAAAATATATGATTTTAGGGTAGAACGAGCTACTTTAGCCAACCAACCCGGCTATGCCAGGTTACCAAAGAAGGATTTGCGAAATACTACCAAAGATGAATCAGAAAGGGCCCGGTCGACTAAAGTCATCCAGACCATCGGACCTTAAATCGGGCGTATCTAGCAATCCGAAACAAGTTATCTAACGTAAAATATATAATTTTAGGGTAGAATGAGCTACTTTAGCCAACTAACCCGACTATGCCGGGTTGCACATGCCGGATATGCAAAATACCGCCAAAGATGGATCAGAATAGGTCCAGTCGACGACAGAAGTGATCCAGACCATCAGACCTTAAATCAGGCGTATCTCGCAATCCAAAATGAGTTATCTGCCGTAAAATATATGATTTTTGGGTACAATGAGCTACTTTAGGCTACCGCCAAAGATTGATCAGAAAAGGCCGAGTCGACAACAGAAGTGACCCAGACCATCGGACCTTAAATCGGGCGTGTCTCGCAATCCGGAATGAGCTATCTAACGTAAAATATATGATTTTGGGGTAGAACGAGCAAGTTTAGCCTACCGCTAAAGATGGATCAGAAAAGGCCCGATCGACGACAGAAGTGATCTAGACCATCAGACCTTAAAGCGGGCGTATCTCGAAATTCGGAATGAGTTATCTGACGTAAAATATTTGATTTTGGCGTAGAAAGAGCTACTGTAGCCAGCCAACCCGGCTATGCCGTGTTGCCAAAGCCGGATTAGTGAAATACAACCAAAGATGGATTAGAAAAGGCCCAGTCAACGACAGAAGTGATCTAGAACATCAGACCTTAAATCGGGCGTATCTCACAATCCGGAATGAGCTATCTGATGTAAAATATACGATTCTGGGGTAGAACGAGCTACTTTAGCCTACCGTCAAAGATGGATCAGAAAAGGGTCGGTCGACGACAGAAGTGATCCAGACCATCAGACCTTAAATCAGGCGTGTCTCGTAATCCGGATTGAGTTATTTGACATAAAATATATGATTTTGGGGTAGAACGATATATTTTAGCCTATCGCCAAAGATGGATCTGAAAAGGCCCGGTCAACGACAGAAGTGATCCATACCATCGGACCTTAAATCAGGCGTATCTCGCAATCCGGAATGAGTTATCTAACGTAAAATATATGATTTTGGGGTAGAACGAGCTACTTTAGCCAACCAACCCGGCTATGCCGAGTTGCTCAAGCCGAATTTGTGAAATACCTCCAAAGATGGATTAGAAATGGCCCGATCAAAGACAGAAGTGATCCAGACCATCGGAACTTAAATCAGGCGTTTCTCGTAATCCGGAATGAGTTACCCGACGTAAAATATATGATTTTGGGGTAGAACGAGCTACTTTAGCCTACCGCCAAAGATGAATCAGAAACGGCCCGGTCGACGACAGAAGTGATCCAGACCATCGAACTTCAAATCGGTCGTATCTCACAATCCGGAATGAGTTATCTGATGTAAAATATATGATTTTAGGATGGAACGAGCTACTTTAGCCTACAGCCAAAGATGGATTTGAAAAGGCCCGGTCGACGACAGAAGTGATCCATACCATTGGACCTTAAATCGGGTGTATCTCGCAATCCGAAATGAGTTATTTGACGTAAAATATATAATTTTGGGGCAGAACGAGCTACTTTAGCCTACCGCCAATGTTGGATCAGAAAAGGCCCGGTCGACAAAATACTGCCAAAGATGGATTAGAAAAGGCCTGGTCAATGACAGAAGTGATCCAGACCATCGGAATTTAAATCGGGCGTATCTCGCAATCTGGAATGATTTACCTAACGTAAAATATATTATTTTGGGATAGAACGGGCAACTTTAGCCTACCGCCAAAGATGGATCAGAAACGGCCCGGTCGACGGAAGAAGTGATCCACATCATCGGACCTTAAATCATCCGTATCTCGCAATTCGGAATGAGTTATTTGGTGTAAAATATATGAATTTGGGGTAGAACGAGCTACTTTAGCCAGTCGCCAAAGATAGATCAGAAAGGGCCTGGTCGACAACAGAAGTGATCCAGACCATTGGACCTTAAATCGGGCATGTCTCGCAATCCGGAATGTGTTATCTAACGTAAAATATATGATTTTGGGGTAGACCGAGCTAGTTTAGCCTACCACCAAAGATGGATCAGAAAATGTCGGTTGACAAGAGAAGTGATCTAGACCATCAGACCTTAAATTGGGCGTATCTCGAAATCCGGAATGAGTTATCTCACGTAAAATAGTTGATTTTCGCGTAGAAAGCTACTTTTGCCAACCAACCCGGCTATGCCGGGTTGCCAAAGCCGGATTTGTGAAATACCACCAAAGATGGATTAAAAAAGGCTCGGTCAACAACAGAAGTGATCCAGATCATCGAACCTTGAATCGGGCGTATCTCGCAATCTGGAATGAGCTATCTGACGTAAAATATATGATTTACGAGCTACTTTAGCCTACCGTCAAAGATGGATCAAAAAAGGCCCGGTCGACGATAGAAGCGATCCAGACCATCGGACCTTAAATCCGGCGTGTCTCGCAATCCGGATTGAGTTATCTAACATAAAATATATGATTTTGGGGTAGAACGAGATACTTTAGCCTAAAGCCAATGATGGATCTAAAAAGGCTCGGTCAACGACAGAAGTGATCCAGACCATCCGACCTTAAATCGAGCGTATCTCGCAATCCATAACGAGTTATCTAACGTAAAATATATGATTTTGGGGTAGAACAAGCTACTTTAGCCAACCAACCCGGCTATGCCGGGTTGCCCATGCCGAATTTGCGAAATACCTCCAAAGATGGATTTGAAAAGGCCCGATCAAAGACAGAAGTGATCCAGACCATCGGAACTTAAATCAGGCGTATCTCGTAATCCGGAATGAGTTACCTGACGTAAAATATATGATTTTGCGGTAGAACGAGCTACTTTAGCCTACATCCAAAGATGGATCAGAAACAGCCCGTTCGATGACAGAAGTGATCCAGACCATCGGACTTCAAATCGGACGTATCTCGCAATCCGAAATGAGTTATTTGATGTAAAATTTATGATTTTGGAGTGGAATGAGCTACTTTAACCTACAGCCAAAGATGGATCTGAAAAGACACGATCGATGACAGAAGTGATCCATACCATTGGACCTTAAATCGGGCGTATCTCGCAATCCGGAATGAGTTATTTGACGTAAAATATATGATTTTGGGGTAGAACGAGCTACTTTAGCCAACCAACTCGGCTATGCTGGGTTGCACAAGTCGGATATGCAAAATACCACCAAAGATGGATCCGAACAAGCCCGATCGAGGATAGAAGTGATCCAGACCATCAGACCTTAAATCGGACGTATCTCGCAATACAGAATGAATTATCTGACATAAAATATATGATTTTGGTGTAGAACGAGCTACTTTAGTATACCGCCAATGTCGGATCAAAAAGGGCTCGATCGACGACAGAAATGATCCAGATCATCGGACCTTAAATCGGTCGTGTCTCGCAATCCGGAATGAGCTATCTGACGTAAAATATATGATTTTGGGGTAGAATGAGCTAGTTTATCATACCGGCAAAGATGGATCAGAAAAGGACTGGACGACGACAGAAGCGATCTAGACCATCGGACCATAAATCGGGCATATCTCGCAATCCGGAATGACTAATCTAACGTAAAATATATGATTTTGGGATAGAATGAGCTACTTTAGCCAACCAACACGACTATGCCGGGTTACCCAAGTCGGATGTGTGAAATACTGCCAAAGATGGATTAGAAAAGGCCCGGTCAAAGACAAAAGTGATAAAGACCATCGGAACTTAAATCGGGCGTCTCTCGCAAGCCGGAATGATTTACCTAACGTAAAATATATGATTTTAGGGTAGAACGGGCAACTTTAGCCTACTGCCAAAGATGGATCAGAAACGGCCCGGTCGACAGCAAAAGTGATCCAGACCATTGACCTTAAATCGGGCCTATCTCGCAATCCGGAATGAGTTATCCGATGTAAAATATAAGATTTTGGGGTAGAACGAGCTACTTTAGCCAGTCACCAAAGATAGATCGGAAAAGGCCCGGTTGACGACAAAAGTGATCCAGACCATTGGACCTTAAATCGAGCGTGTCTCGCAATCCGAAATGTGTTATCTGATGTAAAATATATGATTTGCGGTAGAACGACCTAGTTTAGCCAACAGGCAAAGATGGATCCTAAAAGTCCAGGTCGATGATTGAAGTGATCTAGACCATCGGACCTTAAATCGGGCATATCACGTATTCCGAAATCAGTTATCTGACGTAAAAAAATATGATTTTAGGATGAGCTACTTTAGGCAACCAACCCATCTATGCCGGGTTGCCGAAGACGGATTTGCAAAATACCTCCAAAGATGGATTAGAAAAGGCCCGGTCTACGATAGAAGTGATCCAGACCAACGGACCTTAAATCAGGTGTATCTCGCAATCCGGAATGAGTTATCGGATGTAAAATATATGATTTCGGGATAGAACGAGCTACTTTAGCTTACCGCCAAAGATGGATTAGAAAAGGCCCGGTCGACGACATAAGTGATCCAGACCATCAGAACTTAAAGAAGGCGTATCTCGCAATCTGGAATGAGTTACCTATTGTAAAATATATGATTTTAGGGTAGAATGAGCTACTTTAGCCTACCGCCAAAGATGGATCAGAAATGGCTGGGTTGACGACAGAAGTGATCCACACCATCGGACTTCAAATCGGGCGTATCTCACAATCCAAAATGAGTTATCTGATGTAAAATATATGATTTTAGGGTGGAACGAGCTACTTTAGCCTACCGCCAAAGATGGATCTGAAAAGGCCCGGTCGACGAGAGAAGTGATCCAGACCATCGGACCTTATATCGAGCGTATCTCGCAATCTGGAATGAGTTACTTGACATAAAATATAAGATTTGGGGGTGGAATGAGCTACTTTAGGCAACTAACCCGACTATGCCGAATTGCACATGCCGGATATGCGAAATACTGCCAAATATGGATCAGAACAGGCCCGGTAGATGACAGAAGTGATCCAGACCATCGGACTTTAAATCGGGCATATCTCGCAATCCAGAATGAGTTATCTGACGTAAAATATATGATTTTTGGGTAGAAAGGGCTACTTTAGACTACCGCCAAAGATGGAACAGAAAAGGCCGGGTCGACGACAGAAGTGATTCAGACCATCGGACCTTAAATCGAGCGTGTCTCGCAATCTAGAATGAGTTACCTAACGTAAAATATATGATTTTAGGGTAGAACGAGCTACTTTAGCCTACCGCCAAAGATGGATAAAAAACGGCCCAGTCAACGACAAAAGTCATCCAGACCATCGAACTTCAAATCGGGCGTATCTCGCAATTCAGAATGAATTATCTGATGTAAAATATATGATTTTAGGGTGGAACGAGCTACTTTAGCCTACCACAAAAGATGGATCTAAAAAGGCCCGGTCGACGAGAGAAGTGATCCAGACCATCGGACCTTAAATCGAGCGTATCTCGCAATCTGGAATGAGTTATTTGCATAAAATATATGATTTTAGGGTAGAACGAGCTACTTTAGCCAACCAACCTGGCTATGCCGGGTTGCCAAAGAAGGTTTTTCGAAATACCGCCAAAGATGGATCAGAAAGGGGCCGGTCGACGACAAAAGTCATCCAAACCATCGGACCTTAAATCGGGCGTATCTCGCAATCCAAAACGAGTTATCTGACGTAAAATATATGATTCGGGGGTAGAATGAGCTACTTTAGCCAACTAACCTGACTATGCCGGGTTGCACAAGACGGATATGCGAAATACTGCCAAAGATGGATCAGAGCAGGCACGGTCGATGACAAAAGTGATCCAGACCATCAGACCTTAAATCGGGCATATCTCACAATCCAGAATGAGTTATCTGACGTAAAATATATGATTTTTGGGTAGAACGAGCTACTTTAGCCTACCACCAAAGATGGATCAGAAAAGGCCGGGTCGACGACAGAAGTGATTCAGACCATCGGTCCTTAAATCGGGCGTGTCTCGCAATCCGGAATGAGTTAACAGACATAAAATATATGATTTTGGGGTAGAACGAGCTAGTTTAGCTTACCGCCAATGATGGATCAAAAAAGGCTCGGTCGACGATAGAAGTGATCTAGACCATCGGACCATAAATCGGACGTATCTCGAAATTCGGAATGAGTTAACTAATGTAAAATATTTGATTTTCCCGTAGAATGAGCTACTTTAGCCAACCAACCCGGCTATGTCGGGTTGCCAAAGCCGGATTTATGATATACCACCAAAGATGGATTAGAAAAGGCCCAGTCAACGACAAAAGTGATCCGGATCATCAGACATTAAATCGGGCGTATCTCGCAATCTGGAATGAGCTATCTAACATAAAATATATGATTTTGGGGTAGAACGAGCTACTTTAGCCCACCGTCAAAGATGGATCAGAAAAGGCCCGGTTGATAATAGAAGTCATCCAGACCATCTGACCTTAAATCGGGCGTGTCTCGCATTCGGATTGAGTTATCTGATGTAAAATATATGATTTTGGGGTAGAACAAGATACTTTGCCTATCGCCAAAGATGGATCTGAAAAGGCCCGGTCAACGACAGAAGTGATCCAGACCATCGGACATTAAATCGGGCGTATCTCGCAATCCGGAATGAGTTATCTGACGTAAAATATAAGATTTTGGGGTAGAACGAGCTACTTTAGCCAACCAACCTGGCTATGCCGGGTTGCCCAAGCCGGACTTGCGAAATACCTCCAAAGATGGATTAGAAAAGGCGTGATCAAAGATAGAAGTGATCCAGACCATCGGACATTAAATTGGGCGTATCTATCCATCCGGAATGAGTTATCTGACGTAAAATATATGATTTTCGGGTAGAACGACCTACTTTTGCCAACCAACCCGGCTATGCTGGGTTGCCCAAGCTAGATTTGCGAAATACCTCCAAAGATGGATTAGAAAAGGCGCGATCAAAGACAGAAGTGATCCAGACCATCGGAACTTAAATCAGGAGTATCTCGTAAGTTGAAATGAGCTACCCGACATAAAATATAAGATTTTGGGGTAGAACGAGCTACTTTAGCCTATCGCCAATGTTGGATCAGAAAAGGCCCGGTCGACGACAGAAGTGATCCAGACCATCGGACCTTAAATCAGGCGTGTCTCGCAATCCGGAATGAGTTATCTGACGTAAAATATATGATTTTGGGGTAGAACGAGCTACTTTAGCCTACCACCAAAGACGGATCAAAAAAGGCCCGGTCGACGACAGAAGTGATCTAGACCATCGGACCTTAAATTGGGCGTATCTCGCAATCCGGAATGAGTTATCTGACGTAAAATATACGATTTTGTGGTAGAACAAGCTACTTTTGCCAACCAACATGGCTATGCCGGGTTAACCAAGCCGGATGTGCGAAATACTGCCAAAGATGGATTAAAAAAGGCCCGATCATAGACCGAAGTGATCCAGACCATCGGAACTTAAATCGGGCGTATCTCACAATCCGGAGTGATTTACCTGACGCAAAATATATGATTTTGGCGTAGGACGAGCAACTTTAGCCTACTGCCAAAGTTGGATCAGAAACGGCCCGGTCGACAGCAAAAGTGATCCGGACCATCGGACCTTAAATCGTGTGTATCTCGCAATCCGAAATGAGTTATCTGATGTAAAATATATGATTTTGGGGTAGAAAGAGCTACTTTAGTCAGTCGCCAAAGATAGATCAGAAAAGGCCCAGTTGACGACAGAAGTGATCCAGACCATTGGAGCTTAAATCAGGCATGTCTCGCAATCCGGAATGTGTCATCTGATGTAAAATATATGATTTTGGGGTAGACCGAGCTAGTTTAGCCTACCGCCAAAGATGGATCATAAAAGGCCGGTCAACGAGAGAAGTGATCTACACCATCGGACTTTAAATCGGGCGAATCTCGAAATCCAGAATGAGCTATCTGACATAAAATATTTAATTTTGGCGTAGATAGAGCTACTTTTGCCAACCAACCCGGCTATGCCGGTTTGCCAATGCCGGATTTGTGAAATACCGCCAAAGATGGATTAGAAAAGGCCCGGTCAACAACAGAAGTGATCCAGATCACTGAACCTTAAATCGGGCGTATTTCGCAATCTGGAATGAGTTATCTAACGTAAAATATATGATTTTGGGGTAGAACGAGCTACTTTAGCCTATGGTCAAAGATGGATCAGAAAAGGCCCGGTCGACGACAGAAGTGATCTAGACCATCGAACCTTAAATCGGGCGTGTCTCGCAATCCAGATAGTTATCTGACGTAAAATATATGATTTTGGGGTAGAACGAGATACTTTAGCCTATCGCCAAAGATGGATCTGAAAAGGCTCGGTCAACGACAGAAGTGATCCAGACCATCGGACCTTAAATCGGGCGTATCTTGCAATCTGGAATGAGTTATCTGACGTAAAATATATGATTTTAGGGTAGAATGAGCTACTTTAGCCAACCAACCCGACTATGCCGAGTTGCCCATGCCGAAATTGCGAAATACCTCCAAATATGGATTAGAAAAGGCCCGATCAAAGACAGAAGTGATCCAGACCATTGGAACTTAAATCAGGCATATCTCGTAATCCGGAATGAGTTACCTAACGTAAAATATATGATTTTAAGGTAGAACGAGCTACTTTAGCCTACATCCAAAGATGAATCAGAAACGGCACGATCGATGACAGAAGTATTCCATACCATTGGACATTAAATCAGGCATATCTCGCAATCCGGAATGAGTTATTTGACGTAAAATATATGATTTTGTGGTAGAACGAGCTAAATTAGCCTACTGCCAAAGATATATCTGAAAAGGCATGATCGACGACAGAAGTATTCCATACCATTGGACCTTAAATCGGGCGTATCTCGCAATCCGGAATGAGTTATTTGACGTAAAATATATGATTTTGGGGTAGAACGAGCTACTTTAGCCAACCAACCCGGCTATGCCGGGGTGCACAAGCTAGATATGCAAAATACCGCCAAAGATGGATCAGAACAAGCCCAGTCGAGGACAGAGGTGATCCAAACCATCAGACCTTAAATAGGGCGTATCTCGCAATCCAGAATGAGTTATCTGACGTAAAATATATGATTTTGGGGTAGAACGAGCTACTTTAGCCTACTGCCAATGTTGGATCAGAAAAGGCCCGGTCGACGACACAAGTGATCTAGACCATTGGACCTTAAATCGGGCGTATCTCGCAATCCGGAACGAGTTATCTGACGTAAAATATACAATTTTGGGATAGAACGAGCTACTTTAGCCAACTAACACGGCTATGCCGGGTTACCCAAGCAGGATGTGCGAAATACTGCCAAAGATGGATTAGAAAAGGCCCGGTCAAAGACAGAAGTGATCCAGACCATCGTAACTTAAATCGGGCGTATCTCGCAATCCAGAAAGATTTACCCGATGTAAAATATATGATTTTGGGAGAGAACGGGCAACTTTAGCCTACCTCCAAAGATGGATAAAAAATGGCCCGGTCGACGGCAGAAGTGATCCAGACCATTGACCTTAAATCGGGCGTATCTCGCAATCCAGAATGAGTTATCTGATGTAAAATATATGATTTTGGGTTAGAACGAGCTACTTTAGCCAGTCGCCAAAGATAGATCAGAAAAGGCCCGGTCGACGACAGAAGTGATCTGACCATTGGACCTTAAATCGGGAGCGTCTCGCAATCCAGAATGTGTTATCTGATGTAAAATATATGATTTTGCAGTAGAACGAGCTAGTTTAGCCTACCACCAAAGATGGATCAAAAAAGGCGCGGTCGACGACAGAAGTGATCTGGACCATCGGACCTTAAATCGGGCGTATCTCGCATTCCAGAATGAGTTATCTGACGTAAAATATATGATTTTGGGACGAGCTACTTTAGGCAACCAACCCATCTATGCCGGGTTGCCGAAGACAAATTTGCGAAATACCGACAAAGATGGATTAGAAAAGGCCCGGTCTGCGACAAAAGTGATCCAGACCATCGGTCCTTAAATCAGGCGTATCTCGCAATCCGGAATAAGTTATCGGACATAAAATATATGATTTTGGGTAGAACAAGCTACTTTAGCCTACCGCCAAAGATGGATTAGAAAAGGCCCGGTCGACGACAAAAGTGATCCAGACCATCGGAACTTAAATCAGGCGTAACTCGCAATCCGGAATGAGTTACCTAACGTAAAATATATGATTTTAAGGTAGAATGAGCTACTTTAGCCTACCGCAAAAAATGGATCAGAAACGGCCCGGTCGACGACAGAAGTGATCCAGACCATCGGACTTCAAATCGGGTATATCTCGCAATCCAGAATGAGTTATCTGATAAAAAAATATATATATGATTTTAAGGTGGAATGAGCTACTTTAGATTACCGCCAAAGATGGATTTGAAAAGGCCCGGTTGACAAGAGAATTGATCTAGACCATCGGACCTTAAATTGGGTGTATCTCGCAATCCGGAATGAGTTATTTGACATAAAATATATGATTTTTGGGTAGAACGAGCTACTTTAGCCAACCAACACGGCTATGCCGGGTTGCCAAAGAAGGATTTCCGAAATACCGCCAAAGATAGATCAGAAAGGGCCCGGTCGACGACAAAAGTCATCCAAACCATCGAACCTTAAATCGGGCGTATCTCGCAATCCGAAACGAGATATCTGACATAAAATATATGATTAGGGGGTAGAATGAGCTACTTTAGCAAACTAACCCGACTATGTCGGGTTGCACATGCTGGATATGCGAAATACCGTGAAAGATGGATCAAAACAGGCCCGGTCTATAACATGAGTGATCCAGACCATCGGACCTTAAATCGAGCATATCTCGCAATCCAGAATGAGTTATCTGATGTAAAATATATGATTTTTGGGTAGAACGAGCTACTTTATCCTATCGCCAAAGATGGATCAGAAAAGGTCGGGTCGACGACAGAAGTGATTCAAACCATCGTACCTAAATGGGGCGTGTCTCGCAATCTGCAATGAGTTATCTGACGTAAAATATATGATTTTGGGGTAGAATGAGCTAGTTTAGCCTACCGCCAAGGATGGATCAGAAAAGGCCCGGTCGACGACAGAAGTGATCTAGACCATCGGACCTTAAATCGGGCGTATCTCGAAATTCGGAATGAGTTATCTTATGTAAAATATTTGATTTTGGCGTAGAACGAGCTACTTTAGCGAACCAACCCGACTATGCCGGGTTGCTAAAGCCGGATTTGTGAAAAACCACCAAAGATGGATTAGAAAAGGCCCGGTCAACGACAGAAGTAATCCAGATCATCAGACCTTAAATCGGGTGTATCTCGCAATCTGGAACGATTTACCTGACGTAAAATATATGATTTTGGGGCAGAACGGGCAACTTTATCCTACCCCCAAAGATGGATCAGAAACAGCCCGGTCGACAGCAGAAGTGATCTAAGCCATCGGACCTTAAATCGGGCGTATCTTGCAATCCGGAATGAGTTATCTGATATAAAATATATGATTTTGGGGTAGAACGAGCTACTTTAGCCAGTCGTCAAAGATAGATCAGAAAAGGCCCGGTCGACGACAAAAGTGATCCAGACCATTGGACCTTAAATCGAGCGTGTCTCGCAATCCGGAATGTGTTATCTGACGTAAAATATATGATTTTGCAGTAGAACGAGCTAGTTTTGCCAACCAACCTGGCTATGCCGAGTTGCCCAAGCCGGACTTGCGAAATACCTCCAAAGAGGGATTAGAAAAGGCACGATCAAAGACCGAAGTGATCCAGACCATCGAAACTTAAATCAGGGGTATCTAGTAATCTAGAATGAGTTTCCTGACGTAAAATATAAGATTTTTGGGGTAGAACAAGCTACTTTAGCCTACCGCCAATGTTGGATCAGAAAAAGTCCGGTCGACAACAGAAGAGATCCAGACCATCGAACCTTAAATCGGAAGTGTCTCGCAATCCGGAATGAGCTATCTGACGTAAAATATATGATTTTGGGGTAGAACGAGCTAGTTTAGCCAGTCGTCAAAGATAGATCAGAAAAGGCCCGGTCGACGGCAGAAGTGATCCAGACCATTGGACTTTAAATCGGGCATGTCTCGCAATCCAGAATGTGTTATCTGACGTAAAATATATGATTTTGGGGTAGAACGAGCTACTTTAGCCAACCAACCTGGCTATGCCAGGTTGCACAAGCCAGACTTGCGAAATACCTCCAAAGATGGATTAGAAAAGGCGCGATCAAAGACAGAAGTGATCCAGACCATCGGAACTTAAATTAGGCGTATCTCGTAATCCGGAATGAGTTACCCGACGTAAAATATAAGATTTTTGGGGTAGAACAAGCTACTTTAGCCTACCGCCAATGTTGGATCAGAAAAGGTCTGGTCGACAACAGAAGAGATCCAGACCATCAAACCTTAAATCGGAAGTGTCTCACAATCCAGAATGAGCTATCTGACGTAAAATATATGATTGTGGGGTAGAACAAGCTAGTTTAGCCTACCGCCAAAGATGGATGAGAAAATGCCCGGTCGATGACAGAAGTGATCTAGACCATTGGACCTTAAATCGGGCGTATCTCACAATCCGGAATGAGTTATCTGAAGTAAAATATATGATTTTGGGGTAGAACGAGCTACTATAACCAACCAACACGGCTATGCTGGGTTACCCAAGTCGAATGTGTGAAATTCTGCAAAAGATTGAATAGAAAAGGCCTAGTCAAAGACAGAAGTGATCCAGACCATTGAAACTTAAATCGGGTGTATCTCGCATTCCGGAATGATTTACCTGACCTAAAATATATGATTTTGGTGTAGAACGGGCTACTTTAGCCTACCGCCAAAGATGGATCAAAAACGGCCCAGTTGACAACAGCAGTGATCCAAACCATTGGACCTTAAATCGGGCGTGTCTAGCAATCCGGAATGTGTTATCTGACATAAAATATATGATTTTGCAGTAGAACGAGCTAGTTTAGCCTACCGCCAAAGATGGATCAGAAAAGGCTGGGTCGACGACAGAAGTGATATACACCATCGGACCTTAAATTGGGCGTATCTCGCATACCGGAATGAGTAATCTGACATAAAATATATGATTTTGGGACAAGCTACTTTAGGCAACCAACCCCTCTATGCCGGGTTACCGAAGACGGATTTGCGAAATACCGCCAAAGATGGATTAGAAAAGGCCCGTTCAACGACAGAAGTGATCCAGAACATCGGACATTAAATCAGGCGTATCTCGCAATCCGGAATGAGTTATCAGACGTAAAATATATGATTTTGGGGTAGAACGAGCTACTTTAGCCTACCGCCAAAGATGGATCAGAAAAGGCCCAGTCAACGACATTAGTGATCCAGACCATCGGGAACTTAAATCAGGCATATCTCGCAATCTGGAATGAGTTACCTGTCGTAAAATATATGATTTTAGGGTAGAACGAGCTACTTTAGCCTACCGCCAAAGATGGATCAGAAACGGCCCGGTCGACGACAGAAGTGATCCAGACTATCGGACTTCAAATCGAGTGTATCTCGCAATCTAGAATGAGTTATCTGATGTAAAATATATGATTTTAGGGTGGAACGAGCTACTTTAGCCTACTGCCAAAGATGGATCTTAAAAGGCCCGGTCGACGAGAGAAGTGATCTAGACCATCGGACCTTAAATCGGGCGTATCTCGCAATCCGGAATGAGTTATTTGACGTAAAATATATGATTTTACGGTAAAACGAGCTACTTTAGCCAACCAACCCGGCTATGCCGGGTTGCCAAAGAAGGATTTGCAAAATACCGTGGATCAGAAAGGGCCCGGTCGACGACAAAAGTCATCCAGACCATCAGACCTTAAATCAGGTGTATCTCGCAATCCAAAACGAGTTATCTGACGTAAAATATATGATTTGGGGGTAGAATGAGCTACTTTAGCCAACTAACCCGACTATGACAGGTTGCACATGCCGGATATGCGAAATACTGCCAAAGATGGAACAGAACAGGCCCGATTGATGACAGAAGTGATCCAGACCATCGGACCTTAAATCGGGCATATCTTACAATTCATAATGAGTTATCTGATGTAAAATATATGATTTTTGGGTAGAACGAGCTACTTTAGCCTACCGCCAAAGATGGATCAAAAAAGGCTGGGTCGACGACAGAAGTGATCCAGACCATCGGACCTTAAATCAGGCGTGTCTCGTAATCCGAAATAAGCTATCTAACATAAAATATATGATTTTGGGGTAGAGCGAGCTAGTTTAGCATACTGACAAAGATGGATCAGAAAAGGTCCAGTCAACGATAGAAGTGAACAAGACCATCGGACCTTAAATCAGGCGTATCTTGACATTCGGAATGAGTTATCTGACGTAAAATATTTGATTTTGGCGTAGAACGAGCTACTTTAGCCAACCAACCCGGCTATGCCGGGTTGCCAAAGCCGAATTTGTGAAATACCACCAAAGATGGATTAGAAAAGGCCCGGTCAACGACAGAAGTGATCCAGATTATCGAACCTTAAATCGGGCGTATCTCGCAATCCGGAATGAGCCATTTGACGTAAAATATATGATTTTGGAGTAGAACGAGCTACTTTAGCCTATCGTCGAAGATGGATCAGAAAAGGCCCGTTCGACGAAAGTGGCGATCCAGACCATCGGACCTTAAATGGGGGCGTGTCTCGCAATCCGGATTGAGTTATCTGACGTAAAATATATGATTTTGGGGTAGAACGAGATACTTTAGCCTATCGCCAAAGATGGATTTGAAAAGGCCCGGTTAACGACAGAAATGATCCAGACCATCGGACCTTAAATCGAGCGTATCTCGCAATCCAGAATGAGTTATCTGACGTAAAATATATGATTTTGGGGAAGAACGAACTACTTTAGCCAACCAACCCAGCTCTGCCGGGTTGCCCAAGCCGGATTTGCAAAATACCTCCAAAGATGGATTAGAAAAGGCCCGATCAGGGACAGAAGTGATCCAGACCATCGGAACTTAAATCATGCGTATCTCGTAATCTGGAATGAGTTACCCGATGTAAAATACATGATTTTAGGGTAGAACGAGCTACTTTAGCCTATGGCCAAAGATGGATCAGAAACGGCTCGGTCGACGACAGAAGTGATCCAGACCATCGGACTTCAAATCAGGCATATCTCGCAATCCGGAATGAGTTATCTGATGTAAAATATATGATTTTGGGGTGGAACGAGCTACTTTAGCCTACAGCCAAAGATGGACCTGAAAAGGCCCGGTCGACGACAGAAGTGATCCATACCATTGGACCTTAAATCGGGCATATCTCACAATCTAGAATGAGTTATTTGAGTTAAAATATATGATTTTGGGGTAGAACGAGCTACTTTAGCCTACCGCCAATGTTGGATTAGAAAAGGCCCGGTCGACAACAGAAGTGATCCAAACCATCGGACCTTAAATCGAGCGTGTCTCACAATCCGGAATGAGCTATCTGACGTAAAATATATGGTTTTGGGGTAGAACGAGCTAGTTTAGCCTACCGGCAAAGATGGATCAGAAAAGGCCCAGTCGACGACAGAAGTGATCTAGACCATCGAACTTTAAATCGGAAGAATCTCGCAATCCGGAATGAGTTATCTGACGTAAAATATATGATTTTGGGGTAGAACGAGCTAGTTTAGCCTACCGCCAATGATGGATCAGAAAAGGCCTGGTCGACGACAGAAGTGATCTAGACCATCGAACCTTAATCGGGCGTATTTCGCAATCCGTAATGAGTTTTCTGACGTAAAATATATGATTTTGGGATAGAACGAGCTACTTTAGCCAACCAACACAGCTTTGCCGGGTTACCCAAGCCGGATGTGCGAAATACTGCCAAAGATGGATTAGAAAAGGCCCGATCAAAGAGAGAAGTGATTCAGACCATCGGAACTTAAATCGGGCGTATCTCGCAATCTGGAATGATTTACCTAACGTAAAATATATGATTTTGGGGTAGAACGGGCAACTTTATCCTACCGCCAAAGATGGATCAGAAACAGCCCGGTCGACAGCAGAAGTGATCTAGGCCATCGGACCTTACATCGGGCGTATCTTGCAATCCAGAATGAGTTATCTGATGTAAAATATATGATTTTGGGGTAGAACGAGCTACTTTAGCCAGTTGCCAAAGATAGATCAGAAAAGGCCCGATCGACGACAGAAGTGATCTAGACCATCGGACCTTAAATCGAGCGTGTCTCGCAATCCGAAATGTGTTATCTGACCTAAAATATATGATTTTGCTGTAGAACAAGCTAGTTTAGCCTACCACCAAAGATGGATCAGAAAAGGCCCGGTCGACGACAAAAGTGATCTAGACCATCGGACCTTAAATCGGGCGTATCTCGCTTTCCAGAATGAGTTATCTGACGTAAAATATTTGATTTTGGGATGAACTACTTTAGGCAACCAACCCATCTATGCTGCGTTGCCGAAGACGGATTTGCGAAATACCGCCAAAGTTAGATTAGAAAAGGTCCGGTCAACGACAGAAGTGATCCAGACCATCGGACCTTAAATCAGGCATATCTCACAATCCGGAATGAGTTATCGGACGTAAAATATATGATTTTGGGGTATAACGAGCTACTTTTCCCAACCAACACGGCTATGTTGGGTTACCCAAGCCGGAGGTGCGAAATACTACCAAAGATGGATTAGAAAAGGCCCGGTCAAAGACGGAAGTGATCCAGACCATCGGAACTTCAATCGGCTGTATCTCGCAATTCGGAATGATTTACCTGACGTAAAATATATGATTTTGGGGTAGAACGGGCAACTTTAGCCTATCGCCAAAGATGGATCAGAAACGGCCTGGTCGACAGCAGAAGTGATCCAAACCATCGGACCTTAAATCGGGCGTATGGCGCAATCCAGAATGAGTTATCTGATGTAAAATATATGATTTTGGGGTAGAACGAGCTACTTTAGCCAGTCGCCAAAGACAGATCAGAAAAGGCCCGGTCGACGACAGAAGTGATCCAGACCATTGGTCCTTAAATCGGGCGTGTCTCGTAATTTGGAATGTGTTATCTGACGTAAAATATATGATTTTGCGGTAGAACGAGATAGTTTAGCCTACCGCCAAAGATGGATCAGAAAAGGCTCGATCGACGACAAAAGTGATTTAGACCATCGGACCTTAAATCGGGCGTATCTCGCATTCTGGAACGGGTTATCCGACGTAAAATATATGGTTTTGGGACGAGCTACTTTAGACAACCAACCCCTCTATGCCGGGTTTGCCGAAGTCATCCAGACCATCGGACCTTAAATCGGGCGTATCTCGCAATCCGGAACGAGTTATCTAACGTAAAATATATGATTTTGGGGGTAGAATGAGCTTACTTTGGCCAACTGACCCGACTATGCCGGGTTGCACATGCCGAATATGCGAAATACCGCCAAAGATGGATCAGAACAGGCCCGCTCGACGACAGAAGTGATCCAGACCATCGGACCTTAAATCGGGCGTATCTCGCAATCCAGAATGAGTTATCGGACGTAAAATACATGATTTTTGGGTAGAACGAGCTACTTTAGCCTACCGCCAAAGATGGATCAGAAAAGGTCGGGTCGTCGACAGAAGTGATCCAGACCATCGGACCTTACATCGGGCGTGTCTGGCAATCCGAAATGAGCTATCTAACGTAAAATATATGATTTTGGGGTAGAACGAGGTAGTTTAGCATACTGCCAAAGATGGATCAGAAAAGGCCCGGTCGACGACGGAAGTGATCTAGACCATCGGACCTTAAATCAGGCGTATCTCGAAATTCGAAATGAGTTATCTGACATAAAATATTTGATTTTGGCGTAGAACGAGCTACTTTAGCCAACCAACCCGACTATGCCAGGTTGCCAAAGCCGGATTTGTGAAATACCACCAAAGATAGATTAGAAAAGGCCCGATCAACGACAGAAGTGATCCAGATCATCGGATCTTAAATCGGGCGTATCTCGCAATCTGGAATGAGTTATCTAACGTAAAATACATGATTTCGAGGTAGAACGAGCTACTTTAGTATACCGTCAAAGATGGATCAGAAAAGGCCCAATCTACGACAGAAGCGATCCAAACCATCGGACCTTAAATCGGGCGTGTCTCGCAATCCGGATTGAGTTATCTGACGTAAAATATATGATTTTGGGGTAGAACGAGATACTTTAGCCTATCACCAAAGATGGATCTGAAAAGGCTCGGTCAACGACAGAAGTGATCCAAAACATCGGACCTTAAATCGGGCGTATCTCGCAATCCGGAATGAGTTATCTGACTTAAAATATATGATTTTGGGGTAGAACGAGCTACTTTAGCCAACCAACCCGGCTATGCCGGGTTGCCCAAACCGGATTTACGAAATACCTCCAAAGATGGATTAGAAAAGGCCCGATCAAAGACAGAAGTGATCCAGACCAACGGAACTTAAATCAGGCGTATCTCGTAACCCGGAATGAGTTACCCGACGTAAAATATATATTTGCATATTTAGAAATAAATAACTTGCAAAAAGAATGCATACATAACAAGTTTCCATTTAATGGGCCCTTAAAAGCATGCCCTGTTGTCAAAAATCAGTCCAACCATCCCATCTAGCCTATTTAACCCCCATCCAAACTTTCATCCAAACATCCATCGATATTACAAAATATCAACAACACATGATATTTCACCAAAAAATCATCAACAATTTAAAGGAAACGAAAGATTGCGGTCTCAATATCGCGCATGTTGCAATATCGATAATATCAAGATGTTCTCAATATTATCAATGACAAATTGAACACTACATACAACCATGTGCCTAAGAAAAAATTTTGAAATAATTTTTTTCTAATAAACAAAATATTGATGATATCAATACGTTGGCGATGGCAATATTATTAAAATATCTTTGATACACTTATGATATAAGCATAACCTAGAATTTACATAGTCAAAAATATTGGTGATATATTGGCAATATTGACGCATTGGCAATACAAGCGACACCTAGAATTTACATAGTTGAAAATATTGGTGATTACATCAGCAATATTGATACATTGGCGACACTTAGCGATACATTGTTGATACCTGGAATTTCTAATACTACTAGCGTTATCGGTATCAGTATCGCTACCAGTGTTATTGGTATCACTAAGCTGGAGATTTAGATAATATCGGAGATATTTCGATAATATTGGAGATAATTCGAACACTGATCCGGATTTCCCCTTTAACATAGAACATTTCCCATCTAAAACAGCAGGTGATTCAAATTTTCCAAGCTTTCAAATAAAATCATGACCACATATAGCACCATTAAAAGCAAAACAAAGAGAAAGTAGACCCACCCGAGATCTTCGTTTCTCCTCTTCTCTATCTTGTCGGAGTATGGTGTATTCTTCCAATGTCTCTAGCAAACGCAGCTGAATTTAAATATCACAGTCAAGACTTGGCAGTACTGCAAGCACGCATTTTTATAGACTACAGAAAAAAGATAGGAGAATGGCTAGATTTACACCTTGTGATATAAGAATGGCATGCCGTTCTCTTCCTCCCAGGCTTTGAATTTTGCAGTCAGATTCTCTACAAGAGCTAAATAGCAACAATTTTCAAAGACCCACAACCGTCAGACAATATCTCAGCAAAGAACATAATGTGAGTGCATCAACAGATGCAAGCATAAATGATCAAAACTGCATGACCATTGGCAAGAGAATGTGTATATGCTACTGTTAAAGTTAATCCAATCCCATGGAAATACCCCACGGATATTTGGCCTTAACAATACTGTTTTGGGATACTTCTTTCTCTAGAACCATTATGTCATCAGATATTAGAGATGTTTTCCAATAAAGGAAGTTACCAAATCAAGTAAGAAATCATTCACAACAGTTTCTTGCCAATTGTATAATTCCTACTATGAACCTTTTGTTCAAAATTACCACTTTAATGTTGTTGCCATCAAAATTTTCAAGTGAGAAATATTTAGTAAAACAAAGAGAATTATTGCATTTCCTGCTACAATATCAAGTATGATTATTGTTACAAGAGTGCAACTTTGCACCCTACATTTGTCACACAGTTGGAGAACAACACCAGGTTAGTTTCAAATAGAGATTGCATGTTATATTGCCATTTATAAGCTACTAGTGGATACTTTCACGAAAACGAAAAGCTCGTTGCTGATAGAGAACTAATAACAGAAAAATAAAATAAAAAATAAAAAACTTCGTGCCTAAAATATATAGTATCGACGTTAGCAGCATCCTCACTAATCAGGGAAATGACGAGCTGTTATCAAAGATACTTGAGATAATAAATGCCTACCAACAATCAAAATAACCATTTTAATAGTTGGCTATCCTCAGAGAAGGTAAAGAGACCACATCAAAATAAGACCCAAGAAGTCAAGGAAAATAACAAAGTCCATTTTGGTCACATAATGGCAATGGGGACCTTGAACAAAGAAAGGAAGTTGATCATTAAGATCAGAACAAAACCTTGGCCTACATATCTGCTTCTACATTAGCAGGATCCTACTAATTATAGAACCACTTAAATTTGAGAAATTGACACTAAAATGGTTACAGTTACCTTTCAGCAGGTTTGGTAATATATAGCTGAGTCCATCTACAGGCAGGTTGTTGATGATCCCTCCATCAGGTGGCCATGGTCCAAAAACCATGCATGATCAGGTGGGCCAGTGTACAAAATAAGAGAATATGGAAAACAAGTGCTTTTTTAGCCATCAAATTATCCCATACACTGTACCAAACCTAATGAGTTGGCAGCTGATTTTTGGGTCAAGGAATCTACATGATAAGCCAACTTGATGGATGGCCTAGATATTCACCACATATGCCAACCTACCACAGGTGCTATACATGCTCCTATTGATTGGCAGATTAGTTGCATAGAGTGAGTAGTGAAGGAACAGAATCGGGGGTCCGCAGGAGAGGGGATTCATGAGTTTCAAAACATTAGCAAGTATAACCAGCTAGGAAGCAGAAGCAGGAGCGCAAGTCGGGCAATCAACTCGAAGCAGGAGTGGCACCTGGTTAGAAGGATCATGCAACGAAGGGCAGACCTCCCTTTAAGATTGCCTATTGTTTCAGTTATTCAAGTAGGGCATACAAAATATGGCCAGATCCTAAGAGTCAATCTGCCGGAGCAACTACATCAGTGCAGTGCATGCCAAATGTCAGAATCCCATGGCTGTGGGGAGAGCTTAGGGGAATATCCGCTACAGTGAGGGCATCTAAGCACCTGTAGAGATACAGAGGGGCCTCTCAAGATGACACAGACCAACATATCATGCAAGTCCTTAACGAGCAGAAAATGTGAAAATGACTGAAGGAAGAGATTATTGCATCGAGAGGGTTCACCTGTTAGTGGACTTTCAATGAGGTGTTGAAGATTCTAGAATCACTGAAAATCTGAAAGGCAAATAGCGCTGGGGACTATTCTTCAGTAATGGCACTGACATGCTTTTGAACTAGTTGTATCCTGCTTCAGCTAATTGGGCACGTTTGCGTCTAGGGGGGAACCAATTCAATTGGACAGGATATCCATAACTGTTCCATTTCAAACGGAAGACAAAAGGAAGCAACAAATAGGAAAAAGCAGTAATCTTAACATGATTCTGCTTTGGCCCAAGAGGATTTTACTAATTTGGTGCAAAATATCATGAAATTTCATGATACTTGGCATAACCAAGCACAACCTTAATTAAAAATCTTGAAGTAGCATTGAGCTTTATGCTTAACACTTCATAGAGATGAATGCTATGCTAGACACTATTGGCTATTTAAAACACTATTATAGCATTTATTGCTTCCCTTTTGGTATGTGTTGCCAAACATAGTAGCAAGTAGCATGTTGGATACAAGTCCTTTATTTTTTTACATTTTTGTTGTGTTTGTGAAGAAATATTTTGTGGTTTCACCTTCAAGAAGAAAAGGGATGTATTCAAATTGATATTTTCACATTAGCATTTGTGCATACTTTCCAAAGGACGCCCAAACGTCTATCCACGAGAAATTTTGACTACTTGCCAAGGAAAAAAAAAAAAACAATGTAAAAACACCTAAAATCCTATCCTAGAGGCCATTTGCCCACTTTCCATGAGAAAAGGCAAGATAGGGTACCTAAATGTTTATACTTTAGACATCTTGCACACTTCCGAAGCTAAAGATCACAATAAAGGCACTGAAATTCCAATCCATGAGGCCTCTTGTCCACATTTCAAGTTAACAATATTGGTAAAGGATCCAAAACACCAATCCTTGAGGCATTTTGCCCACTTCTCAAGTTTAAGATATGGTTCAAGGCACCAAAACACCAATCCTTGAGCCATCTTGCTCACTTTTCAAGATAAAAATCAAGGTAAGGGCACCTAAATGCTATCCCCAATGCATTTACCCACTGTTTATGTTAAAAATTTATTTAAAAGCACCTAAAGCCATCTTTGAGGCATTTTACACAAATTTCAAGTTTAAAAACTAGGTAAAGGCTCTAAAATGCCAGTCCGTGAAGCATTTTGCCCACTTTTCAAGATAGAAATTTGGTTAAGGCCACCAATATACCAATCCTTAAGGCATTATACCCTCTTTTGAGTTGAAAATCATGTTGAGAGCAAGGCGTTCGAAAACGATAACAGTGGCCATAACGGCCACCATCGTTACCATTATGATACAAGCCATTTCGGCCCTTTTTTATTTTTTGAAAAAATTATTATAGGGCCGTTACGAGGCCTTTCGGCTTGTTTTTTTTTTTTTTTTTTTTCGTAACGGCCGTTTCGGCCCTGTAACGTGTAACCGTTATGACCATTACGTAACCGATTTTGAATAATTTGGTTGAGAGCAACAAATGCCAATCCTTGAGGCATTTTGCCAACTTTAAATGATAGAAATCAAGGTAAGGACACCTAAATGCCTTCCCTAGGGCATTTTGCTAACTTTTCCAATTAAGAATCTATGTGTATCCGACATTTTTTACCCACTTTTTTAGTTAACAATAAAAATAAATAATAAAAAATAAAATAAAATAAATTGGTTACGGGCATCAAAATGGCAAGCCTTAATGCATTTTTCCCTCTTTTTAAGTTAAGAATCTCATTAGGGTCACCAAAATGCATATCCTTGATAAAATAAAAAACTGGTTTAAAAAATAAAATAAAATAAAAACAGTATTTAAGGGCACCAAAATGCCAATCGTTGATGCATTTTTCCCTCTTTTCAAGTTAAGATTCTCTTTAGGGGCACCAAAATGCATATCCTTGTGTGTTTTTCTCACTTTCCAAGATAAAAATCAAGGTAATGTCATTTAAATGCCTACCTTTCATGTATTGTGCCCACTTTCCATGTTAAAATTCTATGTAAAGGCACCTGCATGCCCTCCTTGAGGCATTTTGCCTACTTTCCAAGATAAAAATAAATGCAAGGGGCAAGGCACCTACATGCCTATCCTAGAAGAATTTTGTGCACTTCCAAATTTAAAAGGTGAGATAAAGGCACCTCAATGCCTATCCTTAAAGCATTTGCCCACTTTTCAAGTTAAAGATTAGGAAAATGCACCAAAATTATAAACTCCAAGAATACTCAACCCCAAAATCGAACTTTTTTTTAGAGAAGATAACGTCAATTTATTAAAGAACTTCACAAAAAGTGAGAAAAGAATATAACCGGAAAGCAAAACCAAACACCCTAAGCATGATGTCCATTTTTGTTAAGTTTTTTTTTTCAAAAGCAACGGATATTATTAAAGAAAAAGAAAAAGAAAAAACAGAGAAAGACTGCTGAGATAGCAGCCCAAGGATTACAACCCAAGAAACATAAGATAACAGCCCTTGAGACTAGGAACATTATAAGCCCATTCAATAAGAAGATGTTTAGCCCTAGATCCCACAGCTTGAATGGAAGATTGTGAATTGTTAAAAACCCGATCATTTCTTTCCGTCCAAACAGCCCACCAAATAGCGAGGATTGCCATTCTCCAAATTTTCAATTTCGACTTTCCCAAATTAAATCCATGCCAGTAAGCGAGAAAGGAAGATGCAGTCTGAGGAGTGCACCCATACACACCAAATCTGTTAAAAAAATCCAGCATAATGGGGGAGACAAACGCACAATGGACGAGCAAGTGGTCGGTCGTTTCTTCATCGCTCATACAGCAGAGGCAGATATTGGGCAATTGCATGCCTCTTTTCCTCAAGTTGTCAACCGTAAGAATACGATTCCTAATTGCATGCCTCTTTTCTTCAAGTTGTCAACCGTAAGTGGTCGGTCATTTTTGTTAAGTTTTGATCTGACAAGGAAGGTGGAAGAGCTGGAAGAATGGAATGAAGTTTGGACTAAGGGGAATCAGGATGTTTGTACGGTGAGAACAAAGCTTTTTGAGGGGAAGAAGAGATCCCATTCCCCTAAAACAAAGTCGATAACCAAGAGGAGATTCCAACCATGGGATCTTGATCCTTTAAGTACATTGTTGCAACATGTTCTAGCACTATATTGAGGGGAAGAAGAGATCCCATTCCCCTAAAACAAAGTGATCAAAATAGGATAGTGAAAACGGTAAAAGCTAGAAGGAAATAAAGTAGTTACCGCCGACCTACTCCTAAACATCAACAAGCTTAAAAGTCCTTAAGTAGACATGTGCTCTTAATAAGATCGAAACATTACTCTAATGGAGAGATATCATATTGGGTTTGTCTCAAATGGGGCTTAAAGATGGAAGAATTCTCAATCGTATCACTATATGGCTTTTACTGATGGTCAATAGTTGAATCAGGAATCTCGTCAGACAAGATACTTGAAAAAAGATCATTAATGCTGATGGGGCCAATCTACCAGATACAAAGATGGTTATAATGGACACTTCTCGGGTTCAAAGTGAAATCGGCGTGATTGCAAGGAATCCCAAGTAAGAAGAAATGATTAGGGAACTAGGATAGTGTTTAGGAATCACTGAAGAAATCAACCCTAAATTCCTTTAGTAGAGAGTAGCATATACGAGGCTCAAAGACACAACATAAGGCTAAATCTTATGCCAAAGATGGTGTAAACTTAGGATGGAAGACCTGCTTCTACTAATCAAGTGTCCTAGAAAATGTTAGTGATGAAGGGGTGCTACAAGATGGGCGCAGAGTTGCAAGGGCTTAAGACAAGAAAGATGTTGTCCCTGCTTCGGTACTCCCATAAACCATTGGTGATTTTGGAGGTAGGTGGGACGCATGCCCATTAGATAAAGAGAGGCAATCGATGTCGCAGGCATCATACACCAAGAAACACATGGGTGTGACCCACTTTAACATAATTCCAAGCATTAATTGTTCAAAAGAGAGAAACAACCCCGTGCATGTGGCATTGATATAATGTTGAGGTCTGATGGGAGCAACCTTCAAGGCCTATTCCCCGTTATTTCCTATGGAACTTTATCATCCTCTCATTGATATGTCTCTTTGGCCTCTTCCCTAGTGTCATCGTCTACAAGGGTGGAGTAGCCGGCTGATGGGAAGGATCCAACCAAGCGTAGGCACCTTCAATCTAAGCACGAGAACTCAAAGCAAACTGAGAACAATTGCATAAATTTGATTCAATTCAAAGGTGCCTTCATACTACTTATCTCAGGCCCTTATTTAGGCTTTTGAAACGTACATCTAAGGAAACAATGTAACGTCATTGACAACCAATGACTTGTTACAAATATGGAAAAGAGATTAAAAAAAGACAAAAAAATATTTCACTAATGGATCATACTGTAATTTTGAAAAGTTTATGAGACTTTATAGGGAGGGGGGCATGTGACCTCTCGCTAATGGTGGAATTTCTCTCAAAAAACAACAAAGGCTCTTTATTTATTCTTCATGTGATGTGAAGACTTGTTCCATACGGTTTGGAACGAAGATCGGTGCGATGCCCATCAACCACAGGAGTGCGAGGCTTCCAACTATCAACCATTGATTTTCCCTTCTCCATTCAAGGTATTTTGTTGAGATTTCATCTTCTTCTTGTTCCAAACCTCCAATAGCCTTCCAAAACCCTTTCTATGCTTTCCCCTTGACCTTCCCCATCAACCCCTTCCACTACGAACCAAGCCTTACACGTGTGACCGTACGACCACACGTGTGGACCCCGTGGGCTGGTCCGTACGGCTACCTTCCTCCCCTTTTGTTTTCCTTTTGATTCCCCATTAAAACCCTCTTAATCCTAGACCAAACCCTAACCCTAACACTAAGTTCCCAAATTCCCCAAACCTTAATTCACTTCAATTCCCTAGCACCCAATCATCAAAACCCTAATTGCTTTTAATTACTACCCAAATCCCCAAAATTTTCTCATCCAATTGGAACAATTAAGCCCTAATTTCATTCTACCTCAAATTTCCCTGACCCTAGACTTTCCCTTATCTTGATTTAGCAAACCCTATGTAGTATTAGGTTTTCCTCCTTGAATTAGACCTAACGCTATGCTATTTGGATGTCCCTACATCCATTAGATCCTAGTTTTCCGTATTTAATGATCATGTAGGACGATGCCTGACAACTTACTTAGCTTTGAACTATGTATAAATTCTTCTTAGAATCTTGAGATTTGTGATGTTAGCATGATTTGTGATTTTTATTAATAAAATTAATTTTGTTGATTGACTCACTCATTATTTGGCTTCATACATTGGCCCTGCATCAAGTTTCCATTGTTACCTTTACTTAACAACCTTTATGGCCCTGTAACAGCCTTTATGGCACACCATGGACATAATAGGCCGTTAGGGGGGCTATAGAATGCTATGTATTGTGTATATGGTTTGGTGGTTAGTGTAAGTGCATGTGCACACTTCCATTTTCTCTTGCGGTGTACTATAAGCTTTATTATAATAAAATATTATGTGTTACATCAAGCAAGCCTAACATAACATCTCTCCCAAAATTCTCCTTCTTCTCTCTCAATCTTTTCCTCTCTTCTTCACATTATCATTATTAAATCCTTTTCTACTTGGTATCAGAGATTAGATCCAGGCATTCCGCATCCAACATATTGAGAGGTGACACGTCACCTTGCTAACGTCAGCAACCGTACGACTAACGTCAGCGTTTTACGGACACATGGACTCCGTTTAAGCTAAAAGTTTAGGGGTTTGATAGATCTTGATTTTAGAAGATTTGTCATGATTTTTCAGAATTTATTGGATCTCCTTTCATGGTATTTTGGGTGAAATAGAAAAATTTGAAAATCGGCCCCATATTCCATTTTTCTTCGATCTACTTCAAATCGATAAGCTTTTCTTTGGTTTCTTTGCTCAAGATGGACCGAAATCTTCCTCCCAAGCTACCCATGGTAGATTTTTTACTTAAGATCACTGTTTGAGAGGTTTTTAACCTCAAACGAACGTGCGGCTGGGCCGTTTTCACTCAGTTAGGGCCTTTTTTACTCTGTTTCATGGTATTTTTGGATGATTGATATTTGTTTGAAGTTTATCTCCTATTATCTTGAAGGATTGAGTGAGATAGCATTGTTTGAATCAATCTTACTTGGCATAGGGGCTCTCTTGGCATAGATTTATCTCTCTTGGACTCTCTTATGGCTGACAAAGGGTCCTCATCTCTTGGCATAGGGTCTCTTGAATACAACCTCTTGCAGATTACCTACACTAAGTTGAATGGTGACAACTATCTTCAATGGGCACAATCTGTAAAAGTATTTTTAGGAGCCCGTGACAAGTTGTCGTATATTTTGGATAATCCCCCAAGCTCTATAGATGTTACATGTCTTGGACAAAGGAGAATTATCAAGTTATTGCATGGTTGTTGAATAGTATGGATTCCTCGATTAGCCACTTGGTGATGTTTTTATCCTCGGGTAAAGGCATTTGGGATACGCTTCATGATATGTTCTCGGAATCTCAGAATTTTTCACGGGTATTTCAGCTTATTCAATAAATTGGTCGGTTCCAACAAAACTCAAGATCCTTAAAAGATTACTATTCGCACTTCGGGGTATGTGGGATGAGTTGGATATGTATCAACCTCTTCCTTCCCAATGTAAAGCGGATCATGAACATGTTCATAAGCAACGGGATGATGCTCGTATCATGCAGTTCCTACCTGGGTTGAGTTCTGATTATCTTCATGTTCGAGATCAGGTTGTTATGCAGGATCCTCTTCCCCCATTAACGACAATCTATGCCATGTGTCAGCGTGCTACTGTCTCTACTCTTCCTTCTCATTCATTTGTGTCACCCCAGCGTTCGGCACATCTTGCTGGCGATCAGTCCTCTCTTGGTCTTTGGGTATCATCCTTGAGTTCAGGGCGCATTTCTGATTTTGGTGGTCGTGGTAGAGGCCGCAAGGGAGATCGCAGTCGTGGAGGCCGTAGTCTTCGTGGTCGTGGATGAGGACATGATGGTTCCCGCATTTGTTCACATTGCAGTGGAACTAATCACACTGTTGATTATTGCTAGCAGATATATGGTCGTCCTACGTATGCCGCTGCTTCTGTTGCATCCACTGTTGCTTCTGAGACAGTCTTCCACTCCGACAGCTGAGCAGTCTACTTCAGGGGAGTCTCTTATCATTTCTCGAGCCACATATGATGCCCTTATGCGGCTTCATATTCGTGATATTCCTGAGCCTTCTCACGCAGCTTCTGCCCAGTCAGGTACCGCCCTTCTTGCGTCATCCTCTCCTACCTCCTGGGTCATCGACTCTGGAGCTTCCTCCCATATGACTGGTAAGTTTCAATTTTTTTCTTCTTATTCTCCTTCTCGTCCCACTCAGTATGTCACTGTCGCAGATGGAACCCAATCTCTCATCTCTGGAATTGGTTCCATCCCTCTCTTCTTCCTTGTCTTTGTCCTCAGTCTTGCATGTGCCTCGTTTTCCTTTAAACTTATTGTTTGTTAGCTCTCTTACTAAATCACTCAATTGTTCCATTACCTTCTTCCCTTCTTATTGTTTCTTTCAGGACCTACAGACGAAGAGAGTGATTGGTAGGGGGCATGAGCGAGGAGGCGTTTATCTTCTCGATGATACCCCCGTTGCCGTTTCTAGTTCCCTTTCTCTAGATCGAGAGTCCATGACTCGGTGGCATTGCCGCTTAGGCCACCCATTCATAGCTAGATTGAGACTTTTGTTTCCCTCCTTATCTGTCACTAAACCATTATGCTATAATATTTGTGAATTGTCTAAACATCATCGCGCTACGTTTCCTCCTAGCTCTTCTGGGAGGAAATCTCAACCTTTTCTTCTGGTTCACTCGAATGTCTGGAGACCAGCTCCGATTACCTCGACTTTTGGATTTAGATATTTTGTTACCTTTATTGATGATTATTCACGCATGACTTGGATTTATCTTTTGAAATCTAAAAATGAAGTGTTTGATACATTTAAAGTGTTTTATCATGAAGTGTACACTCAATTTCATTGTTCCATCAAATCCCTCCATTCTGATAATAGAGGGGAATACATGTCTACTGCCTTTCTATCCTTCTTGCAGGAACGTGGTATTTTGTGTCGGACGTCATGTGCTCGCACACCTCAACAAAATGGTATTGCAAAACGCAAAAATCGTCATCTTCTTGACGTTGCTCACACCCTTCTGCTTGGTATGCATCTACCTAAACATTTTTGGGGTGATGCTCTCCTTACTGCTACTTTTCTTATTAATCGTATACCCTCACGTATCCTGTCTTACAAATCTTTATTTTCTATATTGTATCCTCATGATAATCCATTTCCTTTACCATCTAAAGTTTTTGGTTGTACGTGCTTTGTTCAAATTTTGGATGGGAGTAATAATAAACTTAGCCCCAGGGCAATTAAATGTGTCTTTCTCGGGTATCCTCGGAGTCAGAAAGGGTATAAATGCTTTGACACATTGACTCACAAGAAATATGTCTCCGCCGATGTAACTTTCTTTAAGAATATTTCTTTTTTCTCCGCTCCGGGCCGATCCCTCTGTGATCCTCTTGCGAGTCAGGGGGAGTGACTCTTATCATCTTTCTACTAGTGATCATGGGAAAACTCCTCTCCCCTCTATTCAACATCCTGTTGGTGCTATGGGTGAGCCTAAGCCTCTGCAGGTGTATCATCGTCGAGATAAATCTTCACACGCTCAGCCATCCACCCTTCCGCTCACTTTGGATGTTGGCTCAGGTGACTCTCCTACCTCGAGTTTAGATCTTCCCATTGCCAAAGGGTCACGATCTTCTACTCAACACCCCATTAGTAATTTCGTTTTATATGATCATCTTTCACCGTCTTTTCAGTCGTTTGCAGCTTCCCTTTCATCACAGACTATTCCTAAATCTCTCTCACATGCTCTTCAAAATCCCGATTGGACGAAGGCGATGAGAGAAGAAATGTCTGCTCTTGAGAAGAATCATACTTGGGACCTTGTGCCACTTCCTTTAGGCCATAAACCTGTTGGCTGTCGATGGGTTTATACGATCAAGTTTCTTCCAGACGGCTCAATTGATTGCTATAAAGCCCGTCTTGTTGCTTTGGGTTACACACAGACTCATGGTGTGGATTACTTCAAGACATTCCCTCCGGTGGCTAAGCTTAATTCGATTCACGTTGTGCTCTCCTTGGCCGTTAATTTATTATGGCCTTTATTTCAGCTTGATGTTAAGAATGCATTTCTCCATGGGGATCTTGCAGAGGAAGTTTACATGCATCAACCTCCTGGCTTTGTTGCTTCTCACAACCCTGCACTTGTCTGTCGGTTGAAGAAGGCTCTTTATGGATTCAAACAATCCTCATGTGCATGGTTCGAAAAATTTAGTCAGGCTCTTTTGGAGTTTGGCTTTGTTTGTGGTCATGCCGATCATTCTCTTTATATGTCGACGATCAACGAGCATCATGGTTCTCATTGTCTATGTGGATGATATTGTTCTGTCCGGTAGTGATTCTGCTGGAATGAGGGAGGTCAGATTTTTTGAAGACTAAGTTTAAGATCAAGGATCTTGGTCCTCTTCGCTACTTCCTCAGAATTGAAGTTGCTCGCACATCATCCAGATTGGTCTTGTCACAACGAAAATATGCGCTCGATCTTCTCATGGAGACCGGTATGTTAGGGTGCAAACCTGCTACCACTCCCATGGATACTTCACAGAAGCTTTGACCAGATGATGGTGCTTTCCTTACTAATCCCGAGATGTATCGACGACTTGCAGGCCGGCTTATTTATCTGACTATTAGTCGCCCAGATCTCTCATTTGCAGTGGGGGTTGTTAGCCAATTCATGCAAGCTCCCCATACTTCCCATCTCACGGCTATCTACCGCATACTTCGGTATTTAAAATCAGCCCCGGGTCTTGGCCTCCACTTTCAGTTCCATGGTCATCTTCGTCTTTATGGATATTCCGATGTTGATTGTGCAAGAAGTACATTTGATCGTTGCTCTACATCCGGCTTCTGTACCTTCCTAGGTGGCAATCTTATAACCTGAAAGAGCAAAAAGCAGCCAGTTGTTGCCCGGTCCTCGGCCGAAGCAGAATATCGTGTTATTGCTCATGCGACGTGTGAACTCGTGTGGCTTCGCAACCTTCTTGAAGAACTTGGCTATCCTCATTCGGATCCTGTTCCTCTTCACTGTAACAACTAAGCGGCCATCCATATTGCTCGTAACCCAGTTTTCCACGAGCGAACCAAACATATTGAGGACGACTGTCACTTTATTCGGGAGAAAGTCGCTTCTAAGGAAATCGTCACTCCTTTTCTTCGATCTGGGGATCAACTTGCTGATGTTCTTACAAAGTCCTTGAGTCGAGATGCTCTTCTTCATGTTCGTGACAAGTTGGGCATGATCAAAATCTATGCTCCAACTTGAGGGGGAGTACAGAATGCTACGTATTGTGTATAAGGTTTGGTGGTTAGTATAAGTGCACGTGCACACTTCCATTTTCTCTTGCGGTGTACTATAAGCTTTATTATAATAAAATATTACGTGTTAGGGCAAGCAAGACTAAGACAACATCTCTCCCAAAACTCTCCTTCTTCCTCTCTCAATCTTTTCCTCTTCTTCACATTATCACCATTAAATCCTTTTCTACTGCGGCAAGAACAGCGATTACGGGTTATTTTTTCCATAACGGCCATTACAATCATTACAACCCTGTGATGTGTAACGGCGATACACCATGCATACATCGCGAGCTTGTTGGTTGCTATCCAAGTGTATGATGCCAATAGGGGGGTTCACATCTGAGCCACGTGCTTATCCTATGGCAGAGATGGGGCCACTAAGCATCTCAATTCCTCCACAAAAACATACCAAATTTTGCCCAATTAATGGCACTACATGAATTATCTTCAAAAATAATTGGAGAAAATTGAACTCCAATGCCACTTTAATCGCCTATGACGTTGATGTGGCTTCAGCAAAATTAGTCCTTGACCCCAACAAGGTGCCACGTGGTTTTCATACTGGAACTCCCCAAACCATTGTGCTTTTCATGACCAAGCCTTATAACATTGAAGGCATGTCCCATGCACCAAGGAACATCCCAACACATAAGGATGCCAATTAACTCCCAGAAATGTGGTCTGCAATTGGGGTCATTGGAGCAATACATTATGGTCAGACACCAGATGATCGAGTCCCCTATCAACCATCTCAAACAAGATGTACTGGGATTGATACGGAACTCGAATTCCACACCACCAAGATACCCCTAACCTCCTAACAACATTAATATATTCCCATTCATAGCTAGGACTAGCCCAAAGAACTAGAAAATTGGAACTTCATAACAATTCCTTCTTTTATTTCTGTAGCACTAAGATATCTGCTTTGTTTGAATGAACCGTATCCTTTCTCACTAGCCTCTTATCCTCATAACCCATTCCTCTAATATTCCACAAGATAATAATCATTTTACCACCATTGCCAGACCATTTCCTTCCCTGTCTATATCCTTGCTTACCCTTCGATTATCAAAGCTGATGTTTGATGCCAAATTTCAGATCTCAAAACCTTTAGCTTTCCTTGCAACATGTTTGCCACTGTGGGACCTGACCAACTTCCCCTAGCTTCGATTTGAAGCAGGAGAGTTCTAAAGTGATCTTCTTCACCTTCTATACCAACAACATTCATCTTGGCAACCTTCTATAGGCTTTTCTTTAATCATGGCAACCACTGAAGCACCCTCAACTATCCTTGAACAGAGGTAGAACCATTTATAAAAACTGGCATTGACTCAACTTCAACCTCATCCACCCACAAAGGTTAGACCTCGTGGACAATGGCAAGGCCCCTCGAAACAGGACTATTGATTGAGCCTACTTCTAAACAGAATTCCCTAGAGCCTCTCACTGTCAACTCTGGGACACCATGAATGACTTGTTCCCCCATCAAATTAACCCCAAATACAACCCGATCAACAAAAACCCCTAATGACTACACCAGCAGTCTTAGGGACTTGTTGGGTGGGGGCAATTGACAGCATCACCCAAAGACAATAGCCTAAGCACACTTGAAACTCCCTAGGAGCCAATTAGTTGACTACAAGGGGATGCCAAACTACCATCCATTTCAACCAGTATTGCAAGTGAAACTTCCACCAAAACCAATCTATCATCTCAACAGAGAATGCCGACCTCTAGAGCTGCACCAACCTCCCATCTCAATTTGCAACAAAAGAAGAGTAAGTAGCACGTTCAACACTCGCCATACGAGTGAGAGAGGATGAGCAGTAAAGGAGGAACACCCCCAGGAAAAGTTAAAACCACCAGCAAAAAAAAAAAAAAAAAAAAGGATCCAGATCCAACATCCACAACACAACCCAAGGGGTAAACGTGTTGCTACCCACTAAAATAGTGACAATGTGCCTGACACTACATCACTGAAAGATGTCTTCGGACAACCAGCAACCCCAGATGAGACAAGATCTGGCGATAATTGCCCCACCACCTCTTGTTGATTTGAGGATCAATGATGTCTAGGAAAAGCACAATCAGCCCCCACCATGTGACTTGACCCCAAACAACCAGCTACCTGAATGCCAGATGTGACAAGATCTAGCGATAGTTGCCCCACCACCTCTTGTTGATTTGAGGATCAATGATGTCTAGGCAAAGCACAATCAGCCCCCACCATGTGACTTGACCCCAAACAACCAGCTACCTGAATGCCATCTTGACTGCCACCTGATGTAGAACCCCTTAAGGACTCACCATAACAAGCTCCCAGTGCGACATGGACCAAAAGAAGGGACTACAACCTCTTCTTCTCCGATCCTCCAGAATGAACAAGATAAACGACCACCATTGGTCACTAGGGAAATACCATCAATGCCCTGCCCTGCAGAAATGAAGTCGAAGATCACCCAATTCCACTATATTCAAGTCATGATGAGAATGATGAACTGGTTGGATCTAACCTGGGAGTTCTAGCACAGGAAACGAGTTGCCCACAACCTCCAGCTCAATCACCACAACTATCAAGGCATCCACTTTCAATAGGACCTTCACCCTAGTGAAAATGCCTATTGATATCTACAACCTTGTTATTTTCACACAAACATCATGAGGAGAATGATGAACTGGTTGGATCTAAGTTGGGAGTTCTAACACAGGAAACGAGTTGCCCCCAACCTCCAGCTCAATCACCAGAACTACCAAGGCATCCACTTTCAATAGGACCTTCATCCTAGCGGAAATGCCTATTGATATCTAAAACCTTGTCATTTTCACGCAAACATAAAGGCATTGCGCTTATACTATTAAAAGAAGGGGCATCTTTTCTGAGGGGCCACCGATTTCATCACCTACTACAGATAATCGCAAGCCAATATCCATAATCATCGACCCCATCCAAGCATGCACTGAATATTCCAAGCAAACAAATCCAAAATCCCCTGTTGCAGACCACATCAAATGAACACTGGATCCTAGAAAATTATCTGGGATAGACGAGCAATAAAGGCTTTTGTGTGTGTGTGTGTGTGTTGGGGGGGGGTGACCCCTTTCTGTCTTGCCATAGCAACAACACTAATTTCCTCTCAATGTGGCATTGTGTACTCACACCGAAACTTCCGACGGTTTCTTTGAGCCAATAGAGGCTCCAACTATGTGGGCACCCAAAGCACATCAGCAAACATAATTATATCGCAGCACTGCCACAGATATGCTATGGTTTAAAACATCCTCCCATATTTATCATATCAAATCACATGCAACATTTTTTTTACCTAGCAACATTATGCTTTTTTGTCTAGTAGAGTGGCACTAAATTCTGTCAAAACCTACATTGATATTAATGAAAAATAAAACATTGTCTAGGGTTAGGGCACCTAGCTCGACAGAAGACAGGTTTCCTTCCACAATAAGGTCTCAGGTTTCAGCCAGCTCTGCTTACCCCATCTTTTTAAATAATAATAATAATAATAATAAAGAATAATTATCAATGCATATCACCTAATATATATCATACTTGGAGCTAGCCAATGCATCCTCTGACACTGATATTTTAAACCTTGATCTATAATGTATCTTGATATCATGCAGATGTTGGCCAAAGTGCGTGACAAACCCACACATGCAAGAGCCCAAAAGGATAAAAGTGGGCATAAGCCCAAGCATCAAGCTCTAGAACTGTTTAAAGCAGATTCCACTTGTGTTTATGTATAAAGGGTAGACGTACAGTCATCACCAGATTTTTCAATACAAAAGGGATCCAATTACACATGGGTTTCGTGCAAAACACCCCTGGGATTTGACGGTACAGCATTGGCTCCTTTGCATCTCTGAAACGTGTGGGATCTGGGCCCACTTTGGCCTACATCACATAGCATCCAACGTAGAATCAAAATGCTAATGTTCAATGATTCAAGACAACCACAGTTGTTATCGGATGAAAAGCTACCATAAATGCTAGTTGCTACATGGTATCTAGAACTAAGAGAATCCGAAAAGGATAAGATGCACACATCCTACCAAGCACCTGAAAGCTCAGCGCCTTTTGGTAAACACCTGCAAATGGGTTCCTCTCATTTTTACTTAATCATAAATTACTAATTATGTATTAGAGATCATGCTCTCTAATACATAATTATGATCAACTAAAATGAGAGCAACTCATTTTCAGGCATCTATCAAACAGGCCCTTTCACTTATCTTTTTCTCTACAAATATAATATGACAAGCACAAGCTTATGTATATCAAAATCCTCAAAATGGGGGAAATGTCAGTAGCCACTAGCCAACTGTATGAACTTTCAGCAGTCATATTAATGGCCAATATTTCTACCAAATTTAAAAAAAAAAAAAAAAAAAAAAAAAATAAAAAAAAATGCAATGTTTCATTGATTTTGATTTGATTGTCAAGCCGTCTTACATTGTACTTAAGTCTCTTCAGCGTAGATATCAGCAGCATGTCTCCAGCGATCACTCTCAACTTCTTTATCAACTCTTCCCGAGTTATTTTCTTGCTCTGACACAAATTCAAGTAGCGTATAAATGATACCAGTCAAGTACAAGGACCATCACATGGATCAAGTGAGTCCTTCGCTCTGTTATCATAAAATACCTTGAAATCATTATAGTGGGCATCTAGTGAGTCCTTAGCTGAAGGGGACAAGCTATTTTGAATTGCGGCAAACAACATTGGAAATGGCATCCAAGCTGATGTGGGCAATTTCAATGTCCTTGACGCAAGTGTAGAGTCCTGACTATCCTTCACCTATATACACAAAGGTAAAAAGTGAGAAATAACTTCACAACCCAATCCAAATAGAAAAGATGGCACAAAAATAAGCATTAAGGGGCCATCTAGCAAACATCAAAGTTATGTCCAGAAACAACTGTCCAAGAAACAATCGTGTTGGAAACATCTATCTTGGACAATAATTTATGTTGTTCATCAAACACCTTGGAATAGAAAAACAATCATCTAGCAATCCACAACATGTATACCCAGAATAGGAGTCTGCAGGCACCCATATTAATGACGGGCCCCACTGATTTTGGCATCCATGTAAATCACGAGTTGCTTGGTAGATGGGGCTTTTTAACCATCCCTTTAATGGCCACCAATGGGACAATTATCATCATCCTTTCCTCGTACTTTTGAGTAGTGAAAAGTGATGCCCAATTATTTTAATGGGTTAGATTGATGTAGTGGTCAAGAACCTATACAATGGATGGTCATACTCTCTAAGAGGATGAATGGCACAATGCTAAGCCAAAATTTTGTATCATGACGTTTCAGCTTTCTACAAGTAGGGCCCATGATTCCATGGTACTTTTGAGTAGTGATGACCAATTATTTTAATGGGTTAGATTGATGCAGTGGTCAAGAACCTGTACAATGGACGGCCATACTCTCCAAGAGAATGAATGGCACAATGCTAAGCCAAAATTTTGTACCATGACATTTGAGCTTTCTACAAGTGGGGCCCATGATTCCATGGTCCAAACCATTTATATAACTAGCCGCACTGTGGATGGCCGATGTCCTACATATCTCCTAAGCAGAAAATCCTGAACCTTTAACAGGTGGCCCAACAATAGACTAGCTAAGAAAAAAATGCAAACACTGGCTCACATTCAAATCAAAAAAGGGCCAAATATTCCATAGCTAGTATCTTCCAATGTGGCAGGTATATGATCCATGGGCCATCCAATGTGAGGCCCATCATATCGATCATTAGGATTACCAATGGGTGATTGTGGTTTTTTTCTTTTTCCTTGGAGTGATGCTGCACAATCAACCTGATTTTGAAGCTATGCCACACCTACAGTGAGGCCTGCTAGTTGGATGGTCCAATTAATAAAAATGCATCCGACATGCACAGTGGAATATACGATGTACCAAACATCATAACATGCTGCGTACAGAACATGAAAACGTATTGGGGACATAGTAATAGGATCTATTTTAGAGATGACTGTCTGTCTCCACAACAGTCATATTTTTGGACAGGCTTGTCTCCATTTTTTTTTCTTCATAGTGAATGCAGACATGGGTGTAGACGAACATGAAATAGAGCTCCAACTAGTAAGTCCATGACAACTTTGAGGTAACCAAACAGCCACTAAGGGTCTCTTGATTCTATTAAACTGATCAACAGCCTATAGTTTAAGGTCCTCTTTTGAGGCTTCATAATATCTAGAGGGATGGGATGTACTCTACCCAAATGACAAGTGGGATCAAGGTCTTGAATATTATGTGGAAAAAAAGGGGTTGTATCAGCAACAATACAAGCTCCACTTAATGGCTTGTATTTAGATGTTAGGGAAGGCCGAGGAACACACATATTGACCAGATATAGAGCTACTTTGAAGACCGAGAGAGAGAGAGAGAGAGAGAGAGAGAGAGAGAGAGAGAGAGATTTAAGCAGAATTCAACAAATTGAAGCAGAGTTAGGCATTTGGAGAAAATTGAAAAAGTAATCCATCACTTTCTTTTTCTTCTTTTTTGTTGAATGGGTGCTGTTTCCAGAACGAAAGGGTGGATGTAGAGGGCACCATTAGGAAAGTTAAGTGGTTTATATCGAGTTGGGATGTATGTGTCAAAGCCTCCTTGGCTGTTTTCATTTTCGCTTATCATATCCGGGTGCTTTGTATTCTTTCCTTGCTTTTTGCGAGTTTTTTAATAAAACTTATCTCTCAAAACCAAAAAAAAAAAAGGGACCTAATTAACCCATGGTTCTGAATGTCGGTATCGGTCGGTGTATCAGCCCGACAAAAAAATTATACAATATGATGTCGCATATGATAAGCAACGAATTTTTTTTTTTTTTTAAATAACATTTATAAATATAAGAAGACATATATGAAAACACAACCAATTCATTCAAAAGCAAAAGAAGTAGAAATTGAGAAATATACCTATGATTGATGTGACTCTTGTGGTGGCTGGTTTAAGGGAAATTTTGAAAAAAATAATATTTTAATATTTTTACTATTTTATAATCAAAAAATAAATTTTATATTCGAAATTTTGACAAATCAACAGATCAGGCCTCATACATGCTTGACTTCATGAAAGAAGTGAAACATTGCAGGCAATTTGGGAGAAATTGAGGAATTTTTAAATTTTAACCAATTTCCCCCAAATCGGGCCACCCACACTCAAAATTTGAAAATTAGAGTGTATGTGACAATGAATTCATCAAAGACTCCTAAATAGTTTGAAATTGCACTCAATTGGTCGCTGCTAGAAGGGAAATTTCAAAAAATATATTTTTTTTTCAATTAAAAAATAATTTCATTATGAAATTTGACAAAAAGTTAACAAATCAATAGATCATGCCTCATACATGCTTGATTTCATGTTTAGAGTGCAAAATTGCAAGCAATTTGGGAGAAATTAGGGAAATTTTGAATTTTCCCCAACTTTCCCCAAATCGAATACTACATTCAAATCTCGAAATTGAAGGTTGAAATCCTTGATTTTCCATTAAAACATGAAGAATCAAAGATTTCTTATGATTTCGCACTCATTTCATATGATTTAAATGGAAAAAAGAAAAAGGATCAAAATGCAAAATAATTCACCGAATCAGAACGGCCCCCAAATGCAAGATAATATCTTGATTCTAACTTCAAATGTTGGGTTTTTCTCCCAAATCCAAGCAAAGGATGAACCGAATCTACCCACTAACAGCTTAGAAGAGTGAAATTAGAAGAAATTTGGGAAAATAGATTTTTGGGATTTTTAGGAAGGCAACATGCGTTTCCTGGAAAGTATCAACAATATCTGTTGATATTCACAGATATCGTCGATACTGGGCAATTCCTTTAGAAAAAAGCGACGATATCTCACAATATCGCCGATACTTTGCGATACAATACGATAATATCGTCGATGCTCAGGAATCTGACCTTTGTACCTATGGATTTTGTATCGCTGACATGCAATATCGATAATACCGACCTATTTATTGGCCAATATTATCAATATTGCAAACACTGCACCGAGGAAGTAGATCAACTTTGGGTATGAGATTATGGTAAATGCGCCAATGGAAATGGCCGCAATAATTAGAGATGGCAGAAACCCTTGATGTTTTAGCTTGTAGAAATTGATAAAAGGCTGATGATGGGCTTTTCAATATGAAACCATTGGCTATGCAAATCTATATGACATTGTTGCCAAGACAACATATTATCAACCAAATGTTGGAAAAATCAGGTCCAATGTGAGCTTTCATGCAGCAAATAATAAACAAGTGGGAGCTTCATTACTCCTTCGAAATTCACAGTCACTACTATGCAGTTTTTTATCTCTTCCTATTTCATTATTGTAGGCTACTTCTTAAACCAAAATTTTCAATACAAACGTACATAAGTTGATAATGATGAAATCCATATTAAATTGAAAATTGTTATAAAGAGATTAAAGCTAGACATCCATTGGCAAATAAATGCCCTTAATGACACCAACCAAGGTCTAAAACTAAGATGCAAAATGAATTGCAGATATGTTTATTGTTGGAGTACACTAGCTCCTTATCACACCATATTTATGTAAACCCGAGCCATAACAAACCCGAATCAAAACCTTGGTATTAGAAATTCAGATCTAACATCACTTCTAATCCACACAACAACTATGTAAACTGGAGCCATAACAAACTCAGATCAAACCCTAGGTATTAGAAATTCGGATCTAACACCACTACCAATCTGTGCGCTTTGTGGAAGCATGATAAACGAAGATACAACAATATAATAAAGCAGATAACCAAACCAAAAAGCAATCAACCACAGAACACACAATATTTTACGTGGAAAACCCTTGTGAGAAAAAACCACGGCACAAACCGACAAAGATCTCAACTACAATCAAAACCTTAAAGTATACCACTCACCTTCTTCAATTATAGGATCGCCCGATCTCCCCTTATGATGCACAACCCTTAAAAACCCTTCCCAAGCCCTTACAAACGTTGGAAACCCTCTCACCTCACAAACCCTTGCCCTTAAAGAGAAAACATTTGAATGGTAAAAGCCTTAATTCAAAATTAGGCTTGAATACCCTTTACTTACATAAAAACACGCAAACCATTGGTCACACCTTCAATCGATCAAGCTTTCAACAAAGACTCTCGGTCGACCGAAACAGTCCTCGGTTGACCGAGAATATCACAGCGATGTTCGGTCGACCCAAGGATTTCTCAATCGACCAAACTACCCTTGCAGCCGAAAAGCGAACTGCAAGGAATCCTGCACAACTATCCCCACCTTAAATTGTATTCTGTGAGGTCACCTAAAGATCTCCTGTGCAACCTCCATCTTGAGCGTAGATTGCTTTGGACTGTCTAAGTTAGTTTATAATTAGGTCTAGTGAGTCTTAGGAAATTGGGCTTGAAAGAAGAGGGAGAAAGGATTAATCTAATGGTCATTAGTATTAACTAGATCGGGTCCTAACTTTCAGCCGAATCTTCCCACCGAGTTGACTCAGGCTCGATTTTAGGTAATCTTTACAGGTTTTTGGAAAACAGTGTTTAGCATGGAAAAGATCGGAAATTCTTTACCTTGGTGTCAAAGGGATCTGGCGTGCGGGCTGCTGCTGTATCTTTTCTTTCTCCCTGTCTCTCTCTTTCTTTCTCTCTTTCTTTCCTTCTTTCTTCCTTTCCTTCTTGTGTGGAATCTTCTGGTTCCTCTCCCTTCTTAACGTGGAGCTATTATAAGCTCCAGTCCCTGTGAAAACGAGTCTGTTTCGGACAGAACCAGTCTCTTTCGCACCCTGTTTGCGCATGGAGCTGCGTAACCGGCGGACGAGTGATTTTGAAATCACAATTCCCTAATAGCCTTTGATCAGATCGACTCGTTGTGGGGCTTTCTTTCATGAAGGGCCAGCAAATGGACGTTTCAGATTTATCCTTCAAAGCTCTCTGGCCCATCAGATCAGGGGTTTGATCATCCGAAAGTGGGGCTGTGTACGTGTTTCTGCATGGTGCGGTTTCCTTACGCGAGAGATCGGCGAATGCTGAAACCTTGCTCTTCTTCTCTCTCTTGGGCAACATGGAGGATCGAAAGTCCCTCATTGTTTTGGACGGTCCCGATCCAATCCAGGTAGCCCTCTTCATATTTCCAACGCTGGAGAATTTGAAACCGTATTGGTTTCTTTGCGCTAATTGCGGAAGAGTTTTGGAAACGGAATTCCGTTGGGTTGTTCGATCGGGTTTGATGTGAAAGAGGTGGGGCTTTGGTCAAATTTGCCCCCTGGACGTGATGAACGGTCCTGATCATCTTGGATGATCATGGAAGTGGGCCACCAATCCCTCAAACGGACAATGTCCGTTTAAACTTCCAAAAGCGGAGGTTTTGAATTCATTTTGGAGATTTGTCCGGTCAGACCTTGTTTGACCCGACTTTTCTGTTTAGGGCACTGCCGATGCACATGCGCTATGCATACTTGGGGTTAATGTGGGGTCCAGAATGATGTTTTAGAAAGATCTACTCCGTCCATTCATTTTGTCAATTATAGGTACGGCTCGTCTGAAGATATCAGGCGATCATGGTCCTTAGGAGGTCCATATCGAGTGAATTATTGTTTTAGCTACAGATCTTGCTAGTCTGAGGTTCCAAATTTAACATGTATGGTTAATTCATGAGATATAGGCATGGCATAAGGTTTCTCATCAAACTGATCGCGAGAACCTTGTGATCTAGAATTCAAGGTCTCGGTTAATGGCAATTTCGTAATTATTGTTGATCTAAGTGTTTTATGAGATCTAATGGTTCTACATGTTGGTATGCGACACTTCTTGCAAACCAACTTTCATTTAAATCATTATGGTTACAGAGTTATTCGCCAATTCATTTAAGGGAAGGCATATATGTCGAATCACTTGATGGTTAGCCTTGTCTTGAAATCAACTGTCAGATGGCTTGATCTGCAAATTGAGGACTATTCCCAATGGTCAAATTGTGATGGGAATTAGATGTAAGGTTAAATTCTATGGTAACACTCGAGAACTTTCAATACTCGGTATTTGAAAAGTTCGGGGTGTTACAAGTCATCTATGAAGGTCACAAAGTATCATGCCCCTCCCTTGGACGGCACTGTCACTGGCCGCAGACATCGAAATGACTATAGTTGAGCACCTCGCTGCTAGTGTGTAGCAGTCTTAAACCTTACATTGCACTGCTTGCCTAGGATGCAATACTCACATAAATCCACCTTGCATGCCTTAACTCCCTTTAATAGTTTCCGATTGTAGAGTTCAATCATGCCCCTCTTGCTCATATGCCCTAGCCACATGCCACAGATTTGAGTCATCCAGGTCGGATTCTGCGTGTGAGGTGGTGGCGGCCTCACCCATAACTGTGCTCTCGACCAACTTGTACAGATTTCCAATCTTATGTCCCTTTATCAACACCATTGCACCTCTGGTAACCTTGATTACACCGCCCGTTGTTGTGAACATGAACCGTTCATATCTAAAACCCTCAAGGATATTAAGTTTTTTTTTTTTTTTTCAGATATGGGACATGTCTAACATTACCTAGAGTTTGTATGTCTGTGTCAAACATCCTTACCTAAATGGTCCCATTTCTAATGGCCTAGCAAGCTGCGTTATTCCCCATCAGAACACTTCCACCATCATAGGACTCATAGGAATTGAACCAAGTCCTATCTGGGCACATTTGATACGAACATCTTGAATCTAGAATCCATGTGTTTGAAAGATGGCCCACACCCAAGGTGTCTCGTATCGGTATCGGTATCGCTTGGCGTAACGGTGCCCTCCAAAACTGATACGGATACGGGGTGTAACGGCGATACGGGGGCATAACGGTCCGTAACGGCGCAAAAAAAAAATTTTACCAAAAAAATATGGATTAAATCCGGAATATTCTAAGCATTCCAAATATGCATTCATTTATAAATTGGAACATGTTTATGGTGGTGTAATGGTCCACTCTTTGGTGAAAAGTTGTATCGAACTGTCTGATTAATTTTTGAACCAAGTAACCTGAATTTGACTACAAAATTCATATATTTAATTTTCTAAATATCTAATTTATATACTTAACATCTTGATATCATTTCTCCCAATAGTTCTTTAAAAAAACGAAATTAAATTTAGGTAGATGGCGTTGCCAATTTGGGGCTGACTTGGAGGACCAATCTATGCTCCAAATTAGCCTCAAATTCATGCAATTTATTGCTATTATCCTACTTATGAATTGGTGGACATTTATTGGATAGTGAATCATGAAAAAAATCAAAAGGCCCTATTTAAAAAAATAAAAGTCCACAAATTAACAATTAAAACTATTTAAACAATTTGATTTTAGCATTGTGAGTTAGCAATTGCAGTCCATAATTTAATTGCTAAATTTTAAGTTAATATATGTCTCGTGTACAATTTTTTAAAGCCTGAATTAGGTGGGACTCGGACTGTGAAGTGTAGCACACGTGTCAAAAAATTTTGGGCCCCACTCGTGATAAATGTGTTATATCCACACCGTCCATCCATTTTGCCAAATAATTTTAGGACATGAGCCCAAAAATGAGGCACATCCAAAGCTCAGGTGGACTGCACCATAAGAAACAATAATAATTAAACATTCACCATTAAAAATTTATTGGAGGCTACAAAAGTTTTAGATCAAGCTGACATGTGTTTTCCCTTCATCCACGTCAGTGTGACCCAATTAATAGGTTAGATTGAAAATAAACATTACAGTGGACCTTAAGAAATTTTTAATGGTGAGCATTCTATAATCCATGTTTTCTATCGTGTGGTCCACCTGAGATTTGGACATTACTAATTTTTTTGACCTGGACCTAAAATGACGTGGTGAAATGGATGGACGACATGGATAAAATATATACATCATGGTGGGGCCCACTCGGATCTAATCAGATTGATGGAAAATAAACGTTACGGTGGGCCCTAACGGTGAAAATCATTATCTACGCTGCTATTTTTGGTGTGGTCCAGATGATCTTTGGGTATAATTCAATTTTTTAGTGCTCTAAAATGATATCTGAAAATAGATGAACGGTGTAGATATAATAAATACATCACTGTGGAGCCCATGTAACTTTGATCTCCTTCGAACCGTTCGTACAACTCGAAGCTCGAGGAGTGTCAGTGCTCGTCTCAGCGTGACACGTACCTACAGCAGGCGTGGTACACCTGCAAATAAAAAAATAAAAAAAAAAAGAGGGACCGAAACCGAAAAGAAAAAAGAAAAGAAAAAAGAGGGAAAGAAGAGAGAAGAAAAAAGAGGGAAAGAGGGAAAGAGGGAAAGAAGAGAGAGAGAGAGAGAGAGAGAGAGAGAGAGAGAGAGAGAGAAGAAGAAGAAGAAGAAGAAGAGGAATGCTACAATGCAACAGCATGTAGTAATCAATAGGCCAACCATTGCCGAGAAGAAGAAGAAAGAAGAAGAAAAGGAAGAAGAAGAAGAAGAAAGAGAAGAAGAAAAAGAAAAGAAAGAAAAAGGTAAGGTTTTTTTTTTTTTTTTTTTTACGGCTCACAAAATTTACCCAGAACGGTAGCAGAATGTACGTGTCGACCCGTATCGCGTAACGTCCGTTACGGTCACAAAATTCTCAGCTACCGTTTCGACCAGTTCGCGTAACGGTGTCTCACCGTACGGCGGCCGATACGTATCGTAACGGATATGGGACACCTTGCCCACACCTGAGGAGACCGAGAGGTCTCCTTCTGGGCTATCTTCTGCTACATTGGCTGATTCACTTGTTGCGTTTCATTTTCCTTTGCTTTTCAGGTCATCTTTCCATTTCTGGCAATCTCTCTTGATGTGCCCCTTTATGCCGCAATAGAAGCATCTATCATTTGCCTTCGACTTCAATCTAGATTTTTTTCTTCATATCAGACAGAGATTGCTCCCCGAATCGCCCACATCCCTGACCCCCTTTCGCAACTAACCCTTCCGCCTAAGATTCCTCATCATCCGACTTCTTCCTAATCTCATTGGAAACAAGAGCAGCAGTGATCTCTACAAGCTTCACTATATTCTTCCCATATAATAGAGTACTGATGAGATGGTCGTATGATGTGGGAAGCAAGGCTGAAAGTAGCACCGCTCGTCTTCTTCCTTAATCGTCTCTCCAAGCCTTACCAACTCGCTACACACCTTTGTAAACATGTTCATGTGCTCCAGGAGATCCAATCCTTCCTCCAATTTCAGCCCGAAAAGTTGTCTCTTTACAAACAACTTATTTGTTTAGGACTTCCACATGTATAGGTCTTCTAGTTTCTTCCTCATCCAGGACGTTGTACATAACCTCATCCGATAGACAAAAACAAATGGTGCCCATAGCTTTCTCCCTGAGATCGCCCCAGTCATCATTCGACATCTTCTCAGGTTTTGTTTCCAACAACGCCTTGCTCAATCATTGTAAAACTAGAATATCCTTAACCTTCCGCTATCACAAACTAAAATTGTTCTTCAACAAGCCCATATCAAACCCTAGGTATTAGAAATTCGAATCTAACACTACTGTTAATCTGTGCACTTTGCAAAAGCATGATAAACGAAGATAGAACAATATAATAAAGTAGATAACCAAACCAAAAGGCAATCATCCACAGAACACACGATATTTTACATGGAAAACCCTTGCAAGAAAAAAACCATGGCACAAAGTGACATAGATCTCAACTATAATCAAAACCTTAGAGTACACCACTCACCTTCTTAGATTATAAGATCGCCCGATCTCTCCTTGTTATGCACAACCCTTGGAAAACCCTTCACAAGCCCTTACAAACATTGGAAACCCTCTCACCTTGCAAACCATTGCCCTTAGAGAGAAAACGTTCATATGGTACAAGCCATAATTCAGAATTAGGCTTAAATACCCCATACGTAAAAACGCGCAAACCATCGGTCGCACCTTCGGTTGACCGACGGAGACTCTCGGTAGACCAAAACAATCCTCAGTCGACTGGAACATCACACCGAGGTTCGGGCGACCCAAGGATTTCTCGGTCAACCGAACTACCCCTGCGGCCGAAAGGCAGAATGCAAGGGCATCCTGAACAGCATTTATTATACTTTATATTCTTCCTTTCACAAATCGATGCATATACACTTGGGATGAAGAGATTTCCATATGCAATTGCAAAGCACCTCATACCAAGAAAGTCCAAGTAAATTTTGGGAAAGTTTATGTGGTAATGTGGAGCAAATTATACTTTTGGCATATTGTAAGTTGTAACAACCAAGCTATAACTTATATAAATTTAGGAAACTTATTTCCAAAAAGTTCTCCATCTTAGCTACTTGGCAATGTAGTTGTTCCATGTAAGAATAATGCCATCAACATAAACAACAAGAATCATCATGTGGCCTCCATTCCTTGTTATGAGGGTAGAATGATTGGAGGAACCTCGCAAACCTAATCTAACAACTCATGTTACCAAATTTCTCAAACCAAGCTCAAGATGATTGCTTCAGATTCAGACCATAAATAGTCTTCCTAAATTTGCAACCTTGCCTTTCCCCGTTGCCTAAAACTGCACGGCATAGCCATAGACATCTCTTCTTGAAGCTTCTCCAAGAAAAAATGCATTCTTCACACCTAGTTGATGAAGAAGTCAAATCACAATTAGCAGCGATAAACAGGAAGATATGTACAGAATTTAGTTTGGCCACAAGAGCAAAGGTCTCCTCATGATCTATCCCATATTATCATTTGAATCCTTTTGCGACAAGTTGGGCCTTGTATCTCTTAAAGGAGTCATCAAACTCGTATTTCAAGGTATAAACGCATTTGCAGGTGGTCACATGTTTCCCTATCAGAAGATCAAATAGATCAAATGTTTTGTCTTTCCAAGGCAAACAATTCCTCTACCATAGGTGCTTCTAGTTAAGAATAGTCAGGGCATCTAAAATGTTAGAGGGAATTAGAACAGAGGAAATGGATGATTAACACGCATGATAAGGAGATAAGAATCGATAAGAGGCAAAGTTACCAAAAATATGAGATTTACACAAGCGGGTTCCGTTGCAGAGAGCAAATGGGTAAAGCCAAGTGATCTAGATTCGAATTGAAGGATGGGTGGTGATAAGTGTCTGTCTTCAGTTGTTTCTTCCTTTGAATGTATACCTTTTAACTCTTTGTCAAAAGGAGCAGTTATGAATAATTCAACTGAGTATCGGCAATGATAAAATGATGAAGATCATCAAGAGAATCAAAGTGTCTGATGGAATTACCCCATGGAGAGAAATGCAATACATTTTCAAATAATATAACAATTTTGGAAACATACTGTTTACTATTCACAAAAGTAGCACTTGCAATCCTTCTCTGTGTTGAAATACCCCAAAAGGTACTTCGTGAAGCCCTTGATTATCAAGGCAAAAAGAGCCCATTGGAGGAAGAACCCTAGCCTCTGTAAGTCGCCTAATTAACGGGCACATTGTTGGATGAATAGACAGCTGACCAGTTGGTCGTGCGACCAAAGTATCGCTCTATCTTGATGCCAGGGGTCAACGGTAATCACGATTTGAATCAAACCCGATCGGTTCTTGAACCGGAGTTCTCTCTTCACCCTATCTCTTCAAGTACTTGGATGTGTTTGCTTTGTTCATATTTTAGGACCATCCCATAATAAGCTAGGACCCCAATCAACAAAATGAAGATAGTTTTAAGAACCTTGGTGGGAGTTCTATAGACCGCAGAAATTACCATGAAGATAGTTTCATCACAATAAGACTTTGAAACAAACTCCAATGAGTGACTTACCAGCCAACGGGTGTCAATATTTCAGCTCCGCAAAACCATTTTGTTACGGAATACAAGGACAAGAACATAAGAATTGTACCCCATATTCAACAAGATAATTTTGTAAATGATGGTGTTGGTATTCCCTAGCGTTTTTGAAATGAAAGCACATTTCTACATCAAATTGAGTTGAGACGATCTTCTGAAACATCTTAGTGATCATAGGAACTTCATCCCTAACTTTCATTAATCATCTTCATTCATCTAAACCTTATCCTAATTAATTACAATCGGCTACATGAATCTTGTTTCCATACTATCATCATCAAAACCTTATCCCAACTACGTTCCAACCTTCATTGATCATCATCAACATCACCTATTTTTCATCAATGAAAGAAATAAAATATATAGAACCAAAAATCGATGTAATTGGGGCAGGCCTCCGTGCATCAGAATGAATAAGATAGAAGGGGCTAGTGCTCTTTTTTTTTTTTGGAAAGCAACAAAATTTATTGAAAAACCTGCCATAAAGCAGGAAAAGAATGCAATACAAACTGCAGACCCAAAGAAATAGAAAGAGGAGCGATAACAGTTCCCTTAGCATAAGGAACCCAACTAGACACCAAGGCTCTAACTAATCCAATAACTCTTTCCACCAAAATCCCACAATTCCTAAAGCAACGATCATTTCTTTCCTTCCAAGGCGCCTAGAAAATAGCCATGATAAGAAGCCCTGCAGCAACTTTACTTTCCTTGCCAACGCTTCCACCATGCCATGCCCATAGAAGCATATCCGCAGATTTCGGCATAACCCAAGAGAGGAGACATGATATTCTACTAGAAATGAGTCCCACACCTTGCGAGTGAAGGAACAATGGATAAAAAGGCAATCGATGGACTCCGCATCTGCCATACAAAGTAAGCAGATGTTCGGGAGGACTAAGCGCCTTCACTGAAGATTGTCAATAGGCGGCACTCTTTTAAAGCTAACCAGCCAAACAAAAACTGCCACACAGGGAGGAGCACCATAGAACTAATGGTGAAAAGGATGGAGCGGCTTGATCACCGAGGTAGGCTCTACTAAGGTTCTGAAGGAGCGAAACAAAAAATTTCCCGGACCTGTGCGTTTTCCAAACCCATGCATCCTGATGAAGAGCGGGAGATACAGTCTTGATGTGGTCAAGAAGATCAATGTACACGGAAGTCTCGGTGTTGAAGAGGTCCCGTCGACAAGGGGGAGACCACACCACCAAACCTCCACAAACAGCGAAGCAAGGAGAAACAACGAAGTCCGGGTCGAGGGCGAGAGCGGCAATCCTAGGGAACACCTCTTGCAACGGTCTATCCCCACACCAAATAACTGCCCATAAGTGAATTTGATTCCCATTTCCAAGGTCAAAAGGCAATGTTTCTGCGAACCAGGTGCTCAATCGACACTATCACTTTCCAAATGGAAGATGCACGATACAGTGATGATCTTTTGACGCACCAACCTCCTTCCTGGGTACCATACTTACTGGCTATTATCTAACTCCAAAAATGCCCTTCTTCAGAACCGAACTTCCATATCCATTTGCCTAAGAACACTTGGTTCATTAGACCCAAGTTTTTAATGCCAAAGAGATTGACTTGCAAACCTCTTCCCATCAAAGAAAGTGAAATTTCATGCCTTTTGCATTTCCTTTCCAAAAGAAACTCCTCGAAAAGAATGTTTTGCCGTTTGACAAGTTTCACATTGGAAGTTATGAAAACTATGAAATTTATTTAAAAATAACAAAAACAAAGATTTCAAAGACAAAAAGATTGAGTATGCCAAAAAGTTACTCAATCTTTATTGACAACGAACTAAAAGATATAGCAAAGCTAGCACTACTTGAATTGAGAAGATAAATATCACACTCTTCACAACCACCACTAGTCGTCTTCTTCGTTGTCAGATCTTGAATAACAAAATGAGATGAATAAAACACAGCAATTCAGTTGCTTTGTCAAGGGGGCACTAATAGATAAAAGGTTGAAGAAAACAAAGGAACATGAACACATGGTAGTATGGATCAATGTTGTCATGTGCGATCGCACATTCACATATGCGATCGCATGTGCGCACATTCAAGTGGAAATCGCATATGCGACAGTAGCATATGCGATTTTTGCGCATATGCGTGCGATCGCATACATCCCATATGCGATCGCATATTCTCACATGTGGCATATTCGTCAACGGTCAAATATCAGACCGTTTCCTAATGTTGGAAAATTTTTTTTTTAATTGCCTTTTTAGTCTATAAAAAGGCTTTCAAAACACTCCTACAAGCACTCAAAAGTTCAAACTCTCTCTCTCTATCTATATTCTCTACTCTCTTACACTCTCATTCTCTAACATAATTTCAAGGCCCAACCTCCATTAATATTTCTTTCAAGTTTGAAGTTTCAATCAATGGATAAGAATTCAACTTCAAGAATCAAGATTCATTAATCAAGAAAGTAAAGCAAGCAAGATTTAAGAATACATCGAAATTGAACCCTCTTTCTAGTTTCTTCCAAGTTCTAAATATCATAATCATATTCACACCCACCACTACTCACTCTTTCTCTCTCTCTTTCTTTACATTCAAGAGTCAACTCACAAGTTGCAAGTTAGTTTGTTACTAGTTTGAGGATGTGGTCGACCAAAGAGGTCGAGGCAAAGGGTCGGCTCAAACAACTTTAGAAAACCAGTATAAACAAAAAGATAGGAAAACCACTATTCAATATTTTGCTAAGTGGTTTTACCCAACCGGCATTGCTTTCAACGCAACTAAATCGAAAAGGCTTCAAAGTCATGGTTGATGCTATAGGTCAATTTAGACCTAGGCTTAAACCTCTTTCATATCATGAAATGAGGGAGACATGCCTGAAAACCGATGTTAATTATACATGATCCTTTATATCTGAATAAAAGGAATCGCGGAAAACATATGGATGTTCACCCATGGCCGATGGATGGACCGATAGATCCGATAGGTCTCTCATTAACTTTCTGGTAAATTGTCCAACTAGGACAATGTTCTTAAAATCCGTGGATGCATCGAATCATTCATATACTGGAGAATACTTGTTTAGCTTACTAGTTAATGTAGTTGAGGAAATACGTGAGGAATACGTTATACAGGTAATTACCGACAACGCAGCCCCATATGTATTGGTCGGTCATCTTCTTATGGAGAAGAAGCGTCATTTATTTTGGACCCCGTTGTGCGACCCATTGTGTTGATCTTATGTTAGAAGATATAGGTAGGTTATTTATAAATGTGATTGCAAGGGCTAGAAGAATCATGGTGTTTATCTACAAATACACCCTTCTCCTCGGTTGAATGAGAAAACACATTGGGGTAACTTGTTATACATCCAGCAGTCACCCGTTTCACTACAGCTTTTTAACACTACAAAGATTACATGGAAAAAAAAATAAAAAATCAAAATCAAAATAAAAAAATCAAAACTTAAAAGCTTTATAATGTCAGCCGATTTTACAAGTGGGCCTTGGTCAAAGAATGTTAAAGAGAACAGGTTTAACAAACAATCCTTTCGCAAAGTTTTTGAACACAAGTGGTAAAGGCGCTAAAAGCATCCGAGCCCTTAGTCACTGTGTCGCGATTGGTGGACGGGGATGAAAAGCCTCTAATGGGTTACATATGTGATGTGATGGAGAGGGCGGGAAATAAGATCATGGACCATTTCAACTATAGAGAGCGTGATTACGAGCTAATTATAGATATTATAGATAGAAGCTGGGGCAACCAAATGTCATCTCCATTATATTCAGCTGCTTACATCATTAACCCAGCCTGTTTATTCGCTTATGTTGATCCAGGAGAAACACTTACTATGCATATGGTTGGATTTATTGACGTGTTGGAAAGAAGAATTCCAAATAGAGAAGAGCAGGATAGGATCTCAACTTTACTAGACTTTTATACAAAGAGTGAGGGCATATTCTCAAGGGATATCGTCATCAGACATCGGACAATGAAATTACCTAGTAAGTACTATGAATGTCTTACAAATAGTTTGTTCACAATGTAATCTATAAAGTGACTCTAACATACTTAAGCTGTTTTTCTCAGCTGACTGATGGGCTGCCTATGGAGTAGACTCAAACAAGAAGGATCTAGCTCTAAAGAAGTTGGCTATGAGGATTCTTAGACTCACATGTTCTGCCAGCGGTTGCGAGCGCAACTAGAGCATGTTCGAGGCGGTAAGATTGCGGCTTTTAGATGGTTGGTGGGAAAAAACAAGGTCCCCATGGTGGACAATTTAAGGAAAAGAGGCATATGTATTACAAACATTTGTTTGTTGTATGGCGGCAGCTGAAACGGTGGATCATCTCTTCATCCACTGTCCCTTTGTCTATCAGATCTGGACCTACATTCTTTCTCACTTCCACTTCTCATGGGTGTTCCCGGCTGATACACGCAGCCTTTTTCAAGCTTGGTCTGGTTCTTGGTGTGGAAAGAGTCGTTCCAAAATCTGGAGAATCTCTATTCTTGCAATTTGGTGGTCTGTGGGAATAAAGGAACGAAAGACGTTTCAACAGGATCTCTAAATCAATTGAATCTCTATTCTGTGGAGAAGCTTCAATCTTGTAATCTCTCTTTTATGGCCTCTTAGCAGATCCGCCTCCTCGGCGGATCATCGGCCTTGTCTTTATTCCTGTTTCTGTTTTTTTTTTCAATGAAATTTGCGTCACTTCTCAAAAATATATATATATATATATTGTAGACTTCAAATTTTTTGTGTAAGCGGTAAGCTAAATTAATTAACTAAATAACTAATGTCAAATGCGCTTTCTTTCATGCAGATTCATACCAAGAAAAGGAATCGCCTTAAGCAAAATAAGCTCAACGACTTGGTTTTCGTCCAATACAATAAAAAATCTAGAAGTAGCATTGAGCTTTACGCTTAACACTTCATAGAGATGAATGCTACGCTAGACCCTATTGGCTATTTAAAACACTATTATAGCATTTATTGCTTCCCTTTTGGTATGTGTTGCCAAACATAGTAGCAAGTAGCATGTTGGATACAAGTCCTTTATTTTTTACATTTTTGTTGTATTTGTGAAGAAATCTTTTGTGGTTTCACCTTCAAGAAGAAAAGGGATGTATTCAAATTGATATTTTCACATTAGCATTTGTGCATACTTTCCAAAGGACGCCCAAACGTCTATCCACGATAAATTTTGACTACTTACCAAGGAAAAAACAAAAAAAAACAAAAAAAAACAATGTAAAAACACCTAAAATCCTATCCTAGAGGCCATTTGCCCACTTTCCATGAGAAAAAGCAAGATAGGGTACCTAAATGTTTATACTTTAGACATCTTGCACACTTCCGAAGCTAAAGATCACAATAAAGGCACTGAAATTCCAATCCATGAGGCCTCTTGTCCACATTTCAAGTTAACAATATTGGTAAAGGATCCAAAACACCAATCCTCGAGGCATTTTGCCCACTTCTCAAGTTTAAGATATGGTTGAAGGCACCAAAACACCAATCCTTGAGCCATCTTGCTCACTTTTCAAGATAAAAATCAAGGTAAGGGCACCTAAATGCTATCCCCAATGCATTTACCCACTGTTTATGTTAAAAATTTATTTAAAAGCACCTAAAGCCATCATTGAGGCATTTTGCACAATTTTCAAGTTTAAAAACTGGGTAAAGGCTCTAAAATGCCAGTCCGTGAAGCATTTTGCCCACTTTTCAAGATAGAAATTTGGTTAAGGCCACCAATATACTAATCCTTAAGGCATTATACCCTCTTTTGAGTTAAAAATCCTGTTGAGAGCAAGGCGTTCGAAAACGGTAACGGTGGCCATAACAGCCACCATCGTTACCGTTATGATACAAGCCATTACGGCCCTTTTTTATTTTTTGAAAAAATTATTATAGGGCCATTATGAGGCCTTTCCGCTTGTTTTTTTTTTCTGTAACGGCCGTTTCGGCCCTGTAACGTGTAACCGTTATGACCATTACGTAACCGATTTTGAATACTTTGGTTGAGAGCAACAAATGCCAATCCTTGAGGCATTTTGCCAACTTTAAATGATAGAAATCAAGGTAAGGGCACCTAAATGCCTTCCCTAGGGCATTTTGCTAACTTTTCCAATTAAGAATCTCTGTGTATCCTTGAGACATTTTTTACCCACTTTTTTAGTTAGCAATAAAAATAAATAATAAAAAATAAAATAAAATAAATTGGTTATGGGCATCAAAATGGCAAGCCATAATGCATTTTTCCCTCTTTTCAAGTTAAGAATCTCATTAGGGTCACCAAAATGCATATCCTTGATAAAATAAGAAACTGGTTTAAAAAATAAAATAAAATAAAAACAGTATAAGGGCACCAAAATGCCAATCGTTGATGCATTTTTCCCTCTTTTCAAGTTAAGATTCTCATTAGGGGCACCAAAATGCATATCCTTGTGTGTTTTTCTCACTTTCCAAGATAAAAATCAAGGAAATGTCATTTAAATGCCTACCTTTCATGTATTGTGCCCACTTTCCATGTTAAAATTCTATGTAAAGGCACCTGCATGCCCTCCTTGAGGCGTTTTGCCTACTTTCCAAGATAAAAATAAATGCAAGGGGCAAGGCACCTACGTGCCTATCCTAGAAGAATTTTGTGCACTTCCAAATTTAAAAGGTGAGATAAAGGCACCTCAATGCCTATCCTTAAAGCATTTGCCCACTTTTCAAGTTAAAGATTAGGAAAATGCACCAAAATTATAAACTCCAAGAATACCCAACCCCAAAATCGAACTTTTTTTTAGAGAAGATAATGTCAATTTATTAAAGAAATTCACAAAAAGTGAGAAAAGAATACAACCCGAAATCAAAACCAAACACCCTAAGCATGATGTCCATTTTTGTTAAGTTTTGATCTGACAAGGAAGGTGGAAGAGCTAGAAGAATGGAATGAGGTTTGGACTAAGGGGAATCAAAATGTTCATAGGGTGAGAACAAAGCTTTTTGTGGATTGCTATCTTGCTGACTTGAGGCTCGACGAGCTTAAACACCATTTTGTGAAGTTCAAAAAGGTTGTTGATGCAAGTCCAATGTTTGAAGTATCGGTATCACTGCAAGGTTCATTGGTCAGTGATACAAAAACAATATCAATATCACCGATAATATCGCTGATAACCGGAAATGCGGAGAAACAGGGGGGCATACATGGGGGGGTGGAATTTTTTAGTGAAACTTCAGGAGATGCTAAAATACACATATTTACATATTTAGGAATCAAAAAATTGCAAAAAATAATAATTAATAAATAAATACATACATCGGAAGTTAGAGGGGGGGCTTAAAAGCATGTCATGTTGTCAGAAATCAGTCCAACTATCCCATCTACCCATACAACCATCCAACCTTTCATCCAAGCATCAGTATTTTAGAACATCGACGACACATGATATTACGCCGATAAATAGTCAACAACTGGAAAGGAAACGAAAGAATCTGGTCTCGATATCGCCCATGTTGCATTAATGATAATATCGTCAACAATTGGATCACTACATACAACCATGCGCCCATTAAAAAAATGACATGGAATTTTTTTAATAAACAGATTTTTGGCGATATCAATACATTGGCAATATTTCGAAATATCATTGATACACTAGCGATACAAGTGACACATGGAATTTACACAGTCGAGAATATTGGTGATACATTAGAGATATTGATACATTGGGTGATACATTTGGTGACACATTGATTGGTGATACTTGATACATAATCGATGCACGAAATTTCTTATACTACCAATGTTACAAGATGGAGATAATATCAAGAATTTAACAATGGAGTCAAAATCATTGGATATACATCGGGGTTTTGCCTTTGTCAAATTTGATAGCGGGGTGAAGTAAAGGAAGCGATGGAAGGAATTCACGGTTGATTGGAATATGGGCCATACTCGTGAGCGATAAACATGGGAAGACTTAAATTTCTTATACTGTTAGGAGATTGAAAAACCCCTAGTGGCTCTTGGGAATCTATGAAAGAAGTCGAGAACCAAGAGGAGATTCCAACCATGGGATCTTGATCCTTCAAGTACATTGTTGCAACATTTTCTAGCACTATATTGAGGGGAAGAAGAGATCCCATTCCCCTAAAACAAAGTGATCAAAATAGGATAGTGAAAACGGTAAAAGCTAGAAGGAAATAAAGTTTTGCCTTCCTAAACATCAACAAGCTTAAAAGTCCTTAAGTAGACATGTGCTCTTAATAAGATCGAAACATTACTCTAATGGAGATATCATATTGAGGTTGTCTCAAATGGGGCTTAAAGATGGAAAGAATTCTCAATCGTATCTCTAAATGGCATCATAGAATATTTGGGCTCAAATACTCGAAGAGATCATTAATGCGTGGAAACATGGGAAGACTTACTGGACCCAATCCGTGCGATGTTAGGAGATTCATTAATGCTTGATGGGGCCAATCTACCGAGAAACAAAGATGGTTATAATGAAAAAGTGAAATCCAGTGGGAATCCCAAGTCTGATTAGGGAACTAGGATAGTGAAAGAATCACTCGAGAAATCAACCCTCAATTCCTTTAGTAGAGAGTAGCATATCCTCAACACAACATAAGGCTAAATCTTATGCCTGGTGTAAACTTAGGATGGAAGACCGCTACAATCAAGTGTCCTAGAAATGTTAGTGATGAAGGGGTGCTATGGGCGCATTGAGGGGCTCAAGATAAGAAGATGTTGTCCATGCTCCGGCACTCCCATAAACCATTGGTGATTTTGGAGGTAGGTGGGATGCATGCCCATTAGATAAAGAGAGGCAATCGATGTCGCAGGCATCATACACCAAGAAACACATGGGTGTGACCCACTTTAACATAATTCAAGCGTTAATTGTCCTTAAGAGAAACATGTGCATGTGGCATTGATATAATGATCTAATGGGAAACCTTAGGCTATTCCCCCTTATTTCCTATGGAACTTTATCATCCTCTCATTGATATGTCTCTTTGGCCTCTTCCCTAGTGTCATCGTCTACAAGGGTGGAGTAGCCGGCTGATGGGAAGGATCCAACCAAGCGTAGGCACCTTCAATCTAAGCACGAGAACTCAAAGCAAACCGAGAACAATTGCATAAATTTGATTCAATTCAAAGGTGCCTTCATACTACTTATCTTAGGCCCTTATTTAGGCTTTTGAAACGTACATCTAAGGAAACAATGTAACGTCATTGACAACCAATGACTTGTTACAAATATGGAAAACAGATTAAAAAAAGACATAAAAATATTTCACTAATGGATCATAATGTAATTTTGAAAAGTTTATGAGACTTTATAGGGAGGGGGGCCATGTGACCTCTCGCTAATGGTGGAATTTCTCTCAAAAAACAACAAAGGCTCTTTATTTATTCTTCATGTGATGTGAAGACTTGTTCCATACGGTTTGGAACAAAGATCGGTGCGATGCCCATCAACCACAGGAGTGTGAGGCTTCCAACTATCAACCATTGATTTTTCCTTCTCCATTCAAGGTATTTTGTTGAGATTTCATTTTCTTCTTGTTCCAAACCTCCAATAGCCTTCCAAAACCCTTTCTTTGCTTTCCCCTTGACCTTCCCCATCAACCCCTTCCACTATGAACCAAGCCTTACACGTGTGACCGTACTGTGGACCCCGTGGGCTTCCCCATTACCTTCCTCCCCTTTTGTTTTCCTTTTGATTCCCCATTAAAACCCTCTTAATTCTAGACCAAACCCTAACCCTAACCCTAAGTTCCCAAATTCCCCAAACCTTAATTCACTTCAATTCCCTAGCACTCAATCATCAAAACCCTAATTGCTTTTAATTACAACCCAAATCCCCAAAATTTTCTCATCCAATTGGAACAATTAAGCCCTAATTTCATTCTTCCTCGAATTTCCCTTACCCTAGACTTTCCCTTATCTTGATTTAGCAAACCCTATGTAGTATTAGGTTTTCCTCCTTGAATTAGACCTAACGCTATGCTATTTGGATGTCCCTACATCCATTAGATCCTAGTTTTCCGTATTTAATGATCATATAGGACGATGCCTGACAACTTACTTAGCTTTGAACTATTTATAAATTCTTCTTAGATTCTTGAGATTTGTGATGTTAGTATGATTTGTGATTTTTATTAATAAAATTAATTTTGTTGATTGACTCACTCATTATTTGGCTTCATACATTGGTCCTGCATCAAGTTTCCATTGTTACCTTTACTTAACAACCTTATGGCCCTGTAACAGCCTTTACAGCACACCATGGACATAACAGGCCGTTAGGGGAGCAAGAACAGCAATTACGGGTTATTTTTTCCATAACGGCCATTACAATCATTACAACCCCGTGACGTGTAACGGCAATACACCATGCATACATCGCGAGCTTGTTGGTTGCTATCCAAGTGTATGATGCCAATAGGGGGGTTCACATCTGAGCCACGTGCTTATCCCCTATGGCAGAGATGGGGCCACTAAGCATCTCAATTCCTCCACAAAAACATACCAAATTTCGCCCAATCAATGGCACTACATGAATTATCTTCAAAAATAATTGGAGAAAATTGAACTCCAATGCCACTTTAATCGCCTACAACGTTGATGTGGCTTCAGCAAAATTAGTCCTTGACCCTAACAAGGTGCCACGCGGTTTTCATACTGGAACTCCCCAAACCATTGTGATTTTCATGACCAAACCTTATGTTATAACATTGAAGGCATGTCCCATGCACCAAGGAACATCCCAACACATAAGGATGCCAATTAACTCCCAGAAATGTGGTCCACAATTGGGGTCATTGGAGCAATACATTATGGTCAGACACCAGATGATCGAGTCCCCTATCAACCATCTCAAACAAGATGTACTGGGATTGATACGGAACTCGAATTCCACACCACCAAGATACCCCTGACCTCCTGACAACATTAATATATTCCCATTCATAGCTAGGACTAGCCCAAAGAACTAGAAAATTGGAACCTCATAACAATTCCTTCTTTTATTTCTGTAGCACTAAGATATCTGCTTTGTTTGAATGAACCATATCCTTTCTCACTAGCCTCTTATCCTCATAACCCATTCCTCTAATATTCCACAAGATAATAATCATTTTACCACCATTGCCAGACCATTTTCTTCCCTGTATATATCCTTGCTTACCCTTCGATTATCACAGCTAATGTTTGATGCCAAATTTCAGATCTCAAAACCTTCAGCTTTCCTTGCAACATGTTTGCCACCGTGGGACCTGACCAACTTCCCCTAGCTTCGATTTGAAGCAGGAGAGTTCTAAAGTGTTCTTCACCTTCTATATCAACAACATTCATCTTGGCAACCTTCTATAGGCTTTTCTTTAATCATGGCAACTCCTGAAGCACCCTCAACTATCCATGAATAGAGGTAGAATCATTTACAAAAACTGGCATTGACTCAACTTCAAGCTCATCCACCCACAAAGGTTAGACCTCGTGGACAATGGCAAGGCCCCTCGAAACAAGACTATTGATTGAGCCTACTAAACAGAATTCCCTAGAGCCTCTCACTGTCAACTCTGGGACACCATAAATGACTTGTTCCCCCATCAAATTAACCCCAACTACAACCCGATCAACAAAAACCCCTAATGACTACACCAGCAGTCTTAGGGACTTGTTGGGTGGGGGCAATTGACAGCATCACCCAAAGACAATAGCCTAAGCACACTTGAAACTCCCTAGGAGCCAATTAGTTGACTACAAGGGGATGCCAAACTACCATACATTTCAACCAGTATTGCAAGTGAAACTTCCACCAAAACCAATCTATCATCTCAACAGACAATGCCGACCTCTAGAGCTGCACCAACCTCCCATCTCAATTTACAACAAAAGAAGAGTTAGTAGCACCTTCAACCCTCGCCATACGAGTGAGAGAGGATGAGCAGTAAAGGAGGAACACCCCCAGGAAAAGTTAAAACCACCAGCAAAAAAAAAAAAAAAAAGAAGGATCCAGATCCAACATCCACAACACAACCCAAGGGGTAAACGTGTTGCCACCCATCAAAATAGTGACAACGTGCCTGACACTACATCACTGAAAGATGTCTTCAAACAACCAGCAACCCCAGATGTGACAAGATCTGGCGATAGTTGCACCACCACCTCTTGTTGATTTGAGGATCAATGATGTCTAGACAAAGCACAATCAGCCCCCACCATGTGACTTGACCCCAAACAACCAGCTACCTGAATGCCAGATGTGACAAGATCTGGCGATAGTTGCCCCACCACCTCTTGTTGATTTAAGGATCAATGATGTCTAGGCAAAGCACAATCAGCCCCCACCATGTGACTTGACCCCAAACAACCAGCTACATGAATGCCATCTTGACTGCCACCTGATGTAGAACCCCTTAAGGACTCACCATAACAAGCACCAGTGAGACATGGACCAAAAGAAGGGACTACAACCTCTTCTTCTCCGATCCTCCAGAATGAACAAGATAAACGACCACCATTGGTCACTAGGGAAATACCATCAATGCCCTGCCCTGCAGAAATGAAGTCGAAGATCACCCAATTCCACCATATTCAAGTCATGATGAGAATGATGAACTGGTTGGATCTAACCTGGGAGTTCTAGCACAGGAAACGAGTTACCCACAACCTCCAGCTCAATCACTAGAACTATCAAGGCATCCACTTTCAATAGGACCTTCACCATAGTGAAAATGCCTATTGATATCTACAACCTTGTTATTTTCACACAAACATCATGAGGAGAATGATGAACTGGTTGGATCTAAGTTGGGAGTTCTAACACAGGAAACGAGTTGCCCCCAACCTCCAGCTCAATCACCAGAACTACCAAGGCATCCACTTTCAATAGGACCTTCATCCAAGTGAAAATGCATATTGATATCTAAAACCTTGTCATTTTCACGCAAACATAAAGGCATTGCGCTTATACTATTAAAAGAAGGGGCATCTTTTCTGAGGGGCCACCGATTTCATCACCTACTACAGAAAATCGCAAGCCAATATCCATAATCATCGACCCCATCAAGGCATGCACCGAATATTCCAAGCAAACAAATCCAAAATCCCCTATTGGAGACCACATCAAATGAACACTGGATCCTAGAAAATTATCTGGGATAGACGAGCAATAAAGGTTTGTGTGTGTGTGTGTGTGTGTGGGTGGGTGGGGGACCCCTTTCTGTCTTGCCACAGCAACAACACTAATTTCCTCTCAATGTGGCATTGTGTACTCACACCGAAACTTCTGACGGTTCGTTTGAGCCAATAGAGGCTCCAACTATGTGGGCACCCAAAGCACATCAGCAAACATAATTATATCACAGCACTGCCACAGATATGCTATGGTTTAAAACATCCTCCCATATTTATCATATCAAATCACATGCAACATTTTTTTACCTAGCAACATTATGCTTTTTTGTCTAGTAGTATGGCACTAAATTCTGTCAAAACCTACATTGATATTAATGAAAAATAAAACATTGTCTAGGGTTAGGGCAACTAGCTCGACAGAAGACAGGTTTCCTTCCACATTAAGGTCTCAGGTTTGAGCCAGCTCTGCTTACCCCATCATTTTAAATAATAATAATAAAAATAATAATAATAAAGAATAATTATCATTGCGTATCACCTAATATATATCATACTTGGAGCTAGCCAATGCATCCTCTGACACCGATATTTTAAACCTTGATCTATAATGTATCTTGATATCATGCAGATGTTGGCCAAAGTGCGAGACAAACCCACACATGCAAGAGCCCAAAGGGATAAAAGTGGGCATAAGCCCAAGCATCAAGCTCTAGAACTGTTTAAAGCAGATTCCACTTGTGTTTATGTGTATAAAGGGTTGATGTACAGTCATCACCAGATTTTTCAATACAAAAGGGATCCAATTACACATGGGTTTCGTGCAAAACACCCCTGGGATTTGACAGTACAGCATTGGCTCCTTTGCATCTCTGAAACGTGTGGGATCTGGGCCCACTTTGGCCTACATCACATAGCATCCAACGTAGAATCAAAATGCTAATGTTCAAGGATTCAAGACAACCACGGTTGTTATCGGATGAAAAGCTACCATAAATGCTAGTTGCTACATAGTATCTAGAACTAAGAGAATCCGAAAACAGATAAGATGCACACATCCTACCAAGCACCTGAAAGCTCAGCGCCTTTTGGTAAACACCTGCAAATGGGTTCCTCTCATTTTTAGTTAATCATAAATTACTAATTATGTATTAGAGATCATGCTCTCTAATACATAATTATGATCAACTAAAATGAGAGCAACTCATTTTCAGGCATCTATCAAACAGGCCCTTTCATTTATCTTTTTCTCTACAAATATAATATGACAAGCACAAGCTTATGTATATCAAAATCCTCAAAATGGGGGAAATGTCAGTAGCCACTAGCCAACTGTATGAACTTTCAGCAGTCATATTAATGGCCAATATTTCTACCAAATTAAAAAAAAAAATGCAATGTTTCATTGATTTTGAATTGATTGTCAAGCCATCTTACATTGTACTTAAGTCTCTTCAGCGTAGATATCAGCAGCATGTCTCCAGCGATCAATCTCAACTTCTTTATCAACTCTTCCCGAGTTATTTTCTTGCTCTGACACAAATTCAAGTAGCGTATAAATGATACCAGTCAAGTACAAGGACCATCACATGGATCAAGTGAGTCCTTCACTATGTTATCATAAAATACCTTGAAATCATTATAGTGGGCATCCAGTGAGTCCTTAGCTGAAGGGGACAAGCTATTTTGAATTGCGGCAAACAACATTGGAAATGGCATCCAAGCTGATGTGGGCAATTTCAATGTCCTTGACGCAAGTGTAGAGTCCTGACTATCCTTCACCTATATACACAAAGGTAAAAAGTGAGAAATAAGTTCACAACCCAATCCAAATAGAAAAGATGGCACGAAAATAAGCATTAAGGGGCCATCTAGCAAACATCAAAGTTATGTCCAGAAACAACTGTCCAAGAAACAATCGCGTTGGAAACATCTATCTTGGACAGTAATTTATGTTGTTCATCAAACACCTTGGAATAGAAAAACAATCACCTAGCAATCCACAACATGTATACCCAGAATAGGAGTCTGCAGGCACCCATATTAATGATGGGCCCCACTGATTTTGGCATCCATGCAAATCACGAGTTGCTTGGTAGATGGAGCTTTTTAACCATCCCTTTAATGGCCACCAATGGGGCAATTATCATCATCCTTTCCTCTTACTTTTGAGTAGTGACAAGTGATGCCCAATTATTTTAATGGGTTAGATTGATGTAGTGGTCAAGAACCTATACAATGGATGGTCATACTCTCCAAGAGGATGAATGGCACAATGCTAGGCCAAAATTTTGTATCATGACGTTTCAGCTTTCTACAAGTAGGGCCCATGATTCCATGGTACTTTTGAGTAGTGATGACCAATTATCTTAACGGGTTAGATTGATGTAGTGGTCAAGAACCTGTACAATGGATGGCCATACTCTCCAAGAGAATGAATGGCACAATGCTAAGCCAAAATTTTGTACCATGACATTTGAGCTTTCTACAAGTGGGGCCCATGATTCCATGGTCCAAACCATTTATATAACTAGCAGCACTGTGGATGGCCGATGTCCTACATATCTCCTAAGCAGAAAATCCTGAACCTTTAACAGGTGGCCCAACAATAGACTAGCTAAGAAAAAAATGCAAACAATGGCTCACATTCAAATGAAAAAAGGGCCAAATATTCCATAGCTAGTATCTTCCAATGTAGCAGGTTTATGATCCATGGGCCATCCAATGTGAGGCCCATCATATCGATCATTAGGATTACCAATGGGTGATTGTGGTTTTTTTTTCCTTGGAGTGCTTCTGCACAATCAACCTGATTTTGAAGCTATGCCACACCTACAGTGAGGCCTGCTAGTTGGATGGTCTAATTAATAAAAATGCATCCGACATGCACAGTGGAATATACGATGTACCAAACATCATAACATGCTGCGTACAGAACATGAAAACGTATTGGGGACATAGTAATAGGATCTATTTTAGAGATGACTGTCTGTCTCCACAACAGTCATATTTTTGGACAGGCTTGTCTCCATTTTTTTTCTTCATAGTGAATGCAGACATGGGTGTAGACGAACATGAAATAGAGCTCCAACTAGTAAGTCCATGACAACTTTGAGGTAACCAAACAGCCACTAAGGGTCTCTTGATTCTATTAAACTGATCAACAGCCTATAGTTTAAGGTCCTCTTTTGAGGCTTCATAATATCTAGAGGGATGGGATGTACTCTACCCAAATGACAAGTGGGATCAAGGTCTTGAATATTATGTGGAAAAAAAGGGGTTGTATCAGCAACAATACAAGCTCCACTTAATGGCTTGTATTTAGATGTTAGGGAAGGCCGAGGAACACACATTTTGACCAGATATAGAGCTACTTTGAAGACCGAGAGAGAGAGAGAGAGAGAGAGAGAGAGAGAGAGAGAGATTTAAGCAGAATTCAACAAATTGAAGCAGAGTTAGGCATTTGGAGAAAATTGAAAAAGTAATCCATCACTTTCTTTTTCTTCTTTTTTGTTGAATGGGTGCTGTTTCCAGAATGAAAGGGTGGATGTAGAGGGCACCATTAGGAAAGTTAAGTGGTTTATATCGAGTTGGGATGTATGTGTCAAAGCCTCCTTGGCTGTTTTCATTTTCGCTTATCATATCCGGGTGCTTTGTATTCTTTCCTTGCTTTTTGCGAGTTTTTTAATAAAATTTGATGTTCTCTCTCAAAACCAAAAAAAAAAGGGACCTAATCAACCCATGGTTCTGAATGTCGGTATCAGTCGGTGTATCAGCCCGACAAAAAAATTATACAATATGATGTCGCATATGATAAGCAACGAATTTTATTTTTTTTAAATAACATTTATAAATATAAGAAGACATGTATGAAAACACAACCAATTCATTCAAAAGCAAAAGAAGTAGAAATTGAGAAATATACCTATGATTGATGTGACTCTTGTGGTGGCTGGTTTAAGGGAAATTTTGAAAAAAAATAATATTTTAATATTTTTACTATTTTATAATCAAAAAATAAATTTTATATTCAAAATTTTGACAAATCAACAGATCAGGCCTCATACATGCTTGACTTCATGAAAGAAGTGAAACATTGCAGGCAATTTGGGAGAAATTGAGGAATTTTTAAATTTTAACCAATTTCCCCCAAATCGAAAATTAGAGTGTATGTGACCCACACTCAAAATTTGAAAATTAGAGTGTATGTGACAATGAATTCATCAAAGACTCCTAAATAGTTTGAAATTGCACTCAAAAAGTTAACAAATCAATAGATCATGCCTCATACATGCAGTGTTCGAGTTGTCGGTATGTCGTACAAGTTTAAGTTTCGTAGGGGAAATAAGGAAAAACACGAGGAAAACGCTTCAAAATGCCTAAATATATTTTTTTTAGGAATAAAAAAATTAAAAAAGAATGCATAATTTTTTCATTTAATGAAAACCTAAAAGCATTTGACAAAATCACTTTTAACAATCCATCAATAGATCATCACGCCTATCTATATTCATGCAACCATTTAATTTCCCATGTTCCATCCATCCAACCATCCAAAATTGCATCCATTCAAACTTTGGGAGAAATTAATGGTGGGCAAATTTTCATGAATTCCACTTCCATCGATTGGTGGGAATTCATATAATTTCCCCAAATGAGAATACTTATCATTTGACATAATGCATCGAAAATCGGTGAGTGGCTCGGTCTCAAAAACGATTTCATTTTCCATTAAAACATGAAATCATCCATCAAAGATTTCTTTAAAGTGATTTGACTTGTCCATTCATTTCAAGATGATTTTAAATGGAAAATAAATCCTCGATAGGCATGAAAAAAATCTGGTCATCAAAATGCAAAAGTAACTCACCTTCTAACCTAATGGTAGGGCCCACCTCAAGATATGTATTGTATATCCATGACGCGTCCATCTTTTTGCCAAGGGCATGATGCAAAAATTGAAGATAATAAGGGCCACCATTAAAACTATTTTTGATATTTGTTTTTGCCTTTCATCCAGGTCTATGTTACCTTATCGAAGAGGTTTGATGGTCAATAAACACTAAGTAGACCTTAGAAGTTATAAATTGTGTATAATGGCCATTGTTTCCTGTGGCGTGGAAGTTCATCCGTAGATTGAAGAGAGATCTATAAATTGTGTATAATGGCCATTGTTTCCTGTGGCGTGGTCCACCTAAACGTTGTATGTTGGGCCCTACAATTTTTCAATTCATACATCGAGGTGGGCCCTATAGTCAAGGTTCCATACAAAACCGAAGCCACGCTCAAAGCAAAGGATGAACCGAATCCACCCACTAACAATTAGAAGAGTGAAATTGCCCTTAGAAAAATAGATGGATGAAATTTGTGGCCCACGGGCGTTAAAGGTGCGCATACACTTATGGCAAATCGCACCAGGAAAATAGATTTTGGGTTTTTTAGGAAGGTGTTTTCCCTTATTTAACAACTGAACAAGTTGGATTCCGGAAAACATCGTGGTGGGCCTCAGAAGGTTTTAACGGTGGGCATTAATCTTCCCGCTTTTCTTTGGTGGGGTCCACTAAAGCTTTGGATCTGACTCTATTCCTTAAAATAATATATTCAAATGAATGGATCGGGGTCCACAGAATCCGGTGACGCCATATCGAACGAGTCTCATTGCTCAACTGTAAGTATCTAGATATCAATCAATCATCCCGTTAAAAACGAAAGTGGAATTCCTTTAGAAAAAAGGGTTCGATGATATCTCACAATTCGCTGATACATTTTGCGTTGAAATATCAAATCAAGGAAAAAAAAAAAGCGAGAGGGGAAATTGGAGGTTTTTGGTGTCACATCTATCGCAAGCAATTTGGGGGAAAAAGGGTATCCCTATTAAATCTCGACTAAAAATCGCTGTTGGAAATATCAAATCGAAGGAAAAAAAAAAAAAAAAAAAAGAGCGAGAGGGGAAATTGGAGGTTTTTTTGGTGCCTACAACTTTCGATGGATTCGCGATTGGCCTACCAAATACTATTTGCGATCAACTGATAATAAAGAAATTAAAAATGAAAGATTTTTTTTTTTTTTTACAAATTTACACAAAACATCGTGGTGAATTTCTCGTGGTAAGGTATCTACAATGGGCTAATTTATCTCCAACAACCAATTTTATCGCAAAAATGTGAAATTTCACGGCCATTTGTAACTTATGGATTTTGTATCGTGACATGCAATGATCATCGATAATATCGATTTCCGATATAAACATTGCATACATGCTTGATTTCAATATTAGAGTGCAAAATTGCAAGCAATTTATCAATATTTTCAAACACCCCAAATCGAATACTACAGGTTGAAGTAGATCAACTTTGGGTAATCAAAGATTTCTTATGATAAATGCGCCAAAAAAGAAAAAGGATCAATGGCCTCACCGAATCGAATTAGAGATGGCAACATGTTCTACAAGTCATGATGAACCGAACCCTTGATGTTTTGAGAAGAAATTTGGGAAAATAGAGAAATTGATAAAAACAATATTCATGCTGATGATGGGCTTTTCAATATGAAACCATTGGCTATGCAAATCTATATGACATTGTTGAATCGCCTTGTAGATTTTGTACATATTATCAACCAATATTATCAATATGTTCAACTTTGGGTATGAAATTATGATAAATGCGCCAATGGAAATCGGCAACATGTTCTACAAGTCATGAAACCCTTGATGTTTTAGCTTGTAGAAATTGATAAAAGGTCGATGATGGGCTTTTCAATATGAAACCATTGGCTATGCAAATCTATATGACATTGTTGCCAAGACAACATCCAATGTGAGCTTTCATGCAAAATAAAATAATAAACAAGTGGGAGCTTCATTACTCCTTCAAAATTCACAGTCACTACTATGCAGTTTTTTATCTCTTCCTATTTCATTATTGTAGGCTACTTCTTAAACCAAAATTTTCAATACAAACGTACATAAGTTGATAATGATGAAATCCATATTAAATTGAAAATTGTTATAAAGAGATTAAAGCTAGACATCGATTGGCAAATAAATGCCCTTAATGACACCAACCAATGTCTAAAACTAAGATGCAAAATGAATTGCAGGTATGTTTATTGTTGGAGTAAACTAGCTCCTTATCACACCATATTCATGTAAACCCGAGCCATAACAAACCCGAATCAAAACCTTGGTACTAGAAATTCAGATCTAACATCACTTCTAATCCACACTACAACTATGTAAACTGGAGCCATAACAAACTCAGATCAAACCCTAGGTATTAGAAATTCGGATCTAACACCATTGCCAATCTGTGCGCTTTGAGGAAGCATGATAAACGAAGATACAACAATATAATAAAGCAGAGAACCAAACCAAAAAGCAATCAACCACAGAACACATAATATTTTATGTGGAAAACCCTTACGAGAAAAAACCACGGCACAAAGCGACAAAGATCTCAACTATAATCAAAACCTTAAAATATACCACTCACCTTCTTCAATTATAGGATCGCCGGATCTCCCCTTATGATACACAACCCTTAAAAAACTCTTCCCAAGCCCTTACAAACGTTGGAAACCCTCTCACCTCACAAACCCTTGCCCTTAAAGAGAAAACGTTTGAATGGTAAAAGCCTTAATTCAAAATTAGGCTTGAATACCCTTTACTTACGTAAAAACACGCAAACCATTGGTCACACCTTCAATCGATCAAGCTTTCAACAAAGACTCTCGGTCGACCGAAACAGTCCTCGGTTGACCAAGAATATCACAGCGATGTTCGGTCGACCCAAGGATTTCTCAATCGACCAAACTGCCCTTGCAACCGAAAAGCGAACTGCAAGGAATCCTGCAAAACTATCCCCACCTTAAATTGTATTCTATGAGGTCACCCTGAAGATCTCCCGTGCAACCTCCATCTTGAGCGTAGACCGCTCCCTGCATTCTCCACCTAGAACGCAGCTCCATCCACACCCCCACGCAAGGGTGCCCACTCTCATCAATGGCTAATGAGATTGATTAAGCCCAAGCAATGCTTAAACTTTTTTGTGGTCACCGGCTTTGTCAACATATCTGCGGCATTCTCGTCTGTAGGAATCTTCTGAAACAAAATCTCTCCTAAAGTAATGAGCCCTCGTATCTAGTGAAACCTCACGTTGATGTGCTTAGTTCACACATGATACACCTAATTCTTCGCCAGATAGATAGCACTCTTGACTATCACGATGCAACCGAATCGCCTCTTGCTTCAACCCGAGTTCTCCTATCAGACCTTTCAACCATAATACCTTCTTTGACATCTCTATTGCAGCCATGCATTCCACCTCGGTTGTAGACAATGCTATCGTAGACTGTGGCGTAGATCTCCAACATACCGGTCCGCCTGCTAATGTGAAAACATATCCCGTAGTAGACCTCATGTTGCCCAGATCACCTACATAATCCGAATCCACGTAACCTACAACTCCACCTGAAGCTTCGTGTCCCTCGAACATAATTCCAGTATCGACTGTGCCCTTGAGATACCTGAGAATCCACTTAACAGTATTCCAATGCTCCTTCCATGGATTCGCCATATAACTGCTAACCACACTGACTGCCTATGAGATATCTGGCCTTGTGCAAACCATTGCATACATCAGAATCCCCACTGCACTAGCATACGACACCCGTGACATTCTAAAATATCTTCCTATGTACTTGTACATGATCTGGTTGATAGCTTAAAGTGACTTACTAGAGACGTCCTAACTGGCTTAGCACTTTCCATATGAAACTTCTCTAGCACACAACCCTTCTGAGAAAGTAACAGTTTCCCGGACTCTTCGCCTCTCCTTATCTCCATGCCTAGGATCTTCCTCGCAACACCCAAATCCTTCATGTCAAACTCCTTACTTAGCAGAGACTTAAGCAAGTGTATCTCTGTCTTGTCCTTTGCAGCAATTAGCAAATCATCTACGTAAAGCATCAGTAGAATATAGAACTCGTCCTCAAGTACCCTGTAGTATACGCAGCAATCATACTCGCACCTGTTATACCCAATCTCCACCATTTAGAAATCCAACTACTTGTACCACTACCTTGAAGACTACTTAAACCCATACAGCGACTTCTTCAACCTACACATGTGTTCTTTCTTACCAAGCTCCTCGAAACCTTCAGGCTACCTCATGTAAATGACTTCCTCCAAGTTCCCATGAAGGAATGTCGCCTTCACATCGAGTTGCTCCAATTCAAAATTGGATCCCGCTACCATCGCCAGTAACACCCTGTCCAGACTTCCTCTGCAACCTTAGAGTCTGGTGTTGTAGATGTTGACCGATTTACTATGTAGCATGCTATATTCACCGCTTCAACTTAGAAGCTTTTAAGCATCCCTGCATGCAACCGCATATTTCTCGCCCTCTCCAACAGAGTTTTGTTCATCCTCTCTGGCACCCCATTCTATTGTGGGGTTCCTTGAGTTGAGAAATGCCTTGTGATGCCTTGATCTTTGCAAAATTCCATGAATTGTGCCTCTCTGTACTAATATCTGACCTGAGACACGTAACCTCCCTCCCGGTTCGCTTCTCTACTTCCGCCTTACATTCCTTGAATTTGGCAAACGCCTCAGACTTGTACTTCATGAAGTAGACCCAAACCTTCCTTGAGTAGTCATGTAACATCTCGAATTTTCACGGCCAGAGTTTATACTCCAGTCCGAGGAAATCGGGAGTTAATAATGTAAGAAGTGGATATCTCAAGGTCTCGCCTTGAGATTTCTCTTATCTAGGTCGCATCCAGTTACATTCATATGGTAATCATTCACAAGAATAAAATTAACTGCATTGATCATCCCATAATTAAATAAATTGTCAAATGCTCTCTCAATGGGAGCTTATTACAATATCTGAGTTGCGTAGCAAAAGTGCAAATAAATTAAATCGTAAACCACTCATCTATTCTTATTCAGGAAAATCTTCTATGGGGTACTGATCTTCTGGATCCTCAACCTGTACGCCACCTGCATCATCTATACGGTTGGAGAGGGTCAACGCCCTACTCATAGTGATGGTCATCCTTTAAAATTAACAATAATTCAAGAGGTTAATACACGTAATGGAAGGGTTCTGATACGTCACGTGGGTTGCACAACGGGGTCCAAAATAAACGACGCCTCTTCTCCATAAGAAGACGACCGAACAATACATATGGGGCTGCGTTGTCTATAATTACCTGTATAACGTATTCCTCACATAGTTCCTCAACTACATTATCTAGTAAGCTAAACAAGTATTCTCCAGTATGTGAATGACCCAATGCATCGACGAACTTTATGAACATTGTCCCAGTTAAACAATTTACCAGAAAGTTAATGAGAGATCGACCGGATCTATCGGTCCATCCATCGGCCATGAGTGAACATCCATATGTTTTCTACGATTTCTTTTATTCAGCTATAAGGATCATGTATAATCAACTTCGATTTTCAGGCATGTCTCCCTCATTTCATTATATGAATGAGGTTTAAACCTAGGTCTAAATTGACCTATAGCCTCAACCATAACTTTGAACCTTTTCGATTTATCTGCGTTGAAAGCAATGTCAATTTGATAAAATCACTTAGCAATATATTGAATAGTGGTTTTCTTATCTTTTTGTTTATACCGATTTTCTAAAGTTGTTTGAGTTGGCCCTTTACCTCGACCCCTTTGGTCGATCACATCCTCGGGGCGTGGTCTACACCATCTATGGGCCTATGCCCTCGGGCTCTTTCCGAGGCCGTTGGTTGTGGCTGTGGTCTAGACCGGCCTATCGAAGTAGGGAGAGTGGGACTAGCTTCATCTACATCAACTACATTTATATCTTCATATGCGTCTTGTTCCATATATTTTCCGTGACATAGGGCACTATCGCATATCTTTGTTGATTATTTATCCACATACTCTATGATCTCCCTTCAAATTTCTAGAGTATTTTTGTCGCATGTTTTTGCATTTGACTTGGGTAAATGTGTAAGGTATTGCTTGTGTCGCGCAATGCCACCAGAACCCACATAACTCACATACTATGTGAGTCTTATCCAAAGCACCACGATAGAGCCCATACTTCCAACCCGGGTCATTCCACTTGGGTTTTAAAGAGGAAGATTAGGAAGAAGACATGATGTTGGTGTGTGAATTGATTGTAAGTTGTAAACTAGTAAAAACTAAAGTAAAGACTAAAGACTAAAGAGTAAGAGACTAAGGGCATGTTTGGTTCGTGGAATTGAAGGGTATTAGATGGGCTTAACATCATTATTGCTCAATGATTGCATGTCTGGAAATACCATGGTATTGTAGCCATCCAATTCCATGTTTGGGATAAAATTTTTGCTATGGGAAAACAATGGATTATGCAAAATCATGTTTGGTGGACCATGGAATTGTAATCAAAGGACCAAATTCGCAACAGTTGTTGCTCACTTGTACACATATATGACCAGAATGTCACATGTAAACGGTGTATATGGATGGACGGCATGGATAAACACGCATCAATGTGGGCCCCACATGTGTAGTGGATTTCAAAATCCATGGAAATCCTACATGGGACCAAATGCAATTCCACGGGACTAAATGCAATTCCATCCCACCTAATCCCATCCCCTCCAAATATTGGATGGAATTGCACGGGACCAAATGCAATTCTATCCCTCCTAATCCCATCTAATACCATGCACCAAACGCCCCCTAAAGAGATGGGAGAGGGAACGAGAAAGAGAGAGAAAGAGAGAGAGTTACACTAAAACACTTACACTACTAGTAGTAGAAACTAGAAAGGGGGAGGGAAAAGAAAATAAGAGAGAGAGCGAGAAAGAGAGAGAGAGAGAGAGAGAGAGAGAGAGAGAGAGAGTTACACTTACGCTTACACTAGTAGTAGAAAGGGAGAGGGAAAAGAAAATGAGAAAGAGAGAGAGAGAGAGTTACACACTTACACTTGTAGTAAAAGAGGGGGAGAGAGAGAGTTACACAACACAATTACAAAAACACAAATTACACAATCTAAAATTCAGAAATAAATTCTTCACTTCTTGTCTTCACTTTTGACTTGAGTCTTGACTCTTGGACTTGTACTCTTGTAACTTGTAACTTGTAACTTGTGAGTAACAAACTAAAAAAAAAAAAAAATTTGTTATCAACTTGGAAGAAACTAGTAACAAACTAACTTGCAACTTGTCAGTTGAGTCTCTTGACTCTTGAATGTAAAGAAAGACGAGAGATAAAAAGAGAGAGTGGTGGGTGTGTGAATATGACTATGATATTTAGAACTTGAAAGAAACTACAAAGAGAGTTCAATTTCGATGTATTCTCGAATCTTGCTTGCTTTACTTTCTTGATTCTTGAATCTTGAATCCTTGTCCCTTGATTGAAACTTTAAACTTGAAAGAAATATGGAGCTTGAGCCTTAGAAATGGAATTATGTAAGAGAAAATGAGAGTGTAAGAGAGTAGAGAACTAGAGAATAGAGATAAAGAGTTTGAACTTTGAGTGCATGTAGGAGTGTTTAAATGCCTTTTTATAGACTAAAAAGGCATATTTAAAATAATAATAATAATAATAATCCCAACGGTCAGATTTCTGACCGTTGGCAAATATGCAATTGCATATTCTCACACATGTGGCATATGCAATCGCATATGTGCAGAAATCGCTGCACTATGTGCATATGCGAATGTGCGATCGCACATGACAACATTGCATATAATAGTCCTTTTAACATCGGTTGCAATGGTGGAGAGGCCTGTGGGCTCTATAATCACAACTGGTGGCCCGTTTCAGATGGAGAGGTAGCACGAGCAAGGTGTAGGTGCTTTGACGATAACAACGGTCGTAACGGCCACCACTGTTACCGTTTTGATATGGGTCGTAACAGCCATTACAGCCACCGTAATGGCCATTACGTCTCTTTAAAAAAATAAAAAATAAAAACCTATATCAGTCCTGTAACGGGTCTTTTTTCCCTGTAACGGTTGGCATCGCTACCGTTACTTAATGTTTGATACATACAACCGTTATAGCACACCATGGACACAGGCAAACTCATTGGAGTCAATTAATGATAGTGATAGAGGTCGATGTTCCTGTTGGTTAAGAAGATGGCACCAGAAACCTCCACTTCGAGAGGTAGTCCCTATGTGATTTATCATTGATGGCGAAGAAACCTATATATATATATATATATATATATATATATATATATATATATATACATATATATATATGAATCTTACTTCCATTGGATTCTTTTAGACAAATTAGGGGAGATGTATTCCTATAGGTTCGAATTGTGTTGTTCTTTTGGGCCAGTTGTATGCCTATATATGTATATATGCATGCATGTTTGTCAACGTGCGCACGCACATGTGTTTGTGAACATATGTATGTATATTTACATACGCACACACAGGCTTTTAATATGTTCACTCACACATGTATGCAAGTATATAGATACATATATTCGTGAACATATGTACGAACCATTGTTTTAAATAGCGAATAGCGTGTAGCATAGCATTCACCCCTCCGAAGCATAAGGTGTAATCTACACACTACTATATTTGATCAATGTTGCGCTTGGTTGCATCAATTTCATGATATTTTGGACCAAATTAGGTTGATTAATAATGTAATTTAACAAATTTTCATAATATTGTTGCAATCAAACGCAACTTAAACTAATAGGAAAGGGCAATGATTAAGTATAAAGGTAAAGAAAAGGCAATGAAACTGATCTAATATTGTCACTCATATATTTTACTTAAAGCATTGAAAAGATTGATTAATTTTTATTGAAAATTGAAAAATGTAACAAAATCATTAAAAACATTAATTGATTTTAATGTTGTAGTGAAATAACTTATAATGTGAGCTACGTAGCGTATAACATATACAAATTATCATGTAGCATAGGCTACAAGCAACTTAAGCTATTTTCATTAGCTATATAGCGTTAACGCTAAGCTACATGCCACGTAACATAGCTATTTAAAACACTAAACATATACATGTTCACAATACACAAGCGCACGCATGTGTGTTTTTGTGAACCTTTGATCTACATGAAGATGATATCATGAATCTTGATAATAATTGCCTTACCTAATTGACAGTAATGACTCCTAAAGCCTCCATAGCCTATGGCTGAACTACGAGCTATGTCTGTAGCATAGTTTATGCATCAGTTAATGAAGATGATAGTTGACACATTCATATATCATATCAATTTATAAGAATCATTTGAACTTTAGAGGTAAAAGACTTTCTTTTCTTTTTTATGACGACAAGGTATCCCTGCCCCTTTATTTAAGGCGAGACTATTCCCTACGGATGCACACAATCACCCGCAAACCACGTGCATCGGGTAAAGCACAGGGAGGGGAATTGAACTCGCGTCTATGGGGAGCAAACCCACGACGCTAGCCATTCGGCCAAACCCCAGGTAAGTAAGAGACTTAGCGACACGGCTTTCAACGGGTCGACCTGACAAACAACATTGTTACTAAATAATTGTCCAATGCACCATTAAATACATGTCCCAAATCAAACAAAACAAAAAACATAGAGATTCTAGGAGTGCCCTTTTTTGCCTTTTTCTGAAATTCTTCCAAAATAATTTGTTAGAGAAACGAGCAATACATACAGGCCCACCCCCCCAAATATATAGATTCTTGAGTGGGATAAGAACAAGTCTGATCTCAGTTGTATGTCGGAGAAAAAAAGTGAAACATGGGAGCTGCCTGTGGTTCTCATTTTCTAGGCCACCCCAAACACGAGCCAAGTTGGTTCCACTGAAAATTGGAACTAGTTCTAAGTTCTAGGGACTTCCAAGCATGCCCTTACGCTAGGAAAAATCAACAAGACACAAAAATGATCTTGTTAGCTATACTAGATGAGCAAGAGCTAGCGTCTAACTAAGAAAACAAACACATGATGCATGTTTTCATAGAAATTAGCCATACAAATTAAGGATGTCTTTGTATGCACTCTGCAATTGAATGACGATGATTTAGTTTCCCAAATATGAAATAGCCGATTATAATAAGTTAATTACCTTCCTTGAATTCAAAATAAGGACATAGGCCCTCAACGAGAATGCTCAAGTAATTACAATTTGATCATTTCCACAAATTAAGTAATGCAGTTCAATCCCAACCAATGCACCCAAATGCAACAAAAAAGACAAGCGAAATCACCTGCTGAACTGTAGAAGAAGATTGCTGACATTTTACAGTTGGAGCATCAAGATCCCCTCGAATACCTCTCATCCCAGCAAAATGTTCTGCAGAAACAAAAACCCAAGAAAATAAAAATTCATGAACACAACATTTCAATAGAAAAATAGAATGATCAAAATAAATGCATTTCCCCAATTACCTCGAGCAGAAGGAGGCAGCTTGAAACTGACAATGTACTCCGGATGTATAAGTGTATTTATGTGGGTGCTCCAAACCACATAATGATTTGGATTCTGAAGATTGTCTACGCCACTATCAAAATCCTCAGAGCTGGGGCAGAACTGCTCCGAGCCTAGGGGCACTTGTTCCATGCTCCCCATGGTTACTCGACATAACAACATATGTTGTATGCCATTTTCGTCAACATCACAAAAATTCGCACTAAAAGGAACCCATGGAGATGGCAAAATCATGCATCTCCAAATTGAAAAGATGGGTCTAGAGGGTCAAAATGAATGCAAAAAAGAAAAAAGAGGAATGCTACTACGATGCATGCATTTTGTGGAGTTCGGTGCATTTTGTGCACATTTCTCATTTCTTGACCATTGATTTGGTCAGTCATAATGTAGGTGTCCCAAAAATCAAGGAGATTATAATGTCATAGCCATCTGATCAATTGTCTGTAGATGGCTAAAACAAAGTAGAAAATGAGCAAAAGGCCACAACCGGTGGGAACATTCACACTTCACAGCTAGAACATTAAGGATTGTCCAATGAATGAGTTTTTCACCTGTGCATAGTCCACATTGTATCCCATCAAATCAACAGTCCTTATAACCAATTCACCATACAACTCTGGCAAGTGTATGGTGGGACACTATTTAATAGAACTCCGACAAAGCAAGCATCATAACAACATTCTTCAAAGAATCTAGTAGAAAATTTCAACCTGACATAAGCGCGATCTTCCGGGGCAAGATAAACACCCGTACCATAAGCCGCTCCATTTGACGACTTCATGTTGACCCCGAATCCATAAGTTAAAACTTCCGCCACACCTTCCTGTGAGGAACCATACCATCCTCTCCTCACATTGGCGTCCCCCCGATACCTCCTAATAGCCTCAATTCGTTCCTCAAATGAATGAAATCGCGCCAATGCAGCAGGACCCACTGGAGCATAACGGTAAATACCAACTACATTACTCAGCATCAGAAACATACCAAAGCTCGTGACAAAAGCCTTCTGAACGGCAAGGTAGTCATTGTTCTCTCTTTCCAATTTAATCAAATCCAACCTATCAAAACCAGAATCATCCTGACACGGAACTCCATTGTCGCCAATCACTTCTTTGACTTGCGAACTCGACTCGGTCTCCTCTAACCGAGAATTGCATTCTTCAGGCCCAGAACTGCAAGCCCCACCAATCCCAACATCAACCTCAACCACAATCTTATCACCATCACTCCACATATCATCATCCTCCACATAAACAGCTGGGAAGAAGCATTTCCCCATTTCATCGATCCAAGCAACTGATCGCTGTGAACTGGTTTTCAGTTCAGTCATAACCATGTCGACAAAATCAACAAGATAGTTCATATTTCTCATTGAAATCTCAACAGCTGATCTCTTAAACCTAAAAGCATCAACAATCAAAGCAATAACATTATCTGGAAAATCAATCCATTCTCCACAATTGAAGAACATCACACGTTGGGGCGATCCACTCTTGACAAAGTTCAAGTAGTTCTTGATAACGGATTTTGAATCAAAGGGACAGGATGAGTGTCCATTCTTCACACCGACCCGCTGGAACTTAGACCGTGCATCAGCAACATAACCATCGCAGCGGATTGACCGCTTCCGCTTCTTCAATCCAGAAACTTTAACTGAATTAATGGTTTCCATATGTAAATCTAAAGCTGCTAGAAACTGATCAAGGAAAAACAAAGCCCTAGGTATATTTAAAGGAATTTACAGGTCTTGCCCTCCATTTTCAGAGTATATACACTGAAGAAACCCTGTAATTACAGATGATGAAATACAAAGATTAAAAACCAAATATTTTCAAATCAAAATCAAACCCCCAAATCCCCAAATCCCTAAATCGGTATTGAGATTGAGAAAGATTGAGAGAGAGAGAGATACCTCACGGCCCCCAAATCTCTACCCCTCACGGCGTGAGAAGGGCATTCGGCAACAGTCCGCCCGAGAGAGTTCAGAAAGAGAGGAAGAGAGATAGAGAGAGAGAGGATGCGAGAGAGAGCTCGAGGTGGGTGGAGAGATGAGAGATCAGAGAGAGGAGGAGAGAGACAGCGAGAGAGACAGAAGGTGCGAGAGAGAAATGCGAGAGAGTTCTCTCGCTGGCTGGGATATTCTCAGACGAAAATACGTTTTTAAGGTATGGACGGACGAGAATGCCCCTCGGTCCATCCATTTTATGTGGGCCCCACTGCGATGTATTTGTTATATCCACACCGTCCATCCATTTTGAGATATCATTTTAAGTCATGAGCAAGAGAATGAGGCATATATAAATCTGTAGTAGACCCCACCACAAAAAACAGCGGGGAGAGTGATTACATACGATAGGTAAGTTGTAGGGCATCACCTCTGATGAAAGCAGTGAATAGGTAAGTTCATGAGTTTACACTCAAGGTCACTACGGAGAGACTCGTCACCGTCAACGTAAGCCTATTTTATACTTGAGGTTACTACGGGAAGGCTCGTCACCTTAGCATAGGCCGACAGCTCGAATACGGTGTCCTATACATCACCATATTCGGCTCACGAGTTTGGGTTGTTCACTGGCCACTAGGGGAGGCTCGTCATCCCAGCGTACCCGATAGCTCGACCACGGTGTCCCATACACCACCATGTTCGGCTCATGAGTCTTGGCGGATCTTGGTATCATGGTTGAAACAGGCTTTCCATTGGTAAGCGGTACCTTAGATTCAAACAGTAATGTCGATACATGATAAACACACAATAGACCAATCAGGTTATTCGACAAGTGCGATTGGTACGGGCGTACGTTGAATTGATCGACATAGAGCGTGTAAACACTCCGCTGGCCTAACCACGGTCGGCAATCACCGTATGAGTCGGATTCCTCGAACGTATCTAATGTGGTGATGCTAGTTCGGTCACTCAATCAGGATCCATTACCGCCTGCTTCACATGTGTCAATTGGTGGCACATGTTAAATAAGATAAAATTCTCAGCAGAGTCGCCATTTTGTTTCGAACAAAAATAAATGAATTTGATTTGGGAAATTATCTTATTTAAATATAACAGAGAAAGAGTATTTAAAACAATCATTGTATTTCATTGCTCTCGAGTCCATTTACATCCTTTCAATATCCTTTGATTCTAAAACAAACCATTAAAAATAAATAAACTGTTATTAGTAAAGCTTATATGTCAAATCTTGAATCTGGCAGCCTTTCGGTAGCTGCTTCGGTCATCTCCTAAGACTTAAGAGGAATGTTGATTTGATCAACCAATCTCTCTTTCGTGCTTATCCTTTATACAAAGGAAAGAGCCTAGAGTGATGAAGATCGCAGTAATTCCAGCAGCACTTCAGCCTACATTTAGAACTGGTCATATAATGACCTGGTTGTGAGACTCGTGCAACCGATTTCTTGATTGCGCGATCAGCGCAGCTGGTCGATGGGTTGCGCGGTCAGCGCAACTGATGAATAGGTTGCGCGACCCGCACAATGGAATCCTCTGTTTCTCACCTTCAGTCTTCTCTCGAGGCTCTGTTCTTCTCCAAAATCTTCAATCCGTCCAAATAAAGGGAGGGGGTATTTATAGGCTCCCACACGTGCCAACCCTCGATCCTCATGACATGGACCCCACTTTACATCAGATCGGACCAGTCATCACAATCTTCCTCTACGCGATCCGCACAACGGAGAAGGCGATTGCGCGATCCGCGCAACGTATAATCAGTTGCGCGATTAGCACAATTTTTTTCTTGGAGCAAACCCTTTTAAGTTACTTGTGCCACTCGCGCAATGACTCTAATCAGTTACGCGGTCTGCGCAGCGACGACTTGTTGCGCGACCCACGCAACTACCAATCGAAGTACTTTGGTTTTTTTCCCTTTCTTCATTAAATATTTGATTCATGATCTTCAATCTTTCTCTTGATGTTGATTTTTTATGCTCCAACACCGATTATTAGGAGGTTTACTCGGGAGAGGAGACCCATGGTCCGATACTCACTCACCTTACATTATCTACTGCTGATAGATTATGGTGAACCAGAATGTTTTGAAGAGGTATTACAGTTAGATACACGGGTTAAGTGGGAGCAAGCTATGGATGATAAGATGGACTCTCTTGAGTCTAATCGTACATGAGAGCTAGTCACTTTACCTAAGGGTAAGAAAGCTCTTCATAACAGGTGAGTTTACGACTGAAGGAGGAGCATGATGGTTCGAAACGGTACAAGACTAGATTGGTTGTGCAAGGATTTCAACAAAAGGCAAGTATCGACTTCACAAACTACGATTCTTATGGTCTTGAGTATAGTGGCTACAGAGGACTTGCATCTAGAGCGGTTAGATGTTAAGATAACTTTTCTTCATAGGGACCTTGAAGAAGAGATATATATGCATTAGCTGACAGGATACGTGGCATCAGGAAATGAGAACAAGGTATGTAGACTGAAGAAGAGTCTATATTACCTGAAGCAGGCCCCGAGGCAGTGGTACAAAAAGTTCGACAGTCTCATGTCGAGAAACGGTTTTAGGAAATTTCATGCAGACCACTATTACTATTTGAAGAAGTTTGATACGTCGTAGATCATCCTTCTTCTGTACATTGATGATATACTTATGGCCGGTTCAAGCATGAAGGACATCTCAGATCTCAAAAGACAACTGTCTCGAGAATTTGCCATGAAGGATTTAGAAACTGCAAAACAAATCCTAGGCATGAGGATAAAGCGTGACAGGGAAAACAGGAAGCTAGTTTTGTTACAGGCAGAGTACATAGTCAAGGTACTCGATCGATTTAATATGAGAGGTGCTAAGCCAATTAGCACTCCATTAGCCAACCACTTTAAGCCTTTTAAGGAGCAAGGTGCAAAGACGTAGGAGGAATGAGACTACATGGCTAAAGTCTCATACGCATTAGCTATTGGGAGTCTCATGTATGCTATGGTGAGCACGAGGTCAGACATTGTTCAAGCAATGAGCATTGTTAGCAGGTTCATAAACAGCCTTGGGAAGGAACATTGGGAAGCTGTGAAATGGATCCTCAGATACCTGGTAAGTACTGTGGATATAGGCTATGCTATGATGGATCGGAAATCAAGTTATAAGGCTACGTAGATCCGTCTTTGACGGTTATGTCTTTACTCTGGGTAGTGGTGCAGTTAGTTGGGTCTCCTAGTTACAGAAAATAGTATTTATTAGTACAATGGAAGTAGAATATGTTGTAGCCACAAAAGCGTGCAAGGAGATGGTGTGGATGCAAAGTTTCATGGAATAGTTGGGAAAGAAGCAAGCAGATTGCAAGCTATACAGTGATAATTAGAGTGCAATACACTTGGCTAAGAATTCAGCCTTTCATTCAAGGACCAAGCATATTGACATCAGATATCACTTCATACGTTCGTTACTGGAAGATGGATCGATTGCTCTGGAGAATATTCATACAAGTGAGAATCCTGAGAATATGCTGACCAAGGCGGTCACACGGGAGAAGCTGAAGCTCTGTTCAATTTTGATTGGTCTTCACGCTTGAAGACGGGGAGGTGGTGCACTTCGGATGTACAAGACGAAGGTTTATGGTGATGTGTCTCTAAGTGAGAGATTGTTGAGATGTTTAGCCACATCTGGACAGGGCCGCTCGACTAGTCGAGTGCCCTGCTCGACCGGTCAAGTGGCTCGCTCGACCAGTTAAGGGCTGGCTCGACTCAAAGTCCAGCGAGCTATGATTTTTTCGGTCTGAGGTGCTCGACCGGTCGAGGCTCATGCTTGGCCGATCGAGGGTAGCTCGACCAGTCGAGAAGCCTACTCGACCAGTCGAGGTTAGGCAGATTCGTTTTGCGAATTTGATATGGACTGCGGAAATTTGAGTCGATTTTGCAAGGGTGCGAAAGGGAAGTTGCCTAAATATAAATAGGGGTCCCTAGGGATTTTCTAGGGTTAAGGTGAGATATTCTAAAGTGTGGGTAAAGGGTTTCTCTATACATCTAAGGGAAAATGTTAGTATATTGCTTGTAATATCATTTTCTTCATGGTGGAGGTTTGCACCCATGAGTTTTTTAACCTTTGTTTGGGGTTTTTCCACATATATCTTATCTTGTGGTTTGTTTGGTATGCTTTGATTCTACTTTTATATTATATTTCTTTCTGTTTATCGTTTGTGGGTGAGAACGGAGATTATATCTCAGTTCACTAGCATTGTTGGCGTGCTCCGCAACAAACCCATCCTTTTATAAAATAGTAAGATTTGTACGGTGTAAATATTTCTCGCAAACATTAGGTGGCCCCGAAGTTCTTATGAAAGAGCAGAGCAGAATACCAGGATGCAGTAAAACCATATCTCCATAGTACACACGACAGGCAACCTATCAATGACAACCTTCCATGATGCATTTGTTTATCCATTCCATTATTCATCCCTCTTCTTAGGTCATTTTAAAGCATGAGCCTAAAAATGAGTAAGATCCAACGTTCATGTGGACTACACCATAGATGACTTTTGCATTTAATGCAAGACAAGATGTTATTATTTGAATTTTTTGGCTCAGATGATGGTGTATCAATGTATATGGATAAAAAGAGATGGTGTATCAATGTTATTTCTTTATATTTCAACAGGAATGGTGTATCAATGTGCATTTAATGCAACACAAGATGTTAATAGCTCCCGAGCTTATTACACTACAAGAAAGTAATGAATTGCCGACTCTTGGGGGAACCCTTTGCTGGCGGCCGGTATAATCAACCGCAGGCAAAGGGTGCCCTTAAAACCTTAAAAAAAAACTCTACTCGATTTCATGTCTCATTTCACCCTTTCCCTCTCCCCGCCACACGTCGACTCTCTCTCTCTCTCTCTTTATCTTTCTCTCTCCGCGCCTCTCCCTCCCTCTCCCTCCTCTCCTTCTCCCTCTCTCTCTCTCTCTGCGCCTCTCTCTCTCTCTACCTCTCCCTCTACGGTCGATCTCTCCCTCTCTCTCTCTCTCCCTCTCCCTCTCCACTCTCGAATCCTCCCCTCCCTCTCCACTCGATCTACCGCTCCCTCACTCTCTGTCTCTCTCTCCCTCTTTTATTTTCTTCTTTTCTTTGGTTCAGCACATCAAGGGGCATTCTGTAACATCAAGTATCTTCCTCTCTCTCTCTCTCTCTCTCTCTCTCTCTCTTCTTATCTATTCATATCAATTTGGGCATTTTTTTAAAGCATTTTAATCCTTAAAGTAACATTGTGCAATGATTTATGTATTGAAAAATTTTCCAATGGTCTGGATCACTTCTATCGTCGACTGGGCCTTTTTCTGATCCATCTTTGGCGATAGGCTAAAGTAGCTCGTTCTACCCCAAAATCATATATTTTACGTCAAATAACTCATTCCGGATTGCGAGATACGCTCGATTTAAGGTCAGATGGTCTGGATCACTTCTGTCGTCGAATCGGCCTTTTCCGATCCATCTTTGGCGGTAGGCTAAAGTAGCTCATTCTACCCCAAAATCATATATTTTACGTCAGATAACACATTCCGGATTGCGAAATACGCCCGATTTAAGGTCCGATTGTCTGGATCACTTCTATCGTCGATTGAGCCTTTTTAGATCCGTCTTTGGCGGTAGGCTAAAGTACCTCGTTCTACCCCAAAATCATATATTTTATGTCAGATAACTGATTTCGGATTGCGAGATACGCCCGATTTAAGATCCGATGGTCTGGATCACTTCTGTCATCGATCGGGCCTTCTCAGATCCATCTTTGGCGGTTGGCTAAAGTAGCTTGTTCTGCCCCAAAATGATATATTTTACGTCAAATAACTCATTCCGGATTGCTAGATATGCCCGATTTAAGGTCCGATAGTCTAGATCACTTTTGTAGTCGACCAGGCCTTTTCTGATCCATCTTTGGCGGTAGGCTCAAGTAGCTCGTTCTACCCCAAAATCATATATTTTATGTCAGATAACTCATTCAGGATTGCGAGATACGCCTGATTTAAGGTCTGATGGTCTGAATCACTTCTGTCGTCGACCATGCCTTTTCAGATCCATCTTTGCGGTAGGTTAAAGTAGCTTGTTCTACCCAATGAAATCAGTGTGGCCCATACGATCTTCTGTGCTACTGTTCATCTTGCGTGCGATTGAGATCTTCACACGTTAGGTTGTGGCTAACCCTTGGAACGAATGGACGGCTTGGATTGTCCATATGGACAATGGGTGGGGCCCACAACCTGAATCAGCGTCCGCACCCTGCGGACGCTGTTTACTTGAGATTGGATCGATCAGCGCCCATTGACCAATCTTGGTTGGTCCGGTGCAACTCGCGTGTGCGTGCACTGAATGCACGCACAACCTCATGTGGGGTCCACTGTGATGTTCATGTCAAATCTGCTCCGTCCATCCTTTTCCCCAGCCTTGTTAAAACATTGACAATGAGATTGAAGCGTATCCAAATATCAGGCGGGCCCCAAATCACTAATTTATGGGCTGATCTGCCCATTGGGCCGCTTCCATGAGGATCCCACGGCTAAAATTTGACGTGTACGGTTAATATATGGTCTTCAGGTCCAGTATGAAGTTTTGAGCCGAACGGATGGTGAGAATCTTATGATCTTGCATTTTGGACGTCTTTCAGACCACTTGAGCTTCAGTTTCTCAGTTTTCTCGGATTTCTTGCGTGTATATCCATCGATCTCGGTCTCCTGCGGTCCGTCCCATGCTTTGGTGAATTCTGAGCATTAAATCGCAGCTTTTAGTACCCTGTTTCGGTCTAAGCTCGTAAATGTACCTTGCATCACAAACATGATTAAATCGGACCGTTTAATAGTACCATGTTCATAGAATCCGGTAATAAGTGGGGTTTACTATACAATATTTGACCCTCAACACAACCCCCAACTAACATTTTGCTAGTCCCGAGCAAATTATGCGAAAAATAAGTTGAGAATTACAAGACAATTCGTATGAACTCGAGTGATTTTTACAAACAATCCAGATAGTAGAATCTAAGATTCATGAATGTTGAACATTAATTTCTCTTGGACGCAAGTGCATAGTAAACTTCATAATCAAGTTCAAAGGTATTAATCTATTAATTAGAACAATTCTAAACATTGAGTTCCATGAGTGTATCGTGTAATCTCGGCTTATCATCATTAAAATTCATTTTGCTATTTCATGATACCAGTGGTAACCAATAAGAGCATTCAGGAAACCCAAAAACTAAACGTGCCTCACAGATCATTCTTTCATTCTTCCAACTTTTGAACTTTTAAAAAAAATATAGTAATGTCGAGGGGAATCAGATCTTCACCTATAGGGAGCAAACCTATGGGGAAACCAGTAGCTCAGCCTGTTCCGAATGTCAACCTTAGGAAATCAAATCTTCATCTATAGGAAGCAAACCTATGGTGAAGATTATTCGACCAACCTTTTTAATTCTTCTTTATAAACCGATGCTAAAGTTTTTCATGCTAGTTCCTTTCATGCTTAGTGATTACCAAGTTAATCCTTCTATATCGAATTGAAACCTTAATGTGTAAGCGAGATGTGATATGTGAAATCATGACTCGATCAATATTTATAACTTCTAATCATGGATTAATAATTCAAATGTAACTGTGAAATCTAACAAATAACTAAGTCTAAGAGTAGTAAATCACCAACATTCTATATCCTGTAATTATAAATAAAAGATGGTCGTCAACATCACATCGAATTTACCAGAAATTACAGAAAATTTTTAAAAATTTTCCACAAATTTCTGCTCAAGACCAAGAAAACACTGATTAGGTAACCTAATCTCCCACCCCCAACCTAAAATCTACGTTGTCCTCAATGTAAAAGAAATATGAGCATGCAATGCACATAGGACATCGAAAGTAAATAAGAAGTGATGGGAAGATAGTACCTGGATAACGAATCGAAAGAGACTTTCCAAAGATATCTGTGAGAGAGCGGGCCAACACAAAAGCAAACTATCCAGAAACAATGTATAAAACAAACTACCCTAGTCCTATAAAAGCGATAAACCTACCTATACCTCCATCAAACTAGGAGATCAGTCCTAGTAAACAGGAGCAGTCAGAGGCATGGACATGCCCTCTGAATCAAATTTCTCGACCAATGGTTTTAATCGATGCCCATTTACTTTAAACTCCTTATCATTGTCGGGATCTCTGATCTCGACGGCCCCATGAGGATAAGCAGTAACAACAATGTAAGGGCTGGTCCAACGAGATCGAAGCTTACCTGGAAAGAGATGTAGTTGAGAGTCATATAAAATGACTTTCTGACCTGGCGTAAATGATTTTCGTAGAATATGTTGATCATGAAACGCCTTCATCCTACCCTTGTAAATTCTCGAGTTCTCATATGCGTCATTTCGGATTTCTTCAAGTTTATTCAACTGAAGTTTATGTAACGAGCCAACGTTGTTTAGATTGAAATTCATATTTTTGATCGCCCAGTACGCTTTATGTTCCAGCTCTACAGGCAAGTGACAAGTCTTCCCATAAACAAGTCTAAAGGGAGACATTCCAATATGGGTTTTAAAAGCAGTACGGTAAGCCCATAAGGCATCGGTCAATCGGATTGACCAATCCTTACGATCAGGGTTAGCCGTTTTCTCCAGGATATGTTTGATCTCCCTATTGGAAATCTCAGCTTGTTCACTTGTCTGTGATGGTATGGGGTGCTCACTTTATGAGAGATACCGTATTTCTTCATTAAGCTCTCGAATGGTCTATTACAAAAGTGTGAGCCCTCATCACTAATGATGACTCGAGGCGTTCCGAACCGCGAAAGGATGTTCTCTTTTAAAAATTTAATGAGCGTGCGATGATCATTGTTTTGGCACGGAATTGCTTCGACCCATTTAATGACATAATCCACGACGAGCAAAATATACAAATTTCCAAAGGATTGGGGGAATGGTCCCATGAAATCGATACCCCAGCAATCAAATACTTCAATGATAAGGATGAGATTTAAAAGCATCATATTTCGACGAGACAATGCTCCCAATTTCTGACAACACTCACAGGCCTTGCAAAACTCATGTGTGTCCCTGAACGTAGTGGACCAATAAAAACTATACTGCAGAATCTTGGCCGTGGTCTTTTTAGCAGAAAAGTGACCACCACAAGCCTGTGAGTGACAGAAGGAGATGACACTCTGATGCTCATCGTCTGATACACATCTCCTTAGGATTTAGTCTAGGTAATATTTAAACAAATATGAATCGTCCCAGAAAAAGTTGCGCACCTCGATAAAAATTTTTTTCTTATCTTGTGCGGTCCAATGTATCAATATAGAACTTGTAGCAAGATAATTAGCAATATCAGTGAACCAAGGTGAATGGGAGACTCTGAACAGTTGTTCATCAGGGAACATGTCATTGATATGGGTCGCCTCAAGGGAATTAGAGGTATTAAGGTGAGAAAGGTGATCGGCCACTACGTTCTCTACTCCGTTTTTATCTTTAATTTCCAAATCAAATTCTTGGAGTAGAAGGATCCATCTTATTAGGCGGGGCTTAGAATCATTCTTAGAAAGAAGATACTTGAGTACCGCATGATCTGTGTAGATAATGATCTTGGATCCGATCAAGTAGGACCTAAATTTGTCTAAGGCGAATACTACGGCTAAGAGTTCCTTTTTCGTAGTTGAGTAGTTTACTTGGGTAGGATTTAGAGTCTTACTCGCATAATGAATGACGTAAGGCCTCTTATATTTTCTCTGACCTAGAACCGCTCCAAGAGCATAATCAAAAGCGTCACACATGCTCAAAAGGAATGCTCCAGTCGGGTGGCTGCATGATAGGTGCAGTGGTTAACATGCCCTTAAGCTTGGTGAAAGCTTCCTGACATTGCTCAGTCCACTTGTATAGTGCATCCTTTTGAAGAAGATTACATAAAGGACGAGAGAGGAGACTAAAGTCCTTTATGAATCGTCTGTAAAACCCTACGTGTCCTAAGAAGGATCGCACGTCTCTGATGTTCTTGGGTGGAGGTAAGATAGAGATAAGATCGATTTTTGCCTTATCTACCTCGATTCCCTTGGATAAGATGATTTGCCGAAGGACAATTCCTTTCTGAACCATAAAATGACACTTCTCCCAATTAAGTACCAGATTCTTTTCTTCACATCTTTTTAGCACATTTTTAAGACTCTCTAAGTACTCGCTGGAAGATGAACCGAAAACAGAGAAATCATTCATGAAGACCTCTAGATATTTCCTCACCATGTCAGAAAAGATACTCATCACACATCGCTAAAAGGTGACAGGGGCATTACATAACCCAAATGGCATCCTTCTGTAGGCAAAAGTGTCGTAGGGACATGTAAATGTGGTCTTTTTCTGGTCCTTAGGGGCGATTTCAATTTGATTGTAGCCCGAATACCCATCAAGGAAACAGTAATGGGAATGACCAGCTAGCCTTTCCTAGATTTAATCAATGAAGGGCAAAGGAAAGTGGTCCTTCCTCGTGACGGTATTCAACTTCCTGTAGTCAATGCACATTCTCCAACCAGTAGTAACTCTGGTTGGTACGAGTTCATTATTGGCATTGGCTACGATGGTGATTCCGAACTTCTTAGGAACCACCTGAGTTGGACTCACCCATTGACTATCGGATATAGGGTATATGATACCCACATCCAATAATTTCAGAACCTTGGCTTTAACCACTTCTTTCATGTTTGGATTTAGTCTACGTTGTGATTTTCATAAAGTCTTTGCATTATCCTCAAGATATATGCGGTGAGTACAAATCGAGGGGTCGATTCCCTAGAGGTTCGCTATCGTCCATCCAAGGGCTCCCTTATGCTCAATGAAAGTAGATATGAGCATACTCTTCTGTTCTTTTTTCAGGTGGGCAGAGATCACCACTGGGTATGTCTCATCTTGACCTAAATAGACATCTTTCACATCAGATGGCAAATGTTTTAGGTCAAGCTTCGGCGGCTTGAGGTTAGACGGTAAAGGCACTACATCGGTTTAAGGTAATTCTTCAAATTGTGGCCTCCACCGGTTAACTTCAAGTACCGGTGCAGTATCAAGCAAGGGACACATCTCCCTAATTATGTCATCATCCAAGTTATGGGAGTGGGTCAGGCATGTCTCTAGAGGGTCATAGGATAAGTTAGAGACGTTCTATCTTCTACGAAAGAATCAATCATGTTAATGTCATGAAATTCATCATCATCCTCAGAATTTCTGCCATTATTGAAAAAGATGTTTGACTCTAATGTTATATTCCCAAAAGACATGCTCCTGACTCCATTCTTGCAATTGATAATTGCATTTGAAGTAGCAAGGAATGGGTGACCAAGGATGACGGGAATCTGAGTGCTTCCATTATTGACGGGTTCAATAGCCAGGATGATAAAATCTACAGGGTAGTAGAATATGTCAACCTGAACTAACACATCCTCAATTATCTCTCTTGGTATACGCACGGAATAATCAGCGAGTTGTAGTGTGATTGGGGTGGGTTTTAATTCACCCAAACCTAACTGTTTGTATACCGAATAGGGAATCAGATTGACGCCCGTTCCTAAGTTAAGAAGTACGTGCTCAATTCGATAGTCCTCGATTACACATGATATGGTTGGGCTATTAGGATCTTTGAATTTCTACGATACATCTTGCTTTAAGATGACACTCACTTTCTCAGTCAAGAAGAATTTCTTTTGAATATTATGCCGTCTTTTGGTCGTACATAAGTCTTTCAGGAATTTAGTATATGAAGGTATTTGTTTTACGACATCAAGTAAAGGAATGTTAATCTTCACCTATTTCAACACCTATAGAATATCTTGAGAGTTAGAGAGAGATTTTGGTGCAACCAATCGTTGAGGAAATGGAGCAACCGGCTTCCCTTAAGGTTTCGGTTCTACCTCTAATGGGACATGGCTAGATCCATCTTCTTTGTCAACTTCCGGGTCCTTAGGCTTTTCAGCCCTAATCGGAATGGTTTTGTCAATTATTTTCCCACTCCTAAGAGTGGTGATGGATTTAGCTTGTTCCATCGGATTTGAAGATATAGGGTCACTTATTTCATATTACGGATTGGGACTGGGGAGAGGTTGAACAGGAAGCATCCCCTTTCCTCCACTTGTTAATTGTGACTCTATCATTTGAATAGACGACGTAAGTGTTCCTAATACTATCTGGATATTATGGAATGTTTGTGCCGAATTCTAATTAAGTAGCTCTTGTTCTCGAATATATTTTTGAACCGGATCCTCTTAAGGTTTCTCTTGATTTATAGTTTGATTAAAGAAACCTTGATGAGTCGCCGTTTGTCCATTCCTCTAACTGAAGTTTGAATGATTTCTCTAACCGGGATTGTATGTATTAGAGGTGGGTCCATTGAAAGATCTTTGATAATTATTTGTGGCATTGGATTGCTCAGTCAGTACCTCTTGAAAGGCAAATATAGTTGGACACTTTTCAGCTGTGTGACTGTTACAACCACAAATACCGCAAACAACTTCCTTACCCTTATCCTTCCTCGATTCCATGGCCTCAAATTTTTTTATGAGATTAGCCACTTTAACATTGATATCATCATCCTCTTTCAGCAGGTATACTTCGCCCCTTTCATTTGATTGAGTGGGCCTAGAAGTGGTACTCAATTTTTGGTATGTGTCCCATGATTGTGCGTTTTCAGCAAGTCTATCCAAGTAATTCCACACATCATCGATATTTTTATTAATAAATTCTCCATTGTACATCGTCTCAACCAATTGGCGCATGGAGGATGTCAGCCCATCATAGAAAAAGTGCGTAATGCGCCACGTTTCGAAATCGTGTTGTGGGCAAGAGTTGACAAGATCCTTGAACCGCTCCCAACATTGGAAGAATGTTTCATCCTCCCTGTGGGCGAAGTTCATGATTGATTTTCTAAGGGTGTTCGTTTTATGATAAGGAAAAAATTTCTTTATGAACTCACTTTGCATATCATTCCATGTGCCAATAGATCTAAGACGTAGTGAATGTCACCACGTCTTAGCTTTCTTTTTCAAAGAAAAGGGAAAGAGTTTCAACCTGACTGTGTCCTCGGACACATTTAGAAAATATAAAGTGGTTATAATCTCATCAAACTCTTTCAGGTGTAAATACGGTTCTTCAAATTTAAGCCCATGAAATTTATGAAGGAGTTGGATCACCCCTGGCTTGATATTCATGTGTCCCGTATTCTCAGGGAAAACCATACATGAGGGCGTACTCACCCCCGCCGGTTGTAAATAATCTCGTAAAGTGCAAGGCGGGGGTGCTTGATGCACCTCATTCTCATCATGGACTTCCTTAAGTGCTTGAGGTTGATTTGCAGCCATAACCTCAATTAACTTAGAGGAATTCAAGCGGTGTCTAGTCCTGCGATGGACAATTAACCCCTTAACTAAACCTCCTTCAGTCAAGAGACGTCGAGTGTTGTCACGAGCCCACTTGGGCATAAAACACTCACAGCCCTCAATCAGATTCTAAACCTAATCCTAAGAAAGGAAATAAAAATCTAGAAAGAAAAGGTTGGAAAAAAGTTACCAAATTGGAGTTCTGAGTTAAGATCCTACAAAACAAAACAAAAGAAATTAGTTTCAAAAAAATAATTAGAATGTTAGTTCCTAAAAAATAAATTAAGAAAGTTTTAAAACTAGAATTAAATAGTTTATAAAATAGAAAACCTAAACTTAAAATTAGAAAGGGATTACCAAATTAGAAGTTATGTTAGGCTCCTACAACACAAGAAATAGGTTAGTTATAGAAATCAAATAGAAATAAAAATCTAAAAGTAAAGTTAGTACAATTCTAATATTAAACTAACTCTAAAACCAATTAATTTCAGAGAATCGTAGCCGTCAGTCCCCGGCAACGGCGCCAAAAACTTGGTCACACCCCAAGTATAGGGTTGTGATGTAGTAATAAACTCGGTGAGACCGAGGTTGAATCCACAGGGACTGAAACTTGTACGTGATCTGAAACTAACTATAACTAGAACTAGAATGAGATGAAATCTAAATCGAGTGTAATTTGTAGAATAATGATGAAATAATTATCTAAAGCTTAAAGAAATCAAGGAAAGGAAACTAAGGATTCAGAGGATCCACTTGTAGAGATCAGAGAGATCTTATGCCTATTTCAGGAACTCAACTAGATTTAGAGTCCCATCTTCATCCAGTTGAAGGGTATAACCATGAAAATCAAACTGAACTTCCTTTGATATAGTTTTCAAAAGATGAAAGGTATATGAATTAGAATGGATTCCATCACCAAACCATGCCCAGGAGATAAAGTAAACAACATAATTAAACTAATTAACAACCAATCAACGTAATATGAAGGTAAGGAAGGGTACCGTCATCCGACCACGCCCAGGAGATGATGGTGAACAATAGGGCTTCTTGACGTCATAAACATAAAAGGAGAAGAACATGCTTAAAGCTATCGCAGACCCATTGTAATTTTAGTCATAACAGACCATTAAAAACTAAAAACATTCTCTTAAAATCAAACTAATATCAAGTTCGATTCAGTGTAAATAAAAAGTACAAGCTAAAAGTCTCCCATCACGCTACAAGCTTCACCTCTTAGCCCTAGCTAAGAGGTTTAGCCTAGAATAGACATGATTAGGCTAATTTCTAAAAAAAACATAAAATCGAAATAAAGGAGAGAAGAATAAAAACCCTGTTAACAACTGCTCCACGTCCCTAGCCACTGATTTACATCCAGATTCAGATCCCCTCTCTCTCTCTCATGTCTTTCTTTTATAAGAGCCAGGCACGGTCGGTGGAGAGTTTCCGCACTCCATGCAGTTGGTGCGGAAGTTTTACGCAGCACGCGCATGAAGTTAGTGCGAAAGTTTTACGCACTCCCTGCGCAAGCTTTGTTATGCAATCAAGAAAATAGTCCAACATGATGAACGGTTTGGATCTTCCAACTGATCAACGATGGTGGCCCACCCGTCTTCGTACGCAGCTCTGTTTCGCAACAGAGCATCGTACATATGCCGCTATGAAAACTCATGGGCTGTGATTGGTATTAGACGAGGGATCCATTCCGTTCATTGGAATGCTCTCAAAAAACCATTCGAGAATGAATGTTTTTGTAACGAAATCGGTGTGGCCCATACGATCTTCTGTGCTACCATTCATCTTGCGTGCGATTGAGATCTTCATACGTGTGCTTGCATGAAAGAGAAAAGACACCTAGGCATAGGTTGTGGCTAACCCTTGGAACGAATGGACGGCTTGGATTGTCCATATGGACAGTGGGTGGGGCCCACAACCTGAATCAGTGTCCGATACTTGAGATTGGATCGGTTAGCGCCCGCTGACCAAACTTGGTTGGTCCGGTGCAGCTCGTGTGTGCGTGCAGCCTTGTTAAAGCGTTGATAACGAGATTGAAGCATATCTAGATATCAGGCGGGCCCCAAATCACTAATTTATGGGCTGATCTGTCCGTTGGGCCGCTTCCATGAGGATCCCACGGTTGAATTTCGACGTGTATAGTAAATATATGGTCTTCAGGTTCAATATGAAGTTTTGAGCTGAACGGATGGTGAGAACCTCATGATATTGCATTTTGGACGTCTTTCAGGCCACTTGAGCTTCAGTTTCTCGGTTTTCTCAGATTTCTGGCGTGTATATCCATCGATCTCGGTCTCCTGAGGTCCGTCCCATGCTTTGGTGAATTCTGAGCATTAAATCGCAGCTTTTAGTACCATGTTTCAGTCCAAGCTCATAAATGTACCTTGTATCACAAGCACGATTAAATCGGACCGTTAAATAGTACCATATTCATAGAATTCAGTAATAACTGGGGTCTATATGCAATATTTGACCCTCAACACACATACACACACACATATATGCAATGTTTGGGTCTAGTTGTTAAACAACAACTGGATTCTTAAATGGGTTGGGTATGGGCGCCCCTTAAACCTGACCCAGCCTAACCAAATGCACTCCTTATTTCACTAACAGGCGATTGTCTCACTGTACCAATCTGGAGGGCTCAGGAATGCTTATACCTTTTTCAAAATAGTAACCATGTTTGGTGCTACTTTGATAATTTGCATATCAAGAACCCAATTAGATATGATTTTTGATTGGGTTGAAAATGTGAGACATTAACCTGACCTAATTTAGTAATCTGCCCAACAAACAAGGCCTATACCCATTAAAATCAGGTCAAATTCACTAGGTAAACCCAAACACCCTAGGGGAGCCTACTATTTAATTTTTAGTGAGAGCATCTTGACAATCGGACATAAATGATGCACACTTTTATATCCCATTGGTCTACACATGAGATGCCTAGTAAACAACATTACCTTATATGTGTGCTTAGCCTTAGCAAACCTCTTGGAAAAGTTTGTTGATATGGCTGTAAATGGCTTAGCTAACCGGGTTTGGTTCTCCCGGAGCCACTATAGCATTGAAGACTTGGATCCACTCGAGTTTTGGTACCTATTAGGTCTTTGGATCTAGTTATTAAGTTGCGTACAGGATTGGACAATGGTTGCACATTGAGTCAGTTGAGTTTTCAGATTTCTAAACTATACTACAATATGAGAGGTTTTCTAACGGTTGTTGTAAGGTTTTCATGATGTGGTGGTGTCGGAAAATAAGGCGATTGGTGGGATTCTGGAGAAAAAGGTGAAATTGGTGTGGGTGCTGCTTTTAAATCATGCTTGTTTTTATCCTTGAATCCAAATGCTTCCAAATTTTGCCATATATCTTCTGTTTCTCTGTGCATAATAATCTGGTCCTCATATGAAACGAGGCATTTTTTATTGCCATAAAAGTTTTATCTCATAAGGATGATGTATCTGATACTAGGAATTTGTTTTGCCTCAATTGGAATTGCATGATGAAATTTATTATAGTATAAATTGTTTAAGCTCTAAGCTGTATGAATTGTGGTGATATAATATGCTGATTCTGTTCTCACACAATGATGGTAACTAATGTATATTCTGTTTTAGGTAAACTAATTTTATTTTCAGTCACTACACCAAAATCGTTTAACTGGATCGGTGACGACTTTAGTTCAGAAACGGCTTCAAGCCGTTTTTGATTTGAAACGGTATTCCACTATACTCAAGCCGTTTCTAATTTAAAACAGTATTCAACAATATACGTATTATTTCTATTATTTTATTGGTGTGTCCCAATTGAGTGTTGTATCTTTTTATTCATTATTCATATGTTTTATTGTTTTATTTTGAAATAGATGAACAGAAGTGATTCGATTAGTAACCTCTGAGTGGACCCCACAAGGCCCAAGAGGCACAATGGTTTACTATCTACCGCGGACTACCGATTCATTTTCAGTTCTTTCTTACGCCAAAAGCTCCCAAACCCTATTTCGCATCCATTTCTGTCTCCCTCTCCCTCTTTGCTCCCCTTCTCTTCGATCTCGTCTCGCGTCTCTCTTTCTCTCTCAAATGGAGATCGGCGTCGGCCAGATCTGAACCATTTTCACTCTCTCCCTCTCAGGTTTAATGGCGGTCGAATGTCTGTGAGTGTGGAAGAACCCAATCAATCCCCGCCATTTCTAATCTTCTTGGATCGAGATCTCTTCCAATCTGAATGGCATCCTCGTCTGCTCTGCCTCTTCCTTCATACGCTCTCGATAATATCAAAGGTATACTCTCGATCTCTTTCCCTTCATCTCTGTCTCTCTCACTTCCCCTTTCGATTATCAAAATTTGGGGAGCAACCATCGCAGAGGCAACCATATTCGCCGCTGTCCATGGCCACCGACATCTGCATGTTAGTTGTTTGAAGAAATGCTTCAACCAATAACGTGTACCACTGTTGTACATTTAATCTCTCTGTTTCTTTCATATTTTTTTGGCACATCCATGAGTGGACTAGCCTGATATATGGGAGGGGAACAATCAACATTGATCCACCTCATTAGAGGCAGTGATCCAACACATACCACTTTAGACCATGTGTTTGTGTGGATAGGGCATACCTCCTCTATTTATTCACTTCGATGAATGTAACTAAGAAATACAGACGGGAACATTACAGGTACGAATTCCAAATACAGTATGGATTGATTGGATGGTCAGTGGGAGCGACAGTGGGTTATGCACAGACTGCAAAGATCAGCCGTTGGGTTTGTATTATTCCATTACATTCTATTGTTTGTGCATTCTTTCATCGGTCAATACAAGTTCGGATGTTCCCAACACTCAAGTGTTTACAATTATTATCCCTTGTCGTGTTAACTTTGAAGGTAAATCTTAGTGCTGCTATTTTTTTTTTTTTAAAATTATTAACTTTTCTGACAACTAGTGCTACAGATGGACTTTGCCTTTCATAGTTGTACCAACGGCTATTGGAGCTTCCCTGGATATAAATCTGAGCAATGTGTCCCTTTTTTTCATATTCGTGACATTTGCCACCATGGTTGGTCTGTTATTCCCTCTATATTTATGTTCTGATGCATCATTATCTTCTGATTTTGAATTGAATACCGAGTAGTTTGCAAACGGGACAATGAGATTTCCAATGTAGAAGGATATTCTTCTATCACATTCTTTCTTTGCAGTGTAAATCCACCTCTCCAATATTTCTTCTATTTGCTTTTGCTTTCAAGTGAGTTTATAATAGAATGACCTTTATTTTTTTATGTAACCTTCCCCTTGCATTCTGGTTTAGAATAATATATTATATAAAGCTGTTTTTCTTTCTTTTCCTTTATACTTGTATCCAGCTGGACACATCAAAATCACTATCTATATTTTCCTTTGTACTCATAATAGCTCTACCTTGGATTACAACATTTGAAGAACACTTATATTGTTAATCTTTAATTGTTTGTTAGTTTCCATTGGATTTGATTTTTATTTATTTTTTAAATACAAGTTTGAACATTTTCTCGCCGAAGTGTAGAGGGGTTTTATTTATTCTAAAATTTCTTCTTCTTCTTCTTCTTTTTTTTTCAATTTTCATCATAGATAGATTTTTGTTAGTTCCTACTATTTTAATCATGATGATTATGCTTGAAAATTGAATTATTTGGAGCTCTAATGTTGCGTCCAGGTTGGAAATTTTAATTGGGCAATTTTCTTTCTTTCTTTCTTTCTTTCTTTCTTTTTTTTTTTTTTTTTTTTTTTTTTTTTTCTATCTTGACTAAGTAAACAAAGCTTAGGCAATCCCAAGTTGTTGCAATGAGTTTCGAATCAAGTGGCATTTTTTTTTTCTTTCTTGCAGCAATTCTCTACGGATGATGATAATACCTAGAACTACTAAACTAAAAAGTTTCTTATTGATAAATGACATTTTCCTTATTGTGTGTGTGTGTGCGCGTGTGCGTGTGTGTGTGTGTGTGTGTGTGTGTGTGTGTGTGTGTGTTTTAATTTCTGTCCTACAAGCTTATGAAATCCACTACTTTTAGTTACATGACTCAACTTAAAAGTTCAAGGTTGATCTCCATCAAACCTATTTTGATTTCTATCTTCTCTTTTACCGCCGTTTATGCATATTAACAGTCAATATTTGGACCTGTTGAGCTTGTCATGATCTATGGTACACCAGTTCATCTTGACCACACCAACTACAATAGTATTACTATATTTGTGAGCACAGGATAACAGTCATGAAAACCAAGACAATTTACTAGTCAATGGAAGTTAGGTAATTTTTGTCTTGAACTTGAAATCTGCCATATGGGTTGCCCAATATAAAATAGGCAAGAAAGAACTAAGGTATCTTCATTTTTTAATACTTTGCTAAAGATACCTTTAGACAGTTCTAAATCCTTTTCCATTGATAATTGTGCTGTATATTTTTATACTCCCAAAAATCAGTTTTTGGAAGACATGGGCTTCAAGTTTTTCAGTTCATTTACTTTTGTTCTGCAATTTTGTTTTCCTTACAAGTTGCAACCCATTGCCATTTTGTTGATTGTTCCACTTCCAGTGCTATCTCATATGGCTTTTGGATGCACAGGTAAGTCAACACTGTGTGTCATTTTAAGTGTTAGGTTATTCCTTAAGTTTATGTTACACTGATGCAAATACTCAGATTTGGACTTCTTTTCTCATTACAAGAGGTTTGTACTGAAAGCATTGTTGATATTGAAAATAGTCAGTTGTAGTTAGGGTTCAAATTATCATTTGAACATCATACAATTTTTTTGCAACACATTACCAATACCAAAGACAATTCAATTCTATCCACTGTAAATCTCATGTTCTTGATAGCCTAGACTTGAAGTTTGAGCAAGAATGTTATAAAGCATTATGAATACTTATATTTCGTAGTAGTAACAACTCCACCAGAGATTTCCGAGTAAAGCCCTTCTCTACATGTGCTAGTGCTAGTGCTAAAGCCCTTCTCTACATATTCTAGTGCTAGTGCTAAAGCCCTGCTAGTTTGATTGAAATTCTGAATTTTATCTTTCTGTCACTAAGGGTTAGAAATTATACCCATTTATTATTAAAAACTACTAAATTATTGGCAGCTATTAATCTTCTAACAGAAGGTTGCATTCTACAAGTACGTATTTATTAGCATATTTCATGGCCAAGTAATTGAGGCCATCCATCTTTTCTAACCCACCAAAGTGGATGACTTGAAAGATCGATCCAAAATCCATGAAAGACGGAAAATTATTACAATTGATTTTTCCACTTGAACATGAGCTTGTTGGCTTGTTTTTCTCTTGAACTATCCATTTTAAAATTGCTTGTTGTACAAATAGGATAGCCCATTTGATACAGTATTCATACAAATGGACACACCAAATGAACCATCCATTCTTCCACGTGAGCCCAGCCCAGTCTGCTGCCAACCATATATGCAATTAGTACTAACCACTGATTGAATGGTTTGAATAGCCTGATTGGAGATGGCTACAGTTTACACATGGACATGTAATCTATGGACATGTCACTTTGATAGCATGTTTGATATCTTTCGGAGGTTCAGGAGCAATGGCCTAAATAGGATTTTGGCCTCCGGCTCGAAGGAGAAGTTCAGGTGGCCCTCACCAACGAAGCGTTCTTTCCATCTGGATAATGATTGTTAAGTCAGCGGTCCTTTCCTTAACCGTTAATCGGACTCAAATCTAGTATTTTATTCATATGAGTTTGGTTCTAAACTTTATAACATTAATGATTAAACATTTTGGGTCTTGCATTTATCTCTATTTTTTAAATTATTGGCGCCAATAATTGTGTATGCACGGATTTCATCCTGTCTAGCTTTGCTGAAATTTACAAGATACAAGTTAATAAATAATATTTCAGGTACTGGCAAGGCATTTCTTATTATTCTTGTTACAACATATCCAACCCTAGAACGTTGTTAGCTCTTTATGCACATATAAGGGAGTTATTTAGTTTATGACTTTCTCCTTTTTTCGTATTTTTAGCAAAGTATTACAAAGTTTATAATAGTTTATCATCTAGGTTTACACACTATTTACATACTATGGCACAAGTGTCATGCAAATCTCTATGTAGCCTTCTTTACGAGGCACCCCATGAAACCTCTATGGCCCAACTTTCAACCAGATCCAAAACTCTGGTTGCCGTAGTGATCCCGTTCCACCTTGTCGCGATTCAGGATTGCTAGTGTCGCCGGTCGGGGTAACATGCAGAAATGGACTGATGATTGGAACCGCCCATCCTCTCTTTGCTACCATATATGAGCTACAATAGATTTTTTTAGTTGAAATTTAGCCGTTGAAAATTTTCTTTTTATCTACAGGCAATGATGGTAGCTTCTTACAGTGGCCCATTTAACATAGCATCCAGAACATGGATGGTTCAACCATTTTCAATCCTGAGCCATGGCATAGGCTAAACAAACTCTGGAACCACATGAAAAGATGTTGATGATCAGGAGCATTTGTCTTCTTAGCTACCATTGATGTGCTTCAGACCGTAGGTGACATTCAATGGATTACTCTGGACATAGACTGTTTTTGAGTGTGATCATTTGGAAAGAAAAATTTTCAACAGTTCAACTCACTTAAATGGAACCATCCTGGAAATGGATGCCGACCAGTCCTGGAGCTTTTTCTTATTCAGTCTGAACCATTTGACATTGAAAGCTATTCAAACTTGGGTTGATGTGGTACAAACTTATTGAGAGAGAACAAAATCTTTATTAAAACTCTCGCAAAAGAGAAAAAAGAATACAACCTGATCAAATAAAGCTTAAAATAAGAGACTAGGACTGGGATACCTTTAACCCGATCAAATAAGCTTAAAAAGAAACTAGCAGCTGGGATATCTTTAACATAGACATCCCAACTTGAAACCAGAAATTTTACTTTCTAAATAACATCTTCAACACCCACTCTCTCATTTCAAAAACAACACCCATTCTTAACACCCCAAATAGTCCAAAGAGCGGCCATGAGAGCTAGCCTCCACACATCTTTACCAGCCTTGCCAACTCCACCCCATGCCATACTCACATGAAATCAGTCACTGACTTCAGCATCACCCAATCAGTGTTAAACAAACACAAAAAGTGCTCCCACACTAGCATTGAATGAAAAGAACAACTCTAAAATAATGCTAGAAGATGTTGTTGCATGCAAAAATGGTTAGATAGGCTGGACCTTTGACATGAATATCAGCATGGGCTGCATCAAGGTTTGCTTTCTCTCATGTTTTCATCGGAATAACAACTTTTACTGACATATCATTTTCTCTCATGTCAAGGATGAATGGGAGTTGGATCGATGGGTTTCTTTTCTTTTTATTTTTTTAAAAATGTATTTGGAATCATTCAACTTATTATTGTAAATATTATTTTAATATTCATTTTTAGGGCTGGCTAATGAATGGGTTATGGCCAGGCTCAGGTTTGATGGATCTTTCCTTTGAGGAACCCACAAATCCTCGTTACAGGATCATTTTACACGACCGTTATGGGTCATGATCAAGCTTGAATTACAGGCATTGCTAGGCTTGACTTCTGCAATTAATGAGTAGACAAAAGGCTACATGGCCGGCAACTGCCTTCCATTAATATTAGTTTTTACGAAGGACTCAACACAATGGATAGGCAAAGTTAACATATTTTATGCAGGTGCAGTTTCAGGAGTTAACAATTGGGACAATGCTGATTCGAGTGTGGCAACAAAGTTGACAATGAAATTTATGTAATATTTTCTTTTAAGTTTTAAATATGTAAATTTAAAAAAAGAAAAGAAAAAAAAGAATGCAAGTTTCAATCAAATATAAAGTGGCCTGCACATATACTGGCACTTCTGCAGGCATTTACCGGCGCTTCTGCAGGCCTTTACTGGTTCTTCTGCAAGCCTTTGTCGGTGCTTCAACAAACCTTTACTGGTGCTTATAAAAGTGCCAATAAAAGGTGTAATACCGTCGGTAAATCCTACCTATAGGGGCCTCCAACATAACTGCCAGTAAAGGACGCTGACCGCCGGTAAAGCCTTTACTGACGCCACCTTTACCGGTGCTTACCCGACACCTGGAAAAACTTTTACCGGCGGTTTTAACCAACAATAAAGGCCAATTTTCTTGTAGTGTTATGACCCAATTTTCAAATAGGGTCATGGCAGAAATTTTAGTAATTGGACATTTAATCATGGTGTGCCTTTAAAATTGTAGTTAATATTCTCTAAAATAAGGACAATTGTTGCCATGGTTAAAGATGTAAGCAATCCAATTACAAATTGTACAAAGATGGAGGATTCTCACATTTACTAAGAAGGTAATTCAGTTCCAGATCAGCTTGTTGATGAGGAATTCTAGGCGCGGTAGTGCACTCAATGAAAAGCAATGATTAGTCCACCTAAGAAGAGGTGTATTTGGTATTGACTGAAATATCCCCAGTGGCATTTCTTAGGTGGGCCAATCTGCACCTGTGCTTGGGTTTTGTTCCCCTAAGAGGACCAGTTTGCCTACATTCCTCACTAATTTTAGGGGTCTTGTTTGGAAGTCGGAAAATGTAAGATCCTAATATTAGAGGTGGGCATCGAGCCGAGTCGAGTTGAGGTGGGCCAAGCTCGGCTTGGCTTGTCCATGATGTACTCAAGTTCGAGCTCGAGCTCGGCCTCGAGCTCAACATTGAAGCTTGGCTTGTTTGCCAAAGCTATCGAGTCAAGTTCGAGTCGAGTCGAGTTTACCTCGAGTCGAGCTCGAGCTTGTTGGGTGAGAGAGTAATGGATTTTGTTCTTGATCCTCCTCTGTTAATGAAAAATTCAAAAATCTTAGGAGAATCAAAGCAAAACCCGATGAAAAAAGCAAACAAACTTCGAATCGGATAAGGAAACTTGTAAGAACTGATCTATTCTTGATCTTTTTCCACCAACAAAAATCTAAGTACTAGAAAACAAATAGAGCAGAACGCAGATCAAAAATCCAAGTAAAGAGCTCTAGCCAATCAGATCATTGGATTTCCTTGAAGCTTTAACAAATCTGAAAAGAACACATCTAAGATTTCTTGGGTTTCTTGCCCAAGAAGTAGATCTCAAGATATTGAAATTATACTATTGTGGAGCTGAAATGAAAGCTGGTGGTGGTGGTTCGGGCGGGCATGCGGCTAGTAGCGGGTAGAGAAGGAGAAGAAAGGGAAAGGGAAAGGGGTGCGTGCGGTTGGGTAAAGAATTTGGGCTTTATTTATTTATTTATTTTTATTTTTTAAGTTAAAACTTAAAGCTTATATTAATAATATATATATATATATAATATATATTATTTAATATATTTATTAATCGAGCCGAGTCGAGCTCGAGTTCGAGCTTCAAGTCGAGTCGAGTTCGAGTTCGAGTCGAGTTGAAATGCCGTCGAACTCGGCTTGAACTCAACTCGAGCTTCAAATAATTAGCTTGGCTCGACTCGAATCGGCCATTCAAGCTGAGTCAATCCGAGTTGACTCAAGCCGAGTCGAGCGAGTTTTTCGAGCTAGCTCGACTCGTGAACAGCCCTACCTAATATCATGATTCTTTTAGTAAGTGAATGCTATCCTTTCCTATGTGAGGCTATTAGTGTGTAATACGTTGTCTTCTTCACATGGAAAACTGTTATATTCTTTTTAATGATCCTAGTTGAATCTTTGCGCCCCATTTCATCCTTCAATGGAAATTCTGATTGATCCTTTTAGGTGGGCCACAAACATGGCATTGTCTACTAGTTTGCTACTGCATGGTTATTCTTATAATGTTAAAGCATTTTGAAGTGATTCTCTCAATGTTCGAAATGTTAAATCCTCAACAGCTCTTATTTTACAGATATCAATCCTTGATGTTGATCTTAGGGAAAGAACTCTTTTTTTCAATCTTTGTCTGATTTTCCTTTGCCACGATTCCCCATTCCAGTTGTGGTGCTTTGAATCATGTTTCCTTCTGATCTTCTACATTCTCTGGTCTTTCATTCTCTCACAATTTTGTCTTTTGGATGTCAGTGAGCATGTCGCCAAACTTATGAGATTCCAAGAATTTGCAACTAGGTCCATTTCCCATCAATTTACCATTCGACCTGCAACTTCCGCTACTCAAGAATCCAAACTCAAGATTGCCTTCAGGAACATCTATATTCTCCTAACATCCAACATGCAAGTGAACTATGTGAAGTATATCCACCAGACAATTAGCGCTTGTGCTTGCATGTAGACTTATCATTCGAGGGACATTTCTTAGATTGGCTTTAGCCTGAATACCTTCTGGACTATATGAGCATAACCACTTGATCAATTGTCTAATTTGATTGAATACCTTTTGGGCTATATGAGCATAACCACTTGATCAATTGTCTAATTTGATGCCATGTATTTTTATTTTTTGTTTTTTTAAGGTTTGGCAATTAGGATAAAGCAAAATATCATAATAAGTAATATCTTCTATTGAAAATGGAGGCATGCTTTTCATTGTTTATGTACTTCTACAATTTTAGTTTGTGCATATTCTATGTTTGACATGCTTTTTATTGTTTATGTACTTCTACAATTTTAGTCTGTGCATATTCTATGTTAAACATATACTAAGTGATTGCTTTCTATCATTGTTTGTGAATGATCTTGCAGAATGGGCTTCTTAATGATCCTATCCATAATGTTTGTGGATGATCTTGCAAGGGTGATGTATCAATTCAATACATTTATTTAATTGCCTCTGCTGTTGATGAAAATTATTAGAATCAATTATAATTTTGAATTTTTCTCCGGATGGTGGGTGGCTGGGGGAAAAGAGCTTTGCCTAATCTGTTGAATTATGTCAGCAAATCCATTGAGGTCGATATTTTCTTTACAATACAATCCCTTCTCCTAAATCTATTTCATTGAACGTCATTGTAGATGTTCAATCTTGTTTGACTTCTTGACATGTATGTTATCTTAAACTTGTAGATAGAGACTTTGGCAGTGACCGTTGTAAATGGGTACCAATGTTGTTTGGTTGCAATAATGTGTGGACAAAGAGGCTGGAGATAGTTAGCTATATTGGTCAAGGAGTGGACGACATGGAGGATTTTTTTAATGTATTTGGTCAATTTTCAACTTATTGTTGTAAAAATATTATATATCTTTTATTGTAAAGCCGTACATACAATATTTGTTTAATATTCATTTTTAATTGTATTGTAACATTCTTTGGATTTCAAATATATTTTTTTTAAAATGCAGGTTTCAATTGGAAAAAAAAATAAAAATTACAGGCTTCTGTCAATGGTTGCATGGCTTTTATCGGCGTATCGGCGCTTCCTAAATAAGGGTTCTAAACTGTTTTGAAATTGGTGTGGTCCACTTGAGATTTGAATCTGTTGCATTTTTGGGCTCGTATCTTAAAATGTTCTGGTGAAACAAATGGATGGCAGGGATATAAGGCTAGAGCTGTACATGAGTCGAACTGAGTTGAGCTTAGCACAGCTCGACTTGAGATTTGAATCTGTTGCATTTTTGGGCTCGTATCTTAAAATGTTCTGGTGAAACAAATGGATGGCAGGGATATAAGGCTAGAGCTGTACATGAGTCGAACTGAGTCGAGCTTGGCACAGCTTGGCCCAGTTCGAGCCGAGTTCAACCAAGATCGAGCTTATGCGGCATTTTCTCAAATACATGGAGTTGACCTTCAATTTCTCACAATATGTAAAACAAGAGCAATACTTTATAGGTATTTCATCAAATACTCGGTAGACAGCGTAAAAATCAAGATACAAAGGGTATTTGTTTCATATCCATACCTTCCTCGCCGCTAGCCAACACTTCATTGGGTCATTTCATCAAACACTTGGTGAGCAACATTAATATCAAAATAACCAAAGTCACCAAACTGGTTCGATCAAGTTCGATTTGAGTTGGGGTTAGTTCCAAGTCGAGTCGACCTTGGGCAAGCTCGACTCCGCTCGAACTCAGTTTCAAACCGAGCTCGAACTCAGTTTCAAACCGAGTTGAATCGAGCTCGGAGCTCAGTTTCAAACCGAGTTGAATCGAGCTCGGAGCTCAGTTTCAAACCGAGTTGAATCGAGCTTTTACAAGCTGAGTGGGCTAGCGAACCAAGCTAACTAGGTTCATGTACAACATTAAGGCACATACATTATCCAGAGATTCACCCAAGCAGCGTCCTTCTCTAGTTTGGAAACCGGAGAGTACCGTGTGCAACCCGGCCTCAGCCAAAAAGTTGTGGTGACCGTGGGCCCACCTTGACATATCTATTGAATATCCACGTTGTCCATCCATTTTTCCAATTTTCTCTCGGGATGACCCCGAAATTAAAGCAGATCTAAATATCGGATGGACCACACCATGGTGATTTATCACTAAAAACTTTTGTGGGCCACAAACGTTTTGAATCAAGCTGATATTTGTTGTTCCCCTTTGGTCTAGGTTTGTAAGAATGGATGAAAAGTAAACACTACGGTGCGCCAAGAATTTTAACGGTGGCCGTTCAATTCCTACCGTTTCCTATGGTATGGTTCCCCTCAGATTTAAATATATTTATTTATTAGAAAATGCCATCAAATCAGCTGAGAAAATGGATGGATGACGTGGATATAATACAACGCAGGCATCAAGGTGTACCCATGGTCAGGGCCGCAACTGATCCGCCCTTGGATCCCAAAAGAGACCCGAGTTAACTGTGACCCGTGATTCTGTGGTCGGAAGATGTGTGGGGTTCACAGAGACTAACCATAAAAAGGAAGCGGATTGGCTGGTGTACCACACATCAGCTATATAGCTGTGGGTCCCATCATGAAGTATGTGTTATATCCAAACCGTCCATTTATTTAGCGAGCTCTTAATAAGGCTTGAAGCGAAAAGTAAGATAAATCTGAAGATAAAGTGGAACACACTGCAAAAAGCGGTGGGGGATTAAACGTCTATCATTGAAACTATTTTGGGGTTCACGGAAGTTTTGGATCAACATGAAATTTGTTTTTCCTCTTAATCCGGTATTTGTGACCTTATGAACAGATTGGATGGAAAACAAACGTTATGGTGGGCCCTACGAACTTTTTAACGGTGAAAATCATCATCCCGCTGCTATTTTTGATGTGGTCCATTTGAGCTGTGGATATGATTCATTTTCTGTTTAATACTCTAAAATGATCTTGAAAAATTTATGAACAGTGTGGATGTAATAAATACATCATTGTGGGGGCCATGTAACTTTGATCTCCTTTGAGTGGATCGTACAACTCGGAGCTAGTGAGGCCGCAGAATTTTTATACTAGTGTGATATCTGTTTTTACAGCTTATTTTGGCTGCTAATAGCCTAAGAACGGTTTGGATAGCATATAAACATCATGGTCGGCTCCGGGAATGTTTCAACGGTGGACGTTTCTGTTATGCCTGTTTCCTGTGGTGTGGCCCTTAATACTCTGGGGAAATTTTTTCTTTTGTCAAATCCGCGTCCCTTCATACCCAACGGTATAACGGTTCTCTCAGCTGAAACTTAATACCCAAGGAAGTCCCTTGATACTCAACAGTTCTCTCCCAACGTACCTCTCTCTCTCTCTCTCTCTCTCTCGTGGCGGCGGTTGTGAGAACAGCAGGAAGTAGCGACGGAGATGGCTGTGCCGGGTTGGAAAGGTATGGGTATTTGATGGATGATGATGAGGGTTTTAAGGTTTATGTGTGTTGCTGGTGCGAGTGGGCGTTTTGAAGGTTTTTGGGGTTCGGATGTGTTGCCGATGGCGGCGGCAGATGGTGGTGCATGAAGTGTTTTGTGGATGGGTGAAGTGAGATTTGGGTTCATGGTAGCGGCAGATGGTGGTTGGGGACCGGATTCTGGTGAAAGTGCTGGATTTTGGGTAGTGGCATATGGTAGTGACGGAGTCGGTCATGGCTGGATTTTGGGGGTTTTGGAGTGGAGGGGAAGATGGGTTTGGGGTTTTAGGGGTGTTGGGTTTTTGGGGGATGGGTTCAAGTTTGTTTGCTGCATGGTGTGGCTGAGAAAATGTTAGCTCTTCGGCTCTGAGACATAGGTGCATGCAGGCTGATCAGGGGAAGATATGTTGTGTGGAAACATAGAAGATGATACACCAAACATTGGTGTATAGCTTTAATCCCGTGAAAACCTCATAATAAAGAAGAGTACAAAGGAGATGAACTTGTATTCCACTCAAGTTGGGAGGGATCATAGCAAGGTATGTATCTTTATGGGAATATTTTGTTACAATTTGAGTTTTCTTACATCAGTTGATGCATTTCCTTCCTTTATTATTGCATCCTTGCCTCTTGATTAGAGATTTAGAGTTTGGTTCTACATTTCATCTTATTTCTATATAATCGCTTGAAATCTCTGCAAATCTTTGGTTTTCTTTGGGTTTTTGTAAATTGGGTTTTGTTTCTATTGTTTGTTTGACATTTTTTGAAAATTTGATCCTTTTTATGGGGATCTTTTGTCTTTGGTTGATGCATTACGATTTTATGCTTTTGTTCAAACAATGCTGTGAAACATGAATTCTCAATTTCGCCACAATTGATAGCCTATCACCTATTGTTCAACCTATTCAAAGATGCAGCCCACTTGGTTGCATCGCCAGATGATCAAGACCATCCATCAGGTCACCCAAAAAAACTCACTGATGAGAGAATCCTAGCTACCCAATATTCTCGGTTGAATGTGGACTTTCGGCCTATTTTTATCATCCAATTGATATCATCTTTATACAGTCCCATTAACCATAGGATTCATGAAATTGATGGATCAGATGATCCACCCACGAGACACAAGGTCCTAGTTAAGAAATAGATACTCAAGCATAAGGGAAAGCTCCAAATAGAACATGGGCCAATAGGCCTCTTAAAATCTATGTCAGGGGGCCATTTGTAGCTCTATCATTTCCTTGCATAGGCGAATGTTTGTCTGAGTAGAGGAAGAAGCAAAGATTGTATTTATTTCAGAATGCATATTAAGCGGCTACCCAAGTCTCCAGTATTAATTGTTGTGCTTATTACAAATAATCAAATTGCTTGGTTTTTTGTGCACTGGTTACGGAAAAATAATCCATCGGCCTTTGTATTAACTATTTCCTTGGATATCTCTCTACCAAGATAATTGTTGCTGGTCGTTGATAATCTGTTGCTTGTCATTTGAATTCATTGTTGTTTTTGAGGAGCACATGATGACAAGATGGAACTCATTATTTAAAAGTATTTTTCATTACATTCCGTTAACTTTAGTATGAACTGCTATATAAAGGATCATGGAAGTTGAGCCCCCAATGTTGTCCATTGATGGCGTGTGCGTCAGATATCTAATTTACAATAGGATGGACCTACACTTAATTATCAAATAAGCTAAGTGCATGATTATTATCATTGAATCTTTGCAGACTATCTAAGTTTTTCTCAAAGCATTGTCTTTTGGAAATGGAATTTATTTCTAGAGCTAGTTTTCACTTTTGGCAATCTGGAATTCGAGTGGAATCCAATTCTTGATTTTAAGCCATTTATGATTCTTTGTGAAAAGATACTTTTCAAATTCGTAGAAATCAAATTCAAATTCTAGGTTGCCAAATACAACAGATAAATAGAAAATTTCAATAATCCAATGACTAGAAGTGGATTCCTAAGTAATTTTTAAATTCCTAGTTTCCAAACGGCCCATAAATTCCTTTGAAGACATCTCTAACCTCTCTTTTACCACTCTATCTACTTTATGCTCCCTCCCACTTTGAAGACATCTGTAATCTCTCTTCCACCATGTGTTACATACTAGTTCAATTGTCAACAACAACAGAAGAAAAAATATCTTTTTGTTCCTTTTCAGTTTTATTCTAATACCCTTGTGGATGAGCTTATATTAAAAACACAATAAATTTGAACCATGGCTTGATCATTTAGTGTGTGTGACCCATGTGGTGTAGTGCATTCATACAATAGCACTTTGAAAGTCCATGAGCTTTCCAAGTGCACTTGATGTCACATTGACTGTTGACCATTTGATGATGCTAATGTATTTTAATTCTTTCATGAGTTCTGTTTACTGATTTATTGCCTTTAGAGTACTACTAATTCTTTTTTTCTTTTTTTATTTTATTTTATTATATATATATATATATATATTCTTTTAAGGATGATAGCAAGTTTGACTTTAAGAAACTTGTTAGTGGGAATTGGGTAGAACAATCAAGAAGGGAATGGAAGCGCAAGTAAGGCTGACTTCTTGGTAGAAGCTCCTCAATTGATGATTCATTACCCACATGCCAAGTTGTAAGTATCTTTCGATGCTATGTACTTGCCTCCCCATAGTTGGCAGTTGTTAATGGGAAACAATCATTTTGAGAAAGAAATACATAAGCTTGGTTTAAGATCATTTATAAGTAGAAAAAAATTTAACTTAAAAAGTTTCTTACTCACTTCAGCATAATAAGTAGAAACCAATTAAGCTACTTGAGGCATAAGTAACTTATGATCCAAACGCCCCCTTGTGAAAGAAACAAGTTGCAGTTTTCACAATGTAGTTTCCCATGGTTGAACTATATGTACCCTCTTAAAACTTTTCCTCCCTCATATGCACTTGTCAGACCAGTGAGTCTGATTTATAATGGGAAAAAAAAATGATTGAAAAGTTAATCACTTCATCTTAATAAGTAGAAACCAAGATGAGCTACTTGATGCTAAGTAGCTTATCTCAAGTAACTTACGATCCAAACACCCCTTTAGTGAAATATACAAGTTGCAGTTTTCACTATGTAATTTCCTGTGGTTTAACTATATGTACCCTCTTAAAATATGGAAGACAAGTATGGTTGTGCGACATTGATTAGAGCGGTGTTTGTTTGTTTGGCAGATAGGTGATGGAAACTCTTATGGAAAGCTTGATACATCAGAGCAACAAAAATCTATATTCTCAGCATACATTCTAGTGTTTCTTGCAGCTGCGAAACACATTCTCAACGTCATCTCTTACCCTTTTGCCAATCTTCTGATCCATTAGGGCTGGATTCTTAGATTTAGTCATGTGCAGGTTGTTTACATATTAGATCAAGTCTGTGCCTTAGATAATGGGATGTTTTTGCAAATACAGAAGTGGACCAAGAAACTACCCAAAGTTTTTTTAAGGAAAAAATTCACCCTTTTGCTTCATTTAGTATTGTCCAAACCCACACGGTATCTCCACCCTGGCGGCCGACCATAATACACTTACAGTAAGCTCCTCTTCTCTAAATGAGAGCAATTGGAAAGTTTGTACAAAATATGTGTTTGCAGTTGTCATTAAAGAAGAATTGAATGACTTTTACCAAGTTTCTAAGGCACAGATAAATGATATCTAATTTATAACCCCTTCATCCTATAACAGATCATGTAAGCCAATTCCCTTCCATAAAGAATGATTTGAATTGAAGTATTCAACAACAAATTCCTCAAAGGGGCAGAAATAACATCACAAGCAAGAGAGCAAGGTCACGACAAAGAGATTGAGACCCATCACCGTGTTCTGTGAAGAATATAGATATTCCAGAGACTAACAATCGTCATCTTGACAGGTTTGGCTTCTGCATCTAAAACTGCAGATACCCACAGCTCCTTTTTGCTATCCCAACTCCCAAGCCCACAAATAAATTCAGCCCACAAATGTATTTCTTGCAATATTTCAAAATCTGAATGATATTTGTCACACTGCTGACAGTAACATTGTTTTCTAATATGTGCTACCAAAAAATTGGATATGGGCTGCCTTGCAGTTCTATTTGCAATTGAATTGTTTTTACTCCATATTTTATGTTTACTTGATATGGATTTATTGACAGTTTTCTGCAATGATTATTGTATTTTTCAACACTGCGTTACTAATTCCCTACTTGAACTGTTAGGATTACCTTCACTCCAACCATCGAACATTATAGCATGGGAACAATTATTGGACTGTGTCTGCGAGTTAAGCTGATGTGCTGTTTCCTTCCACATTTCAAGGTCAATTAGTGCGCCTAATCCTATAGGATGGGAACAGTTAGGGCTAAGATTTCATCATCTGCTGCAAGGTTGAACTTGGAAGAAGCCTATTTATACTTTCACTTTTTTTTTTTGAGGAATAACAGAGCTTAATAACATATACTTATCTGTGGTTTAATATGTCATCAATTAATCCATGTTATAATGTTTTTGTCAAAGGTATTCTGTTTTGCCATTTGTATCTAAATGTGAATTCTTTTCTCAATTTCTTTATCATTTTGTCATTTTTTCAGTTCCCGTTTCAATTTCTAAAGAAATCATATTTTAGTTGATGGTTCGTAATTACCTTGAATCAGCACCATTTATCCTGCTGAGATTTGTTTTTCCTTTCATCACGCTCAATGTATTTAGACTCAAACTGTCCTTGAATGGAATCTGTTTGGAGAATTGAAATCCATCATGGGGGGCAAAAGCTAATTATTCATGTAAGCTAAATCTTATCCTGTGCACCCTGTACTAATTTATCTTTACCTTTCATGGTTGCTTAAATGCTATAGAATTAAGTTTGACAATCGGGCTTCTACCCATGTTGCATGTGAGGACACATTCATTTGCATCTAAATGTGAATTCTTTTCTCGATTTCTTTAAAATTTTGTCATTTTTTCAGTTCCCATTTCAATTTCTAAAAGATCATCTTTTAGTTAATGGTTCGTAATTACCTTGAATTAGCACCATTTATCCGGGCTGAGATTTCTATATTTTCCTTTCATCATGCTCAATATATTTAACATGCTTCGGCAATTTAATGGATTTGAACTTCTTATATGATTCGGCCCATTCAGCGATCCAAATGCATCATATGATTTGGGCTTCTACCCATGTTGCACGTGTGGACACATTCATTTGCATCTAAATGTTCTTTTCTCGATTTCTTGATCATTTTATCATTGTCATTTTTTCAGTTCCCGTTTCAATTTCTAAAAGATCATCTTTTAGTTGATGGTTCGTAATTACCTTGAATTAGAACCATTTATCTTGCTGAGATTTCTATTTTCCTTTCATCATGCTCAATGTATTTAACGTGCTTCAGCAATTTAGTGGATTTGAACTTCTTATATGATTCGACTCATTCAGCGATCCAAATGCATCATATGATTTGTGTTGTTGTTAGGTTATAGGTTATAAGTTTAGGGATTTGAGAAAACATTTAGGTTGTAGGTTTAGGTTTTAGGTTTAGGTTATAGGTTTGGGTTTAGGTTATAGGTTTAGGTTTGGGTTTAGGTTATAGGTTATAGGTTATCGGTTTAGGGATTTGAGAATACGTTTAGGTTTAGGTTTAGGTTAAGGTTATAAGTTAAGGTTTAGGGAATTGAGAATAGGTTAAGGTTTAGGTTTAGGTAATCGGGTTTGGGTTTGGGTTTAGGTTTTTCAAGTATAGGTTTAGGTTTAGGTTAAGGAGTTGAGATTATGATTAAGTGTAGGTTTAGGCTTAGGGATTTGAGAGTACATTCAGGTTATAGGTTTAAGTTTAGGTTTTAGGTTATATGTTTAAGTTATAGGTTATAGGTTATCCTTATAGGTTAAGGCTATAGATTTAGGTTTAAGTTATAGGTTATAAGTTTAATTGGTTTAGGTTTAAGTTTAGGTTATAAGTTTAGGTTTAGGTTTAAGTTTAGGTTTAGGTTTAAGTTATAAGTTATAGGTCATAAGTTTAGGTTTAGGTTTAAGTTAAAGTTATAGGTTATAAGTTTAGGTTTAGGTTTAAGTTTAGGTTATAGGTTTAGGTATTTAGGTTGGGGTTTAGGAATTCGGGTTTAGGTTTAGGTTATAGGTTAAGGTTTAGGTATAGGTTTAGGTTATAGGTATAGGTTTAGGTTTAGGTTATAGGTTTAGGAAATTGAGAATAAGTTATAGGTTAAGGTTTAGGATATAGGTTATAGGTTAAGGTTCGGGTTCAGGATCGGGTTTAGGTTTAAGGTTATAGGTTAAGGTTTAGGTTATAGGTTAAGGTTTATGTTATAAGCGTAGGTTATAAGTTTAAGTTTAGGTTTAGGTTTAGGTTATAGGTTTAGGTTTAGGTTTAGGTATAGGTTTAGGTTATAAGTTATAGGTAAGATTTAGGGAATTGAGTTTAGGTTATAAGTTTAGGTTATAGGTTAAGGATTAGATAATTGAGTTTAGGTTATAGGTTATAGGTTATAAGTTAAGGTTTAGGGAATCGGGTTCGTTGGGTTTAGGTTTAGGTCTAGGTTTGGGTTTTCAAGTATAGGTTTAGGTTTAGGTCAAGGAGTTGAGATTAGGATTAAGTGTAGATTTAGACTTAGGGATTTGAGAGTACATTTAGGTTATAGGTTTAAGTTTGGGTTTTAGGTTTTAGGTTTAAGTTATAGGTTATAGGTTATCCTTATAGGTTAAGGTTATAGGTGGTTATATATTTTGGTTGAGGTTTAGGAATTCGGGTTCGGGTTTATGTTCGGGTTATAGGTTAAGGTTTAGGTTTAGGTTATAGGTTTAGGTTTGGGTTTAGGTTTAGGTTATAGGTTATAGCTAAAGGGATTTGAGAATAGGTTATAGGTTATAGGGAATTGAGAATAGGTTATAGGTTATAAGTTATAGTTAAGGTTTAGGTTATAGGTTGAGGTTCGGGTTCGGGATCGGGTTTAGGTTTAAGGTTATAGGTTAGGGTTTAGGTTATAGGTTAAGGTTTAGGTTTAGGTTATAGGTATAGGTTATAAGTGTAGGTTATAAGTTTTAAGTTTAGGTTATAGGTTAAGGTTTAGGTTTAGGTTTTGGGATTTGAGAATAGGTTTAGGTTAAGGTTAAGGTTATAGTTTAGGTTTAGGTTATAGGTTAAGGTTATAAGTATAGGTTTTGGGATTTGAGAATAGGTTTAGGTTAAGGTTATAAGTTTAGGTTAAGGTTATAAGTATAGGTTTAGGTTATAAGTTAAGGTTTAGGTCTAGGTTATAGGTTTAGGTTATTGGTTATAGGTTAAGGTATAGGTTATAGGTTATAGGTTAAGGTTTAGGGAATTGAGTTTAGGTTATAGGTTATAGGTTTATAGGTTTATAGGTTAAGGTTTAGGGAATTGAGTATAACCTATAGGTTATAGGTTATATGTTATATGTTAAGGTTCAGGGAATTGAGTTTAGATTATAAGTTATAGGTTTAGGTTATAGGTTATAGGTTAAGGTTTAGGGAATTGATAGGTTATAGGTTAAGGTTTAGGTTTAGGTTTAAGTTATAGGTTATAGGTTATAGGTTAAGGTTTGGGTTAGGTTTTAAGTTTAGGTTAAGGTTAAAGGTTAACGTTTATGTTTAGGTTATAGGTTAAGGTTTAGGGAATTGAGAAAAGGTTAAGGTTTAGGAAATCGGGTTTGGGTTTGGGTTTAAGTTATAGGTTATAGGTTTAGGGATTTGAGGTTTAGTTTAGGTTATAGGTTATAGGTTTAGGGATTTGAGAATACATTTAGTTTAGGTTTTAGGTTTAGGTATAGGTTTAGGTATAGGTTTAGGGATTTGAGAATACATTTAGTTTAGGTTTTAGGTTTAGGTTTAGGTTTAGGTTTAGGTTATAGGTCACAGGTTTAGGTTTAGGTTATAAGTCACAGGTTTAGGTTTAGGTTTAAGTTATAGGTTTAGTGTCACGCCCCAGACTTGGCAACCGGGCTCATAAGAATTCGATGGCTGGTTCTGACCGCAACAGCCTCCGTAGTATCCCATTCTCGGTTCCTAAGACAGGTTCCGATCCTGGGATCCTAGAAGGAGGATTTCTATAACAGTATAATCATTCCAATGCGAGCATAACCAAGATCACGATAAGTACATCTAAGAGTAACAAAGGGCACACATCACAAAATCTATTAAGAATTTGAACGTTTACAACTTTCAGAAGGTCCAAAAGGACATACATAAGATGATAGGAGAAGGAAAGGAAGATCAGCAACACCGGGTCCTCAAGCTCAACTCAACTCCGCGCTCTGCAACTACGACGCTTGCCTAGAGTCTCCTGCATGCATCAATCGTGTATAAGCTTATAGAAGCTTAGAGGGTGGTGAAAGTGTGTGACAATGATGCACAGAAGAATAGTAGGAGATATAAGGAGAGAAGCATGTTCAATGAGAATGTCACTAACCTTATTGAGGCTTATCATGAATACGATGTAATGAGTACTGGGCGCCGTACCAAGGCAATGTATGAAGGCTAATATGGCCAATGCTAATGCGATGTAAGTAATGCTAGTGCTCGTGTCCAAACCACATGTCAAGTACATTTTCAATCATAAGGAAATCGCCGGAGTCCATTACACTGCTGAATGACTGCCACTTTACAGACCCGTACAGTTAAACGAGCATAAGAGACCTCACTACCTGCTTGTGGACAACCAATCACCAACAAGGCCTGACAGTAGCGGACCCACTTCACGAGCTGGTCAGACTCAGCCTAATAATGCCCCCCCTCAAAGAGGATAAAGCCACATCCCTACCCAACCGATCGCACAACAGTGAGAGTCCCGGTCTAACAGTATAAGGCCCTCGTACGCTCATAGTTTTCACTCAGTCATGGCGTTGGGGCATTCCCTTGGTACCATGAAAGTTTTGAGAATTTCACCCATGTGCATCCTATGCACCTGGTATGCTCAAATAATATTTCTGGTGTCCACACATACGGTCATCCACGAACGTCCCATCATGAAATGCGATGCCAATGCATGAGTCACACATACAAATCATGCACCAGCTGCAGGCACACAATGTGCACGAGGGGAGAAACTTCATCCCTCAATGACCACCATACAATGCAATCAATTCATACAGATGATGCATATGGGTCACAAAAATTTAAGTATACTACTTGTAGAATGTATTCCACCTTCCCAAGGAGGGACAGGGACAAGATCTGTGGACAAGTACTCTAAGGAGAAATGAAGTTCTCTTAGTGGGGGCCCAACAATTTGGGATGACCCCCAATTTAGGGGAGTCCTAAGGTTTCAAAAGGAAACAGGCCTAACAAGGTCCAAGGTGGGCCTTCAACCACCTATAAGGGCCTTAGGGGCCTACCTTAGGGCCACCAAGGAGAACATCTAACCTCAACTGGATCCTAAAAGGGTAGCCTGCTACATATATAAGGAAAAGTCCAAGGCCCAATCAACCCATAGCCTAGTGGGCCATACACTAAGCCCAATACATAGGCAACCTGATCGACCCTTAGACAAGGTTAGAGCCCAACCATAAGGGTCATGGGTTCACTCACTGTGGTGGACCTAATGGGCAGCCCATTATCCCAACATATGAGAAATCCTTATATTTAACACAAGTAAGTTGGGCCTCACATTTCGGCCCAAGTATGGATTTATTATAGTGGGCGAATCAAGGGCCCAACTACTTAAGTATTTAACCCATAAGACCCATCACAATGGCATGGTAAATATGAGACCCAAGGGTCCAACGACCTATCAAAATTTTCAGCCCAACCAAGGCTATAAGGCCCATTAATTAACTAGAAGACTAGCCCAAGAAGAATCCAATTGGAACGGGCCTTTTATCATGCACTAATTAGGCCCAAAAATAAAATTAAAATGGTAAGATAACTGACTTAAATCCTCCTCAAATCTAGTGGGTCTTACTGCCCCAAAATAGACATTTATGGGATGACAACATTGGGCCCATTGCTGAATTTTCAGCCCACCTGCTTTCTGGGTTTGTTGAAGTCCAGCAAATAAATTAATTTATAGTATTTATTTTCTGATGACCCACACACATCATTGCGGGTCCCACCAGATGAGAGGGAAATGTATAACACGCACTAGAAGTGGGCCATGCTGTTGGTATACAGGCCCAGCAACAGCCCAAGGTAGGGCGTCCCATGGTGGGTAGTCCTATGGGCCTGAGTATTTGGCTCAAAACTGACCCAAATTTATAGGCGCACCACGGTCAGTACAGGGGCCCGATGGCTCTGAAAATTTGCAGGATGGTCCTTCCATAACCATAAGTGGGCCATAACTCCCACAAATTTTTTTAGCAGGAGTTGTGGACCACTTATGGAATTTTTTTTTAGCAGCAGTGATGTGTGTGGGTCATCAGAAATTTTTTTTAGCAGCAGATTTTTTCAGGAATACCTTGCTGTCCATAAATTGTAGGAGTTAAATAAAATATTTTTACTATTCCAAAAATTTTAAATTTTTGTAAGGAGGTGTCCCACCCATGGTAGGACCTACCTACAAAATTTCAGGGCCAAGGGATCCCATTGGGCCAAATTTTTGGGTCCCACCTTATTGTAGGCTTGATGAGGGACCTTGGGTCCAAAATTCGGGAATTTTGGAGGCCAAGAACCCATCCAATGGATGGCCCAAATTCAGGACAGTTATATTCCAACAATATTTTACCCTGGACAGATTGTATTCCTTAAATTAATTAAAATACTTCCGAGTATCCTAAAATCATGAAAATTTATAGGGAGGTGGTCCACCAATGGTGGGACCCACCTACAAATTTTTGGGGCCAATGGACCCCTGTGCACACCGTGGCTATAATGCTGCCTTGATCATGGTTGTAATGCTAAATCGATCGTGGTTTTTGTTCATGTAGTAGAAATTAGAACTATAAAGTTATGCCTTGATCATGGCTTGCATGCTACGTGTGGCGCTTAATTCGGAAGCTCGCTCTGAATCCGAAGGAAGGGTTGTAGTTTTTAACCATCGAAGATGAGAGAGATTTTCAGTTAAATCAGTCGTGACTGTTACAATGTTTGTAGTTGACAGGTTAAACAGGTCGTGGTTGTTATGTTATATGTTTGTGCCTGTCAGCAGCTGCCACGTCTCTTCTGGCAGTGACAGAAATTAGAGTGCAACTTCATGTTTATGGGTCATGGTTGTCATGTAATTTATGTCGTTGTTGTAATGTAATATGTATCCCTATCGCGTTCGAATGTAGCATGCAAAATATTGGAGCAGATATTCGGAGAAACAATAGAGTTCCTATCGCGTTCTTCCTATATTCGTGATCCCTTCTGTCCTCAGGGACGTTCACGATCGTGACCTATTCGATTGTGACCTTTGCACTGATCGTGAAGCAATGGTCGTAGTTGATCTGGGTCATGGTTGTCACATTCAATCGGCCATGGTTCACGGTTGTTATAGACCGTGGTTGCCATCCATGTTGGATCGTCATAAACAACTATGGTATAATGAGAAACACAACCCATACAACATGACAACCACGATCCACCTGTCATGGGTGTCAAGACCCATTGTTAAGCTCACCATGTCCTCTATGGGTCATTGTTGAGGGTCAAATATTATATATTAGACCCCATTTATTGTCTGGATTTACGAACTTATACTGTTTAATGGACCCATTTAATCGTGTTTGTGATGCAGGATGTATTTAGGAGCTTGAACTGAAAATGGGTATTAGAAGCATGGTTTTAGCGCTCAAGATTCACCAAGGCTAGGGACGGACTCCAAGGAACCAAGATCGAAGAATTTACACATCTGAGATCCGCAAAAATCGAGAAACTGAAGCTCAAGTGGCCTGGAAGTCAGCCAGAATGCAGGATCACAGGGTTTCCACCATCCGTTCAGCCCGAAACTTCACATATGGCCTGAAGACCATAATTTAACCGTACATGTCGAATTTCATCCATTCGATCCCTGTGGAAGTGTCCCAACGGACAGATCAGACCATAGATCTGTGAATTGGGGCCCGCCTGATATCTGGATATGTTTCAATTTTTTTCTCAACATGTCTAAGGAAGTGTCTAAGAGAATGGACGGAGAAGATTCCACATATTCATTACAGTGGACCCCATGTACAAGGTGAGCGTGTACCACACGGTGCGCTCCATGTACGCAGAATACATGGGCTGGGTCAAACCACGTTTGACCCGAGCCTTTTGCAGCTTAAACAGCGGACGAACAGCGTCCGACCGGTTTCGAGTTGTGGGGTCCATACGCTGTTCAAAAGGAAGATCTGGACCGTTCATTCGATTCGTAGGAAAGACAAGACCAACGTCTAGGTGTCCTTTTATCATCTTTCAAGCAATCGTGTGACAATCTCAGATTAACGGAAGATGGACTGATGCATACAGGTCAAAGTTTCGTGGGCCACACCGAAATCAATTAAATCTACTCCTTCCTGGACGGTTTTAGTCCCGAAGACAATGGACGGAGTGGATTTCACAGATAACATCAACCCATGGTTTTCTAATGTCACAGCGCACGGGTGTGCGATTTCTTTCGCAACAGGGAGTTGCGGACGAAGCGCAGTGGGCCACCATCATCACACAAAGTGAAGATCCAAGCCGCTAATTGTAATCAGAAGGTCAAACCGACCACACTCCTACGAAATTCCGGATTTCTGTGAATGTTACAGGAAGATAACGGCTTCAACGCAGGATGGATGGTCACAAGAAAAATGCCTTGAGTCTCAATGAAGTTGACCCAAAACTGATCGTGGTCGACCGGTTTTCCGAGGGGAATTCGATGGACGGCGTGGATTTCTCATCAGAGCTTGATCGGGGCTCCCACTAAGATCGAACGTAAATCTTACGCCGTCCCTGTTTCGCGGACATCCAAGAAAACCGAAATTTCAAGGAAATAGTGGCCCACCACTATGAATCAGATGTATGATCTAGACCGTCCATATTGTAGTCCATCTAAAACCGTTCGAAGGGACGTGTTTTTAATGATTTTGGTGGACGCTAGGAGAACCAGCAGGGCGAGCTGAACAGATGGTGCTGCGTGAGGAGTTGCGAGAGCTCTCCCAGTCACGAGCACGCACGCCTTCACTGCCTATAAAAGGAGACGAGCAGTCGTGAAGTGGGGGGATCGGGAAGCAGAAAAATCTTTGATCTGGCTGGGAGCTTGGGCTTGTGGAGCAGACAGAGAGAAGGAGTAGAGTAATATTTTTATTGTTCTATTGTTTTTATTTATTTTTCTTTAAGGATGTTTAGCCTCACTATGTCTATGTGTGGCTAAACCTCTTAGCTAGGGCTAAGAGGTGAAGCTTGTAGCGTGATGGGAGGCCTCTTTGCTTGTGCCTTTGTTTAGACTGAATTGATGTTGATTTTGGGGTTTTTATTAAGGGAATGTTTTCAGTCTTTAATGGTCTGTTGTGACTGAAATTACAATGGGTCTGCAATGGCTTTGAACATGTTCTTTTTCTTTTATGTTTATGACGTCGAAAGCCTGTTGTTCACCATCGCCTCCGGGCATGGTGGGATAATTACCCTTCCTAACCTTCATAAACACGTTGATTGGTTGGTAATTAGTTTAATTCTGTTGTTTGCTTTGTCTCTTGGGCATGGTTTGGTGATGGAATCCATTCTAATTCATATACTTTTCATCTCTTGAAAACCAAATCAATGGCAGTTCAGTTAATTTCCCTGATTTTTAATCCAGGCATAAGATCTCCCTGATCTCTACAAGTGGATCCTCTGAATCCCTAGTTTCCCTTCTCTGATTTTTCCTAAATTTTAGTTTAATTATTTAACCATTATTCCTCAAATCATAATTGGTTTAGATTTCATCTTAGCCTAATTCTAGATTTGGTTATTTTTAGAAAGCGTACAAGTATCAGTCCCTTGGGATTCGACCTCGGTCTTACCGAGTTTATTACTACATCACAACCCTGCACTTGGGGAGTGAACAAGTTTTTAGCGGCCATTCTAAGTGACCACGGCTACAATTTTCTGAAATTAATTAGATTTAGAGTTAGTTTAAGATTAGGATTTTACTAATTCTAATTTTTTATTTTGTTTTCTATTTTTGATTCATATAACTAACTTATTTTGTTTTGTTTAGGTTGTTAAGATAGAACTTCTAATTTGGTAAACTCTTTCTGATTTTCTAGATTTTCTAACTCTTTAGACTTGGTTTGCTTTAGAAATTTCTTCTATTTAGAAACTAACTTATTTTGTTTTGTTTTGCAGGTCTTTAGCTTAGGGACTCCAATTGGGTAACTTCCTTCCAACCCTCTCTTCCTTTCTCGATTCATATTTTCTTTCTTAGGATTAGATTTAGAATCTGACTGAGGGCTGCGAGTGTTTCATGCCCAAGTGGGCCCGTGACGACACTCGACGTCTCTTGACTGAAGGAGGGTTAGTTGAGGGGTTGACTGTCCATCGCAGGATTAGACACCGTTCGAATTCCCCTGAGTTAATTGAGGTTATGGCTGAAAATCAACCTCAAGCACTACCTCAACAGATGGATGAGGAAGTACATGATGAGAATGAGGTGCTTCAAGCACCCCCGCCTCGTACCTTACGAGATTATTTACATCCGGCGGGGGTGAGCACGCCCTCATGCATGATTTTCCCGAGAACACAGGACATATGGACATCAAGCCGGGAGTTATCCAACTCCTTCCTAAATTCCATGGGCTTGAATCGAAAGTCCATACTTACATTTGAAAGAGTTCGATGAGATTATAGCCACCTTATACTTTCCCAATGTATCCGAGGATACAATCAGGCTGAAACTCTTTCCTTTTTCCTTGAAAGAGAAGGCTAAGACGTGGTTGCATTCACTGCGTCCTAGATCCATTGGCACATGGAATGATTTGCGAGAGAATTCATAAAGAAATTTTTCCCACACCATAAAACAATTACCCTCAGAAAGGCAATCATGAACTTCGCCCAAAAGGAAGATGAAACATTCTACCAATGTTGGGAAAGGTTCAAGGATCTTGTCAGTTCATGCCCACAACTTGGTTTTGAAATGTGGCGCATTACAAATTTTTTCTATGATGGACTGACATCTTCCATGCGCCAACTGGTCGAGACAATGTGTAATGGTGAATTCATGAATAAAGAGGTTGACGAGGTATGGGATTACCTCGATAGACTTGCCGAGAATGCACAATCATGGGACCATTACCCAAAATCAAACACCACGCCTAAGCCAACTCAATCTAAGGAGAAAGGTGGAGTATATCTCCTGAAAGAAGAGGATGATGTAAATTTTAAAGTGACTAATCTCACTCGAAGAGTCGAGGCCATGGAAGGAAAGAAGGAGAAGGTTAATGAAATTGTTTGCGGCATCTGTGATTGCAACATTCACACAACTGAAAATTGTCCTACCATATCTGCCTTTCGAGGAGTGTTGAATGAGCAAGCCAATGCCGTAAATAACTATCAAAGACCTTTCAATGGATCTACCTCCAATACATACAATCCTGGTTGGAGAAATCATCCAAATCTTAGTTGGAGGAATGGACAAACTGCTACCCCTCAAAATTTCTTTAATCAAAATCAAAATCAGGGGAAACCTCAAGAAGAACCGGTTCAAAATTCCATACAAGAGTACTGACTCAGGCAGTGCGTGGACTTACAGACTTTATGCGAGAAAATAGATTCACGTATGACGGTTATAGAAAAGGGGATGCTTCTGCACAACCGCTCCCCAATCCTAAACCGCAATACGAGATAAATGATCCCAAACTCTTCAAATCAAATGGGACACGCTAAATCCATCACCACTCTTAGGAGTGGGAAGATCATTGATAAAACTCTTCCTAGGTTAGGCCCGAAAAGTCTCAAGAACCAGAAGAGGACAATAATGATGGATCTCGTGATGTCCCACAAAATTTAGAACCGGAACTTCTAGAGAAGCCAGTTACTCCATTCCCCCAACGGTTGGTTGCACCAAAACGTCTTTCTAACTCTCAGGATATTCTGGAGGTGTTGAAACAAGTGAAAGTCAACATTCCTCTACTTGATGTCGTAAAACGATTCCTTCATATGCAAAATTTCTGAAAGACCTATGTACGACCAAAAGACAAGAAAGCATTCAAAAGAAGATCTTCTTGGTGAGAAAGTGAGTGCCATCCTGAAGCAAGATGTGCCGCAGAAATTCAAGGATCCCATAGCCCAACCATATCATGTGTAATCGGGAACCATCGAATTGATCACGCACTTCTTGACTTGGGAGCGGCGTCAATCTAATCCCCTACTCGGTATACAAACAGCTTAGGATTGGGTGAGTTAAAACCTACCCTAACCACACTACAACTTACCAATGAAGCATTCGTATACCAAGAGGGATTATTGAGGATGTGTTAGTCCAAGTCGATAGATTTTACTACCACGTAGATTTTATCATCTTGGACACCGAACCCATCAACAACATGAGCACTCGAGTTCCCGTCATTCTTGGTCGCCCATTCCTGGCCACATCAAATGCAATCATCAATTGCGGGAATGGTGTCATGACTATGTCTTTTGGAAATTTGACATTGAGTCGAACATCTTTTTCAATAACGGCAAGAACGCGAGAGGGATGATGACGATGTCCACGACATTAACATGATCGATACTTTCGTGGAAGATAGGACACCCCTTACCTTATCCTCTGATCCTCTGAGACGTGCTTGGCCCACTCCCATGAGTTTGATGATGATATGATTAGGGAGATGTGTGCCTTGCTTGATCTTGCACGGATTGCCAAGTTAGCAGGTGGAGGCCACAATTTGAAGAATTGCCACAAACTGATGTAGTGCCTCTACCGTCTAACCTCAAGGCACCGAAGCTTGACCTAAAACCTTTGCCCTCTGATTTGAAATATGCCTATTTAGGTCAAGATGAGACATACCCGGTGGTGATCTCTGCCCACTGGAGAAAGAACAGGAGAGTATGCTCATATCTACTCTCATTGAGCATAAAAGAGCCCTTGGATGGACGATAGCGGACCTCAAAGGAATCGATCCCTCGATTTGTACTCACCACATATATCTTGAGGAAAATGCAAAGACTGCTCGGCAACCACAACGTAGACTAAATCCAAACATGAAGGAAGTGGTTAAGGCCGAGGTTCTTAAACTATTGGATGTAGGTATCATATACCCTATATCTGATAGTCAATGGGTGAGTCCAACTCAGGTGGTTCCTAAGAAGTCCGGAATCACCATCGTAGCCAATGCTAATAATGAACTCGTGCCAATCAGAGTCACTACTGGTTGGAGAATGTGCATTGACTATAGAAAATTGAATACCGTCACAAGGAAGGATCACTTTCCTCTGCCCTTCATCGATCAAATCTTGGAAAGGCTAGCTGGTCATTCCTATTACTGTTTCCTTGACGGGTATTCGGGCTACAATCAGATTGAAATCGCCCCTGAGGACTAGGAAAAGACCACATTTACATGTCCCTATGGCACCTTTGCTTACCGAAGGATGCCATTTGGACTATGTAATGCCCCTGCCACCTTTCAGCGATGTATGTTGAGTATCTTTTCTGATATGGTGGGGCAATATCTTGAGGTCTTCATGGACGATTTCTCTGTCTATGGCTCATCTTTCAGTAAGTGCTTGGAAAGTCTTAAATGTGTGCTGAAAAGATGTGAAGAAAAGAATCTGGTACTTAATTGGGAGAAGTGCCATTTCATGGTTCATAAGGGGATTGTCCTTGGACATATCATCTTGTCCAAGGGAATTGAGGTAGATAAGGCAAAAATCGATCTTATCTCTAACCTACCTCCACCCAAGAACATCAGAGACGTGCGATCCTTCTTAGGACACGCAGATTCTACTGAGCGATTCATAAAGGACTTTAGTCTCCTCTCTCGTCCTTTATGTAATCTTCTTCAAAAGGATGTTCCATACGAGTGGTCCGAGCAATGCCGGGAAGCTTTCACCAAGCTTAAAGGCATGTTAACCATCTTGCACTTATCATGCGACCACCCGACCGAGCCTTCCTTTTGAGCTTATGTGCGACGCCTCTGATTATGCTCTTGGAGCGGTTCTAGGCCGAGAAAAGATAAGAGGCCCTACGTCATCCATTACGCGAGTAGGACTTTAAATCCTGCCCAAGTGAACTACTCGACTACGGAAAAAGAACTCTTAGCCGTAGTGTTCGCCTTGGACAAATTTAGGTCCTACCTGATTGGATCCAAGATCATTATCTATACAGATCATGCGGCACTGAAGTATCTTCTTTCTAAGAATGATTCTAAGCCCCGCTTGATACGATGGATCCTTCTACTCCAAGAATTTGATTTGGAAATTAAAGATAAAAAGGGAGTAGAGAACGTAGTGGCCGATCACCTTTCTCGCCTTAATACCTCTCGATTCCCTTGAGGCGACCCATATCAATGACATGTTCCCCGATGAACAAGCTTCGTAGTCTCCCATTCACCTTGGTTCGCTGATATTGCTAATTATCTTGCTACAGGTTCCATACCGACACATTGGACTGCGTAAGATAAGAAGAAATTTTTCACCGAGGTACACAAATTCTTCTGGGATGATCCATACTTGTTTAAATATTGCCCAGACCAAATCTTGAGGAGATGTGTGCCAGACGATGAACATCAGAGTATCATCTCCTTTTGTCACTCACAGGGCTGTGGTGGTCACTTTTCTGCAAAAAAGACCACGGCCAAGATTTTGCAGTGTGGCTTCTATTGGCCCACTATGTTCAGGGATACTCATGAGTTTTGCAAAGCTTGTGAGCGTTGTCAGAAATTGGGAGCATTATCCCGTCGAAATATGATGCCCTTGAATCCCATTCTTATCATAGAGGCATTTGATTGCTGGGGCATCGATTTCATGGGACCATTTCCCCAATCTTTTGGGAATTTATATATTTTGCTTGCTGTAGATTATGTCACTAAATGGGTCGAAGCGATTCCGTGTCGGAATAATGACCATCGCACGGTCATTAAATTCCTAAAAGAAAATATCCTTTCCCGATTTGGAACGCCTCGAGCCATTATTAGTGATGGGGGCTCACACTTTTGTAATAGACCATTTGAGAGCTAAATGCAGAAATATGGTATCTCTCATAAGGTGAGCACCCCATACCACCCACAGACAAGTGGGCAAGCTGAGATTTCTAATAGGGAGATCAAACACATTTTGAAGAAACGGTTAACCCTGACCGTAAGGATTGGTCAATTCGATTGACCGATGCCTTATGGGCGTACCGTACTGCTTTTAAAACCCCTATTGGAATGTCTCCCTTTAGACTCGTCTATGGGAAGGCTTGCCACTTGCACGTGGAGTTGGAACATGAGCCTCTTGGGCGATCAAAAATTTAAATTTCAATCTGAACAACGCTCGCTACGCAAACTTCAATTAAATGAACTTGAAGAAATCCTAACGACGCATACGAGAATTCGAGAATTTACAAGGACGGGATGAAGGCGTTTCATGACCAACATATTCTACGAAAATCATTCACGCCAGCCGAAAGTCCTTTTGTATAATTCTCGATTACATCTCTTTCCTGGTAAGCTTCGATCTCGTTGGACCGCCCTTACATTGTTATTATTGCATATCCTCATGGGGCCGTCGAGATAAGAGATCCCGACAATGGCAAGGAATTTAAAGTAAATGGACATCGCTTAAAGCCATTTGTCGAGAATTTGATTCGAGGACATGTCCATGCCTCGATGATCCTGTCTACCAGGACCGATCTCCTAGTCTGATGGAGGTATAGGTAGGTTTATCGCTTTCTTAGGACTAGGGTAGTTGCTGTAGTTGTCTGGCTGAAGACGTTAAACTTAGTGCTCCTGGGAGGCAACCCAGCTTTTCTTTTCCATTGATTTCATTTTCCTAGATAGTTCAATGTTTGTGGGTAACATTACTGCAAACCCTCACGAGACTTCAACTCGTCCACTAGGGGTAACCTAGGGGTTTAAAGGCTTGTTGCATACGCTAAATGCAATCGAGAGCACCTACGAAAGTGGTATAGATAGGATTTTATTTTTGTTATTCTGCTTTCTCTCTCATGCTGACTGGATTCCATGCTGCGATCTTTTGGAAAGTCTCTTACGATTCATCATCCAGGTACTATCTTCCCATCACTTCACATTTACTTTTGTTGTCCCATGTACATTCCATGCTCCTATCTTTTACATTGAGGACAATGTAGATTTTAGGTTGGGGGTGGGAGATTAGGTTACCTAATCAGTGTTTTCTTTGTCTTGAGCAATAATTGTGAAAATTTTTAAATTTTTTCTAGACTTTCTTGTGAAGTCAAAGTGATTTTGACAAATATCCTGGATTTAGAATTTCAAAGATACGTGATGTTGGTGATTCATGACTTTTGAATTCAGTTATTTGTAGAGTTCACAGTTAAGTTTGAATTGTTAATCCATGATTAGAAGTTGTAAACATTGATTGAGTCATGATTTCACACCACATCTCACTTACACATTGAGATTTCAGTTTGATATTGAATGATTAACTTGGTAATCACTGAGCATGAAAGAAACCAGCCTAAAAGATTTGGCCATCAGAATAAGTCGAATAATCTTCACCATAGGTTTGCTCCCTATAGGTGTGGATTTAATTCCTCATGGATGATATCAGAAAAAGGTTTAGGTGTATGATCTTCACCATAGGTTTGCTCCCTATAGGTGAGGATTGGACTCCCTTTCTAGACGTTACCTTCAAAAAAAAAAAAAAAAAAAAAAAACTAGAAAAATGAAAAAAAAAAAATAATAATAATAAAAATGATGATCTGTGAGGCACGTTTTGGTTATCATGAATTCCTTTGTTGATCACCAATGAAATCCTGAAATAAAGAATTGAATCTCTTAATGATGGTAAGCCGAGATTTCACTATACACCCATGAAACTCAATGGTTGAAATTATTCTAGTTTATGAATTAATAGTTGAACTTGATTATGAAATTTATCATGCATGAGAGGCTAGGAGAAAATGATAATTAACATTCATGAATCTTAAGATTTCTCATATCTGGATTGTTTTTCAAAATATCACTCGGCTTCACAAGAATTGTCTCGTAATTCTCAATTTAATTTTCGCATATTTTGCTCGGGACTAGCAAAATGCTGGTTGGGGGTTGTGTTGAGGGTCAAATATTACATATTAGACCCCATTTATTGTCTGAATTTACGAACTTATACTGTTTAATGGACCCATTTAATCGTGTTTGTGATGCAGGATGTATTTAGGAGCTTGAACTGAAAATGGGTATTAGAAGCATGGTTTTAGCGCTCAAGATTCACCAAGGCTAGGGACGGACTCCAAGGAACCAAGATCGAAGAATTTACACATCTGAGATCCGCAAAAATCGAGAAACTGAAGCTCAAGTGGCCTGGAAGTCAGCCAGAATGCAGGATCACAGGGTTTCCACCATCCGTTCAGCCCGAAACTTCACATATGGCCTGAAGACCATAATTTAACCGTACATGTCGAATTTCATTCATTCGATCCCTGTGGAAGTGTCCCAACGGACGATGATCAGACCATAGATCTGTGAATTGGGGCCCGCCGATATCTGGATATGTTTCAATTTTTTCTCAACATGTTTAAGGAAGTGTCTAAGAGAATGGACGGAGAAGATTCCACATATTCATTACAGTGGACCCCATGTACAAGGTGGCGTGTACCACACGGTGCACTCCCGCGCTGCACCGAATACATGGGGCTGGGTCAAACCACGTTTGACCCGAGCCTTTGCAAGCTTAAACAGCGGACGAACAGCGTCCGACCGGTTTCGAGTTGTGGGGTCCATACGCTGTTCAAAAGGAAGATCTGGACCGTTCATTCGATTCGTAGGAAAGACAAGACCAACGTCTAGGTGTCCTTTTATCATCTTTCAAGCAATTGTGTGACGATCTCAGCCGAACGGAAGATGGACGGTACAGTCTGGTTTCGTGGGCCACACCAAAATCAATTAAATCTACTCCTTCCCGGATGGTTTTTCGTCCACGAAGACAATGGACGAGTGGATTTCACGAGATAACATCAACCCATGGTTTTCTAATGTCACACAGGTGTGCGATTTACATTTCGCAACGGGGAGTTGCGGACGAAGCGCGAGGGGCCACCATCATCACACAAAGTGAAGATCCAAGCCGCTAATTGTAATCGAAGGTCAATCAACCGACCACACTCTACGAAATTCGGATTTACGTGAATGTTACAGAAAGATAACTTCGGCTTCAACGCAGATGGATGGTCACAAGAAAAATGCCTTGAGTCTCAATGAAGTTGACCCAAATCGATCGTGGTCGGCCGGTTTTCGAGGGAATTCGATGGACGGCGTGGATTTCTCATCAGAGCTTGATCGGGGCTCCCACTAAGATCGAACGTAAATCTTACGCCGTCCCTGTTTCGCGGACATCCAAGAAAACCAAAATTTCAAGGAAATAGTGGCCCACCACTATGAATCAGATGTATGATCTAGACCGTCCATATTGTAGTCCATCTAAAACCGTTCGAAGGGACGTGTTTTTAATGATTTTGGTGGACGCTAGGAGAACCAGCAGGGCGAGCTGAACAGATGGTGCTGCGTGAGGAGTTGCGAGAGCTCTCCCAGTCACGAGCACGCACGCCTTCACTGCCTATAAAAGGAGACGAGCAGAATGTGAAGTGGGGGGATCGGGAAGCAGAAAAATCTTTGATCTGGCTGGGAGCTTGGGCTTGTGGAGCAGACAGAGAGAAGGAGTAGAGTAATATTTTTATTGTTCTATTGTTTTTATTTATTTTTCTTTAAGGATGTTTAGCCTCACTATGTCTATGTGTGGCTAAACCTCTTAGCTAGGGCTAAGAGGTGAAGCTTGTAGCGTGATGGGAGGCCTCTTTGCTTGTGCCTTTGTTTAGACTGAATTGATGTTGATTTTGGAGTTTTTATTAAGGGAATGTTTTCAGTCTTTAATGGTCTGTTGTGACTGAAATTACAATGGGTCTGCAATGGCTTTGAACATGTTCTTTTTCTTTTATGTTTATGACGTCAGGAAGCCCTGTTGTTCACCATCGTCTCCTGGGCATGGTCGGATGACGGTACCCTTCCTAACCTTCATAAACACGTTGATTGGTTGGTAATTAGTTTAATTCTGTTGTTTGCTTTGTCTCTTGGGCATGGTTTGGTGATGGAATCCATTCTAATTCATATACTTTTCATCTCTTGAAAACCAAATCAATGGCAGTTCAGTTAATTTCCCCGATTTTTAATCCAGGCATAAGATCTCCCTGATCTCTACAAGTGGATCCTCTGAATCCCTAGTTTCCCTTCTCTGATTTTTCCTAAATTTTAGTTTAATTATTTAACCATTATTCCTCAAATCATAATTGGTTTAGATTTCATCTTAGCCTAATTCTAGATTTGGTTATTTTTAGAAAGCGTACAAGTATCAGTCCCTTGGGATTCGACCTCGGTCTTACCGAGTTTATTACTACATCACAACCCTGCACTTGGGGAGTGAACAGTCATGGTTCAAATGCCCAATAATTCGTCTATCGTAGTTAACATGCACCAAGGTTCATGAATCAATAGGTATATATATTACATTTCTGTGATCGGTTATGTTCACCATTGCCTCTATGGGTCGCGGTTAAAAAGCACAAGAATTTTTGGTTATTCTCCACATTGGATCGTGGACGACAGCCACGATCCATATCAAATATGAACCAATCGTCCCGTATATCATGACCCATATAACACGACAACAACGACACATATATCATATCATTCATGGTCCATGTATTACGACAACCACGACCTATACATCCTTACAACTACAACCCACATACAATGACAGTCACTGCCCATGTACCATGTTAATCGCGACTCATATATTGATGATAATCATGAGTCTTTATGCATATAAACCACGACCTAAGTATGGAAATAGTGTATGTAACAATACGTCGTGGTTTTCGGGATTCATGTGTCGTGATTGTCATATTATTGTTTCTTGCTTTCAGTCAGTGCCTTCGTTGAACCACGACCCAGACAATGACAATGACGATGCATTCTAAATATTGGAATACGACCCATGTAATACGACAACCACGATTCGTATAAAATGACAACCATATCGAGTGACAACTGTGATCAATGCTTCACCCCAACCACGAACCATATAACACGACAACCACGATTTTTATTACACAACAACCACAACCCATATGTAATTACATTCAAGATCCATATTTCAGGACAACCACGACCTATACAAAATTACAACCACGAACCATTATCAATGACAGTCACGACCCATATATTGTGTTTCGAGTGCGATCATAGGACTTGTCTCTGTCTCACCACGACCTTATAGTCTGAATCCTTCCGCCTTAGCTCTGGTGAGTTCCAGGTTGATGTAAAAGCCCTGCAAAAGAAATTGATATTTTATGGATGAGCACCTACTCGGATTGGCGGACCCGGTGTGCAATGTCTTCTTCAGGATTCTAGCCTGACAACAACGATCCGTATAATACGACAGAATGAGAAATTTCCACCATATTAGCAAGCAAGATAAAGTGTATGGAAATAATACAAGCACATTCAAGAGACAGAATGAGAACCTTTTTGAAAATTTCTATCTAGGTCTTGCAAGGGTTCTGTCTGTATGAAAAAAGATACTAGATACTCCAACAAAGGCAAGAAATAGTCCCTGTAATACCTGCAAACACAAAACATGCAATAAGCTGAAAAACATTAATGTAATAGTGATTATTATAAAATGATGCAGTGAACATGCAGAAAGTCCCTAAACACATTCAGTTGTTGCTACGAAAGTAAAAGCTAGATGATTACTCAGCATGACAACAATGATCCGTATAATACGACAATAACAATCCATAAAACATGAAAAACAACGAGCCATAACAACCGACACTATGACCCATGTAACTTTGTCAACCAAGATCCATATATCATAACAACCACGGATAAATTTACATGAATCCTTCCACCTTAGCTTTGTTGAGTTCCAGGCTGATGTAAAAGCCCTTTAAAACAAATTGATATTTTGTGGATGAGCAACTTACTCAGAGTTGGCGGACCTAGTGTGTAATGGCTTCTTTGTGATTCCAAGCTGATGTAACCTGGCTTCTTCCCAGTTCCAGGTTGGCGTCAAAGCTCTACAAATGAACTCGTTATTTTGTAGCATGACAACAACAATCCGCAAAATACGACAACAACGATCCATAAAACATGAAAACCACGACCCATAGCAACCGACAGCATGACCCATGTAACTTTGACAACCACGATTCATATATCATAACAACCACGGTTAAATTTAAATAAAAAACACGATAAAGGAAAACTGTCAACAACGATCCTTTGCCTGGGTCGTTTGTTAACAACGTGTAGGATCATGGTTGTCATATACGAAGGGTCGTGTTTATCGCTGTGGAAGGTTGAGATGACTTTGATCAAGGTGTGCCCTACAGTAAGCTCCCTTCACTGGAACATGAAAGCCCTCACCATACCATGTTTGGTCTTTGCGATCCGTAGCAAGTGTCTACAAGAAGGTCTTATAAATAGATACACCCTCGTATAGTGAAACGGTCCTTTTTCACTGGTATGTCCAATAAATTAATTCCCTGTATGGGGAACGGTAGTTTTCCTTTTCCATGAACATTCCAGGTATGGGGAAACGGTCGTTGTATGACGGAGGTTGGGTCGTGGTTGTCATGTGAATGGGTTCGTGGTTGTCGTGATAATGGGTCGTGGTTGTCATATAAAGGGTTTGTGGTTGTTACACGACCCATGTTATCTTACAATCATGATCCTTTTAACATGCAAACCACGACTCATATAACATGATATGAATGAGCAATATCTACTAGAACCCACGAACCATATTCCGTCACAACCATGACCCATGTTCAAGGGTCCGTTTTGAAGCTCAATTCTTCGACCCACAGCTTTGTATTTTCGTTATTATGATATACGGTCGTAGTGTTAATGTTCGCTAGGTAGTAGTTGCCATATATATATATATTTATATTGGTCGTTTGAGAAATTTGCAAAAGGAACAAATGGATCGCTGGTCGTGTTAATATTGGTTGTCGTTATCGTGTTAATATTTTCATTCATATATGTAATCGTTTGTGCTTGTCATCAATGTTGGTTCGTCGTTGACAACCACGAAACTAAGAGAAACATGATCCATATGTCAACGAAACCACGATCAATACGTCATGGCAGCTGCGATCCCCATGTCATGGCAACCACGGCCCGTTAAAACGGTTATAAGGGCCGCGTATCCTTGTTATATTGTAAACTTAAGTGGAAGAAACTAGCGTAGTCTTGCACATCACTGAGCTTCACTTCTGGCAGTTACTGTGTTATATGGGTAGTGTTTGTAATGTGTAAGGGTCGATGTTTCCTTTTTATATTGTCGTGATTGTAATGTTTTATGGGCTATAGTTGACATGCTATATGGGCTATAGTTGACATGTTATATGGATCGTGGTTGTAATGCTGCCTTGATTGTGGTTGTGGAGCGCAAGATTTTGCAACTTATATGGTCGTGGTTCTCATGACAACTGGAGTGGTTTCCATGTTGTATGGGTCGTGTTCCTCAGAAGGTCGTGGTTGTCGAATACAATCCAACTCGGACAAGAACCACGATCCACAACAACTATGTGCCACGCCAACTTAACATGTATATTGTTATTCATGATGTTATAACATGTATATGGATCATGGTGCACATGTTGCGTGGGTTGTGGTGTTAGCGTTATATGTGTCGTTGTTCTCATGTTTTTATTCACGATCCAACGTGGATAAAAACCACAATCTACTGTTCATGTTATTCATGATCACACTAAAGGGTCGTGGTTGTCATACACATTGGGTCGTAGTTGTCATGTTATATGAAACGTTGTTGTTACGTAATATGGTCGTGTTTGTAATGGGTCGGGGTTGTAATGGGTCGTGGTTGTCATGTAATATGTGTCGTTGTTGCAATATAATATTGGTCGCGGTTGTTGCATGTTTACTATGACCCATATTGTATTGTAATTATGGTTGTGGCTGACAACTTCGCAAACAATGCCACATTCTTCTTCTTCACGCAATCGCACTAAAGTCGGTAGTTCCCCGTAAAACATTGGTCACCGAGCGCGACCCTTCATTATCCGTGTCACCGTACCGAATCAACGTGACCCTTCGGAATCAGCGCCTTGACCATTGAATGACCATCCTATAAGAGTGGTACTTTGGTGATACTTTCACAAGCCAATTCATGCATTTATTTGCCCTCTCGTTTAAAAAAATGGAGCAGATATTCGAAGAAACAATAGAGCCCCTATCGCATGTTTCCTTTATTCGTGATCCCTTCTCCTTCCTCAAGGACGTTTACGATCTTCCTGAAGCTCAACGGTCTCCACATGAAGTTCTGAAGACAGTTTCAAAACACTGCCAACTCGACAATTTCAACGGGAACCCAGCCAGCGGAAAAAAGGTTACTACATGGCATACGTGGATATCGAATATCCCTTTCCTTCCCTCGTAGGCTTTTGAAGAGATGTTCATTGGAAATGCATCAATTGGGATCAAAAGAATGGGGTAACTTAATATAAAACCATTCAAGGCGGCATAAATCTTAAGTTGGCCACATAAAATGAAATACTAGGAATAAAAACATCCACCTTTGAAATCTTCTTGAAGCTGGCAATGATGTTTATAGGAAATCTGAACCGTTCATAGGGTTATTTACATATGAGCTAGCAGTTTTGGCCTAGGCCTTATTATATGTCCCCGTGCTCTGATCTTTTGGCATGTCAGCATTGGAATGATGAAGCAGAGAGATTAGTTTTGGCTGAGAAGCACAAAAGGGGAGCAGCAGTAAGGTGAATCAGAGTAATCAAGCTAGCAATATCTGTAAACGGAGGTTCGACACAAGATTGCTGGCTGAAGAGAGATCTTCGTCCTACTGTAAATCTCATCATGGTCGTAGTTGTCATGTTAAATCGGTCGTGGCTTTTGTTCATGTAGCAGAAATTAGAACTACGGAGTTATGTTCCCTATTGTATGTAAAATGGGTCATGACTTGCATGCTATGTGTGGCGCTTAATCCGGAAGCTCGCTCTGAATCCGAAAGAAGGGTCGTAGTTTTGAACCACCGAAGATGAGAGTGATTTTCAGTTAAATCGATCGTGGCTGTTACAATGTTCGTAGTTGACAGGTTAAATAGGTCGTGGTTGTTACGTTATATGTTCTTGTCCGTCAGCAGCTGCCACGTCTCTCTTCTAGCAGTGACAGAAGTCAGATTGCAACTTCATATTCATGGGTCGCGGTTATTGCACGTTAACCACAACCCATATTTTATTGTAATTATTGTCTTGGAGGACAACTACGTACTTCACTTTGACGTACTCAATGAAATTTATGATACATGGTGAAAATATGATTCCTTATCAGATGGATGTAATGGAGCCTATATAAACATGTTCCCTCATTACCATCCACTTAATTCTAGGTTTTTTTCTTATAATCACGATCCATTAAACAATCACTACCCAATGTGCAAGAGAACCACGATCACACGTAACTATCGTCGTTGCCATACACATTAGGTTGTGATTCCCAACCACTACCAATGTGGAAGAGAACTACGACCCTTTGCTCGTCTCATCCACAACCATTCCCTTGGAATTCGGTGCGACGCTTCGTTATCCGTAATTCATTGGGCACCAAGCGCGACCCTTCGTTATCCGTGCCACCGTACCGAATCAGCGCGACCCTTCGTTATCTGTGCCACTGCATCGAATCAGCGCGACCCTTTGGAATTGGCGTCTTGACCAAAGAGTGGTACGTTCGTGATACTTCCACAAGCCAAGTCATGTAAATCTTTGCCCTATCATAGAAAATATTGTATCAGATATTCGGAAAAACAATAGAGTCCTTATCGCGTTCTTCCTGTATTCGTGATCCCTTCCCTGTCCTCAGGGACGTTCACGATCGTGACCTATTTAATTGCGACCTTTGCACTGATTGGGAAACAATGGTCGTGGTTGTCACGTTCAATCGGCCGTGGTTCACAGTTGTTATAGAACGTGGTTGCCATCCTTGTCAGATCGTCGCAAACAACCATGGTATAACGAGAAACACAATCCCATACCACATGACAACCATGGTCCACCTGTCATGAGTGCCATGACCCGTTGTTAAGCTCACCATGTCCTCTATGTGTCGTGGTTCAAATGCTCAATAATTCATCTATCGTGGTGAACATGCACCAAGGTTCATGAATCAATAGGTATAAATATTAAATTTTCGTGATCGGTTACGTTCACCATTGCCTCTATGGGTCGTGGTTAAAAAGCACAAGAATACGTGGTTATTCTCTACATTGGATCGTGTTTAACATGCACCAAGGTTAAGGAATCAATAAGTATATATACGATAATGTAATTTGACCAGGTGTGTGTGTGTGTGTGTATATATATATATACACACACACCTGGTCAAATTACATTATTGTAGGCAATAAATTTGTAAAATAAACCAACGTAGATAGCCTCGGCCTTAGCCAGCAGGGACGAAAATGCATCGACGCTGATTGTGACCCATTCGACCGCATCTAGAGCATTTGGGTGCTACCTTATCTTCTCCCTGGGAAGTAATGCGTACCTTTTTCGGTCTCCCAGCTGATCTTCTCATTTCTGGAGGCTTCATATTCTCGCATATAACCTTCACTTCCTTCGGAGTGTTCCATTATGTTCTGTCAAGCACTGGGTATACCGACTCTTGGTATGTTTTGTGATATATTTTATTGAAGTAGAATGGAGAGCAGTATTTGTACACGTCACGCTCGTACTTATCACATGCTGCTATCACATGAACATAAGGCAGCAGCATTTTCCCAAATTTATTGCACGTACACTTCATAGCTCTTAGATTCACTACATCGGTCATTCCCTGTGCGGTCACTTGGAACTCATCAGCTGAAATAGTAGTGCATTGTGTCTTTCGCACCTCCGAGTGATAAAGTTTGGACAGTCTTTTAGATGCCTAAGGAGTCAATATTTCTTTAAAAGCCAAGGCCTCGTCCCGTCGGTGGAAGAAGAAGTGTTGGATTTTGCTCCGTATTGATTTGAGAAGTTTAGTGACAGGGAACTCTCGTGCATCTACGAACAATGCATTCATGCTTTCCACGATGTTGGTGGTGACGATGTTATACCGCATGCCAAGAAAGAAAGTGGTCACCCATCTTTCTTTTTCTATGCCATTGAGGAACTGATACACCGTGGGATTCAACATTTGAATGCATCGCATCATCTCCCAAAACGTTGATGTCCGGTACGTCTTAACAGCACCCCAAAAGTATTCCCTCATAGAATCATCCGAACATGCCTTCTTCATATTTTCAAGTATGTGATGAGCACAATATTCATGGATCGCATGCGGGAACATGTTAGGGACTTTACTAACCAATCCTTTATGACGATCTGACACTATCACTAGTCCTGGAAGAATCCTGATTGACCTGGATAAAATCCTAAGGAACCACCTCTAGCTACAATTGTTCTCAGATTCTCCGATCCTATACACCACAAGGAGGATGTGATTGTTTCCATCCAATGCAATAGCCATGAAGAGAATGCCCTTGTACCTTCCTGTCAAATGTGTGGCATCAACACACAACACCATCCAAACATATAAATTTAGGCTTCTGATGCACCGCCTAAGCGCAATAAAGCATCGTTCGAAACTATTTGTCCCCTCGTTCACCTGTAACTTCGTCACAGTCCCTAAATTGGCATTTTTCAACTTGTGAAGATATGCCGGGAGCTCATTATAAGAACCCTTGTAGGATCCCAATACTTGCTTGGTTGCTATCTCTTTATCCTTCCACGCTTTTTTGTAACTTATCTCAACATCGTACATCTCACTCATATGATATTGAATTTCCTTTGCCACGCAAGTCAGCCCCGAACTCATACGACCGACGTCGAATTCACTGCTTATCAAACTGGTGGCTTGGTAATGATCTCTCCCCTTCCTCTTCGCGTTCACTATATTAGTACGGTCATCTGCGATCGTGGTCTCAGATTGGCATGTAGCCTCAAACCACATATTTAAGTTGTATGTCTTGATCTTGAACATCCCTGTGCTGTTAAGTTTTGAATCGTGCATCCTCTAAGTACAATTTCTTACAATGCAGCCAATCGTATATATCAGCTTGTTAGACTTCAAGACCTTGTACTGGAACTTGCGGCGCATCACATATTTACATAGACAATATTGTAGTTGACCTTTGTCCTTAAACACTCGCATGACTGATATTTTGTTTAGATCATCCACAAAATCCGAGTATCCTTGCCGATCGGAATTGACGAAAGCATCATCAGATGGATCAACAACAGATGGATCATTGATGGATGGGGTTTGGAGATCGCACTGGTCAACTGTTCCTCGGTCATGATATCTATCACTACTCGATAGGCCAGGTATGTCGCAGTCATCATTCCCCAAATGATGATGTGTATCGTTGTCTAAAGGGCCGCCTGTATCACAGTCGTCGAGGACCCGATCGTGATATCTATCACTACTGGATGGGCCAGGTACGTCGCAGTCCTCATTCCTCAAACCATGTTGTGTATTGTTGGCCGAAGGGCCACCTATATCTCAATCTTCGGGTTCCCGATCTTGATATCTATCACTACTTGATGGGCCAAGTATATTGCAGCCGTCGTCATTCCCCAAATCATGCTGTGTATCGTTATATGAAAGGCCGCTTATGTCGCAGTCGTTGACTCCTCAGTCTTGATATCTAACAGAAGTGTCCGGTATATCAGAATCATCGACTATCCAATCATTGCCTGAAGTTGCGAAGGAGGAGACGATGGGTTCGAATGTAGGGTATAATCTCTATTGTAATCCTCAACGACAGGACAACGCCTCACTTTCTCCACATACAATGGTATTTGTGTTGAGAGATTCTTTCCATAGAACAACATGTATGCTTCGACATCTTCATCGTCTTTGATTGTATGTGGGCGTAGGAATCCATGAATTGCATCACCGTACACAACTTTAATTAACAAATCGAATTCATCCAACGTAGTCTTCATAATCAGATGCATTTTATCAAGCAACTGTCGATAAGTGATATCATCACTCATGACAAATCCCTTTGAGTCTCCACCGTCGTAGGTAAACATTCCCTTGTCATACACACTCTCCTTCATAATAGCATAATATAGCCCTGCGACCCATGCTCATTCCAATATTGGTTATTCTGTTAAAAAAAAAATGAATGGGTCCAAATCGTGAGCAATGCAAGATACTGGTTGTCAATTATATGGGTCGTGGTTATCATCCACATTAGTTCGTGACTGTAATCCACAATAGGTCGTTGATGACGACAACGGCCCACTGTGAATGACAACAACGAACCACTCGAAGGTCATCATTTTGACCCAATCACAACAACGAACCACTCAAGGGGTCGTGGTTTTGACCCACAATGGGTCGAGGTTCTGTTGTTGTAAGGATCGTCCTGTTCACTGGTTATCCACATTGGTTCGTGATTGTAATCCACAATGGGTCATGGTTGACGACAACAGCCCAATGTAAATGACAACAACGAACCACTCGAAGGGTCGTGGTCTTGACCCAATGACAACAGCGAACCAGTCCAGGGGTCATGGTTTTGACCCACAATGGGTCGAGTTTGTGTTGTTATATGGGTCGTCCCCGTTCACTGGACTATGCAACGGCCAAAATGTTGGGGCGTGATCGTCATGTTATAGGGCGCATGGTTTTTAAGCTAGAGGGGTCATGGTTGTCAGTTGATAAGGATCGTGATTGTCACGTTACATTGATCGTGGTTGTCACAGCATATGGATCGTGGTTACAATATGACAACAACGAACCACTCCAAGGATCATGATTTTGACCCACAATGGGTCGAGGTTGTGTTGTTATAAGGATCGCCCATTTCACCAGACTATGTAATGCCCAAACTGTTGGGGCGTGGTCATCATGTTATATGGCTCGTTGTTTTTAGGCTAGAGGGGTCGTGGTTGTCAACTGATGAGGATCGTGATTGTTATGTTACATGGATTGTGGTTATCATGATATATGGATCATGGTTGTCAACCACATTCCTCCTTCATGACAACTACGTTCAACGACCGATATACATGTTTACCATGTATATCAAGAAATATCATGATATACAACTACGATCCATTGTTTATCGTACTCACGATCCCCGTTTGATGGTAACAACGGGCATTTGTGCATGTGAATCACGATCACACGTTAGAGGGGTCGTGGTTGTCAGCTGATATAAGTCTGGTTCTCATGTTACATAGTTCGTAGTTTCCACAGATGTTATATGGGTTGGGGTTGACATGTTATATGGGCCGTGGTTCAAAGTTATATAGGTGTCATGATTTACACTTATGAATAACTCAAGGGGTCGTGGTTTTCAACCAAAATGGGTCGTGGTTCACAGGGCAGTGAAAAGTATGACCCTTATAACATGATGACCACCAGCCACCTGGAATGACAACCACAACCCATAACAAATGCTAACCACAACTCATGTATCATGATCTAATGTGCATGGGAATCCGATCCTTACAGCGTGACAACCAAGATCACTATAACGTGACAACCAAGATTCAATGTGCATGGGAATACGGTACCACGATCCTTCGCATGTGAACCTTCTCTACTCTACCTTGGCCCTAGCATACTGACCTCTTAGTGGAAGAGGATTACAGACAAGGACAAACAATGTGCCTCTCCTTCGCATGTGAACCTTCTCTACTCTACCTTGGCCCTAGCATACTGACCTCTTAGTGGAAGAGGATTACAGACAAGGACAAACAATGTGCCTCTCTGGCAATTGGGAGTAATGGATCTCCTCTTTTCTTATTTTTCTTTAAGAAAACACGAAAGAAGAAGGTGGTCTGTAAAAGTTGCATGTGAAATGCTACATTTGGCCCTTCCATCGATCATATATCCCACCGTTTAGTCCGCGGGATAACGAATTGGCTACTCCCCTGTCACCGGCCATGGGCCCAACCACGACGTATGCGTTACATCTATTCCATTCATCTGCATATACATTGAAAGGCACGATCGATCATTTGTGTGCTTGGTCACATAAAAATGAGAGGGATCATTTTAATGGTATACGACGGTCAATCATCACTTTTCCATTTAATGTCCATAGCCTGTGACTGGAGTATCGTTCGTTTTTGGACTCCTACCATTTAATCATCTGTAGAAATGTATGGACGGCATGGATGAAACATATACGTGGTGGTGGGGCCCACAGAGCGCTGAGAACCAGCAATTGGCCGGTGTCCCGAGGAGTAGCCAATCTATCCGTTTCTTGGGGTTTGCAACAGCAGGTGACCTCTACTTCACTCTTTGTCCGTACATCTCCTGAACCAAGATCAGGACCATTTTTGTAGCCTCCAAACGCAGAAAGGTGTCAGAAGGCCTTCATTTACGGACGTGAATTGCGTACTACCCCCGCAAGACCAAAGCTGCAAACGGGCAGTCCTGTGGGCGGGCCCATCTTGATGTATCTGTACATCCAAGCCATCTATCCCTTTTCTCAGATTATTTCAACGTATCGAAAATAAAATGGAGTAGATCCAACGGTCAACTGGATCACACCACAGATGACTCTTGCAACTAATGCAACTGGCATTTGATGCTTTGTGCATTTTAAAGCCACCAGCTTATTATTTGGTGTGGTCCACTTATGCGTTGGATCCACCGCATTTTTTGTGCTCATTTCTTGTCCATCATGTATGTATTTCATCCACGCCGTCCATATATATTTCAAGATCATTTTATAGTAACCATAAAACATGACAAAAAAAAAGAGTTATATCCCAATAGAATAGAGAGTGGACCACATCACAGGAAACAATCGTGAATGAGCGTCGTCGGTGATCTCTATTATTTTTTAGATCAAGCCCTAGAATGTTCTGTCAGAATAGATTCACGATCGTGCCTGACGAATATGCCCCTAGCCTCTTTTCAAGAGACGCGATGACCTAGAGTGAAGCAGAGGTCACCTGCTGTTGCAACCCCGAAAAACAGACGGATCGGCTACTCCCCGGGACACCGGCCAATGGCTGGTGCTTGGCACACTGTGGGCCCCACCACCACGTATCTGTTTCATCCATGTCGTCCATACGTTTCTCCAGATGATTAAATGGTAGGAGTCCAAAAATGAACGATACTCCAGTCACAGATGGTTGGCATTACATGGAACAATGATGATTGATCGTCGTATACCATTAAAATAATCCCTCTCATTTTTATGTGACCAAGCACACAAATGATCTTTATAAGCTAACAAACGATCGTGCCTTTCACTGTGGATGCAGGTGAACGTAATGGATGTAACACAGACGTCATGGTTGGAGCAGATGGCTAGTGACAGGGGCAATCATAGAAAATAATGGGGACAATGGAAACACTGTTAGAAGTGGACACCTAACAGCCGCGAAGGGTCTAAAATGACAACCACGACCCATACGGGCCCGAATTGAAGTATGATTAGTGTCCGTGTCGCCCATCCGTTTGTCTTGTGATTTTAGGGTTAAGACCCATTTCACGTTAGAACCACGATCCATTTCACATGTCAATCACGATCCATATTACATGAAAACCACGATGCATATTACATTACAATCACGACCCATATTACATTGACAACAACGATGCATGTTACATTACCGCCACAACGAATATTACATGATAACAATGACCCATACTACAATATAACCACGACCAATGTTCACCGCGACCCACATAACGTGATAACAACGGCCAATGAGCACCATGAAAAAACAATTACAATATTATGAATGGCTACGTTTATTGCACGATCCATAACATGAGATACTCGATATCTACGTATGCCATGTCCTAACTTTGAAGAACTAGATTTCCATACTTGTCCACGCGAATAGATCAAACTCATAGCTGATAACATCATTTCTCCAGCAACACCTCTCCTCTATAAACACGATCCAACAGCGGGAAGAAACCTCTCTATCCCTTTAGAGGGAGAGGGAGAGTAACCTTCATGTGCTATTCATGGTGCTGCATCCTCAGCCATCCTTGTGATCAACTCGTTGACCATTGAAGGACCGCATCGTCGAATGACCATTGAAACACCACAACCCATATTTCATGATAACCACGACCTATAAAACATGACAACCACGACCATAATTAAAATACATTGTGAGGATCTGTTCTCTTCGAAGGGCACCCAGCGAGATGAAAAACTCTTTTGGGAGTGTTTTGTTTTAGCCTGACCAACAACTCTGTTGAGAAGGTGAGGCTTAAACAAGACACTCCCAAAAGTGCTTTGCAGCTCACTGGGTGCCCTTCAAAGAGAACAATTCTTCACATTGTATTTTAACTATTGTTGTGGTTGTCATGTTTTATGAGGTCGTGGTTATCATGAAATATGGGTCGTGGTGTTTCAATGGTCATTCAACAATCCGGTCCTTCATAGGTCAACGAGTTTATCACACTGACGGCCGAGGATGGAGCACCATGAAAAACACACCAAGGTTACTCCCTCTCTCCCTACAGATGGAGAGAGTGTTTTCTTCCTGCCGTCGTGTTTGTAGAGGGGAGGTGTGACTGAGAAATGATGCTATGAGCTATGAGTGTATGAAAATCTCCCCATCCACAGTTTGATTTGTAATAGCTAAGAAGAATGGAAATCTACCCATCAAAGTTAGGACATGGAATACGTAGATATCGAATATCCCATGTTATGGATCGTGGTGAACATGCAATAAAGGCGGCCCATGTAACATGACAACCATGACCATATTACATGATAACCACGACCAATGTTACATGACAACCATAACCCATGAAAACCGCGCTCTCACTTCTCTGGTCCGAAAGTCGGATCGTGAACTTATTGGTGCCGTGAGAATAGAGTTTGAGAGATCTCCAAAAAGAACATGGAATTAAGCGGGAGATAGTGTGGGATGGAGACGTTTATCTCAAAATCGCTGACGAAGACTATAAGCCACGAAGATGAAGAACAGTTCTCTTTGAAGGAGACCCAGGGAGCCGAAGACATCTGTTGAGAAGGAGTCGTTGATCTTCCACGGGCACCAAACGGTCTTCGGAATTTCAGGTAGAGGCCGTTGATCTTCAGGAAGATCGTCAACATTCCTAAAGAAAGGGATGGGATCACCCATGAAGGAAGAACGCGAGATGGACTTGTGGTTTGGATTGGCTTCTGAAAAAATGTAACAAAAGTACCACTTTTATAGGCTATCCAACCAGTGGTTAATGTGGGGGTGGTGATTTCAAAGGGTCGCTTTGATTCCGAAGGATCCTGGGTAGGTATCGTCATGAATGCAGTTTTCTACATTTGAATGTGGTGCTGATTCCAAAGAGAATGGTCGTGGATAGAATGAAGGTTAGGTTGTGGATGTGAATCACAACTCAACGTAGATAACAACAACGATTTCTATAGCATGACAATCACGTTCGTGTTTGACAGCACGGAAACTCGTAGATCAGATGGTGGATGGTCTTGATTTTTGACTTTGACCTAGAATAGACGACAACAACGAATCGTGTAGCATGACAGCCATGACCCTTTAGAACTAGTGATAACCTCGACCCTTTGTTGGTAAAGGGTCGCGATCAACTACGTAGTACAATCACGATCATGTTATATTTTGCAAGAAATTCTTATTATTGATTAACAATCTATGACTTATATTTTGCAAGAAATTCTTATTATTGATTAACAATCTATGACCATTTATATTGTCATTCAATGCGCTGGTCATTCAATGGTCGGCTGAGGATGGAGTACCACGGAAAGCACAATAAGGTCACTCGCCCTCCCCCTCTGAAGGGGTGGATAGTTTTCTACCGAATGCGTATTTTTTTATACAGAGGTGTGGTTGAGAGAAATAATCTAATGGGCTACAATTGTATTGAAATGTGCCCATCCGCGTATTTTGATATGTTCTCGTTGAAGTGTACGAAAAACTCCCCATCAAAGTTAAGACATGGTGACCAGTAGATATCGAATATCAAAGTTAGGACATGGCGACCAATATATATATATATATATATATATATATATATATATATATATATATATATATATATATGAGGCAGTTATGAACATATGGAGAACATGTTCGTCGGTGAATTTATTATTGCCGCGAGAGTAGTTTCTGAGATATTTGCAAAAGGAACAACTGAATCGTTGGTCGTGTTAATATATGTCATTGTTGTGTCTTAATATTTTTGTGGTTCATATATGTAATAGATCATGGTTGTTGTCCATGCTCGATCATTGTTATCACCAGCGGCCTTAATAGAAATACGATCCATACGTCATGGAACCCACATCAACCACAACCATATAGGTTGGTCAAAGCACACAAAATAAGTAGACAACCATGACCCATGTCATCTTCACGATACTTCTGCCATTCAAACAACGACAAATATCGGATGACAACCACGATCCTTAAAATTTCATAACATTGTTAATGTACACTGCAATGTAAAATTACAAATAAGGACCCATATAACATGAAAATCGCGACTAGTATAGCATTAAAACAGCAATCTATGACAAGAACAATCCATATAACACGGTTAATAACTACGATCTTCCCTTGGGATTCAGTGCGACAACTCCGTTAATTTTCACCCCGACCCTTCGCAATAAACGCCACATGTAACATGCAAGCCACGACCCATTTAACATGACAACCACGATAAATGAATCATCGGACTACGCCCTTTCAAGTATGGCAACCACGATAGATTTAACATGACAACCAAGACCATATCGACGGTGATAATCCGAAGAGCGGGTCACTTCAACAGGTACTCAGTCAGCGGAAAAAACGCTGTCGAGAATGTCCTGTTTTAGCCTGATCTAAAGCTCTGTTGAGAAGGTCAGTCTTAAACAAGACATTATCGCCAGTTTTTTTTCCAGCTCGCTGAGTCCCATTGAAGAGACTGTCCTTCCTAATGTGTTGTGATTATGTTCCTGATTGTCATGTTATAGCGGTCGTGGTTGTCATGTTGTATAGCAAGAACTTATTATCATGGGGCGCGCTGATTACTAAGGGTCGAAAGATATGCGAAGATTGTCTTCAGAACTTCCTGCGGAGGTGGTGTGGCTGCAGGAAAATTGTGGAATCCCTGCGGAAAGATACGAAATCACCATTAAAAGGAAGGAGGTGATGGGGAAATGATCCCTCTTAGGCGATGAACATTAAATGGAACAGTGATGATTGACCGTCGTATACCATTAAAATGATCCCTTTCATTTTTATGTGACTAAGCACACAAATGATCTATACAAGCTAACAAACGATCATGCCTTTCACTGTGGATGCAGATGAACAGAATGGATGTAACACAAACTTCATGGTTGGAGCATATGGTTGGTGACAGGGGCAATCATAGAAAACAACGGGGACAATGGAACACACTATTAAAAGTGGACAAGTAACAACCGCAAATCATGTAAAATGACAACCACGACCCATACGGGCCCGGATTGAAGTATGATTAGTGTCCGTGTCGTCCATCCGTTTGTCTTGTGATTTTAGGAATAAGACCCATTTCACGTTAGAACCACGATCCATTTAACATGTCAATCGCAATCCATATTACATGAAAACCATGATGCATATTACATTATAATCACGACCCATATTACATTGACAACAACAATGCATGTTACATTACCGCCACAACGAATGTTACATGGTAACAACGACCCATACTACAATATAACCACTGCCAATGTTCACCATGACCCACGCAATGTGATAACAACAACCAATGATCACCATGAAAAAACAATTGCAATATTATTTATGGCTACGTTTATTGCATGACCCATAACATGAGATACTCGATATCTACGTATGCCATGTCCTAACTTTGAAGAACTAGATTTCCATACTTGTCTACGCGAACAAATCAAACTCATAGCTCATAACATCATTTCTCCAGTAAAACCTCTCCTCTATGAACACGATCCGACAAAGGGAAGAAACCCCTCTATCCCTTCAGAGGGAGAGGGAGAGTAACCTTCATGTGTTATTCATGGTGCTTCATCCTCAGCCGTCCTTGTGATCAACTCGTTGACCATTGAAGGACCGGATTGTCGAATGACCATTGAAACACCATGACCCATATTTCATGATAACCACGACCCATAAAACATGACAATCACGACCATAATTAAAATGCATTGTGAGGATTTGTTCTCTTCGAAGGGCACCTAGAGAGATGAAAAACTCTTTTGGGAGTGTTTTGTTTTAGCCTGACCAACAACTCTGTTGAGAAGGTGAGGCTTAAACAAGACACTCCCAAAAATGCTTTATTCACGACATTGATCAGATAGTACTGATTGTACCTTAAAAAATCCCCAAAATTAGTAGATCCTAACCGTTGAATGCAAACAATGGAAAGGTTAGAGTTGAAAATTTTGGTATATTTTTTGGGGGTGTTCCATTCATGATCGGAGCCATCAGATCAATGGCTTGGATTAGCCAACAGTGGATCCCTCATGTAAAATCTCGGTGTACAACAGGGAGCTTCCCTGTGTGCTCCGGGACTATTGTAAGTTATAGTACTCCGAGCTGCATTAGGACACTTAGATGGTCCAATGCATTGATCTAGACTGTTCATTAAGTCGAAAGAGAATTTCATGAGCTAGTTTACAAACATCACACCGATCAGATAAGTATTAGCAATTTGATCAATGGAATTTAACGTGGATGGTGAAGATCATTTACCCAAAGTTAGGTTCATCAAAATTTTGATCCATCTATTTTTTATGACTCATCATAGATTGGTTATGATTCCAAAGAAACACTTTGGTTAGGTAATTGTAACTATTCCATCCATGGCTAGGAAAAATAATAACTACAAAAAAAGAAGGCAAGATAACAGATGGTTTGGATCATCTGATTGGTTTTATTTTTGTGTGGTCCCCCAAAAACTGTGTTGTGAACTCAATGGACGGTTCAAATTGACGATTGGACTGTCAAAGTAAACCGATCCAACTAGGAGCACTATATATTATAGTGCTCTCGGGGTGTATCCTTAAAAAAAGATTTTTTTTTTAATGAGAAATTTAGGACTGTGGACCCCACCTTTTATCCAGCTGTTTTTACGAAACAATACAAACTTAGTTTTGGAACTTAGGGCTTGTTTGGCCGGGCAGGGTGGATGGGATTAGGTTGTATTAGGATGAATTGGAAGGAGCAATCCCAGGATTTGGCCGGGCGTGCCAAACAGGCAGAAGTTGGATATAGCAATCCCATGGGATTGCCAACAATCCACTGACGTCACCATCATTACCTTGAAATCCACCCAATCCTTCTTAATCCCATCTATTTTTCTTGGGACATGTTTGGTTAGACGGAGCAATCCCGGGATTGGCTGACGTAATCCCGAGATTGGTCAGGCAAGCCAAACATACTCGGTGGTGAATTCCCTGGATATAGCAATCCCATGAGATTGCCATCAATCCACTGGCACAGCCATCATTACTTGCCATCTACCCTAATACAATCCAATCTCATGGGATGGGCCCGTCCAAACATGCCCTTAGACCTGCTCGTACGAATAGTGAATTTGAGGATGAAAATACCTCTCCCTTCCTTTTGAAGACGAGCACTGATGCTCCTCCAACCAAGAGTTGTACGAACGGCTCAAAAGAGATCAAAGTTACATGGCCCCACAACTATTTATTTATTATATCCACAACGTTCATCCATATTTCGAGATCATTTCGGAGCATTAACCAAAAAAAAAATCATATCCAAAGATCAACTAGACCACACCACAAAGAGTAGCGGGAAAATTGATTTTCCCCGTTAAAAATTTTGTAGGGCCTACCATAACATTTATTTTCCATCCAATCTATTCATAAGGTCACAAAGGCCTGGATGAAGAGGAAAAACAAATTTCATAATGATCCAAAACTTCTGTACCCTAAAAGGGTTTCAATGGTAGACGTTCAATTCCCCATTGCCTTTTATAGTGTGGTCCACTTGATAGTTAGATCTATCTTATTTTGCGTCTCCAGTTGTAATATGAGCTCACCAAATAGATGGACGGTCTGGATATAACACTGACCTCATGATGGGACCCACAAAAGCAAAAAAAAAAAAAAAAAAAACACAGACTTCCGCGGCAACAGTCTAGCAGGTTTATTTTATTTTATTTTATTTTTTACAGGGAGAACTTTTTCTCCCTTACATTTTTCTCTAAATACATAATTATGTAAATATGTATATACAAGTATATAAAAATATTTTTCTATCTTTTAATTCATTTCTTTGTCTATTTATTTAACAAGCATATCTCCTAAACTAGAATGATTTTTATTTTTTTTATTTTTTTACACACACACCCCACACACTCACAATAGTGGAATTTCACCACCTATGGATACTCGAACGCTTAACCGGGTGTTGAAACTCCTAAGAGTCTATGACCCGAGCAAGAGTAAGGATCCAAACTAGAATGATTTACTTAACGTACCACATATGATTTTGGGTAGGAGAAGCTAATTTAGCCAACCAATCTAGTTATTTTCCAAGATACCATCGGGTCGATGGTGGAAAATCTATTTCATTCACTTTGTGGTCAATTTCAATCACTTTGTGGCCAAACTGGAAATTGAGCGGGCTAAACTGGAAATTGAGCGGGCTAAACTGAAAAAATGGAAATTGAGTGGGACAAACTGGAAATTGAGCGAGACAAACTGGAAATTGAGCGGGACAGGCAAGCATTGGACATATATTGTTGAAGTTTACAGTAATCTTGGAGTGCAGAAAATTTCCATTTCTCGAATCAACCCTCCCAAGGCCATCGTGATTAGAGAAGGAACTCGGACTAAAATGCACATACATGGAAATTTTCTGCACTCCAAGATTACTGTAAACCTCAACAATGTATATCCAACGCTTGCTTGTCCCGCTCAATTTCCAGTTTGGCCTGCTCAATTTCCAGTTTGGCCTACTCAATTTCCAGTTTTCTAGTTTGGCCCGCTCAATTTCCAGTTTGTCCCGCTCAATTTCCAGTTTGGCTTGCTCAATTTCCAATTTGTCCCGCTCAATTTCCAGTTTTCCAGTTTGGCCCGCTCAATTTCCAGTTTGGCCTGCTCAATTTCCAATTTGTCCTGCTCAATTTCCAGATTGGCCCGCTCAATTTCCAGTTTGTCCAGCTCAATTTTCAGTTTTCCAGTTTGGCCCGCTCAATTTCCAGTTTTCCAGTTTGGCCCGCTCAATTTCCAGTTGTCCCGCTCAATTTCCAGTTTGGCCCGCTCAATTTCATGTTTATCTCGCTTACTTTTCAGTTTGTCCCGCTCAATTTCCAGTTTGTCCCGCTCAATTTCCAGTTTGGCCTGCTTAATTTCATGTTTGCCCCGCAGAATTTCTAGTTTGCCCTACTCAATTTCATGTTCGCCCCGCTCAAAAGAGATCAAAGTTACATGGGCCCCACAGTTACGTATTTATTATATCCACAACGTTCATCCATATTTCGAGCTCATTTGGGAGCCTTATCAAAAAAAAAAAAAAAGAATAATATCTAAAGATCAACTGGAGATCAACTGGACTACATCATAAAGAGCAGCAGGAAAATTGATTTTCACCGTTAAAAATTTTGTAGGGCCCACCATAACATATATTTTCCATCCAATCTATTCATAAGGTCACAAAGACCTGGATGAAGAGGAAAAAAAAATTTCATAATGATCCAAAACTTCTAAAACCCCTAAAAGGGTTTTAATGGTAGACGTTCAATTCACCTCTGCCTTTTGCAGTGTGGTCCACTTGATTGTTAGATCTATCTTATTTTTTGTCTCAAGCCTTAATATGAGCTCGTCACATAGATGGACGATTTGGATATAACACATACCTAATAATGGGACCCACAAAATGTCGTGGGGATTACAACGGAAAAAAAAAACTAGTGAGTTAGGGTCAGTGGGACCCTATAGCTATGGATTATGACCGTAGCCATTGCTGTAGCTTCGATATAACAAAGGGCTTTCGATATTATCGAAAAAGTCCAGAACTGTCCAGTGAGTTTGCCTAAAGAATCCTCCAATTTTCGATACACTATAACTACGGATTATAACTGTGGCCATAGCCATGGTAGACTGTGCGGCAGCAGTGCCGTGGAAGTCTGTTTTGGGTCCAATCATGGGGTCTGTGTTATATCCAAACTGTCCATCTATTTGGCGAGCTCATATTAAGGATTGAGAAGAAAAATAAGATAGATCTAACTATCAAGTGGACCACACTATAAAAGGCAGTGGGGAATTGAACGTCTACCATTGAAACCCTTTTAGGGGTTATAGAAGTTTTGGATCATTATGAAATTTGTTTTTCCTCTTCATCCAGGTCTTTGTGACCCTATGAATGAACTTAGACAGGGAGGCTTTCTCACAAACATCACAGTGGGCCCCCTAAAGGTTTTTAATGGTTGACGCTCATTCAACACTGTTTCCTGTAATGTGGTACACTTGAGATTTATATATACCTCATTTTTGGTCTCATATCTTAAAATGATGTGGAAAAATATATGGACGGCATGGATGAAAAGCATACATCATGGTGGGGCCCACAAACCACCGAACATACGCCATTGGCGGGTGGCAGGGGAGTACCCAATCCGTTTCCATGAAAGGAGGAGTATTTTCGTCCTAAAATTCGGTCTCCGCACGTGTAGGTTTGTATTGTTTCGTAAAAACAGCTGGATAAAAGGTAGGGTCCACAGTCCTAAATTTCTCTTTTCTTTTTATGTTGTGATGGGAGATGATGTTTTCTGGTAGAGTGAAGCACGCACCCACTCTCCACACACCTTTAAACGCCTGGCAGGTTAGCGAGCGTGCGGAAGATGATCATATAAAGGAATTAGATTGGTCCACCCATCACAGGGACTACCCCTATAAAGAAAAAAAAAAACAGATGGTTTAAAATATCTTTCCAACGGCCCAGATTCAACAAACACCTGTCCGCCACCTGATGAGAAGGGTGGCGGTTTAACTTTTGTGTATTGTCATTTTCATGATGGGAGCCATCTTATTCACTACTCTGATGTCCACACGTTTTTGCCCTCTTGGCACGTGTGGGGCTAGTACGTACGCATGCAAGTGACAACAAACCACCGCCAGGTATTTAGAAATGAGCTTTTTCCCCCCCGTAGCCACTTAGGATCCCTAGCATGTGACCTCTCATTGGGGCCCACTTGCTTGGTGATCTGATGATCTGAACCGTCAATGTTGTGGATTTGAAGGTACACGGGTCTCAGTAGCAACTTTATGCAGAAGGGATGACTTTTTTCCATTATTATCCGTTGATGATTATATAACAATGAAAAAGAAGACTACCAATGGATATCACTCAACTCTCAAAATCAACGGTTACGATCATCGATTTAAGATGATTAGTAATCTTAGTAAATACTATGAGACAAAAAAAATGTTGTTGACAAGTGATAGGATAATCTCCTAACTCTCAAAGGATTTCTAACACCATGGTAGTCCTACTAAACTAAAGACTTAAGGGTTGCGAGGAATTTAGATAAAGCTTGTCGAGATTTCATATGTAGACATAGGGTATGTCTTCAGGATAATTGAATCACTCGTGGTACTAAGAATAGGTACTTATATCAGTAAATATCCAAGTAGAACTCCATTAATTTTCTTTAAGGGGTTAGACTGTAATAACCCCAGTTTTCATAATTACTTGTATACAATTGTACAAACACACAACCTCTAAAAGAAAATTAGTGAATGATTAGGAGCATTGTAAATTAGATTGTCATCATTCGTAACTATGGTAGAAGCACTGAATTTCGGGGACGAAATTCTCTTTAAGGGGAGTAGATTGTAACACCCCGTACTTTTCAGTACTCGGGTCCTACTATAAATATCTAAATCAGTTTGCACATATGTGGGAGCACACGTGACTTACCTTACACATCATCATCTAGTGACCCACAATCTATCCATCTCGGCCATCTAGTATAATCTCCATCGATATAGTAAGTCATCTGACCATTGGGGGTAGAATTCACCCATAAATCGAGCTTTTCGTTCGATTGACCCTTGAAATGGACCATCACGTGATTCCAAAAAAAAAAAAAAAACTTACTTTAGGATATCAGTACCCTTGATAGTTAAGATCCAACGGTCCATCCTGGAATTTGAAGCCTGAACCAAGAGACCTACTATTCAGTAGATCTATAACGTGTCGTCAGTCACTCCAACACATAATTTCCCTAATCTAACCACCGGGCTATAAAATGAACTTATATTATCCTGTATTGAAACCCTGCTAGGTCCTCCGGGTCATGTCACTTAATGTTGAAATTCACTACATAATTAGAAAAATCCAACCATTTGGTTGTAGTAGAGGCCATTAGATTCCTTCCAGGTCCAACTAAGAGCCACTAGAAACCCTGAGGGCAAGACCTGAAGATGATCTGACCGTTGGATTAGCGGGAATCATTAGTTATATGTAAGATCACAAGTATGTCCCACTTATAAATTAAAATGATTTTAATTATGATCAAAGCCCTACAAGGCTGAGTAAGTAAATAGATGGTGTTGATTAAGATGGGACCCATGTAAACAGCTTAAGGAAGAGTAGAATAAAATCTACAAATACCGTAATAATAATGATAATAATAACAATAACAATAATAATAATGTAAAATCATGGGATAGGTAGTCCTAATAACCTATGGAGCAGGACCCACAACGTGATTAATAGTGCACACACATGTAAATAATAATAATAATAATAATAGGAAATATTAAAACTTATTCTAATAACAACAATTAATGTCCTAAGATCAAAATAAAGGTAGACCCAGTTGTCTGATAAAATCCGGGGACCATTCTAGCCATTGACGTTCAGTTTCGAGCTAGCGGAAAACCACCCTTAGGACTACAGATCAAGTGGTGGGCCCCACCCGGACCTTTGATCTGCTCCATCTTTGGTCTAGGGCCCTAATTGGATACTTAGAACCTAATGGACAGGGTGGATTTCTTATAAACATCACAGTGGACCCCACACAAGTATTGTGTGTACACCATGGATGGTGCACTCGTCGTGCATGGATTTGGAGAGGCCGGTCAGACACCTCTGACCCGCAATTTCCATAAGGGAAATTGACCGTACCGGCCTCGAAGTTTGCGAAATTTACCTCGATCGCTACCACACTCCATATATTCCCTAAACGGCCTTCTGACAGCCTTTGGACCTTTTATTGGACGAAATTGCCCCTGACCATGGTTCAGGAATTGTACGGTCCTGGCGTGAAGCGTGTCACCCGCTGTCTTAACCCCCAAGAAATGGACGGTTCGGCTACTCCCCGGGACACCGTCCAATGGCTGGCGCTCGGGGCTCTGTGGGTCCCACCACCAACTACGTGTTTCATCCATTCCGTCCATATAATCTCTAAAGATCATTGTATGGCAGGAGACCAAAACGATCATGATCCAATCACGGTGGGACCTAGGGGATCATAGTGGTGGATATCCAATAACGACTATTTTCCTGCAGTGTGGTCCACCCGAGAGTTGTATCACTCTCGATTTTCGCTTCATGCCGTAAAATGATATTTTAAACCGGACGAACGGCGTAGACGAAGCACATACATCTTCTTTGGGCCCCACAGACCACCCATCACCTGCACCACGACTCTCGATGGGGCGGATGTCGCACTAATGCACATTTGAGAGGCCCTCTCCTCCCCTTTCTCTTGCTTTCCTGAGAAGCCAACATCCAGGGGCCAACCGCCGAGGGCGACGTTGTTTCTCCTCCTCGCTTCGCTCGTCCGAAAGCCTCTTCCACCGCGAGGTTTGTACTCTATTCCGTTTCAACCGCGCGTTTCCTTTAGTCGTGATCCTTCTCCTTCCTCGATCCACGTTCACGATCCGCCTAAAGCTCAACGACTCGGTGTGGTTAGTTACCACGATCCAACTGTGGGACAACCTCGATCTACCGTGCATGAACGTGCTAAAGTCCTTATAATGGGACCGGTTGCGGACCAATTTGCGTGTCTTTGTGGATTGCGTAAAAGTCCTTGTAATGGGCCGAACCCATCCTCTAAGCATGATAAACGGATTGGATTACCCAAACCGATCACGAGGTGGGCCACATCAAGTCACAAATGACATGGTTGCCTGTTTGCACGCGCAATGGAAATCCCATTGATTCCTGGATTTTCCCGCGAAATTTCTTTCGATTTTCCTGTTCTTTCTCAACCCTTCTCCATGCGTGGCCCACTCCGTACGGATCCTCCTGCGAAAACCTCCTGTTTACGCAACCACGCAGCCAGCTACTGCTTGCGTAACCGACCGGAAAGGCAGGAATCCAGCTTGCATATTCAATGCACAAGGAGGCTTCTTCTTCAAAAAGGGAGAACGCCCCCATGGTCGATATTTTTATGGACAAACATATGGAGGTCTAATGCCATACCCAAACACGCTCGCCATCCGAAGTCGTCCCATCTCTTGGGATTAGCCGACATCCACTATCACCACGATCATTACCATAAAAATACTTCCATCCCTCCTAATCCCATGGGATTGGTCCGGCCAAACACGCCCTAGAGACGCTCCTTCCCGGTAATACATTGGGCACCGAGCGCGACCCTTCGTTATCCGTGCGAACGCGCCGAATGCAATACGACCCTTCGCTATCCGTGCGAACGCGCCGAACAGCACGACCCTTCTAATCGTCGTTGGCCATTGAATTGCCAGCCTATAAGAGTGGTACCTTGCTGAAACTTCCACAAGCCAGTTCATGCATTTCTTTGCCATCTCATTCAAAACAACGGAGCAGATATTCGAAGAAATAATAGAGCCCATATCGCTATCTTCCTCTATTCGTGAACCCTTCTCCTTCCTCAGGGACGTTCACAACTGTTTAAAGCTCAAAGGTCTCCGCTGGAAGTTCTCAGACTACTTCCGATCTCCGCCAACTAGACAATTTCAACGGGCACCCAAATCGGAAAAAGGTTAGGGCATGGCATACGTGTTTGCAGACATTTAGTTTGTAATTAACGGCAATCAAGTAATTATGTAATTTATTATGTGTCTCTAACAGAGGACAGCTGGTTCAAATTACATGGAAAGAAAAGAAAAAAAAAAAATTACATAAGAGATGAGAGAAGAGAGACGGAAAAAACTCATGGGGAACCTTTCCTTGTCTTGTAGGTCTTTGAAGAGATGTTCAATGACTCGCATCAATTGGGATCGACTCGACGTAAAAACATTCAAGCGGCATAAAACTCAGGTGGGCCATATTCACTTGTTCTATGCTTTACATTGAGCTCTCCCATTCTTTTGATCCCAAATGATGCATGGTCAATGAACATCTCTTCGAAAACCATCAATTGGTGTTTGAAGAGATGTTCATTGACCATGCATCAATTGGGATCAAAAGAATGGGAGAGCTCAAGTAAAGCATAGAACAAGTGAATATGGCCCACCTGAGTTTTATGCCGCCTTGAATGTTTTACGTCGAGTCGATCCCAATTGATGCAGAGTCATTGAACATCTCTTCAAAGACCTACAAGACAAGGAAAGGTTCCCCATGAGTTTTTTCCGTCTCTCTTCTCTCATCTCTTATGTAATTTTTTTTTTCTTTTTTGTCTTTTAGTAAATTTGAACATTGGTTTAAGACAATAACGTGGAGCAAAGGAGTCAAGATATTGCCACCATTATCTTCTTTGATCGTTAAGGGTCGTAACTAGACTACAGGCTGGAGACCTTCCGACTGGTAAGAATTGGTCATTTTCATACCAGCCAGCATATTTGGCATAGGCCTTATTATATGTTCCATATGCTCTGATATTTTGCCATGTCAGCGTTGGAATGATGAAGCAGAGAGATCGCCTTGGCGGAGAAGCACAAAACAGGGGCAACAAGAAGGCGAATCAGAGCAATCATGAAAGTAATATCTCGCGAATCGGAGGTTAGGCGCAAGATTGTCCGAAGGAGATCTTCTTCCTACTGTAACTCCATCGTGGGTGTCTTACCATAAAGGCGTAAACAATTCCGTCGTGGCTCTCTTTCAATGGATCGTGATTTCGAGTTTATATTTGTCGTGTTTTGTAATGTAATATGGGATGCATGTGTCATGTTAGATCCGTCGTGGGTGTGTTTATTCTCTTCAACGTGCACCCATCGAGGTTTGGTCGTGGTTTGCATTGCAGATTCGTCGTGAAGATGACATGGGTCTTGGCTCACACGAGGGATTGGGTCGTTAATGTCATGTTATACTGGGCGTGGTTCTCTATTGACGACACCGATCCAGTATTCATCATGCGGCGACACAACGAAATGGACATTCACGACCTACCAATTATCAATGTTCCATTGGTCGTGGTATCGTTCAATATGGTCGTTGCTGTAGTGTTCTATATACCTCGACCGTTATGATATTTGGATCCTGCGTGTAAGTATTTAAAGGTCGTGTTTGCCTTGTTATACCGATCGTGGTTGTCGTATAACACGTTTTGTAGTTGATGTGAATCAGTGATTGTAGTAGTCATTGTCAAAATAAATATAAAATATTATAGGTAAGGGTCTTAGTTTCTTGCACTGACTTTTTTGCACTACCGATCTTCCGTTAGTCGCTCGGATGCAAACAGACGTGATTACAGTCCACGTTGGGTCGTGGTTGACATGAAATTTGGGTCGTGACTGTCATTGGATAGGTCTTGTCTGACATTGATACATGGACCCTGGATCGATTGACGCATAGGTCGTTGTCTTCTTAGTTTGATCGTTGTCACTGGCAACGGTTGTTCAACCTCTCGTCCACCTCACACGGTGCCATCACCCGTTGTTAAGCTTACCATGTCCTCAAGGTATAATATTATTACAGTACCATGATCAGTTGCGTTCACCATTTCAATCTATGGGTCGTTGTTCAAAAGCACAACAATTCATTACGATCATTCTCTACATTGGATCGTGGTTATCATGCACCATGGTTCATGAATCGATAAGTGTGAGTGTGAGTGTGAGTGTGAGTGTGAGTGTGTGTGTGTGTGTGTGTGTGTGTGTGTGTGTGTGTGACCACAACCCAACAACAACGACCTCTATATACATGACAATCACATTCGTGGTTGACAGCAAGGAAACTCGTGGATCAGATGGTGGATGGTCTTGATCTTCGACTTTGACAATGAGCCACGATCCTCTTAACATGTCAATCACGAGGCATTTTGTATTGAAAACCACGATGCATATTACATTATAGTCACGACCCGTATTACGCTGACAACAACGATGCATGTTACATTACAGCCACAACGAATATTACATGATAGGATGGGCAGATTTCCATTCTTATCCACGAGAACAGATCAAACTACGTGGACGGGCAGATTCCCACACACTCTATAAACACAACAGCGGGTTCTGAAAACTCTCTCTCCCTTAAGAGGGAGAGGGAGAGTAACCTTGTTGTGTTATTCATGGTGCTCCATCCTCGGCCGTCCGTGTGATCAACTCGTTGACCTATGTAGGACCGGATCGGTGAATGACCATTGAAACGCTACAACCCATGTTGCATGATAACCACGACCCGTAAAACCTGACAACCACGGCATAATTAATATACAATGTGAGGATCTGTTTCTTTGAAGGGCGTACAACGAGATGGAGAACTCTGTTGAGAAGGTGAGGCTTAAACAAGACACTCCCAAAAGTGCTTTGCAGCTCGCTGGTTGCCCTTCCAAGAGAACAGATCTTCACATTGTCTTGTAATTATGGTCGTGGTTGTCATGTTTTATGGGTCGTGGATATCATGAACTATGGGTCGTGGTGTTTCAATGGTCATTCAACGTTCCGGTCCTTCATAGGTCAACGAGTTGCTCAAGCGGATGGCCGAGGATGGAGCACCATGAATAACACACCAAGGTCACTCTCTCTCTCTCTCTCTCCCTACGGAGCGAGAGAGTTTTCTTCCCGCTGCTGTGTATATAGAGGGGAGGTGTGGTGTGGTGTGGTTGAGTAATGATGTTATGAGACATGAGTGTATGGAAATCTTCAGTTTGATCTGTTGTCGTTGAGAAGGAAGGAAATCTGCCCATCAAAGTTACGACATGGCATATGTAGATATCGAAAATCCCATGTTATGGATCGTGGTGAATATGCAATAAAGGCGACCCATGTAACATGACAACCACGACCATAATTACATCGGAATAACCCCGACCAATGCTACATGACAACCACAACCCATGACAACCGCACTCTCACTTTAAATGTGAACTTATTGTTGCCGTGCGAATAGAGTTTGAGAGATCTCCAAACAGTAACACTAATTAAGCGGAGATAGTGTGGAATGGATTTGTGGTTCGATTGGCTTCAAGAAGATGTTACCCAAGTATCACTTTTATAGGTCATTGAAGAAGTGGTTAATGTGGGGTGGGGATTCTTCCAAAGGGTGGGTAGGTATCGTCATTAATGCGTTTTAGTGCATTTGAATGTGCCGATTCCGAATAGAAGGTTCGTGGATATATATAAAGAACGTTGGGTCGTGCATGTGAACCACAACTCAACGCAGCCTAACAACAACGATCTCTACAAAGATGACAATCACGTTCGTGGGTGACAAAGAAGAAACTCGTGGATCGATGGTGGATGGTCTTGATATTCGACTTCGACCTAAAGATAGACGACAACAACAAAACGTGTGGCATGACAAACACGTCCCTTTGGAACTCGGTAGTTGCGTCGATCCTCTCGCATGCAAAGGCTCGCGATCAAATATGTAGTACAATCACGACCATGTTATATTTTGCAAGAAGTACTTGCATGCGTAGGTGTCTAATATCCCATGTATACATATACGAGGCGCTTATGTGCATGTGGAGAACATGTTCGTTTCATGAATTTATTGTTGCCGCCAGAGTAGTTTCGAGATATTTGCAAGAGTTGGTCGTGTCAATATGTCGTTGTGTGACGATCTACACGTAAGGCAACAACGATCCCCATGTGACAGTAATCCACGACTGGTTAAGGTGGTTACAGCGGCCGCGTCTTCAAACCCACTGTAATGGATAGTGTAAGAAACTTGTGGAGTCCTGTCCATCAATGAGCTTCTCGTCTGACAGTTAACACAATGATATAAGGGTCGATGTTTTCATTCTACATTGTCTTAATTGTAATGTTATATGGGTTGTAATTGCCGTGAAATACGGATCGTGGTTGTCATAATGACTGGATCGTTGTTGTGCTGCGCAAGGTTCTGCACGTCGAATTGGTCGTGGTTCTCAGTATATATGGATCGTGGTGTCCGTGTTGTATGGGCCGTGCTCCTCCAAAATTCGTTGCTGTCGAATACGACCCAACATGGACTAGGACCACGATCCGTTACAGAGGTGAACGACGACGACGACCAATTTAATATGAGAACACGATTTATATCGACTACGACCCGTTGGTCATGTCAATAACGACCCATATAACGCGGCGATAACGACCCCTATATCTGACCGTTACAAGACAACCACGTTTTTTCTTAGGCGACAACCACATCCATAATTCATAGCAACCACGACGTTAACGAAATTATTACCACGATCCAACATGCAAACTACTCTTCTAGCCCGAGCTCGACTTAGAGAGTAAATGCCTGGCGATAGTGAGTCCGAAGTAACCCAACAAAACAATGCGAAGATGTGTAGACCGGCGAAGAGGGTCAAATATTGATTAGTAAATGCTGAATTTTATTCTACGCTCTTCTATTATGGTTGAGTGAACGAGAGGGGTCGTGTATATGACGAACAATGTATCGTGCCTAGCATCCACAATCCTATATGGGACGTGGTTGTGCTTTTTGTGAGATGGTTCTATGGTATGACACAAGCCGACCCATATCGCGTAACAACCGCGATTCATATAACATAACGACCGCACCGCAACAACGCAATGCCCACAACCGCCGCCTCAGCAGAAATCGCGTTCATGTCGCTTCCTCGACGCATTCCGTCGAGAACCGGCCGACCGTCCGTAATCATGCGCGACCCTTCTTCTGAATGTGCAATAATGAAGCCTCCTCCACGCAATCTGTTGGGAAACGAGCGCGACCCCTCATGTGCACATTTTTGCGTGCTAAAAAGGCGAATTTCGCTTACGGTTCCAAACGCAGAATACCAATCGTCGATCACCTGGTTCTAGTCTATGGGCTCTATAGTGGCACGTATCGAGCCATCAGTGGCCCACATTGCGTAAAGATGACAAATCATTTTAATTAATTTATTTGATGGAAACTATTGGTTTTACTGTTGTGGTCCATTGATTTGAATATTTTGACCATTGGTTGGGTTTCTCGATGTTACAAATTTAATGGACGGTGCGGATCAAAGCATATCTGCAGTTCGATGTGACGTACGGAACACCGCCTATTTCGACGCTTTTACGCAAGCTTACGTGTCCCCATGCGGATCACCGATATATAAGTTCCGAACTTCTTCTCCGATCACTTTCACTTTCCCTTTTCCCCTTCACTTAACGGACTAATCCTTGTTTTCTCGTCTTTTACTGGTTTTGAATCTTCTTCCCTGGGCCCCTCCATCGCCAAATGGCCGAGCACATCTACAAGTTCGGTGCATCTCAAAGGCAAAGCAAGGTAATGGAAGACGGTCGTGCTGTATACTTGGTTATTAACAATGTTATGTGGGTCGTGTATACCGGTTATTAACAATGTTATGTGGGTCGTGTGCCAACCACGACCCAATGGATATGACTATAACGAAATGTATAGCATGACAATCAAGGCCCAATGGATCGTTGTTGACACGGCGGTGTATGGTGGCCAACATGTTATGTGCGTCGTGGCCGTGAATCACGCCTCAATGTATATGACATGAACGATATGTATGGTGTGACAACCGCGATCACGGTCGTCACCGTGGTTTATCACATAATGGATCGTGGTTGACAGACGGGCGTAGGCGAAGAAAGCCAAACACTGATTTGACGATGAATGGTGAATTTATTTGTTTCATTCGATGTTTTTTCTGCTTATAGGCTATAATAGGTTGGTGAACGAGATGGGTCGTAATTGTTCGCGAACATTTAGAAGTTGGTTGACATGCACAATGGATCGTTGTTGTATATGGTTGAATGTGGATGCCAACCAAGATCCATATATCGTGACAACCGGGACCCCGTGATATCGTAACCACGACCCATTTTCATGGGTCGCTTTCACTCACCACCCGTCTAGAGCGACAACCACGGCATTACAACATGACAACAATGACAGTCTGTATGACGCCCACGAAACTGTGGCGTGATCTGATCCCGTCATACACATGCATGTTAGATCGTGGTTACTGTCCACGTTGGAACGTGGTTATAATCCATGTTGGTTCGTGGTTCACAACCACGCCCTAGGCTTGTCCCATGAAAATGTACCATGAAGTGTATGTGTTACAGTTCAAATGACATGTCGCAAACAATGTAAATTTTACGCCAACGTGGTTATAATCCATGTTTGTTTGCATCTAGAGCATTTGGGTGTTGTCCCATCTTCCGTGGGCCGTGGCTGTGAATCATGGTAGTAGTGCTATATGGGTCGTGGTTACGCCTACATAGATAATAACAACCACAATATCGTTGTTGCAATTATTTATCAATATTCTGATTCGTGTCTTCTTCTTCTTTTTTTTTCTTGTTTTTTTTCTAATCTCTACAAACTGAGTGCAGATATGTCGTCATCTTACCCATCGTCAGACATTTGGGTCTACGCTTCCCTGGTTGAATCACCACCAGAACGGAAAATCAAAGATCAAGTGTCGTATGTGTGGCGCAAAGTTTGTGAACAATACTCATCGGTTTCGGTTACACTTGTCATGTCGAGGTGGCGATGCAAAACCATGCCCCAATGCCCCAATCGAGGTCCGAATACTGTTTCAAGCCCTGTTAGATTCGAATAGAAAACCTTCCTCTCCATCCAAACCATGTGCTTCTGGATCTAGTACACGAATGGCAATCACAACAGACGCAGAGGAGGATGCCAGATTAATAGCTTTGGAGGAAAAACAAGTCCAACTCGCCTTAAAACGCAAAGATGGAAGAAGTTTCTAGACCCCAAATGATATTCGAGACAAAGACAACACGATGTTGAAGCCGATCGAGTGCAATAAACAAGAAGAATAAAACGAGTAAGCAATTCAAATTCTTGACCCGTGCCTCTGAATTTTATAGGGCATTGGGTACTACATACAATTCTTCACACAAAGAAAGTTTGAAAAATCTAGTTCAAAGTGTAAAAGAGCACGAGGGAAATATCTCTTCACCTTCCGACTCAGATGAAGTGAACCAATATGTATATGAAAAAATTGATAGCAGTTCAGATGACAATAGCAGTTCAGATGACAATACAGTAGGTTATTAGTTGTAAATTGTCATATTGGATATATGAAATTATGGAAGTTTTTGTAATCGTAAATAATGCATTGCATATATATATATATATATATATATATATATATATATATATATATATATATATATATATATATATATATCGACTTGTTCAACTTCGAAGGGGGCCCTCGACAGCGATTTCAAATCATCAGCTTATTTGTTGAGGTGGGTTGATCGATCCATGGTGGGACATCCTTCAGTTTACTACGGCATAGGTGGGGAAGGGAGTTCATTAGCGGGTGGGATGACCATAACGAGGGAAGGTGGTGGTGGAAGAGGCTATGTTTACAATATTCACCGCCTTTTTCTAACATTGCAACTACAAAGCACAAAGCGTTACAATCACGACCCATATAAAGGGAAAAGCGCTTCCCTTATGGATCCTGGTTGTCCATACATGACAAACTCCGCATGATGACTATAAAATTAACAATTGAATGTTCGTTTAATTACAAGATTACAACGAAGAAAAATAGTGACTGGATGGGTGCTACAGGTGGCCAACTTGAGCTCTTCAAATCTTTTAGCTGCTCTAGCTTTAGCTCTCTTTGTCGCGTCGTACCTCTCGATCCAAGGCAGCTTTTCTCGTTAAACCGCTGATCGCGAGACCTAGCGGAATGATACCGTCGATTTCTCTCGTCCGCCGCAGAAAAATTCTCTGAGAGTTGCCGAGTTCTCGAAATTGTCTTCGAATTTCTCTGCTATGGAGGGCGTTGATCTTCCTGGAGATCATGAACGTTCCTGATGAAAGGGAAGGGATCGCTCATAAAGGATGAACGAGAGAATGACTCGATGCCTTCCTCCAATGTCTCCTCAAGTATTTTGATTGAAAGAGCAACAAAATCCATGAATGCTTAAGTTGTTGCAGTAAGGATTATGGGAAGGATTACACCCGAGTACCCTTTATATATATTCCAAAGGGGGGTTAAGGGGAAGTAGCGACATTAAAGCAAAGAAGAATCACCTTGATATGCATGTGAACGTGTAGTTATGCGATTAGGATGTCGTGAGACTATTGGTTTTCCAAGGTCCGGTGGTTGTCAGCCACGATTGTTGCCATGCACAAGGGATCGTTGTCATCGACGTGGAGTTGAACGTGTATGGAAAACCACGATCTATGTATCGTGGAAACCACGACCCCTGTAACACTAAAACAACAATACATATCATCTTACAACCACGATCCGTCGAACATCATAACCATTGCCAGGCTGAAACGAAAACCACGACCCCTGTAACACTAAAACAACAATACATATCATATTACAACCACGATCTGTCGTACATCATAACCATTGCCAGGCTGAAACGAAAACCACGATCCATAATAACAACGCCACAGTCTGTATGACAACCACGAAACTGTCATGTGATCTGATCCCATGGTCCACGCGCACGTTATATCGTGGGCAATAACCACGATATAACTTGCGCGTGGAGGAAACGACATTAACACGACTTCGTGAAATGGCTGTGTCGGTTGTGGCTACTTTGTTACAAGGTCGTTGTTGTTATGTTATATGGGTCGTGGTTTCCAGTCTACGTTAGAGATTTGGATGACAACCACGACGCAAAGGGGATAAAAACGCGGTCCATGGTGCATGTGAAACCTGACCCAACGTGTGGATTGAGCGCAAACACGACAATGAAACCACAATGTGGATGAATCGGTCGATTGGTTTAATAGGGAGGGAAGAGAACACGTTTCAAAACACAATCACGATCAACCAAAAATGACAACCGCGATCCATATAAAAGTCAACTATCAAAACATTAAAATTACAATCACGACCCATATAACCTGAAACCGCGATCCATATAAAAGTCAACTACCAAAACATTAGAATTATCACGACCCATATAACCTGAAACCACGATCCATATAAAATCAACTACCAAAACATTAAAATTACAATCACGACCAATATAACTCTGAAACCGCGATACATACAGTAACGGCAACCACGACCTATTTACACAAGAAAGGATGAACGAGAGAGGACTCAATGGCTTCTCTTCATTTTCGCTTCATCGAGGAAGCGATACACCTTAGACTTCAGATTGTGCAAGATGATAAATTTTATAATGGTGTCCTGAATATCGAGAGGTCGCGCCGCATGCACGATGTGGTGTTGCATGTGGATGGGTCTCACCGAGACGGGTAGAAGAAAAGATAAAATATGATAATATCCCCATTTGCAAACTTAAATGGAAGAAACGCGAAGAGTCTATGCGCATCACCGAGCTTCGTTCCGGGAGTGACCGTGTTAGATAGGTCGTGCTTGTAAATCTGTCACGATCGCGGTTTCGTGTTATAACACGGTCACTGCCAGAAGAGAAGCTCAGTGATGCGCAAGACTCTTCGCGTTTCTTCCATTTAAGTTTGCAAATGGGGATATTATCATATTTTATCTTTTTCTTCCACTCCGGTCCCAGTGAGACCCTTCCACATGCAAAGACCACATGCAAAGATGCCAAATGGACGACCCTCTCGATATTCAGGACACCATTATAAAATTTATCATGCGCCGCGCTGAGTCTAAGGTGTATCGCTGCCTCGGTAGAGAAGCGATGTAGAAGAAAAGGTAACTATTCCCATGTCATTGCAGAGAACTATTCTTGAATAACGTGTTTCCGATGGCTGGATGCCTGTTGATATTGTCGAGTAGCAGGACTTCTGAAATTGCATTCGGAACTGTTTGTGAAGGCCGTTGAGCTTCCGGACGATCGTCAACATCCAAGAGGAAGTAGAAGGGATCACTAATAAAGGATGAACGAGAGAGGGACTCAATGGCTTCTTCGAATATCTCCTAGATTAATTTATTCTAAATGAAAGAGCAAAGAAATTCATGAACGCGTAAGGCGATGCAATAAATAAGGATTCTGGTTCGGAATGGCCTGTGGGGGTAATCTCATGAAGCCGAGGTGCCTCTTTTATTGGCTGGTCATTCAATGGTCAGGCACTGTTTCCGAAGGGTCGCACTGATTGCGTGGGGATGTGCCTCTTTTATAGGCTGGTCATTCAATGGTCGCACTGTTTCCGAGGACGCGGATTGGCTACTCGCACACCTGACCCGAGTCGGTGGTCGGTGCTCAGGGGCCCCACCATGATGTACGTGTTTCATCCATTCCGTTCATCCATTTTTAAAGATCATTTTAGGGCTTGATACCAAAAATGGGAGGGACATAAATCTCAAGTGGATCACACCACAGGAAAAAAATAGTGAGTGGATATCCATCATTTAAATCCTCCTAAGGCCCGATTTACTGTTTATTTGACATCCAATCCGTTGATTAGGTTATAAAACCCGATGAAGGGATAAAACAAATATCAACTTCATCCAATACTTTTATGGCCCCCAAAAAGTTTTTAATGGTCGAAGTTCATTAAACACTGTTTCCTGTAATGTGGTCCACTTGAGAGTGGGATATACCTCATTTTTGGTATCAAGCCCTAAAATGATCTTAAAAAATGGATGAATGGAATGGATGAAACACATACATCATGGTGGGCCCACAGAGCCCGACCACCAGCTCCGGGGCTGGTGTCAGGGGGAGTAGCCAATCCGCGTCCTGTTTCCGAAGGGTCGCACTGATTGCGTGGGAATGTCATAACATAACACAACGACACATATGAAGTAACAACCACGACCCATATAACATCTTTCGTGCTTCTCGTGTTATATTGTCTGTGGTTAGAATATCATATGGGTCGCTTTTTTGTCACCCGTTAGATACACAACCACGATCCAACGTGGATATATAACACGATCCAAGGCGCAAATGAATCACGATCCATCATCGAAGATAACCAGGACCGCTTATTGGTCACGCCCACGTCCGTCCTTCTAACCGGCCGCCTTGACCATTGAATGACTCGCCGTTTATCCGCAATCCGTTGGGCACCGAGCGCGATCCTTCTAATCCGCGCGACCGTTCGTAATCGCCGCGTCCCTTCGAATCGGCGCCTTGACCATTGAATGACTCGCTACTTATCGGCGCCTTCTATTCTAATCGCACACATTCAAATGCAAAGAAAACGCATTAATGACGATACCTACCCACCCTTTGGATGAATCCCGAGTAAAAACGCATTAATGACGATACCTACCCACCCTTTGATGAATCCCCACCCCCACATTAACCACCGCCGAATGTACCTATAAAAGTGGTAGTTGGGCAACATCTTGTCAAGCCAATCCGAACCGCAAATCCATCTCTCTCGCTTTCTTCATGGGTGATCCCATCCCTTCCTTGAGGAACGTTGCCGATATTCCCGAAGATCGGATGGCCTCTACGTGGAATTCCGCAGACCGCTCGGCGCCGGTGGCGATCAACGACTCCTTCTCAATATATGTATTCGGCCCCGGGTCTCCTTCAAGAGAACTGCTCTTCATAGTCGTGGCTTACGGTCCGTTGTCCGCGATTCCGAGAAAACGTCTCCATCCCACACTATCCCCCGCTTAAATCCGTATTCTTTTGCAGATCTCTCAAACTCTTTTCGCACGAACTATAAGTTCACGATCCTACCCTGACAAGATAAGTGAGAGTGCGGTTGTCCTGGGTTGTGGTTGTCATGAAACATTAGTCGTGGATTGCATGTTCACCACCGTCCAAATGATAAGATATTCGATATCTACGTATGCCATGTCCGAACTTTGATGGGCATATGTCCATACGTCTCCACGAGAATAGATCAAACTATGTGGATGGGCGATTTCCATACTCTCATTGCTCATAACATGATTTCTCCACCACACCTCTCATCAATAAACACGACGGCGGAAGAAAATATGGGTGTTTTTCATGGTGCTCCACCTCTCGCCGTCCGTGTGATCTACTCGCTGACCTATCAAGTCCAGATCGTTGAATGACCACTTTAACACCGCGACGCATATTTCATGATAACCACGACCATAGATCATGACACAATCACCATAATGTAAATACAATGTGAAGAATCGTTTTCTTCGGGCAACCAAATGAGTCAGCAAAGCACTTTTTGAGTGTCTTGTTTTAGCCTCACTTTCACAACAGAGTTATTGGTCATGCTAAAACAAGATACCCCCAAAAGAGTTTTTCGTCTCGTTGAGTGCCCTTCGAAGAGAACAGTTTCTCACATTGTATTTACATTATGGTCGTGGTTGTCATGCTCTATGGGTCGTGGTTGTCATGCTCTATGGGTCGTGGTTATCATGACATATGCGTCGCGGTGTTTCAGTGGTCATTCAACGATCCGGGCCTTGATAGGTCAACGAGTAGATCACACGGACGGCCGATGGGTGGAGAACCATGGAAAACACCCATAGTTTTCTTCCCGCAGTCGAGGTGTGGCTGGATAAATCATGTTATGAGCAATGAGTGTATGGTAACCATTCATAATATTGCAATTATTTTTCTTGGTGCTCATTTTCCGTATATATCCCGTTATGTGGGTCGTGGTGAGCATCGGCGGTGTCATATTGTAGCATGGTCGTTTTTATCATGTAATATTCGTTGTGGCAGCATATGTAACATGCATCGTTGTTGTCAATGTAATATGGTTCGTGATTGTAATGTAGTATGCATCGTGTTTCTAATTACAACATGGATCGTTGTTGATACGATATATGGATCGTGGTTATAATGTGATATGGGTCGTGCCGTATAATCTCAGGACAGACGGATGGAGCGACACGACACTGACCACACTTCAATCCGAGCCCATATAGGTCGTGGTTGTCATTTTATGTGGTCCGCGGTTGTTCCGTGTCCACTTCTAACAAATGCGGGTTCGAGGATGTATTTGCCCCGTTAGATCCGTCGTGGCCGAGTTACAATGGGTCGTGTTCCACATGAATAGTGGGTCGTGACTGCCAGGATGTTTAGTTTGTGTTTCACATGAATTGTGGGTCATGATGTATTTGACAACAAATGATCCAAGATTCATCATGACCACTACAACGTTATGTCTTGGTTTTTAAGAATGTTGGATCCTGAATGAAATTATCACCGGTCGTCCGTTGTCTTCTCATTCCTATTCCGCTCGTGGTTTCCGCTTAATATGCTTCGTAATTTAAGTGAATAATTGGACGTAGTTGTTTGATATGGTACCTATCGTAGTTTCTCAGACCGATATTTTTGCATCAACCATTTACAACCACGATCGTTATATCATTAAACCCACGCATATGGTTGTGTACACTATATACATGGCCAAGATGCATAAAGGCCCGTTGATTATTATCCACGTTGGTTCGTGGTTGTCATGAAACATGGGTCATGACCGCTATTGATAGGTCTTGGTTTTCATGATACGTGGATCCTTTGTCGGATTGAAACATGGGTCGTTGTTGTCGCTTTATGTTGGTCGTGCATACGTGAAGCAATGATCGTTGTTGATCCGATCGCGGTCGTTACCTTCATTTTGTCGTCGTTCCCATTTGTAATAGTTCGGGGCATTTATACGACAACATCGAACAATCAGGTGAGTGACACTACGCGTTGTTAAGCTCATCGCTTTCCTCTATTGGTCGTCGTCAATGCACAATAATTGTGGGTCGGGTTTAACACGCTCCTAGGTTCATGTACCTTGAAGTATATACATTACGCTCGCATAACATTTCGCAACCAATGTAAATTTAAAACCAACATATTAAGTCATCGATAGCCTCTACTTCACCACCGGGACGAAGGTGCGTCGACGCTTGCAGACTGCTTGTTTTCATCTAGAGCATTTGGGCCTTGTCCCCTCTTATGTGGGTCGTGGTCAGAATCATGGTAGTAGTGCTATATGCGAACTAGTGGTTATCATGAGTAGTATGTCGTGGGACTATTTGTTTGACAAGGCTCGTGGCTGCCGGCCACGTTTGTTGACATGCCTGGCCTTCTCGACAGAGTTTTAAGATCAGGCTAAAACAATACATTACCGACAGAGTTTTTCCCATGTCTGTATGCCTGTTGTAGATACCTGCTCTTCTGATTATCACTGTGAATATGGTCGTATTTATTAACTACTGATGATAAGAGTGAGGAGAATGATAATGTCCCCATTCGCATGCTTAAGTGGGATAGTCTTGTGCATCACTGACCTCGTCTGGTGGTAACTGTGTTATATGAATTGTACATGTAATGGATTGTTGTTTCGTATACTATACTGGGCTTGATTTACGACTTATTTGGCCCCTGTTTGTAATTTTACATGGCAAGGCACACAAATGAGGTTATGAGATTATACGGATCGCTCGGTGGCGTATGATATTGGTCGCCGTTGAAAGACAGACGGTCGTGAAGATGACAGGGTCGTTTGGTCGCTACGTAGTGCCAGTGACCACCCTATACCGGTCGTCCCTTGTCATGTTATTTGGCCTGGATTGTTACCCTACGTGTCCCGTCTCTCGTCTCGCCGGGTTTAATGCAATGTGTTACACATTGTATGCCGGTCACACACCACAGAAAATCCGCCGACAACCAATGAATCGTACCGTAACATCCACTTCAAACATAACATGACAACGACTACCATTCAACATTAGAATACGACCCATATAACACGACAAATACGACCCATATAACACGACAAATACGACCCATGTAAATGGTCGTGGTTCTCGTCTTACGTGCGCCGTGGTTGTCATTCCCTTAACTCCCGAACCAGGTTGGATGACAACCCTGATCCAACCGTAATGGCTCTCACGCAAACCTGGTGAGATTTTATAGTGAGGATGGATTGTCATATTCACGACCCATATCTAACAAAAATCAAATACACCAATACATTGAGCATTTAGTTATCAGTCAAGAATTTGACTCTCTTCTCGCGGTTCATCGTTCTTCTCACCCCGCCTCTTCAGACCTCCTGAGCCTCTCACCGCCTCTTCAGACCTCGTGAGCTGTAGACAGTCGTATGCAATCGTACTTCGAAATTTCGGGATGTCCTCCTGCGGAAAAGGGAACGAACTAGTGTAAATCAAAGGACAGAGTTAACAAGATCTCATGTAATCGGATACACACACACACCTTCGTGAAGTCAATCTTGCGCATGCTGCTCAAGAAGTCTATATACTTCAGCATGAATACGCCACAGTCATCCGAGTTGTCTTGCCCCGGTCTGTCACTGACTATCTTCAAAGTCCATGCTTCTCCCATATCTTGGATCCATTATCAAGAATATGGAATAGCCATCGCAGTCCGTCCGTAACCTGCGCGACAATCAACTCGTTTTTCTCTTGCATCTCGGTACTCAGGCTGTCGTACACAGTGACATCTTTATCTTTATTCTTCAAATTAACAACTGTCAGAACCAGTGCTGGCTCCTCGCGTTGAGTGGGATGTATAGCTGTCAATCACAAGAAATACGACAACAGTTAGACGCGCCTCAAAATAATAGGGAATCGTTTACGTTCATGGATACGTGCAAGTAAATAACCTCTTACCACATCATACTTCCATAGAGGCTTCGATCTACATCGACCGTTGATTATATCTATAAGCAGATCACTCAAGTTGCCACTCTTGATGATGTCCCTGTCGATCCTTATGGTTGCCACCCATAAGTTTGCAAAACGCTAAGCCGACATCCATGATGGACTCGTTGATATATTGGAAAGGGTCGAAACATAAATAGTTTTAATGATGTTTTGAATACAACTATAATCCTCGCCACATAATACCGTGAATAGTGACGGACGACCGCAGCCTCCGTCTTGGCCGCGTCTCTTTTCCCGACGCTCGATAGATAGCGTAGGTATCGATCGATTGCCTACACACCGAGGAAGTCGTGTGATATAATTATTAGACATCGATGTTTAGTTTAAAATCAATATGTATAAACCTACATCGAGTCGACCCATGATTTTGGGTCACGATGCTCTTCACCCCATGCAGTGAATCCGATGATAATCTGCTACTCTCAATTGCGTGGTCTTCGGCTTCTGCTAGAGTTCTGCGGGTCCACGTACTCGGCGAGTCTCCTTTACGGTATAACTCTGGGGTTCCGATGCATAGCGGTGCGGTATCCCTTCCTCACTCACTTGCGAAGTACCAATATTTAGCCGTCAGTAATAACATGATACGTTATAATCTATGCAATCCACAACATAATGTCCATTGGAAATCACGATCCGAAAGCGCTTCACGTACGCTTTTCTTATTAGCCTCATCCCGTAATAGATTCATGTCCCGTCTGAGCGAAGCCTGGAGCTCTTTCAGGTGCAGAATTTCTTCTTCTTCGCGTTGCACCGAAGTGATCTTCTCCTGTAACACACGCATATTTCTTGATTGATTTTTATGTATTTCAACACATAACCGTGTCATTCTTCACGCTGGATCTACCTTCACAGTGACCACGTCCAAACGTAGAACGCAACTACCTTCCCTTTGGAAATTTCATATACCTTTATTGCTTGCATCTCCTCTCCGATGTGCTTCATCTGCTCATTGATATACGCATTCCCGTCCCGGAGATCGGCCACCGATTGGACATGGGCTTATCACAACGACCCGTTATGTATCATAACCACGATCCAAATAGGGCCACAACAAATGATAACTATAATTCAGAAAACTTCAACTTCACATACCCGCATTCCCCGTATCTCCTTTCCACAATACTTCATCTGTTCCAGCAGCGAGGCAATCTCTCGCGCTTGAAGGGCTGCTCGAAGGGACATTGTCCTGTAATAAAATCATACACAATAGATGAGCCAAAACGTGACCGCACGACTACCAAGTAAGGTTGATAAGTTCAATTCCATGTACCCTCGTTGACTGAATCTCCTTCCTGAGTTGCTTCACTTGCTCCTGCAGTAAAGCATTCTCTCCTACGAGAGGGCTGATCGAAGCAACGAATTCCTGCAATGGAGCACTATATTATTATGATTCACGACCCATGTTTCATATAAATCACGACCCATCTTACACAGAAACCACGACATTCGGCTGAATCGTGAATGCCACCAATGTTGGGCCGTGAATGAACCACGACCCAATCAGCATGGCATCCACGGCCTTTACTAGATGTTAACAACGATCATATATGAATGATAACCACGATCCACATTTCTTTTACCTTCGTTGACTGAAACTCAACTATTAGCTGACTCATCTGCCCCCGCAGTGAAGCAATGTCATCTTTAAGATGGCTCATCCCATCTTCAAGCCGTTTGATACGGCCCATCCCATCATCAACGATGTTGTTGTTGTTGCATTGCCGTTCTCAGTATTAAAATCGTTATATTATACCGTACATTCACAGAGACCTCTAACGAATTAATAAAACAGGCAATTTCACGTACGTATTTTGTATTAATATCGTCCATCATCGTTTTCACTTCTTCGCAAAAGAAGCATTATCCACCTTGAGGTTATTTACTTCTCCGCGAGCCTCCTCCATTCTTTTCACTTCAAATGGTAAGGAACTCAATCCGCTTATTACATTTCTTTTTCATGGACCTTGATTTCTTAATCTCTCTCAATACGTGGCTAATATCGTCCCGGAAGGAGGCTCTAACCTCACCACACAATTTCACTTCTCATTTTCAAGAGGGAGGTCAGAAGATCAAGATCCACTTTATTTCTAACTTCATCCGCCTCCATAGCCGCTTGTCACCGCTGGGGTGCCAACCGAGCCTTGTCAATCGTAGGAATCTCGCTCTGCTATACTCCCGACAACCTCTGCCTCGCTTCTTCCACCGCTTCTGGCCGAAGCTTTGAAGCCATCGTCACCGCATGGGTAAAATTGATTCATTTATTAACTATCAACACACCGCATAATTAAATTACACTACTATTTAAACAACTCTCACCGCAGACACCAGTGAAGATGGCGGATAAGGGGCCGATTCACCGACTTCTTCGATTCCAATTTAGTATTCGAGGAATCAATGTATGTCGTTTCCTATCCGCCCACCCACTGCCTCCCCGTGAGTTTTGGGAATCGTCGTATGCCCAGACACCGCTAGATCAATTATAATGATCCATTACATATTGATTGACGTGTATGTAATACACACTCAACCTTAAAGAGCATGAACCAGACAAGAATAACGTACTGCAGGGCGAACGCGCATCCGCATATGTTGTATGACTTGGGGTACCGCCGCCGCCCGAATAATGCCGTACGCCGCGTTAATCCCTTTCTTCGATAATCATACCCCACACCGCCTCAGGGTAGTTATTAAAATAATCCAAATCATCGACCATGTCGATATACTTATCAACACAAGCTTATTCTTCCCGAGATCCAACTAATAGACTCTCAACGCAAATTAATAGAGCCGCCACCGCGTCCATATGCCGGTCCGAATCGGCAAGTGACAAATAGGCTTGTTTCGTGTATTGTTTACTAACACTACACTGCTCTCGTGTAGGTCTCCCTAATAGATCTTCCTCCCTTTCCTTCCCAAGATCCTCCTCCCTAACCGGTCCAAATTTCAAATTCCCCATAATTAAAGCAAAGTCGAGCTCTATGGTGAATTTTATCCTAGTGCCCCGAACATCAAATTTCGATCACCAACATGCCTTTGCATTAGGCAATGCAAGATCCGTGAGTGTGCCCTAAATCCAAATTTTCTGAAAGCGAAGAAGAAATCCAAACAAATTGCCTCTAAATATATTCTCGCTTCCATCGATGCTTCTCCAGGTCTACAATCATATACTCCCAAAAACGACGAGCACTTGGCGAGACCCGTGCCTCTACGAAGTCTAAGCAAGTGGTCATCACTGGCTTTCCTCGACCTGTATACCAATATGGACATCGACTGCTGATCAATCAACAATAATGCCGTGAACAGACTACCGATCGTGACTGAACTAAATTCTTGATCGCTGATGTAACCAACAGAGGGTCGTTGTTATCAGGTGTTCACCACCGATTGGGGTTGCCATGCAGCACGGATCGTTGTTGTCTTCTACCCTGGGTCGAGGTCCACGGTCAATACGACCCACCCAAAATGTGATCAACGATCCACCGTCCTGTCAACCACGATCCAATGGGGAAACTAACCAACCACCCACAAACGATCGTGTTGACCCGATCACAGGTCACCAGGGTCGTGAATGTCATAAACAACTGGTCGTGGTTCACATCCACTTCCGACATAAACTGTCCATGTCAACCACGACATTTACTGGATGGTTCACATATACGACCAACATAACGTGTCATACACGACCCACTGGCACATCAACCGCGATCACGCCCACGATCGCGATTGTCATGCTATATGGGTCCTCGCTGTCGTGTACAATGAATCGCAACCACGGCCGTGTTTGTCGGGCTTTATGCGGTTCGTGGTCGCCATCTACGTGGCATAACCACCACTCATACAAAGATGTCTACCATATCTCACTTCCCCATCCCAAATAACATGAGAGCAACGATCCACCGTGCTTGTCAACAACGATCCATGCCATGTTCACGCCAGACCTACACAAAGATGTGAGCCACGATACACCGGGCACAAAGAACCACGATGAAAACCGTAATCGTGCTTGTCATGCCATATAGATCGTTGTTGTAGTATACAATGCACTCGCAACGAACCGTTCGTTGTTGTCACCGATGGCATACCCACTACCCATATAGCACGACCACCATGACTCACACCACCCAAATAACGTGTGAGCAACGATCCATCGCGATTTTCAACCACGATCCATATATAGACATCAACTACGATCACAACCACCATCGTGTCGTTCATGCTATACAAATCGTCTCGCCGTGACTACACGGGTCGTGGTTGACAAATAAAATCAATTAACATGTGAACAACTACATACCGTCCATGCGAACCATTACCTTGCTTTGCCATTGATAGGAAATGAGTCGCACCCTACTTGTATATATGCAGCTGTCGAGTGGCGATGGATGGCCCAAAGGAGAAGAATCTAACCAAGAAAAAAAAAAACAATTGGTAGGGATATGGAAGTGAATGGGTCCCAAAGAAGAAGATTCGGAACCAAAAAAAAAAAAAAATTGGTAGGGATATGAAGTGAATGGGTCCCAGAGAAGAAGCTCTAAATATATTATGTTATTTTATTTCCTATATATAATTATAAATGAAATATATATATATATATATATATATATCGGTGTACCGACTTACGCTTACGTGGGGATAAGCGGTTGCTTTAATCAGATACATCCCAATATGGGTCGTTGCTAAGTCACACCGAATCGCTTTCTTACTCTCATCCGCACCGACCAATCTATTTGCATCGAGAAGATACTAATTACCCAACGGATGATAGAATATGTAAAATCCAATGGACCACAACAGAAGAAACGCGCTGGTTCCGTCACCCGTTACAAATTGTCATCTTTACGCAAGTGTGGGCCACTGATGGCTCGATACGTGTCGCAATTAAACTTATCTAAGGAATCCATCACCATGAACTATTCCAACTGATTAGATCCGACTGATGATGGGCCCATGCACTTGACCACGATGATCGACGATTGATCTTAGACGTTGGGAACCGCAAGCGACCCTGGCGCCCTTTACACGCCATTTTAATGAACTGTATGTACGGCGACGTATTTTTCAAGACATACTAATATTGTGGGTTGTGGCCCGCCGTGATGTTTGTCGAAATCAACTCCGTCCATCGCCTTCATGCGCCGCTTTGGGCCAAAATATGAACCAGATCCGAGGCTCAAATGTGCCGAAAACACGAGGCTTCAACTTCCATAGTAGAAATATTTATGGCGTACGAAACGTGTCGGAAACAGACGTTAGGTTTTCGGTTCATCCCATTAGGAAAATAAGATGAATGGGATGGATTCATCGCAAACATCGCCGACCCTATAGGCCCACTTCTTCTTGAATGATCCTCGATCACTTTTTGTCCGGACTCCTAAATTGACCTCAAGAAACGGATGAACGGGATAGATTCATCGCAAACATCGGGCATGCGGCCCACTTCGGATTCCGACGAATGACCTTCTTGCTACAGTTTCGCAGAAAGCTCGCCACGCCGACCTTACACTTTCATCATTACATCGTTTGGGGTGTCAACGGCGTCTTCGTCCGTAAAATTTCAATACACGATCCATATCTCATGACTACAACGAGCCACATACACCGAATACACGATCTAAATCGTCGTGTCAACCACGACCCATCGAACATTTGCACCACATTTGCACCACGACCATATAACAAAGTTAAAAAGCCGTGCGCCAAATCATCAAGCTTCAAAAGCCCCCCGAACATGGGGGTCGTGGTTGTGAAGGAGTATGGTTCGTATGTTCTGTGGATATGGGTCGTTCATGTCATGTTACATGGTCGTGGTGGTGAAGGAGTATGGTTCGTATGTTATTGTGGATATGGGTCGTTCATGTCATTTTACATGGTCGTTATATGGTCGTGGTTGGTGAAAGAGTATGGTTCGTATGTTCGTGTGGATATGGGTCGCTCATGTCATGTTACATGGTCGTGGTTGTGAAGGGGTTCGTATGGTGGATATGGGGTCTGGCCATGTCATGTTACATGGTCGTGGTTGTGAAGGGGTATGGGTCGTTCTCACATGGGTCGTTCATGTCATGTTACATGAGTCCCCCATTTGCATGTTGGAAGGGTCGTGGATCAGAAGACGACAACCATTTCCCATTGGAAAGACTAAAGACAACCCCGATGCCATTAACATGACAACCACGAAACTATCCAAACAATCGCCGTGTACGCTTTATCGTGCCTTTCATGTAGAGTTAATGATGGTTGTTATGATATATGGATCGTGGGTTACAATGTAGCATGGGTAGTGGAGTAGGAGTAGGTTGCTACGGTAGCCATTTTAGTGTTTTTTGGTACGGCTGTCAGGTATTGTACGGATCGCTGTTGCAAGTTCCGCAAAATAGCGAGTCCGTTCGTTGAGCTTTCACGTCCGTTTGAACCCTAAGAAGCCGTGCTTCATCGGTCTTGATTCCCAAATAAGCCATTACACACACCGGTCCCCCAACTGCGAGTAGCTGGTCATCGATAAAGGTTCAACCACGGCTTCAGGGCTTCTACATCAGCCTGGAACTCAGAAAGGCAGGGGAACGGTTCAGATTGTAAGGTCGGGCTGCGACAGAGACGAGCCATATGATCGCGCCGAAACACGATATAGGGTCGTGACCATTGTTGAGCATGGGTCGTGCTCTCAATGGTTATGTGTCCGTCGTGGGTGTTAGCATGGGTCGTGCCTCTCAATGGTTATGTGTCTGTCGTGGGTGAGCCATATGATCGCGCTCGAAACACGATATAGGGGTCGTGACCATTGTTGAACATGGGTCGTGACTCTCAATGGTTATGTGTCTGTCGTGGGTGTTAGCATGGGTCGTGCCTCTCATTGGTCATGACATTTCAGATGCAAATAAACAGCAAAGGGACATCAAGAACAAAGAAATAAACAATAAATAAATAAAAACAATCGTCCAGAAACAAAAACAAAAACATAAAAGAAAACTCGTTATCCCCGCCGAGCAAGAGGCACCGATATCGATGTGGGGACCGAGCATCGACGCATCCTCCGCGACAGGCATATTGGCCAATCTCCGCCGCAGATTCGGGCGCTATCGGAGCGCCTCGCCGTGTCGTGCTCCGCATCACCGGAGGTGTCCGCCGTGAGGGCGCTCCAAGTCGAGGGTCGGGTAAAGCTTCCTAACTTCGGCCGTGCAAGCATCAAAGCCACCGTCATAGCCGAAATTGTATAATTTATCCAGCCCTTAGCCCTATCGCCAGACTCAGATATTCCGCCACCGCCGCGGCCGCCCGCGAGACCGCTGAGCCTCAAGCTCGCTCGTAAGGAATCCCTTTCACGCGACGCGACAGCACTCAAGGACATTCCGCCGCCGGACTAGTTGTTTCGCCGCCATCGCCGCTCCGACTCGAGCAACTCTTTCGCCGCTTCGACCCCCGACTCGATCCAATGCCATGAACCGGAGGTCATCGTTAGCCCGGCCAGCCTCCCCCGACTTCGGCTCGGCCACGCCTGCGAGCTTCAAGCCGGTTGACTTCGCCTTGGAGCACAAGCTCTCTCGCCCGATTCCGCAACGACCTTCCTCGCCCCGATAAATCGGCAAGAAGCTGGCCTCCACCTTATTCTCGAGCTCGACCCGTAGAGCGTCTTGCTCGGCCTTCTCGGCCACGAGTTTGGGCCGCTCGCCTTCGAGTGATCCATCTCCTTCACCTCTCTCCTTAACCGCCAACATCTTCTAGCAACGACTTGTAACACACAAGCAAAAATCATCCATGAAACCGACATGGTCGCTGGAAAGGGTGTCGGCGATTTGCGACTGTGCGTGCTCAACCGCCAAGGAATCACCGAGCTCGAAAACCCGCCCCGGACCGTCGGAGAGGGGGCGACTCGGTAGAGCCAGAATGTGCACGATCCTAGCCCGGCCTACAACCGGATCCGCCTCCGTCTCGTCCTCGTGAGCCTTCCTCTTCTTCGACGTGGCCGTCATCCTTGATTCGAGGAGAGGACGACATCCATCGGAGGGCGAATGTGCAGCCGCCTCGTCTCTCGAGCCACTTCCCACCATACCCGAAAAAGCGGAGGAAGAATGCGCCATGGGACACGTGGATTGATGCAAAATACCAAAGACCATTATTGCCGTAATCTTCCTAAGCACTTAAAGAATTCTAAAAGCGCCTGATATCCTCGATCCTCTACAACACGTGGCGCAATTCCTTCGCCCCGCCGTTCCTAGCATTTAATGCCATTTAGGGCTCGTTTGATTTTCCATTTACAGAGGTAATTCCCGGTAAATGGGTAATAATTATTTACCTCCTGTTTTACCGGTTGGATTTCCAAGGTGATTTGACCGCCACCTTTCATTTATAGCCCTCTTCACGTCCCCCACGAGAAAAAAGTTAAATCGTGGGGCCCACCTTGATGTTTTGTGTATTATCCACACCGTCCATCCCTTTAGCCAACTCATTTTAGGGCATGAGCCAAAAAGGAGGCAGATCCAAAGATCAAGTGGACCACACAGCCGTAAACAATGGGAATTGAACTCCTACAATTGAAAGCATCTTGAAGACCCCGTGTTTTGGATCAAACTCATATTTTTGTTTCCACTTTATCGATGACTGTGTGACCTTATTAACGGGTTGGATGACAAATAAACATCACTGTGGGGCCTAGGGAGAAAATAACTTTTAACCATTGACATTTTAATGATCATTGTTTCCTAAGTTGTGGTCTACTTGAGATTTTGATTATTATCATTTTTGGGCTCATGCATTAAAATGTATTTTTTAAAAGGATGGATGGTTTGGATAACTCATATATATCATGGTGGGGCCCACATATTTAAATCAGTAATAACCACGTTTGAAGGCTCGATTTCAAAACGTAATTACAAATGACTTTCAAACAGGTGTAAGTAAGTAATAAAAGGTAATTCCGTGTATTTACCAAAGTGTAAAGGAAGCGGAATGCGTACAGAGTAAATCAGTACTTTACAAGACGCGATGGGCTACTTCCCTGACACCACCAATGGCTGGTGGTAGATGCTCCGTGGGACCCGCCATGATGTATGTGTTTCATCTATGCCGTCCATCTATTTTGACGGATCATTTTACTGCAGGAGACCAAAAATGAGGTATATCCCGAGCTTAAGTGGACCACATGACATGAAACAATGTTAAGTGGACCACATGACATGAAACAATGTGGCCATAAAAGTTTAGGATCAAGATGATTTTTGTTTTTGACCTCCATGACCTAATCAACATATTAGATTTCAAATAAACAGTATAGTGGGCCTTAGGATGATTTTAATGATGGATATCCAACCACTATTGTTTTCATGTGGTGTGGTCCACCTGAGATATATGACCTCTAATTGTGAGGGGCCCACTGTGATGTTTGTTAGAAATCCACCCCGTCCATCCGTTTTTTGAGCAAATCATAGGAAAGGAGACTGAAAATGATTAGGATCCAAGACTAAGTGGGCCATACTGTATGAAGCAGTGTGGAAAGGAACTCTGACCGCTAAAACCTCCGTATGCTCTACCTTGATGTTTATATTCCATCCAAACAGTTTGTAATGTCACTTTCACTGTGATGAAGGGAAAAAGCCAAGACAACTTTCACTGTGGTGAAGTGAAAAAGCCAAGACATGACTGTGGTGAAGTGAAAAAGCCAAGACATTAACCCGATACACAACTTATGTGGCCATATAAATGTTCAACTGGCCATCACGGTCATCACGAAATGCATTGATCGCAGCTTATCATGCAATAAGGTCATTATTCAACGTGGATCGTGGTTGTCATTATACGTGGACCATGAACTATACGATATATGATCGTTGTTGTCGTGCAATATGGGTCGTGATGTGCTCGATGAACGGTCGTAGTTGATATGGATCGTGTTCTAATGTTAAATTGGTCGTCGTTCACAACAGAATCCGACCGTGGTCCTCGTCCATGTTGAATCGTGTTTGACAAAAACGACGCGTGGTATGAGGAACACGCCCATACGACATGGAAACCACGATCCATATATACTGATAACCACGATCCGTATAAACTGACATCCACGATACATACATACTGAGAACCACGATCCATATATGCTGAGAACCACGATCCGTTGTTAAGTCATTGATCCATTATTAACGACAACCACGACCAATTCAACTTGCAAGATATTGCGCACCACTACAACGCTCCAGTCATTATGACAACTACGATCCATATAACATGGGAGTGACAACCCATATAACATTGCAATCACGACTATGTAGCATGACAACATCGACCCTTACAATATTGCAACGACGACTCATATAACACTGGTGAATCGCCAGAAGAGAGTGGCGTCGTGGTCTCGGCTGGGTCGACGCCGAGAAATAAAGCCCATCCACCATCGATCCACGAAGTTTCTTTGCTATCAACCACGAGCGTGATTGTCATGTTGTAGATATCGTTGTTATTATCTATGTTGAGTTGTGATTCACATCAACGACCCAACGTTCGTTCTATCCACGAGCCTTCCCGGAATCAATGCCACATTCAAATTCAGAAATCACATTAATGACGATACATTCCAGAATTCATTTGGAATCAAAGCGACCCTTTCAATCACCAACCCCACATTAACCACGGGTTGAACATCCTATAAAATGGTACTTGGGTTAGACACTTTTTCGGACGCGATGCCGACCGACGAGTCCTTCTCGCGCTATTCCTTCATAAGTATTGCTATGTTTTTTCATGGTGCTCATTGGGTCGTAGTTATCACGATATTTCGGTCGGGGTTCACATCAGCCGTGGTTGCTATCGTGTTATGGGTCAGTCCTTATCATGTAAGAGTGGTCGTGTTGGTAATGCAAGGTGCATCATTGTTGTCGATGCAATATGGGTCGTGATTGTAATGTAATATGCATTGTCCCCATTGGGTCGTGAAGCATGACTCATGGGTAATATGCCATTGTCCCCATTGTGATGCCACGGTCGGACGTCGCCCCGATCATTCGTTGGCTTGATCCCGAAAGTGGAGGGATAATTACAATGGTTCACGACGGTGAATCATCACTATTCCATGTAATGTCCACCGCTTGTGATTGGAGTGACGTTTCTCTTTTTGGTCTCCTACCCTTAAATCATCCGGGAGAAGCGTATGGACGGCATGGATGAAACACATACATGGTCGTTGGGCACACGACCGCCGAGATCCGGCAAAAATTGCTCAAGGTGCCGTCCCGTGGAGTAGCCGATCGGCCGAGGCATTTATCCGAGTTCAAACCGGAGGTAAGGGATCATTTTTTGTTTTTTGGTTACCATCGCTTTACTCCATGTCCGTACGTGTGACAATCCCCTGTGATCCGTAGACGGTGCTCAATGTATAAGGTAGTGATGATCACTATAGAAGTGCCCTAACCCAGCAAATCAGCCCACAAACCGAATCGATCCTTGGCCCACCGGATACCCGGATATGCCTCACCTCGGACTCAGCGCCTAAAATAATCGGAGGAAACGGATGGGACGGAGCGAGATTTCGCACGAACATCACAGAGGACCCCACATGAGGGTGGACGTGCATATAGTACCGCACGCCTCACCCGAGTTACACTGCAAAATCACCCCCGAAAGTCGTCCGCAAGCGCCGACCCGTGTTTTCATTAAAACGAAACTTCTGGTTTCGCCTGTTAGCGTCCGACCGATGGGTTTCGGTTGTGGGCCCCACTCGTCCATAAAAACATCAATCAAGGCCGTCCCATCGTCCAGGATGGAGCATATTAACATTGCTGAAGTGTAAGCGTAATTGGCGAACGGTCATCCCGAGTGGCACCCAAAATCTGCCGTTCGAATGCGATCGACGGTGAGTCGAAGAAATCGGATGGACCACACAAAATCACCCCATCTCAAGAGGGTTCGACCTTGGATTTTCGAGAGGGATCCAATGAACAGTGGATTTCTCAAAAATATCACGGTGGACCCCACCATTTACGCAGAGGGAAGCCACCAAGCGTCCCATTACGCTGCGCACGTCGACAAGAAACGGACGGACGACCGTCCGTTTTGCGTACTGTTGGGGCCCCACACGTGTACCGGGTCAGGATGATCTTCGAACCGGCCCATCTTGAAGATGGGCTTGAGCACTACAAAACCATGCTACTACTTTCGCTCCCATGCGTACACACGTGTGCGTCAGAGGCCACAAAAGGGGTTGTTTCGCAACGTCCAAAACCGATCTTTTGTGTTTTCTTCCCTCGGTAGCCGTATCATTGACGCGTTCATAACTACCTATTCTTGACCGAAATTTCATCCCGAATCCAATGGACGGGGTGGATTTCCTTAAAAACATTTCTATGGGGCCCACCGATCACGACAGCCAAATGGTAAAGGTGCGAAAGTGTTTGCTAATAAATTTGGAAAATCTGGTTTTCCAGCGGCGGTTGTGGGCCACCATCTTGGATCATATGGCGATTCGACCACCGCAATTCTATCATGTAGAGGACCCAAGAAAGTCCTAAGGGACTCGTGTTTGTTGGAATTTGAGACGAGGAAAGTATGGTGTTTCGAGGTCTGAACTTAGTGCGAAAAGGAATTTTCTTTAAGCGGATGCGACAGACTTTCTCCCAAATCCGACTTTCACCACTCTGGCCTACTCCATCGCCTATAAAAAGGAGAGTTGCAAAACATGAGGAAGGGCATTCGAAATTGGAAAAAGTGGAGAATTCCAGGATCTACAGAGCAAAGGAGAGAAGAAAAAGAAGAAAGAAAGAAAGAGAGAGAAATTGGTTTGATGTTTGTTATTGAATTTTATTTATCCATATGTTTAATGGATTTTATGGGTAACTAATCTCTCGACTAGGGGGTGAGATTTAGAGAAACTCCTAATTTGAACACCTCTTTTTCTATGTTGATTTTATTTTTAATTAGATTGGTTTGTTTCTTTCCCACTAGTGTGCTTCGATTGCTTTAAATTCTAACTATACTTCATCTATGAACTTGATCGAGTAGGTCTATGGATGGATGTGGTCTGGATATCTTATTCTAGGTGCTTGTATCTCGATCATGAACAGTTCTGTAGAGGAAGAAACGAGTGGTGCTTTATTGGCGAATCAAGCATATTCCATATGCCCAATTTGGACATGGGATATGTTATTCATGGCATTAGCTTCGAAGGAATTAGACAATCCGTATGCTCGCTTTAAGGACACCATGTATTGTGCTTTCTCTAGATAAGTTGGATCAATCTAAATTAAAGTGAATTAACAGACAAAACAAGGGTTGGGATAATTAGGGTGGATTCAAAAGTCTAGTGCTTCTTTCTCTTATTGAATTTTCTTCCCTATCCTCAATAGTTATTTTCCATAAATTTGTGTTAGTAATTTGCTCCATTATTTGTTGAATTAGTTAAGGAGGATCACAGGTATTTGAATTGTGATCGATCCTCGTGGGATTCGACCTCGATCTTACCTAGTTATTACTACATCACAACTTCTATACTTGGGGAGTGAACAAGTTTTTGGCGCCGTTGCTGGGACCTGTTTCTAGCTTTCCAAATTGAATTTAAGATTCTCTCTTATCATAATTCATAGCTTAGATTGTACCAACTTAGAAATTTTTTCTTTTATTTTAGTAAACTAACCTATTTCCACGTTTTTTGTAGGGTCCCGAAATAAACTTCTAATTTGGTAATCCCTTCTAAGTTCTTACTTTTTCTAATTAGAATTAGGATTTTATTTTTTTTAGAAATTTTTAGTTTCTAATTTTAGATTTAGATTCTTCTTTTAAGTAACTTTCTATTTTCTAGTTTTAGAAATTTTTTTTTTTTAAGTAACTTTCTATTTTCTAGTTTTTAGAAATTTTTAGTTTCTAATTTTAGATTTAGATTCTTCTTCTTTTAAGTAACTTTCTATTTTCTAGTTTAATTTTTTTTTTTTTTTCTTTTTTCCCTTTTTAGAAACTAACTTAGCTTTTTATTATTAGTAACTTTCTAATTCTAGGATTTCCTTTCCTTTTAGAAACTAATTCTCTTTTTTTTTAGTTCTTTAGAAAATTTCTAATTTTAGCATTTTCCGTTTTCTGTAAAACTAACTTGTTTTATTTTCTTTTACAGATTCTAACATAGATCTCCAATTGGTAACATCTTTCTAAAATTCTCCTACCTCTCTCTACTTTCTATTTTGAGACTTAGGTTTTCAATTTTAGGAATTTTGCTACTTTCTTAACTTTAGATTTAGTAACTTTCATTTTCTAGCTTTAGAAACTTTCTAGAAATTAACACGCTTGCTTAGGATTTTTCTATCATTATTTTAGGAAACTTAATTTGTTTTTGCTTTTATTTACAGAGAATTGGGGAAGGAAGCTACCAAGTGAAGGAGGAGCTTCTCTAAGAATCTTCCGACATCAATCATCTCCTTTCCTCGGGTTCTTTCTTCCCATTCTTGCATGGAGCATAGTTTTAACTTGTTTTAATCTCATAGTTTCTAGTTCTAGTTTTATTTCTCTTAGGTTGCTTTTTAGTTTAGTTTCCTTTCTTACATTGTTTAATAACTTAGCTTTTATATACTAGGACGATAGATCTCTAGATAAAGAACTAAGCACCTTTGATCCCGAAATAGAAAGAAACATTCCATAGAAGATTGAAAGACATCCCCGTTGAAATGGTTAGAAGAGAATGGAACTAAAACTCTAGTGAGATTATTCAAATTTCCTCGTCCCAATTCAATGCACCTTCATGTACATAGTGTTGTTTCACCACCACGGGCAAAGACACTTTGAACTCAAGACTGGGTCATAAGCACGGTTGTCTTGCCGCTTTCCTTTTTATGGGTCGGACAAGGAGTGACCCATATCACTGCATGTGATTAATTCCTGCATACTCATGCCCCACCTTGAAATTCCAAACTTCTCGCACGCATCTCGATCCGCCCACGCCCTATTTCCTTTTTCTTTCATGGATAAGGCATAAAGCATGGTCAATTCTCTGTGGGCTCGGGTCTATCACTACATGGGACCAATTGGTTCTAGAAAGTTCTTAAACAAGTTCTTCCCTGTTCACAAACTCCACGTTCTCCGTAGAGAAATCACTAATTTCACACAAAAAGAGGGAGAGCACTTTCTAAGTGAATGTTGGGAAAGATGGAAGGAAGGACTTGCTGTTTAAATGTCCACACCACTACAGAAGTGGGCAACAAGTGCAATACTTTTAGCGACTTGGTCCGACACCCCGTAACCGTCGCATGGTCAAGGCTGCCACTGCTGGAGTGGTCTCCATGACCAAAAGCGATACCGACTGCTACGGAACTTCTTTTCAAACCTTGTGTGAAAATTCTTAAAGCAATGGGACTATCTCAACAGAGGTGACAAGTCCCCAACCACAAAGGAGAGTGTGGTATATATGATGATAGGAGTCATGCTGACC